>CM053785.1:343675189-344351294 GCA_028749045.1 Cupressus sempervirens
TCTCCTTAATCAAATTTTCCCTCATGGAACTCCTTGGAATGCATAATTGACTGACCTTGAATAACATACCATCTTGAATCAGATAGTCTAACCACTTAGTTCTGTCTACAGCAATAGGTTCTTTACAAGCTTTCCATGCTTTAGCAAAATCAAGATCCTCAGGGTACAGATTCTTGAGTTCATCAAACTCAACTACTTCAACCTGCATTACTATAGGCAACAACTATCTCCTACTTAATGCATCAGCAACCCTATTAGATTTTCCACTTCTATGCTTCAACACAAATGTATAGCTTTGCAAGAACTCTACCCACTTCATATGCCTTTGATTCAATTTACCTTGGCTATTTAGGTACTGTAATGCCTGGTGATCAGTATATAAAACAAATTCCTTTGGCAATAAATAATGCCTCCATTTCTTTAAGGCTTGAACTATTGCATAGAACTCTTGATCATAAACGTAATATTTCTTTTTTGCATCATTCAATTTTTCACTAAAACATGCAATAGGCTTACCTTCTTGGCTTAATAAAGCCCCAATAGCACTTCCACTAGCATCACAATCCACTTGGAACACCTTTCTAAAATCTAGAAGTGCCAACATAGGTTGTTCTGTCACCTTCTTCTTCAACATTTCAAAACTTCTCATAGCTGCCACAGTCCATTTGAACTCTTTTCTATCCCCTCTTATTGTGTTAGTCAGGGGTGCACATATGCCACTGAAATTCTTAATGAACTTCCTATAAAAACTAACCAGACCATGAAATGATCTTACCTCAGTAGAAAACCTTGGAGTAGGCCATTCCAAGATGGCTTTTACCTTCTCTGGATCCATTTTAAGACCTTCAGGTGATATAACAAATCCCAAGTAGACTAACTCCCTTTTTGCAAAGATACACTTCTTCAAATTAATTAACAGTTTCTCTTCCCTTAATCTTTCAAGGATACTATGAATATGCAATAAATGTTCTTCCAAAGTCTTGCTAAAAATTAAAATATCATCCAAACAGACAATAACAAATTTTTCTAAGAACTTCTTAATTACCTCATTCATAAGCCACATGAAGGTGCTTGGGGCATTCGTCAATCCAAAGGGCATGACTAACCACTCATAAAGACACTCCTTGGTCTTGAAGGCTATTTTCCACTCATCTCCTTCTCATATCTATATATGATGATAGCCACTCTTGAGATCTATCTTTGTGAAGTACTAAGCTCCACTTAAGCAGTCCATAAGATCATCCATTCTTGGCAAAGGGAACCAATACTTGATGGTTATCCTATTTATAGCTTGAGAGTCTGTACACATCCTCCACTCTCCATCCTTCCTCAATAGCTCCTAAACCTGTCTATTGAGCTCCCCAGTTTTAGTAGGAGTCATCCTGTGAGCAGCCTTGTTAGGCAAACTAGCTCCTGAAATTAAATCTATTTGATGACTGATTTGCCTTACCGGTGGCAATCCTTCTGGAACATTATCAGAGATGATATCTCCAAACTCACCTTGTAAATCTGAAACTTCAAGTGGTATTTCACTACTACCTTCTTTATCTTTCCTAGGAATCAAAGCATAGCACATACGCTGATGTTTCATGCCATCTAAAAACTTCCTTCCATCAACAAGACAAATCCTAGCACTGCTACATACCTTTTCACCTTCCTTTTTCATGGGCTTCAATTTGTGGCAAACTCCATCCTTTGTTAGAGAGTATGTGTTTGCATGACCATCATGTACTGCATGCCTATCAAACTACCATGGTCTACCCAGCAAACATCCATTGGAATAACATCACAGAGAACATCATGGTAACTCCCAATTTTGAATTTCACTAAACATTATTCACTTACCAGGACCTTATGATCATTTTTCACCCAAGGAATTTGATAGGGCTGGGGGTGTTTCTCCCTCTTGAGCTTCAGCTTAGAGACCATCTCCTCTGATACCATGTTATCGGTGCTACCATCATCAATGATAACATCACAACATTTATCCTCACACTTGTGCCTAGTGCGGAGTAAAATCCTCCTTTGTCCTGGTTCAATCTCACCACTTAGTAGGACCCTTTCATTTACTAAAGTCTCTCCTCTTTCTGCATCCTCTGAATGTGATGATTGTGCATCCTCATCCACATGAGCAACCCTAGCTTGACCCTCAACTCTTCTATCTATCCTTCCTTGTTGTTGAAGGCATTCAAAGGCATGATGACCTTCTTCATTGCAATGGAAACAAGTACCACAGAAGCCTCCTCTTCCTTTTCCATGTCCTCTACCTCTTCCTCTATGATTTCCAAAGTCTTGATCATGAGAGTAGTTGAAACCCTCATTCCTCTAGTTCCTGCTAGTACCCACATCTTCATTTTTCTTTTGGGTTTCATTTCGGCCTCTAGATGACCTACCACTACCCCTTCCTCTTTGACCACGCCCTCTTTGTCTCCCTTCAAACCTCTTGTTTAGCTTCTTTTCAACTCATAGGGAAAACTGGTATGCCTCTTCAATGCTAGTCATTCTTACCAGACTTAATTCCTCCTAGATGCTAGGTTGCAACCCACTGATATAATGAGCAACCTTCTCCTTATTTTCTTTTGCATGCCTTGCTCTAATAAGAAGTCGATAAAACTCCTCTGTATATTCCTGGACTAATTTTCCTGCTTGCTTTAACCCATGCATCTTCTTAAACAAATCAAGCTCGTAGTCAATAGGAATGAATTGCTTCTTTAGTTTGTCCACCATGCGATCCCACCTTGTGATCTCATCCTTTCCCCTTCTATTTCTTTCCAATTGAACCTCTTACAACCAAATTTTGGCATGGCCTTTTAATTTTTCCTTTGCAAAATTAATCCTATCTAGATCCCTGATATCCTCATACTCAAAGTACTCTTCCAGTTCATTGATCCAGCCGATTAACTCATCTAGTTTCAGATTTCCTGAAACTACACCCACATCAATTGTAGGTCTTTTCCCAAACTTAGTAATGGCCCTAGAAAGCCTCTCCTCTGCCTGATTTAGAACTTCCTTGTCAACTTCCCCTTTTGGTCCAATTTCTTCTTCTTCATTTTCATCCTCACTTTTGTCACCTGCAGTAACATTTATTCCTCTATGGAGCTCCTCCGGCAATGCTTGTACCTACCTTTGGAGGGCTCTAACCTACTCAGGATTAATAGCTCCGACCCTTCCACCATGTTCTCTTTGTGGAGGCATCTTCTTAACTCAAACCCACAACCACACAGTCCTGGTGCAAATTGCCTTACAGTCAACGCTCTGTCTATACACTCAGGAAAACCAACTCTGATACCACTTGATGGAGACACAACCCAAGCACAGAATGGACACAATAAGAAAGGGAAAATTTTATTAACTTTTTAAATAAGCTAATACATTTAGTATAGAGAAAATAGACTTCAAAACATGCCCTATGGGCTTACAATAGTATAAATTTGGAGATAATTTCTCCTTTCAGTACCTCCTCTCAAACTCCACTTCGAACTGCCTTTTACAATGCCAAAAATGTTCTTAAATAGACCCCAGAGGGTTAAGGATTAGGAATACATTCTAGAAAGTGCTAGTTGGCATCCACCAACCAAATAGAAGGCTCTAGAAGTTGCATTAGAAGTCGACACAAAATTAGAAGAATCCAGAAATGGTAACCGAACTTTCGGGAGGCATAACTTTTGAACCGTAGCTCCGATTAACGAACCATTTACATTTTTGAAAAGATCTCAAAGTGCTCTATAGCCCTATGGACAAGATTAGCTTGTCCCCCATTTTTTGGCATTGTTTGAGGTCATTTAATGCCCATAACCTGGCTTTGAAGCATTCTTAGGATGTCTCCAGAAATTGAAAAACTGCGATAAATTTCAAACTGTGGGGCCTTTTGACCTGATTCTTTTTCTAGAATGCTCTAAATTACAATGAAAATCATTCAACCAATTTACACCTTCTAGTTCACAAAAATGATGGCTCAATTACATACTCCTATTTTTCTAGCATTTATACGTATCCCAAGGTGATTAAAAACTCTAACCCAAAACACTAATAGTGGAACTGTGAGAGTTGGAACATTTAGTTGACCCAAATGGATATCCAAAAATGAAAACACATGAAATAGAAACTAAGTCTTAGTACATTTTTTTGGGTGACATAAGATTGCCCTTATACCTCTAGATGCTCCTGCATCACATGGTATCATGAGATTAGTGGAATTGGAGGATGTTGGATTATTGCCATCATCAATGTGAGTGGTGATGGAAAGGAAGCATACTTTCAATAATGCCATATGAATAATCAAAATAGGTGGCAAGCTTTCATTTTTTTGTGTGGGCATGAGGACAAGGTGCTCCATAAAGTGCTTGTTTGGATAGATTATGTGATGATATGCATTTATGTTTTGAACACTATGAGTATTGATTACTATCAAAAAAGGATGCAGAGGGGGGATTTAGTGAGATATAGAGAACAAAATAATAATCAAAATGACAAGTTGTTGAATTCTCACATAAACTACAACTGGTGTCGATCATTTACAAATGGAAAGAGATCGATCACACGTGCCACAAAGGGTTGATTTTTTTGGGAAATATTGCAAAGTTATGATGAGTATGCAATGCCTTTTTATTTTTATCATTGATGCTTTTTATTTTATATTTGGTAATTGCCATACTTGCAAAAAGGTTGTCACCTAAAGAATTGGTGGCCAAACTGGGAGAAGGCACATGTGTTAATGATCAATTGAACTAGTGGTGTGGAGGAAGGTATCCATAATAGTGAGGCAATGATGGTTTAATTGTAGGAAGATGACCTCTTACCATATATGGAGGGTATGCAGAAGCAAGACGAGATTGTCTTGATGCAGTTCTTCTAGACCTCAATGGTATGGGATTTGAGATCTCTGAGGAAACCATTATGAGGGTTGAAGAATTTAATATGGAAAAAAAGAAATGGCCAAGACATGCTAAGGTCAATGATGAAGCCAGTTTGTGGAAAATTTTCAAACTCAAGGAGTAATCATCACAAATGCGCAGAGGGTTTTCACAGGAATTCTTCTCTAAGCCTTGAGACACCATCTACTATGTGATCATGTGATATATCACCCTAGAGGACTGATTTCAGGTAATCTATTATTACCACTTCCCTATTTTGAATCACTTTAGGAATATTGACCATATTTCCTTTCCATTTCCGTTATTGCATTCACTAGAAGATTGTATTTTTAAGGCTAGGAGGAAACATGAGGAGTCTAAAACTTTCTACCTTATCCATCATGGGCTTATGAAAAAATTGTATATCCAACACCTAGCCCAAAACTCACCTCTTTTTCTTAACGCTCTAGCCTCTATCACCCCTCAAGTCTCCTTGGAGCTAGTCGTAGCCATAGGAAGTTAAAGAAAACCCCTGCCTCGAAAGCCAAATTGGAACCTGAGGTCAAAATCAGCCTCGTAGAGTCAGATTTAGATACTAGGAAGGGTTCTCAAAGCACTAGGAGAACTAGTAAATGTCTCCAATTAGAAAAAATTAAGTCTTCACTAAACATGATTCCACCTCTATGTCTTTTGAGAGTCATATCAATCTTGTGAGAAAGAAGAGATTGCCCTAGGTTAACAAGCCAGGCCCTAACCCTCTTAGCCCTTCCCATATCTCTAACACCCTAGAGGCTACCCTAGATAGGAGTGGGGGGAAGGATTTCACTCCCCCTAGGAGAGAAACCAACAAAGATACTGGGAAGAAAGGGAAGCACAATCATAGTAAGGCAAGACTAGAAAGGTTGGAGCAATCTATGAAGGACCTAGTTGACAATCAAATTGATATTTGCTAGAGATTTGATACTTTGGTGGATTTTTCCACCAAGGTCATGCACTCCACAACCACAACCTTATACTTCTTGTAGGTTAACAAGGAGGAGAAGGACTTGGGAAAAACTACTAAGACCACTCGATCCATCTATGGGTTTCTGGCGAAGGATTGGCTAAAGGCCATGCTAGATAAAACTAGTTAAGGTGGAGGGGAAGGATGTGGACAAGGATGCTCTTGAGGAAAAGGAGGAGGAAAAGAAAGGGCAGGAAGAGGGCAACTAGCCCTAGTTATAGTGTTTTTTTCTCTAAGGTTTTTATGCCCATTACTATGAACTTGGTACCCCTTGAGGATTTAGTTTTTATGTTTATGTCAATTAATAGCAACACTTTGTTTAAAAGCTACTGGTCTATTTTACAATCTGTTATGCATATTAGATTAAGGAATGATAATACTGTCAATTATGCTATGGAAATATTTTTCTTTTTGAAGTTTAAAGATGGCATAGGGTGGATAATTGGGAGGTTACCTCCAACTGATTCTTTAGCCTTTTTGTTACTTGGTGTCAGCTCTCCATCTTTTTTGGCTGCTATCTAATACTTCAAAATATGTAAGCAAAATACCATGATGCCAATACATATTTGTATATAGATCTTGAGAAGTATAATATCTAATTCCTTATTTTTGCTCCATGTCATTAAGTGTATGCCACATTTGTATTGACATATTTCTTATTTTAAATATTTACTAGCATCTAAAGAGTTTTCTTGAGGCTGATATTGGCCATGCACGTACTATCTTCTTGATAAATAATGGATCATGCAAGAGCTATTATACATTTCTTGCTACCTTATTTATTTCTCTCGAAAGTTAATTTCTAAATAACACTTAATTCTTCTGAGTTAAAGACTCACTATTATTACTATTTTTAAATAACAATTTAGAAGTTTTCTTGCAAGATTGAAGCTTGTGGCAGCTAGGCCATGATATTGATCATAACTAGCATATTCAGGTAATAAAATTTGTTTAATCAGCTTCCTTTAAAAGTTCTTATCTTATAGATTGTTTAAAAGATTTATTCCCATGATGGCATGGATGTATAAGGCATACTAGCCATAACCAAAATGCCAAGATCTTATCAGTTTTGAAAGAACATCAGTTATTTCTTGGCACTATTGTTCTTTTGTTTATGATTCTTGGGTGATATTGCTAATACAACCCCACACCCTCATACATGATGAACATCATTGTAATTGTTTTTCAAACATTTGCAAATGCATAACATGTATATTTCATGTAGAGTTATTTTTAATATAAGGCATAAGTCTGATTTTATAGAGTGACATCATTCATATGCCATTGAGATAAGGATCAGATTGGAGGAAGAAATTTATGATTATACATTGATTGCATATTCATACAAAAATCTCCTAGGATGCACTCAAGACCAAAAAGGTTAAGTATAAATGTGTGAAGAGGAGAAGAATCCCTACAATACACAAAATGAATTTCAATAATAGAAGTAAATAAACAATTCAAAATTTCTTAGACCAAGGCAGTTCATGGTTGTTCAAGTATACTCATTTGTCAAGTCGAGTGGTGGGTTGATACTCTAGATACTAGGATACTCAGTGGTAGGGCATGGTCTTCCCTATCTATTTTCTAGGTAGGGAGGGCCTTTCTTAGATGAGATTGTGTGGGGATAATTAAGGGTCCACAGTTGGGAGGTTAAGCCCCTAACAATGCTTCCCCTCTCCAATAGATGCCAAGACATGCATAAGTCAGAGGTAAGTTACACATTCAAATATTTATTGGTAACAAGTATTTTACTTTTATTATATTTTGAAGATATGTTAGATTGATTTATATAATTGAATTTGTTATTTCCTTCATAAAATCAACTTATCTTGTCAATGTAAATGGTATCTAGTTAGATCAATTGATCTTCCAATTGGACATGAATTATATCTATATGCTTGAGATAAGCCTACTTGATGGATGTTATAACTATCATTTTATGTGAACAATGAAAATGATGTATCTTTGAACTATATGTTAATGTCATAATTAGAAATATGAAAGAAGAATGATGATACAATGGTGTTTGATACCCTAGATGGTATTTGTCATTATGATGCAATGGTATTTGATGCCCTAAATGGTAATTGAAATTTTGATAGTGGTATAAATTTTTATGCCCTAAGTGGTATATGTGAACTAACCTAGGTTTTGTAGAGGCTTCCCTAGGGGGATTCTAGTTTTAGAATTTAGGATATGGAAAAGTTTTGTCCTCTATTAAAAATTTATTAATGATGCCTTCAATTGTTAGTTACCATAATTTAGATAAACTATTTGTAACTGTTGATTTCTTTCACATGAACATAATTGTTATAACTACCTTTTCATGAGCATGAATTGGTATATGTATTTAATTGAATTGCCGGTTGTGAGTTAAGGCCCAAAAAAGTGGATGTTACATATGGTATCAGAACTCTAGGTTCAAAATTGAACCTTGGGCCCAATATTATTTCATGGAAGCTAAAAATATAATGTTGAATAAGACAGGATGAACACTTATTTTGCATAAATGAATATTTTATAATGTAAGTTGGAAAAATCAGATCAGGGATCATCCAAAATAGTCAGGAAAGGCTGAGATGATGGTGTGGTCCATATGAAATGGATAGATAGATAAATTTTCAAAATCATAAAGATGAATCATAATTAAGGAAAATAACACGATTGGTAAGTCAAGTGGTGGTGATTGGGCTGTTCATTTTCCCATCTAAATCCTTGGCCAAGGTAGATTAAAGACATGCTTTCCCAAATGGATCACTAAGAGGTCAGTGGTGCCAGTTAATAGAGAGAAGGTTGGTGGAGGTATATCCTCAACCTTTTCTGTAGAAAATTTAACACCAAGATGCTTAGATGGTAGGACCAGAATGGTACATGTTCCTTATCCAAAGAGGGAGGGCCATTCTCAGTAGAGAATAAGAAGATTACATTAAGTCCAAATGTTGAGGCTTGCACAATACAAACTAGTTACTATAACCCATGATTTAGTATTATCAAAACCTTGATGGTAATTAGATATTTATTTTTAGTTGCATGATTTTCGACATTATACTTTATGTAATTACATTCATATGAAATGGTAATTAATATTTTCTTATCCATTTTTGGACTTGAACTGAAGGAAAGATAAAATTGTGAACCATGATTTGAGAATTCTCTTTTCTTGAAAGTGACGATCTTTTCTCATGTTGATTAATTGGCAAGAAGGCTTCACTTCAAATTTTATACTCGGGCATGAAGTAAGCACACTTGCATAACTGAAAATATCAACGCTTATTTATAAACTTTTTTCTAACTTGAGTTTTTCTTTAGAATGTTATTGTGACAAGGTGGGCATGAGAGCCTCAGTCACATGAATAGGAAAAATGAATTTCCAAATCTTACAGGTGATTGGTGAGTGCACCCAGATGATCTACTTACCTAAAAAGTAACCAATGTAAAATTTGTTCAGATGCTTATGATCAATTCATGACCCAAGGATGGGTTGATCTAAGAAATTATGGCTTAAAAGGTAGTAGTTTTAGCATGGAACTTGATTGAATAGATTACAAAGAACATACAATATTTTTCTTGCATTTAAATATTTGAAATATTTCTCAATCAAAATTAGTCTGCACATATATGCATGGATTTGAAATATGCTATACAGAACAAAAAATGCTAAATAATATTTATGAGTAGATGCTATGAGACACATACCAATATGAACTTGATTATGGATAAGTGAGGGGATATCTATATGTAGATTACCATGGAAATATGCAAGTTTTATGGATAGAAAAAATTCAGGATCCGAGCCACAATTGGATTGTTGTGGATAAAATATACAAGCATCTGGTCCACAACCCCATCTCAAGAGTTGTGTGTGGGTGTGTAGTCTAAGGGCTAAGAGATTGTGATATAGATAGCGTGGTACCATGTTATCATAACCTCTATGATCTTGATTGAATGTATGATGATCTTTCATAGTATATTATACTTTTACCTTTTGACACATTGTTATACATGTATATATTTACACATGCGGTATTGATCTAATATGGTAATAGAGTATCAAGACATACTTAGTTGTTTTATATTGTATTTAAAATAAACTATACTTCTATCATGAAATGATTATTATAATGAAATATTATTGTGATAAGATGGCATGAAGGCCCATGTTATATAAATGGAAAATATAGGATCCACTAACCTTTTCAGGTGATCTATGAATCTACAATGGTGATTTTCTCTTTCAATGGGCACCATATGTGAGACAATATATATGAGTGATTTAATTAATTGTAATCATGTTATGATCTAGAAATTTTAGTTTTGGAATTACATTTTTTTATTAAGCTTATTAACCTCCCATTTCGAGAATCAAACACAAGATCTTCTTATTACAAAGAAAAGTAGCAACCACTATACTATAAGCCAATGCCTAATTTTTTTTGAATAATCATCATACTCTTAATTATTGAGAATTTAAAACTCTCTTATACAAGATATCAATATGATAATTAAACTAAAGGTGTTGTGAGTTTCTACATAAGTATGACAAGAATATGAAATATAATATCCTAAAACATGATCAACTCAAAGTGATGTTGAACTGGCCACATGTACAGTAAAGTAAACTTAGGTGAGTGTGTGTGTTTCACTTTTGATTTCATCATATCATATAAGTATTTTTCTGGAAGCATTAAGATAAAGGAATAATAGAATTTGATTTTGATCATGGCTTAGACTTTGATTCAATTCTGAAATGAAATGATTTCATGATGTTATATATATATGTGTGTGTGTGTGTGTGTGTGTGTGTGTGTGTGTGTGTGTGTGTGTGTAATGTGTATTTAGAATATCCTCTTAGTGTCTAAATTGTAGAATTCATTGAGGACAATGAAACATAAAGGGGAAGCGTATGTTACATCCCAAATTTTGGCCAATTTTAAAATGTCCTTTATAGTGTTCGTTAAAATTTCAAGGTTCATTGAGGATGATGAAACACAAGGGGAAGGGTATGTTACATGCCAGTTTTTGGCTCAATTTAAAATTGTTCTTAGTCTCTGAGGTTTCATATGAAGTCACTTGAAAGGTAAAATTAGTTACAATTCATGTGAATATGACATGTTAACTAACTATTATGATTTAATTAGATCCTTATCTTCAAAACTTGGAAAATGGTCATTGATTATGAATTCATGGGAAATTAGGTGGTGGTTAGCTGTTGTGTTGGTTTGTGAATATTATCTTATTATGGTAATTATTATTATATTGAGGAATGTGATATAATTGTGGAGAATTTCCTTGTAGGAGCACATTGAGGCGGGGGGTGGGGGGGGGGGGGGGGGGAACACTACCAGAAAGGAATTGGGCAAGGGGGGGCACCATCATTGGGAAAATAGGTATGAGGCTTGGACCACCATGACTAAGGTTAAATGACTAGGCAAGCAAGAGTGTACATTGGAAAATACCATGAACTACTCAATTAGTTCATAAGACAAGAAAAATTAAGGATTTTGTTTAATAATTTAAATTGTTACCTTTGATCATTGTGGAGTCTCCTGAGTCTATTGACACCATATTATTATGACATCCATACTTGCACATATATGTATATGTATAGATGCATATATCAATATGATGATGTAAAATAAATATATAATTAAAATATCTACACATGTAGGTAAACATGTAAGAACAATACCATGATGCCAATATATATTTGTTATATAAATCTTGAGAAATATAATCTCTAAGTCCTTATTTTGGCTCCATGTCATTAAGTGTATGCCACCTTTGTATCAACATATTTCTTCTTTTAATTATTTATTAGCATCTGTAGAGTTTTCTTGAGGCTGATATTGGCCATGCACGTCATATCTTCTTGATAATTGATGTAGCACATGAGAGCTATCATACATTTCCCACTACCTTAGTTATTGATCTTAGAAGTTCATTTCAAAATCACACTTGATTTCTTTGAGTCAAAGACTCACTATTATTATCAGTTTTAAATCAAGATTCAAAAGTTTATTTGCAAGATTGAAGCTTGTGGTAGCTAGGCCATGATATTGATCATAACCAACATGATTAGGTCATGAAATTTTTTTAATCATCTTCTTTTAAAATTTATTATCTTCCCACACCCTCATGCATGACAAACATCATTGTAATTTTTTTTCAAACATTTGTAAATGTGTAACATTTATATTGGATGTAGAGCTATTTTTAATATAAGGCATAAGTCTGATTTCATATAATGACATCACTCATATGCAATTGAGATAAGGATCAGATTGGAGGAAGAAATTTTTGATTATAAGCTAATTGCATATCCATACATAAATCTCCCAAGATGCACCCAAGACTAGAAAGGTCAAGTATAAATGTGTGAAGAGGAGAAGAATCCCTACAATACAAAAAATGAATGTCAGTAATAGAAGTAAATAAACAATTAAAAACTACTTAGACCAAGTCAACTTAGTTTTATCCAAGTATACTCAACTATCAAGTCAAGTGGTGGGTTAATACTCTAAATACCAAGATACTCAGTGGTAGGACATGGTGTTCCCTATCTGTGTTATGGGTAGGGAGGGCCTTTCCTAGATGAGTTTGTGTGTGGATAATTAAGGGTCCACATTTGGGAGGTTAAGCCCTTGATAGTGCTTCCCCTTTCCATCATACACTAATACATGCACAAGTCAGAGATAAGTTATGTATTCAAACATCTATTGGAAACAAGTATTTTACTTTTATTATATTTTGAAGATACGTTAGATTTTTTTTTATTTTTTTATTTTATAATATCATTGAATTAATTATTTTCTTCAATTAAATCAACTTATTTGATCAATGTAGATGGTAACTTGTTAGATTGGTTGATCTTCCAATTGGACATGAATTATATTTGTATGCTTGAGATAATGATGCGGGAGCATCTTGACCCTTCATACATTATGATGAATTTCATAATATTTTAATATTTAAGTTATTCAGAATTTTCTATATCCATTTGAATAAATGTTTAAAATTCTTAATTTTTCATATGATGTATTAAAAACTAGAAAAAATAGATTTGCATTGTAATGGGAGTGCTTAAAGAAGCATTGAAAAATGTACAAGGGTTAAAAGAATGTAATGGGTTGGTTTAAAAGGTGGTTGGAAAGTTGTAAACCACCAAAACCACTTTAAAATCATTGTATCTATCTTTCCAAATAGAAAGGAATGAATGAGAAGAAGACAAGATCATTTTGAAACATTTGGTTTCTTAAGAATTTGTCATTTTGATTGGTTTTAACTATTTTAGTGTTAGTTCCAGGTCTTGTACGACCATGCATAGCATAGAACCCTTGTATTTTCTATACATTTGAAGAGTAGAATGAACAATCTTCTTTCTCTTTTTGGTTTGGAGCAATTTTTTTAAGTTTTGAAAAAGTTATGCTAATTTTGGTAACAGTGATTATTTTCATATTTGAGGATGCCCAACTACAGTCAGATTTAAATGTTTAGTACAGATAGATTTGGATGAAAAAGAAACTATATTTATATTAATTGGAAGGATATATGAACTATATTTCATTTCCAATTGGTTTGAGTTGTTTTCATTTAGATATGTGTAAATTATGTTCATTTTAATGAAGACTAGTTTTTAAGGATCTCTATTGAAGTTGTAGACAATGATTTGTGCTTGTAGAATGATTTATGAATTGGAAAAATTAATGGATTATATATTCAGAAACAAGACTCATATAGGGTTAATTTAATTTTTTTTGGTTTTATTTGGAGTTTTTTTGAGGAAGTTATTAGATGCCATAGGAAGGGTTATTGGTTTTACTTCTGATTTGTGACAAAGAAAATGGGTCTGCATGCAGAGACTATAATGTGTAATGGATTGATTATTTTTGGCTCAGCTTTGGATATGTTTTATTATTCCTAATTTGGAAAACATCCTCCAAAAGGCTTTGAAATAAAATGTTAGGATTGAAATTTATGATTAATATACTTGGGTATAATAGTCAGACCATGTGAACAGTGAAGTATTGTAAACTAGTGTTGGAAAGAGTTTTGTTTTGCCTCATGATATCTCTTTAAAAATGGAATTTATTTCATGGATTTTGAAGGAATAAGCATGTATCCCAATATTCCATTTACTCCATTGATGCTATTTACATCACTAAAATATCTTAGATATGATAATGATGGTGAGTATTGCAGTAATGAATTTGAAGATTATTGTTGCACTAATGGTATTTGTAGATAGAAAACTATTGCAAGGACTCTATAGGAAAATGGAGTGGTTGAACACATGAACATGAAAATAGTAAAGTGTTCATGGAGAATGAGGTTGCATGCTTCATAGCCCTTAAATATGTGGGATGAGGTTTTCAATACTGCTATATTTTTTTATCAATAGAGGCTCCTCTACTCCTTTGGGTTGGGGTATTCTAGAGAAGAATGGGCTAGTAAGAAGGTGAGTTATTCATTTCTTAAAACTTTTGGTTGTGAAGAATTTTCACATATTAACTCTAGAAATAGAAGCAATTTGGAAGCTAACTCAAAGGAATGTGTATTTTTTGGATATGACATTGATGAAATTGGCTATAGGCATTGGGATTTTGAAAATTGTAAAATTGTTAGAAGCACAAATGTCATATTCAATGAGAAAGTATTGTATAAAGATCTATTGCAACATCATGAGAAGAAAGAAAATGATTATGTAGTGTTGGATGATACTCCAAAAGATGATGTTCTAGGAGTTCCTCATGCTCTACAACAACTACAACAAAAAATGCCACACACCCTAGTGAATGTTACACGGTCAAAAAGGCTAAGTAGACTTCTAGAAAGATTATATCCCTCCTTTTATTCTATTTATTAACAAATTTTGGTGAACCTAAATGTTATGATGAAGTTGTAAAAATGGATACAAAGATTTAGTGAGAGCCTTCAATGAAAGAAGAAATGGACTCCTTGCTGAAAAATTAGACATGAGACTTATGCATGTTGTCTACACGTAAACAAGCTTTACATAATAAATTGGTTTAAAAGTTGAAAGAAGAGGATGAATGTAAGAAATGATTTAAAGCTAGGTTAGTGGTAAAAGGATTTGCTTAGAAAAATGACATTGGTTTTGATGAGATATTTTATTCTATTGTTAAAATGACTTTTATTTGTAGTGTTTTAAGTATTATGACTACTAAAAATTTGCATTTGAAGTAGCTTGATGTTAAAACAACATTTATTCATGATATTTTGGATGACGAGATATATATGGTACAACCATAGGGATTTGAGGTTAAAAGTAAGGAGAACTTAGTGTGTAGATTGAAAAAAAGTTTATATGGCTTGACGCAAGAAGATCGGTAATGGCATCTTAAATTTGATAGTTTTATGAATGAACATGGTTATACTCAATGTCATTTAGACCATTGTGTTTATTTTAAGAGGTTAGATGATGACAATTGCATTATTTTATATTTATATATTGATGATATGCTTGTAGCTGGGTGTAATATGGATCACATTAAGGGGTTAAAAGAACATTTAGCACATTTATCTTCTATGAAGGATTTGGGGGTTAAAAAAATAATCTTTGGTGTAAAAATTTGTAGAGATACAAAGAATAGAAAATTGACATTATCATAGGTTGATTATATTGAGAAGGCATTGCAACATTTCTCTATGGAGAATGCAAAAGTTGTCAGTACACCTATACCTAGTCATTTGAAATTAACTGAGGAGATGTGTCCAAAGACACTAGAAAAGGAGGCTAAAATGTCTAAGGTACCTTATGCTTCGGTTGTAGAGAGCTTAATGTATGCTATGGTAGACACAAGGCCAAATATTGTACATGTAGTGGGAGTTTTTAGTAGGCATATGAGTCATCCAGGTATTAAGCATTGTAATGTAGTTAAATGTATTCTCAAATATTTGAGAGGAACATCCAGTAAGTGTTTACATTTTGGGGGCTCTACTATGTCTAATTTATAAGGCTATGTTGACTTAGATTTGGTAGGGGATATTGATACCAGGTGGAGTACTATCAGTTATGTATTTACTATTGGTGGGATGGTAGTGAGTCAGATTTCTCCATTGCATAAGGTTAATGATTTATCCACTATCAAGAAAAAGTATGTTGCTGCTACAAAGGAAGCCAAGGAGATGATATCACTTTAGATCTTCATGGTATAATTGGGACACCCACAAAGGGATACTTATTTGTTTATAGAGAGCTAAACTGCCATTCAGCTTGCCAAGAATTATACTCTACATTCAAAGAAAAACCAAATATAGTTGTGGTACCATTTCATTCAGTCAATTTTAGATGATGGATAGCTAAAGCTAGAGAAGATACATACAGATGAAAATCTAGTAGATATGTCTACCAAGGTAGTAACAAGGGAGAAGCTGAATTCTTGATCAACTTTGGTTAGTCTTTTAGACTAAACAAAATGAAAGAACATGAGAATCCAAGATGGTTTGATATTCTAGTGAGAGCTACAAATTTAGCAGTGCTATGATTAGTCTCCAAGTGGGAGGTTATTATTGTAGAGTCTAATCAGTCTTCAAGTGGGAGATTGTTGGTATGTGGATCCTAATCAGACTTGGAGGTTTATTCAGTGCGGTTTCCCCCTAATATTATTTCTACGTGGGTTTCGAGGTAGTGCCCCCAAGATGAATTCAAGGGGCAACACCCCTTGTAGGGTCCTAGGGTAGTGCCCCAAGTGCACTCCTTGTTGTAGTATAGGGTGGTGTTGAGGGGCAACGCCCCCATGGGAGGTTATGGGGGAAACATCCCCAAAGCCAAAAATGAATCTACTATTGTAAAATGCATCAATTGCTATTTTTATATTGGACAAATTATTCCAAGCCTAATTTTGTAAGCAAAAAAATCTTCTATAAAATGGCTTGGGGTTAGGAATTTCATGATGTATGATGAGATTGTAGCTTCCTGTGATAGTATTGAGTTGTAAGGAATTGAAGACTGTAATCACTAGATAATAATAATATCAAACTTGTTGTTGGTAGATGTAGCCTAGGGATTTGGTGAACCACATTAAATATTTGTGTGTTGTGTTCTCTTTTATGCAATTTATTATTTTTGATATTGGTTATATGTGCATGTGATTTTTATTTCTGTCTGTGGTTTATCTTAATACCATACATCTATATGCACACAATTATGATTTCTCATTTTTCTTTTCCTTCTGTCTCTTCAGAAAAATAACTTTTTTTTGCTTCCCATATACACAAATTTCATAGAAATCCATATTGACACATTTTAGATCAAGTTAAACTTTCCTTGAATGAATTAATTTCTTAGCTTTTTCACTCATATGCCCAAGTCTGTTGTGCCATAATGCTATTCCAAAATGTACAACAACTATTTGATATTCTTCTTGGTCAACTACAACAATTGTTCTTGAACATCAAATTCTCTTTGATATAATTAAAGCATAAGGAATAATAAGAAGTTTACAAAGGTATAAGATTCCTACTGTCACAAATCTTTCTACTACTACATAAAATTTTGAGACCTTCCAATTTTTATCATCAAAATTATCTCTACAACCTTTATCACTTAGTTTCCCTGTTGTGATTAAATTCTTACTCAATCTTGGAACATGCCTCGCCTCTTTTAGTAGCCAATTATTCCCATTATACAACTTAATGATAATTCTCCTCTTTCTAACAATATGATAGGATTCATTATCTCCCAAATAGACTAGCCCAAAATCCCCTTAGACATAATTAACAAAATAACTTCTATAAGGTGTAGCATGAAATGAATCATTGAATCTAAAATGCATGAATCATCTACATTTTCTAGGGAAACAAGTAAAACATCATCTTAAAATATTTTTCCCACCACATTTGTGTCCTTATTTCCTTTTTGTTTGTCTCCTCCATTATTCTTTTGTGACCAAAAATCTTTCTTCTTATGACCTGGTTTCCCATAATACCAAAAATTGCTTGGTCTTGTGGATTGAGACCTATTCATTTTTTTCTGCAAACTCATCAATTTTTACATGTACACTTTCTATAACCTTGTGAGTGGCAAGATTCAAGCATTTATATGCTTTTATTTTGTTGGAGTACCCTAGGAAAATGTCTTATTTCCTTTTGATTTTCCTCTTGGTTCTCCACAATTTCTAGAATTATTTTCTCTCTTTGTCATTCTACCCTACTTTTTGCATTCAAAACACTACCTGATGTAGATCCACCTGATACTTTTGTATGAAGTTCCTCACTTAGAAAAACCTCAGTAACATCATAAAATATTATGGTGTTTGAACTAGAAATAGACTTACTAATAGCCATTACCAAGCCCTTACATTTTTAAGGAAAAGAACAAAAAAATAAAAGAGTCCCAAATTGTTCATAAAACTTGATATTTATAGAAGATAATTGACTAGTAACTATATTAAAATTATTTAAATGATTAATAATAGATCCACCTTCTACCATCTTCATATTAAATAAACACTTGATGGGAAATAAATTATTTGAAAGGAAAGGATTTACATACAAATTTTCTAGGGTTTACACCAATTCTTCAATTTTCTTCACTTTTTTAGTATTTAATGTCATTGATTGTTCCAAACATATATGAATACTTCCAAGTGTCTTTTTGTCCAAATTACTGTAATCCTCATCCAAAAAATTTGATTTTCCTCCCAATGATCAGCATAAATCCTTTTGATGAACATAGTCCTCCATTTGTATTTCCTATAACTGAAAGTTCTTGCCATTAAAATTCTCAAAATTTAACTTACCCTCTTGTGCCATTACTCCCACGCAAGTGTGAGATTCCCACTCAACCGTGATACCTTCCTATAGAGGATAACTAAAACAACTTGTCTCTAATACCACTTGTTAGGATTATTTTGACAAAAGATAATAGTTACATGAAAATAAAACCAATAATACAAAGTATTAAAGTATGCATAAATAGAATATTTAAAAAAAATATTTAATGTAGTTTACCTAATATTGAGCTACACCCACCAAATAAAGAGTCAAATATTATTATCTAGTAACTTCAACTTGTTATAATCTTTAATCCCCCTTAAAACTCAATACCACTACATGAAGAGACACATTCTCTTGAGAAAAAAATAACCTTAAGCCCATATTATATGACTTATGTTAGCTTAAAAAGTTAACCCTAAAAATACTTGACAAGTCGGTCCTCAAAAATTGTTGGCGAGTTAACTAATATTTTAAATGTATTTTTTTAATGAAAAGTGTACAACTTCTGCCTGATTAGTCACCACAAATTGATAATATATTCATTTTAAGCTTGAGGAATCATGGTGGAATTTATCAATAAGAATTATGAAGAGAAGTCATGCAAAGACAAAGTATTGAAATGAGAGCACGAACACTTGACGGAAAAGGGTTTAGTGTATGATGTTGATATTCCAACAAAGTTTATCTAAAGTGGATTCAATATGCTCAAATTAGAGTTCATGATCCATTTATATGGCTTGATAGATCACATTGGATTACAAAGGAGGTAATCTATCAAGTGACAAGGTTTGGTTTGACCAATGATTTGCCAATCCTAAGAATAATTGTTGCTACTTTGGTTACACAGTTAACTAAGTCTAAGTCAAATTTCAGAGCAATGACAGACAATAATATAATAGACCCTAAAGTTCATTTTGTCTCTATGTATAGGCTAAGTTGGACAAACTTTGCATCCCTCAAGATACTATCTATGACGGTAATTTCAAAAAACAAAAAAAACAATTTACCATTTGCAATGGTTCTATTCTTGGCTACATATGTACAACACTTTTCTATGTTTCATCAATAGATGTATGATACGTTGCCTGTCTATTATTGAACCAATAGGAATATGTACTTGAGTAGTCCTTTTCCTATTCATTCTCCTCCTTGGGAGAGAATTTGGTTGCAACTTTCCATTGGTTTTCTATTTACATGACTATTAATTTGTGCTTGTTGATCAATTTAGTAATTGATAAGATCATATCATTTCAGGAGGCAGGTTTTGCACATAGCTTACCTAAATCTTGTTGTAGATCTTTTGGTTTACTAACTAGTATGTTATTCTTACTTGTGACACATTTTTAGGGTTATTATTTGTTATCTTTGTGGAAGGTTTTGGGGGATTTTTCTTAACTTTTTCACTTATTTTTCATCCATAGATAGATGGTTAGAATAAATTTGTGAACTAAACTCTTATACAAAGTTTGAACATTTATCACCACAATTCTTCTACTATATGGTATTTGAGCCTAACCCACATATAGAATACATACAATTGAGAAGTCCAACTATGTAGAAGTCACTTACCTTTTGAGTTATGCCTTGGTTTTCAACCTTTGGATCCATACAAGTTTCCCTTATCTTTACCATCTCCAACTACTATGAATATTTAAAAAGAGAAAGATGAGGCCCAAATTTTTATTCAACATTTATAAATTATTTATTTCAAAGTGTTTCAAATTCTTCAAAAGACTCAAGAAATGTTGGGGTTAAAGTTTGGTTACACCTGGACAAATATAATTTCCAAGAGAAGGTAGATAGCAAGGCCAAGTCACATTTCTATGTACCTTACACCATTATTCAACAAGTATTTGATAATGTTTTTCAACTTCATCTTCCAATTTAGTTACATATCCATGACATCGTCAATGTTAATCTTTTTAAGCACTACCATGAGTCAACACTAGAAACTAAGTCATTTGGTATCCATCGACCTATGTGTACATTGTTATTGATTTATATCTTCTTCTTGATTCTGATATAGTTCTTGATACAAAGAATTGTTAGATGTGACACTACTCCACCACTTCTTACCTTATTTCAAAGGAAGGTTAACTTTTGAATCAAGCTCATTGGATCTCTCACCATCAACTATCTTAGGAGTTTTCTTCTCTTTTATGACCATTTGAGTCCAATATAAATATTTTTGGAAGGGATGATGAGGATTCATAAGATATCTATCCATCTATTTATTTATCCATGTTATTACCTTAGTATAAATTATATTACTTTTTATCCTATGAAATGTTAAAAATAGAAAAGTCAAAAGTGAGATATACAATGTTAGTTTCCTAGTTGTTAGGAGGTTAACATAAATTAGTACATGATGGTTGTATTTGTTTATATTTTATTATTCTCCATCTCATGTTGAGATTTGAGCATATTACATTTTTTAATTTTTCGTATCACATTGGGATTTGTCAAAAATTCCAAACCTTTAATTTTAGGCATATTAATGCCTATATATTTTTAGCTTTCTCCTGATCAAGACATGTTGGACGAATAAAATTTTACAACTTTATTTGCAAAAATTATTGTCCTCAATTTATTCTCTAACTACAAATACTTTTGTCTCATTAAAATTGAGTATTTGTTTTGTTGTTCACTCTTTTTGTTATTCCATATTAAATTACTTCTTTTCTCGGGTCATTTAATATTTGATTAGTTAGATGTATCATGGTATAGGATTAAGAAATGTGTCAACATCTTGTCTAATTCCTATCGTGCACATTGATAAGATGAGAAATAATAATACACACTTATTAAAAGAATCACATAGTTAATATGACAAAATCACTTATTGTACACTCTCTTGTGCAAGGTTATCTTTATTTTTGTAGGTGATCTTGAGATTGATCTTATCATTAGCTCCTATGATTAAAATCTTGAGACTTCGGGGAAAAGAATTAATGAATTCAATATCTAAAAACTCATAAGAAATCAAAACATTTTTTAGAGGCAAATATATAAAATAAATTAGGAAACGTTTATAAGTCCATTATGTTACAACAATTAGGTGCCCTACATCCAAGAAATATTAATTTCTTGGAACCTCTTATACAATAGAATATGTATTTATGCTTAAGATACAAATCAAATATCTATGAGAGTCATCTTAAATGAACTAAAGTTTTTTTCTATTACATCAATCCAATGACATTCAACTTCTTTTCTAGGAAACACGTGTTTCTTCTCTCCACTTTAGGTCTAGCTTCCACATCCAATCCAATTTTCGTATAGCACACCAATATGATATAGGATGCATTATCTAATCATATATGTAGAAAATAGTGAATACAATGCAGAACAATCATCACTTGCCATAATGTAACTCTAACAGTTTGTCACTCAATTTTTCTAGAGGTCCTAACAACTCAAAAAGGTAGTATTGCAGTTGTTATCATTTGGAGAAGTTGCAATTCAAAAAATTTCTATACCAGTCCTAAGATATCCATTTTACTTCTAATTCTAAAATTTATTATAAAAATAAAATTGAACAAATTTATTATTACATGATCATTTTCATGTTACCATGCCATTCATGTTATTGATCAATATTCATCTGCTAGAAAGAAAAACCCTAATAAAAAATGATTTCCCAACCCACTAAATTGTGTTTTCCAAACAAGTTGAGTATCATTACTTTATTCATTTTTTTGAAAAATCTTAGGATAGTCTTGTTTGATATCTTTGACTATTAATATCTAATGCATCAAGCTCTAAAATAAACTAAAAAGTATTCTTATAACTAGACTTATTAGATTAATAAGATCTACAATTTTCATCCCTTCTAAGACCCATACAATAATAATAAAAGTAATGAAAATAATATTAACAATAATATTAACCTTTATGTAATTTCTATTAGTACTTCCACATATAATACTAATATTCTTTTATTTAATTTTCACACTCCTATTGTAAAAAAATTGATAGAAACAATTATTAGTATGTATACTTACATTAAATCACTATCATAAACTTCACACACATATTCTATTTGAATGTTTCAAGTTATAGTAGTTGACTATAGAAATGTCTTTAGAAAAAATACATTATGTTAGTTGAGGCAGACTTTAATCATTGTTATATATAAAGAAGTATTTACCATTTATTTTTTTGGAAATATCAATAGGTCAACAATTTTGAGTGTGTTATAATTGAACTTGTCTATGATATTTTATTATTATCAATTAATCCATCATAGAATTCTTATAACCTATAATTAAGAAACCTATGCAATTTTGATTAAAAATTGCTTAAATCACACTTAATTGACTTCAATATCTATTTCAACTTGAATTATAAAAACCTTCTACCCTTCATAAATTTTCTATAGTTATTTAGGCCACAAACTTATGTTATAAAAATATAATAAAAAATATTAACTATTATTACAGAAGATAATGTGTATTAGTAGTTTTTTTCCATCATAGATTCAACATATGGGTGGTGTAGGATACATATGAATATTTATAGTCAATTGTTTATATATCATTATAAAGCCAACAATTAAATGGACATGCATACTTTGAATGGCTAGCTTACTATGTTGTCACAAACTGTCTTTCCACAACCTAACAAAATGGAAAAATTACTTGCCACATGGATTTTGTTAAACAGATCAATTAAGTTGATATCCTTATTTCTTTAATCAATAACATAATTAGAAGAGATTAGTTGATTAGATGAAAAAAAAGAAATTGGGTTGGTTATAGGATGGAGGTTTCTTTAATAATACAGTTATGAAACACTTCACCGGTGTTGGAAATATAAGGTAGGCATGGTTATTGAGAGGGAGGGGTGTCTTGGGACTCAAAATTGCCTTCCCAATTTAAGCACCATTCCAAGATATCAAGCCCTATAAGTGCTTTTTGATGCATGTGTACCTAGCTATCCTTTTGAGGCCTAAGAGGTGTTTAATGTTTCTAACACCTTAAATTTAGTACATCCACTCATCCCATGAAGATAAATTGAAATTTTGAGTCATTTTGTGAAGCTCCATTTTGATTAATGTCCAAATCTACATTTTTGCCAAAGTGTCAAATAGCTATAGAAGGCTATGTTTGCAATTGAATATCTCACACCTAGTAATGTTTCATGACTCATCACGTTGGGAGTGTTTAGTATCCATATTAGAGAACCTATGTTTTAGATTTTGAGTTGTTTTGATATGTTTTGACTAGATTTTGAATCCCTCAAAGTCAATCATTTATTGTTGTCATGCTGATGCAAATTTTTTAGAATTTTGGGAGGCCTTGTTTGAATTATTATAACTTTGACCTAGTTGACCAAAATGAGAAAAATCCCTTTTCATTACATTCTAGAGGTTAGAGACTTTCTGCATTTCAATTTTAAGCTTTTGATGAATCCATTTGATTAGTTTTCGAACGTAATTCTGAATGCAATTTATAACTTTTTACTAGTGTCAGTAAATGCAGATTAGTTGGTACTTCTGTTCATGATGTCATATCTCTGAATCCATGATAGGTGAGATCAAATGGATTGTACCATTATTTCCTACTCTAAAAATTCTTTAAGTGTGCCAATTTTCAAATCTTGACGAATTCGTCTTCACACTTTTCCAGGTTCATTCCATTTGCAAAAAAATGCTTTTCTACCAGTGTTTCCAATCTTCAAAATTTGAGTAGCCCACTTTGACCACTCGCCAAATTCACACCATTATTTGCCATGTTCCCTAATCCTAGATTTATGCTGTCCTCATGATAGTGAACCAATTCCTCAGTTTTCATTCCCACAAGTATCAGTCTGCCCTATTTTTGAAGCCAAACTCGAACACATTTTACTATTTTCTAACATGTTTGTTTGTAGGTAGTTTTAAATGAGCAACTTTGACACCCAATATATTTTGACTGAAAATTCGTCATGAGACAAGATTCGACAGGGTGTAAGAACATGGAACAAAGAATCAATATTGTTGATTTCAAAGTTCGATCAGTTGTTTTTGTTAGATTTTAAAGCTGGTCAAAGGAACTTCTAGCATGAAGTTGACAATTTGTAGAAAATAGTAAATTGAGTTTTAATTATTGTTTAAGTGATCAAATCCATTCTTGATTGGTAATAGGTGTTTATCAGATAATTTGAGATATCAATTATTCAAGAATGAAATTTTTTTTAGCCGGACCCACTTGGGGCTCGACTAATTTCACCAAGCTATTATGACATCCGAATTTTTTCAAATATGGATCAGTTTAAGGTGGCATTTGTAAGGTTATATGAATTTTCTGAATTGATGCAAGGATAAAATAATTTCATTTGAGGAGACTAATTTATGACTTAAAACACTTCTGTACTCTACTAGTGATTTTTTTGTTTCAAAAGGTAGAGAGTGTGCTTGTTGTGTGTTGAAATTCCTTTCAACTAGTTCCAACAAGGATGTTGAATGCTAGGGAATCATATGCTAGACATTATATCCCAATTTTTACAAGTAGGGGTTATCAAGACAACAGAGCAAGTTAGGGTCTTCTCATAAATTTGAAGGGGTCTGTCATTGGTAATGGACTTACCAATCCATTAATCTAATATAAAGCATACATAGATTATGCACTAGAGATGGGCTTAATCATAGAAGTCGATTACAATCGAATCAATAAAATCTATCTAGCTTGTGAATTGTCCATTAAACTTTGTTTTAATATTTTAATGTTTGGCCTGGAACAAGAATATTTTTTGGGTATTCAAATGACTCCCAAATTGTACTTCCATTTGTGCCCAACATGACCAAATTGCCCTTGTCTGTAAGCTTTGCGGTATCTATCCCTGTTACATTTGAAGAGCTTGTCCAATTGATTCCATGGATGACTAGGTCTTTTCTAGAACTGAGCTCAAGGCTGCATAAGTGTTCAACACAAGGAGTTTTTGTTATCCATATTATAGCTTTCTCATCCAAAGGAATGGCAGCATACCAGATGCTCAAATAGTAATTTCTCGACCCTGAAGGGCTCCAAAAACCTATTTTAAAGACTCCATTTTTAGAGGCCAAGCTTTCGTTCATTGCCTCCATTCTTAGAAGAAAAACGAGAGAGAAGAGAAGGGGAACTGTTACTTATTTTGCACCATATTTGATTTGTATGTCAATTTTCAACTCCATTAAGTCAATAGTCAGGGATATCAATTATTATGATGTTCAAAAGAAGTGTGATGGAAGTCTTTGCTATGATTTTGGAAATATGGAGAGTTATTTGAACTAGGGATCCGTTAGGGATGCTCTAGGAGTTGGTGATAGAAAATTTGTCTCTTGTAGCATTGCTATTTGTGAAGCTATGGTTACAGATTGGATGTGTTTCTAAAGTAAGCCCTTGCACACGGTAGAAGAAGGATGATTAGATCCGACTAGATGATGCAAAGTGATTGAGAAAAAATGTAGAAGTTTTATCCCACATTGAGTGGGCGGTTCCATTTTCTAATGTTAATATACTCCAACACACAATATGTTTGTTGTCTCAAAGACACCGCCTTTTGAAGGTAGTGCATGAGGTGGATCCCACTATGGCCAGGTGGAAGCAAGGTCAACAATTTTGACTTAGAGAAGACTCACTAGAAATTTGTCAGATTCTAGTGGTTGCCATGTTGCCATCAAAAAAAAGGAGAATTTTCTAGTAGAGACATGGTGACCTCCCATAAAATGTAAAGATTGGCAGAAGTTGTGGGACCCACTAGGGTTCAAGGGAACCTATGGATGAACCAGTAAGTGACATGTGGCATGGATTCCAATGAGGCAGTGATAAGGTAGTCAAATTTCAATGATGCATCAGATCGTGTTACGTGGTAGATCTAATGATGGTTGCTACATCACTAAGGCAAAGATGCAGGATTGATAACCATGCAACATGGAGACTAGTGACATGGTGAACATGTAGCGGCCACATGGCAGATGTGTCAATTGATTGTGCAAAAATCTAGCCAAGTAGGAGTTGACACATGGCAGGGTTGGTCAATCAGGTTTGACTCAGAATGAAAAATAGAGGGAAAATTTCAAAAAGATTAATTTAATTTAATTTTTTTTTTCTCTTGGTTGAGTGTATAGGAGTTGTTTTAAATAAAGTTTAAATTAACTATAAAATTCAAACTTTGGGAAAATCAAATATTTGCAAAAAATGCAGTTCTGAGGCCATAGCAGGAGCATGCTTTTTGTTTTAAGATGCTAGAAGTTTTTGGTAGGTCCATATAGTGATATCATATATCACTGAAATTGGGAGAAGATGAGCTTTCTAATTCTGGAGTTTCTTTTTGCATAGGAGATTTTTGGTTCTAGTTATGCAGGGATTTGTTTCAATTACCAAATTTGTAGTTTCATTCAATTGGGGTAGTTTAGATTTGATTTCTAGTGAAATAATGAACTGAATGAACATAAAAGTAAACAATAATGCAGTTATGGGCAAGTTTTGTCACATCCTAGTAAGTTGAATCAAAGCATTATCAACATTTCGTGATGTAGTTCAAATATTTTAGTAACAGAATGGTTTTTTATCATTTAGGAAGCGATATTACAAGTTGTTACAAAACAATGATGAAAATCAAATCAGATTTAAGGGGTAGAAAGATGAGAGATGTTCTACAATAGCAAAGGATGGATATTCAAGTGGACATATGTAGTCTTTAGATTAGATCTGGGATTCCATTTTTCTTCTATATCTTTCTTTTTCTCATCCATTGTAAGGGTTAGTAGTTTTCAGTATGAGACCACCTTGTTGGATCCATAACTATGATTGCACCAAATTCTTCAGCAAATATTCTCTCTTGTATGAATAGTAGTAGCGAAGATAATATAGCTAGTTCTAATCTGTTAGGAATTTCTATATTTTAATTTTATGCATATGAATGTATAGTTTCAAGGAAATGAATATAAATGAGTAATAATTTCTTTAGTTTCATTCTAATTCTCATCTCCTTCCTCTGTTGTCTACAATGTTTTTGTTTAAGAAAAAAGAGCTTAAACTCATTTACAATCCCTTAAATTTGTATGTCTAGATTGGTTCGCTATTGGAACAAAGAGCCAAGAAAATGCTTATTTACCTTGACAAGGTTATAGGTTTCACCAAGAGGATATTGCATAAGTATGAGAGTTCTTATGAAGATAGATGTCTATTTACAAGGTGAATGGATAGATCAAATATATGAATATATGAGTATATCTCAAGTATCCATGTGTATGTTTTGACTTAGCTTGTGCCCAATGGTGAACACACTGATCAACTAGAGGATCAACTTGTTCTTATTGTTGCATATTTGGGTTTTTTGTTGAAATCAACATCATTAATCAAATATTTTTTCCTTTAAATGTTGAAGTACTAAAATGTGATGCCCTCACTTAGTTTATCAAGTCCTTTGGTCATATTATTAGCTATTCCATATCTGACATTTGTGCATAAGTGTTAGAAGATTAAGGGATTTATCTACTTTGTCAAGATTCAAGTGTATGTTTTAGCACTAGTACCATATATCAGAACCTCAAGCTTGACCTACTTAAGTTTCACAGAGCCTAAAGTGAAGAAGGATTTATGCCTTATAGTTGGCCCAAGATTGGTAGTCAAGTGCATCCATCATAGAAATTCGCTAGCCTTATATGTATTGGTCTGGCTTCTTGGTTATTTTTTAAATCTATTAAATTAGGAGCTAACAAGGTGAATTAGGAACCAATAAAACTTTACTTCACCAATTAATCTTTCATATTTAATATTATGATCTAATTGCATGCATGAAAGAATGAAATAAAATAAAAGTTTATAACACTTTGACACAAGATATATAATGACTCGAAAAAATTCCAAATAGAAAGTAAAAATGGGGTGGGGATGATACCTACAAGCTTTAGTACTATAGTATTAAGGTTTAGAATTGACCACTTTTGGTGATCTTCCTTGTTAGGAGCAATAAGGAATGTGAGGTCCACCTTGTTAAAGGATTTACAAACATACAATGAAGTATGCACTTGGTTAGGAGATTTAGCAAAGACTATTAAGTCTACCCTTGTAAGAATTTGGTATAGCTCTGATAACATGTAAGAATTTGCCTAAAGCAATAACTAAACCCCAAGATCAAGAAGCTCAATAGATAGCACAAGAGAGACTAATGATGATCAAATAAGAATCTCAATAATGATCAAAATGAAAATGGATATCATATGATTGAATATGAGATGAATACACACTAGAAGTGCTTGTATATAAAGACAACTAGAATGACTAGGAGTTAGCAAAGAGATAAGGATTACAACTCAGCACATGTCCACTAAAGGTGGATTATCCTCCATTGAGGACATGAGTTTGTGCGATGATGAGAGGATAATTTTACATAGGTTCTCTCATAAAGAGATGTTGTGGACACCATGTGCTCAAATAAGTTGCTAACTCTTGTGTTGTCAACAAGACAAATCATTTGTCTATGCATGTTCCTAAATGTCTACATGACAACTACTATAAAAATGCATTATCCTAAGTAAACTTAAGTAAAGTGTAATAATAATTAATTATTTACACTAACACCCCCCCTTAAGTGTGTTGCGGTTCCACAACACACGTCCCATTCTTTATTAGGAATGGGGACCCCCTACTTTTTTTGAGTCCCTAAACTCACAATTTGGGGATCCGAAGAAATGTTAGAGAGTCAAAATTTAAAAATTGTAAAAATTAGAAAAGACCAAAAAATTGGAATATTAGAAAAAACCAAAAAATTAAAAAAATTGAAAAAGGTCAAAAATAGGAAAAATTGAAAAAGGATATTAAAAAAAACAAGAAGAAGAAGAAGAAAAAGATGCACATTCTTCGCATTTTTTTGTCAATAATCAATTAAAGAGTAATTGAATGCTTTTATGTTTTTGTCAGTTTTCATTATTTTTGAGCTAATGAATCCCCTTTCCTGTATCATGCAGATTAAATGGCATCCACATTCAGAGAGAAAATGGCCCGCAAGCCCATTGTATTCAAGTTCCAAGGCGTATCATCTAAATCAAGATTCCACGATGATCATGCAAAAATCAAAGATTATCCACCTTAATCCATTCTGGGTTGGTGAGCATAGCTTCACATCTAGTATCAGTGTAATCGACAGAATTAATTATGACACTGGCGCAACATTTTGTTTCTAAAGAGAGAGCAGTCAAAAACATAATTGGAGAAGTTGTATTAAACCTATGACCCAACAAAATTGAGAGTGTCTTCCACCTCTTGAGGTTAGATCAATTTATCAAACTCTCTTACAAAGTAGTAGAGAGATGGTATAGGGAGCACTAGAAGGAGGAAAAAATAATAATCTAATTATCTTACCTCATTGAGAAGCCTCCTTAGGGAAGGATAACAGGAAAAGTGGACATGACTCAAGGATACATGAAGGATGATATTGGCTATTCCATCATTCTTTTAAGAAAATTCATGGGCCTACCTATAGCTGGCCACCTCAACATTTTCATTGTCAACTTTATTGAAACAATTAGGATAGCAAGGATGCCACTGGACTAGGCCACCACAATAAGTGAAAACTTGTGTGAGCAATTGGGAGCATTTAAAGAAAAGAAGAAGTTCTATATGACTTCTTACATGGTATATCTACTTGTAGCAAGGGTGAAAAACTACCTCAGTTTGTACAAGAGAGGCACTATGCAAGATCTTAATGCCTGACCATACATTGTCTACCCTCAACTAGTAAAGAAGAAGCTCTCAACACAGGGCAAGGAGTACATAATCATGAATGACGCATTCATTTTCGTAGTCATCTGATTCATAGAGGGAGATTATGCAAAGAGGTTATCCGATGAGGCAATTGCATAGATAATAGTTCTCGGGACCTATTTCATCTAGCTTAAGATGTTCACATATCTGTGGGTAGCTGGTGCATCTGTCAACCCTAAGAAGCTCATCAGATATCCTAGTGATAAATTGTTGTTATTGGAGATTGCTTAATAGATTGAATCTAATATGAGAGGGTGAAGAGATAAATAGAGACTTTGCTGGGCATGGCCCTTAGTCATAGGACCATATTAGGTGAAGCAGAAACAAGATATTCTATCCTTTGAATAGGAATGGGAGAATTATCCCTTCAAAGAATACAATTCCCCTAGGCCCTACTTTGATAATATTGAGAGAGTGGAGAGTTTGGTTGGCAGGGAGTTCCATCATGAAGATGTCATTGAAGATCATTGGATGAATGCAAAAAATGACTACAATGTCTGTATAAGGGACTATTATAGGATGACTTTGTATCTAGTAGAGAAGGCTCTCAAGCTAAACATTCTAGAGGAGATAAGGCAATGAGACTCAAAGGAGCTACTGGACACTTGTTCAACTCAAAAAAAATAGGAGAGAGACCCATCATGAATGCCAAGGTTAATAAGTAGGAGGCTAATGATATTAATCATTAGGCAAGGCATGTCATTAGAATGATGAAGGATTAGATCAAGAAGCCTTTTCAACTTGATCCAATACCTCACACATGATCTTTCACGCACATGGCCACCCAGAAAGAGGTAGAGGGAAGAAAGTACCAATTCCCACCTTTGCAGCCCAGTATTCTATTAGGCTAGAGACAATATACCAACGTGATTGCTTGTTTGGATACTATCACCCTCCAGAGAGGAAAGAAAAGAATCAAAGAAAAAGGAGCTCTCCTCAAAGAGTCAAGACAAAACAAGTTGAAGCACAAGTGCCTCCCCAACAATAGGAAGATAGTGTACAAGGGTTTGAGGATATTGGAGCTAGTTAAGTCTAGGATGACCCTCAATTGCCTCCCTTTGTGCCTAGCTAGATAGAAGAGGGAGAGGGTCATCAAGTTTCCATTCCTCCTTTGCAAGAAGAGCCAGCTTTCCCTTCTGCCTCAAAGAAATAAAAGAGGATTAAGATCTGAATGAAAAAGAGGTAAAAGATCACTATAAGAATGGTGCCTTTCCCATCTATTCCTAAAACCATTCTAGAGGGAGATGAGGATGAGGAAGAAGAAGAAGAGGAAGAGGAAGAAGTGTCTATACAAAGAAGAACTCGACTAGTTAGAGCCGTAGAGCAAGAAAATAGAAAGAGTGCCATGGGTACCTTGCCTTTTGACCAAGTAGAACCCTTAGAAGTCTCTTCTTTAGAAGATGAAGTACAATAGTGGGTGGATGAGTAAAGTGAAGAGGGTGATGACATTTTCAAAATGTAAAAATTTTATTTTATGCTCATAGGAACAGAGCTAGGTGGGGATAAGATTAAGGATACCCCTATAGGTGAACTTCAACAAGAAGACTAGACATAGATGCTGCTAGATTCACAATGTCCTGATCTTACTCCCCCATCTCCACCACAAGTCATAGTGGTAGATAAGGGCTCAATTACTCCTCAGCCTCAGAGTTGAGAAGAAGAACAGGTTTAGAAGGAATCATCATAAGGGGAGGGGAGGAACCTAAACAAATGGCAATCGATGAAGTGTCAAAGGAGGGATAAAAAGTGGAGTATTCTCAATCACCTTCCCAAGACACTGAGGTGCAAGCTATAGGGTCCACTAAGACTGAGACCATAGAAGGAGATCCCTCACAACAAGAAACAACTCTAAGGAGGAGCGATAAGGGGAAGGAGGTAGTAGAACATACTCCTCTGTCCTCAAGAGGTAGCTCTTCAGCTGAGTGCATCTTGAGATGGCTCCAGAAGGAAATATGGAGAAGTACAAGACCTCAATTCCATGGTATTGAGGAAGACATTTATGAGATTGCTAAGATTTTGAAAACCTAAGTCCCCATCACATGAGGAAAGACCGTTGGCATTTGTCACCAATACATAGGGCTAGGAATTGTTTGCACAAGTGGTCGTTCCTCCTAAAGACATAGATGTAGAAAGCCTTGGTCCCAAAGATTATCAATTGAAAGAGGTTATGTTGGGAAGACCCACACAGGATATAGCCTAATTTATGGTGACCATGGGAATCAAAGAAGTCTTAAAGAGCATGGAGAAGGATGAGGTCGAACTCCAAACACTTCGAAGGCAGATTCAGATCGTAAAGGGATATTTAGCTGAAGTAGTTGGTCCTCTGAATCCTAAGTGCCTTGAGGAGACTTTTAATACTATACTCAAAGAATGGGGAAGTGTACAAAAAGACCCATTTTTGAAAGCCTATTAGCAGTGGTGGGAAAGTTTTGAGGAGAAAGGTATTTTGATTATCACGGGAAATTTGAATTTACTACATGCTACATAGGAGAATGTGAATAAAATCATAGTGATTTTGAAGTAGGACATCAATATTATGGATGAAGTAATGGCTTGGAGTAAGGATTTATAAACTCTACAAGTCATAAAGGGACAAAGGTACTAGATTTTTATTGATGTATATACATGATAAGAGATAGATATGATGGATGATTGGATAGAGGAAATAGCAGATAGCAATAAAGTAATGGAAACATTACATGAGGTGATTTATCAGCTCAAGGACCAAGCCCAAGAGTGAATTTTGCAAGTAGAGAGACACTACAGTGATGCTTGCTTAGATATTTTTGAAGATGAGGAACAAGAAAAGTTGTTTCCTGTAGAGACAGTGGTAGAGAATTTTAGGAAGATTTTTGTGGAAGTTGTTGATGATGAAGACATCCTATAAGCCTTTAGGACCTGAGAAGCTTTGTTAGAATTGGATACCAAACTCAGGGATTTTGCTGACACCCGAATTGAGGTAGACAATTATAGACTAAAGGTCAAGGAAAAATATGAGGCTTTCAATTTACTAGATGTGGCTGAAATTACTAAGATTATAGAGAAATTCAAGGGCAAACATCCAAACATAGCTTTGGGATAAAGAAGAACAAAACCCAAATGCCAGAATTTCAGTTTTGACACTTAGTAAAATTTTGAGATTTTAGACCATTTTGAGGTGCACAAGTCCACAGCTCCATAGGTGGACGGGTTCGTAGCTCCACAGGTATGCGTTTTTAGAAAAATCTCACTGACAGTTAACTGCCAATTCCAAAAATAGAGTTTTCCATGTATCAAAAATGCATTCTAACGATAGTTTAACTCCTACAAACACCATGTGAAGGATCGACTTCTATTTTTGGCACTTTTAGACACTTCCACTTTGACTCAGAGCTTTCTCATTCTTTCTTCTCTCATAATTTCTTTGTTTTTTACATGTAAAGGCTCATGCATCTAATTAATGAATATAAAATGGATGGAGTCCTACTAAGCACCAATTAGATAGTTAGTTTGTATATAATTAGTTTGTTTTATTGTTTAAAAGTATTTTATTGCATGAAGATATCTCTCACTCTCAACACAAATTGAGGATATGATTTCTTATAAATACTCCATTGTAATATATAATAGGGGCCACAATTATTATGCAATAAAATTATGCTTTTGGTTCTCGCATTTGGAGTGTAGTAATTCTTTCCTAATTGTCTCATATTTTTTGTGAATTTTGTTCGTGGAATTGTGATTGAACCAAAGGTTTATTGCATTGTTTCTAGTTGTGCAATCTTTTAATTTTGGTGTTTGCTATAGTTTGACGAATTTTGCTGACGTATCTAGCTTGAGTAGAAATCATCAAATTGTGCCTGCATAACTCTCTATCTCACATGAGCCCACTTTTCATGGCCTTGAAATTTGATGAAGAGAGAAATATAATACGATTATTAAAGTTTCTAATTGATGCAAAGTACTACTCCTACTTTCATTGGTTACCTATCGATCTCTTCAAAAGTTTAACTCACAGACGTGTTGTTTTCTATAGCTTATGTCTATTAGGATTTCAATTTCACATTATTTACTTTCAATTTCATGTTATTTTCTTTAAATTTTCTTGTTATTTTCTTTATTAAACCCCTTGTTAGAATAGGATTTCATACTAGCTACATGGTTAGATTGCATTCATAAAAAATATAAAAATACAAAACCATCGTTCTTTTTTAGTGTTATTTTTGAAATAGTGTACAGATTCTTTATTTCATCCAAAAACAAAATGAACTAGAAAAAGCCTCCTCATGAACATTCACATTCACATTTATCTTCATCTGAGTGGATTCCAGTAGGTCGCAAGATCACCCAAAACCTTGGAGTTGATTCACAAAATCAGCTTTTTAAGAGAGGAGTTTGCAAGAATTCCTACCATTTAGCATTGTGTAAAATGGCAACTCAAGAAAGTGCAACTTAGGGAAATGCACTTAAGCTCACAAAGCTAAATGCAAGATGCAATGTGGGTCTTAGCTACTAGGCCCTGTTAGGTACCCATGTACTGATCCAAGAAATATTTTCATCAAAATTGAAGTATCTCCAAAACTCCAACAGTCAGCATCAGTTTAAAGTTCTCAAAATTTTGGACCCAATGCAATTCAAACAGGCAAAAATAGAGTCTGTATGCAAAAGTTATGGCCAATCAAAGTTTGGTCAAACCAGATATAGAGGTCATCAAAAGGTGAAAAAATAATATTCTCAAAAATGGTCAACAATTGATTTCAAATTGAAGATCTCATCGAGAGCTTTCCAGTGACATTCATTTCATCAAAAATGGAGCTCATATGCAAAAGATATGCTTGATCAAAGTCCGAGGTGGTGTGGCATAAAAATTTTTTTTTAAAAAAAAAATGTGTTGGTGGCCAGCAGGGTCGAACCCGCGACCTCCGGCTCCTAAAACCCACTTAGTAGCCATTGGACTGAGAAAGAGATTGTGATTTTGGAGACGTGGTGATGATTCCTACACATTGAAGAATATTGTTGTATGTTCTTGAAGGGAATTATTATAAATCATTTGTAATTGATTTCTTGGAGTTAATCAGATTGGTCCCCCTATTGGAGCTAGACCCAGAGATGTAGTCCATACCAGACGAACTCCAAAATCAAATGTGTTGTGTCTCTATCTCTCTTTTCTCCTTCTATCATTTTATTTTGTGTTGTTATTTTATCAATTTGATTCATTAAATGTTTTAAATTAACTTTATGTAATTGCTCAACATTCTCTTTAATAGTCCTAGATCCTAGAAATAAGATCATGTACAAATGCAATGCTCTACATATAATGCTATGCAATGAAATCTCTTTGAAAATAGAGAAAGAGGGAAAACCTCATGGGAAAAGCCTCCTCCAAAAAGAGAGATGAAGAAATACAAGATGCATGCAAGGCTGAAGTAATCAAAACCCCCCATATATCATGCATGTACACGCATATGATGGTATCCCTCCATATTGAATAATCTCCTGCAAGGATGTCATGAAGACAAAAAAGTATCCAATGTATACATATGACATTTCTCCCTTTAGGAAGAAGATGCACCAAGTATACTTCTCATTGTGGATAGGAAGATGGATGAGGAATCCATATGTAGTATGCTATGCATGCTACCTCTGAAGTTTTCTCATATGTTGAAAAGTCATCAATGAATGTAGATGCCACAAGTCAATTTGGTGGATGCCCAAAAGAAGGTTGCAAACAAGGTAACATGTCCATGTATGAAAGTGAATCAAACTCCAAAGACAAGGAATCATCTTTATAGGAAGATATGATAAGAGAAGCAATGCAGCCTCCCCTCAATGATGAATTCACACCCATGAAAGAAGCTCCTTGATGACTAAAGAAGCTGCACCATGAAATCTAAAAGATGTTCCTCCTTGTAGGAAGAAGTGGTGCCATAGGTGTAGTAGAGAATTCTCCCCAACTAGTAGGAAGAATCCTCAAAAGATATGATGTCTGAAGAAACTAGAATACAATCTCCAAAGATAGATATGTCTCCTTTGAAGTAAAAGAGTCCTCCTCCAACTACTAAAAAGAAGTGTCCACAATCATGTTAGTCTCAAAAGAAAGATCAAGTGGTTGAGGGTCAGAGTGATCCCTCACAAGAAGTGAAGAAGAATTATCCTCAACAAAGAGAAGATGGATATCATCAATAATGTCTCCCACATCTTCAATGTAAGACTCCACAATCGACACTGCAATGTCTAAAAGGGAGTCATCCCATGAAGCTGAAATAGGAAGACATGGTGTTTCCTATTGTACTAAGTCAGGAGCATATGTGGTTGGAACTAGATTAGTATAAGCAATAGGAGCATCAAGAGGTATGATCTCAGCTAGAGTTGTAGGTACCACAACTAGAGTGACTGGAAGTAGAATGTCCTCTAGTAATGGAGGGACTCGTGGATCTCCATATGCTTGCCAAAGACACATCCAAATGTCATGAGGACTACTTTCCTTACTAAGAGGAGCAAAATATTCCTTACTCATACTGTTATACATAAAGTGAAGAAGAAGAGAAAGATGTCCCCAGTTAGCATTAGGTGGAAATATCTCTGAATATAGATAAGGAAACACTTCCTTATGTTCTCTTAGATGATCAATCATCAAAGCACTCCATTTTTGATAATTCCTTTTTGTCAATTTGAATCTTAAATCAAAGTGACATTTTTGACATGACTCCATGAGATCAAATAATGTATGCACCCCCAAAATGAAAAAAAGAAATCAAAGAAACCCCCCCAATGCATGATTTGGCACTATATATTTAGTGAGATTACAATGGCCACTTTCCAATTTAGGGCCTCAGTGGACTTTTGATTTTGATGGTTACAAAAAAAAATATGAAGCTATATCAAACTCAACAAGATAAGACACAAGACCTCTCAAGGATCTAATTAAATACAAGTGCCAATAGACCAAAATTTGAAAGTACTATGTCTAACCAAAATTACTCCAAACTGATACCAGATTTGGAAAGTAGACAAAAAATCATGCACTCTCAAAAAAAAATAGCACCTAAATATGTGTCTAAATGAGCCCAAACTAAGCCTTTGAAGTTGCAAAAATTGGGATTTGTGATTTGTAGAAAAATTCAAGAACAGAGATCTCAAATATCTTGCACCAATGTGTAGATCACAAAATTCTACCCCCAAAAAAAAAATTGCTTGAAACAAGGAGTCTGTATGAGGGAGATATCATTTTTTGAAAATCACCTTTGTAATTATTTTTCTTGAGTTTCTACTGTTGCACCTCCAAAAATCAAATGACTCTAGATTTCACCTTAGATGTTTGATTTTGATGAAACAAAAGTTGATTTGGGGGGTTTTTTGACCTTCTGAATGTGATACCAATATTTGATTTGCACCAACAAGCTCCAATATTGACCTGAAAAAAATCTCTCCAATGGTTGTGCAATGAAGCTCTCATGGCTTTGATACCTTGTAATAATTTGGTATAGCTCTTATACCATGTAAGAATTTTCTTAAGGCAATCATTCAACACCAAGATCAAGAAGCTCAATAGATAGCACAAGAGAGACTAATCATGATCAAATGAGAATCTCAATAATGATGAAAATGATAATGGATATCAGATGATTGGATATGAGATGAATACACACTAGAAGTGTCTATATATAAAGATAACTACAATGACTAGGACTCATCAAAGAGATAAGGATTACAATTCAACACATGTCCACCAAAGGTGTATTATCCTCCATTGAACATAGGAGTTTGTACGATGATGAGAGGATAAGTTTACATAGGTGTATCTCATAAAGAGATGTTGTAGACACCATGTGCTCAAATAGGTTTCTAATTCTTGTGTTGTCAACAAGACAACTCATATGACTATGCATATTCCTAAGTGTAGCCTATGCTATGCGTAGTTTTCACTGTACATTATTTATGAAGCTCGGTAAACACTGTGTAGCTTGAAAAACACTGCAAACTAACTTAGGTGCTCAGTAGACGATGTATTTTGACTTCTTGGCTCGGGAGCAACTGAATCACTTGGTTAACATTGTAAACTATATGATAGACTCTGTAGCAACTGTAGAGCTCGATAGCAATGTAACCAATTGACTAAGTGTTGAGTCACTGATAAACAAATTGACCTTAATGTCAATAATCTCCCCCTTTAGCATTAGTGACAAAAATGTTTATCAAACTTTAAAAAAAAATGAACTACAAAACTTCCTTTGCCATCATTTTGTGTCTTCAACTCGGTTTGACTTTTTGAAGCTATGACTTGGTAACATACTCTATTTTTTTATTTTTTCAAAATTGCTTTTTTAAAGATATTTTCTACTTATCTATACACATATTTCCATGATACTATACTGCTCCCCCATACATTTATCTCTCCTATATACACACAAATGGAGTATAGTATATTTCTTCTTCTTTAAAATATCTTATATATACTTCTCCCCATTTTTGACATAAATGCCAAAGATGTATAATATCTATATGATAATACCAAAATGTGACAATAATTTAGAATGTACCTTCAGAATGAAGTACCATTATCTTGTCCCAATTCTCCTATAGTACCTTACTTGCATGCAATGCAATCTAAACTTTTGCTAATAATTCCATTATGTGATCAGCTATGGAGAAGTTGTTATCATGGATGAGCGTCTTTGCATGTGCAATGTGTTTTTGCAATGCATCCATGTTTGGAAGAATCATATCTTGGATTTTTGTAAGTTTGGCCTTGATCTTGGCTTCTTCCTTCAATAATTTTTCTAGCAAGTTTGTTAGATATCTAACCTTTGTGTAATCTGTATAATTATGGCTTGGGTCAAGTGACAGTTGGTGTGCACTTGTCTTCATGTATTCATCTGTCTTGAACAATTTCTCCTTGATATCCTTTGTAAAAATAGATGTGTCACTTGACAAATAATGAAACAACATTATTAATAAATGTTTCTAGTGAACCAAGAATAGTAGCTAGCTAACTCTACTTGATCTATTGCAATTATTTGTGAAACTTTTCCTAACACTCTATTTTCAAACTTTATTTCAGATCTTTGAAGTAGTATCTCCTATCCATTCAAGTCTTCATTGAATTTGTGAACAATTTCTACTAACTAATCAAGAATCGGTTGAGTACTATCAACCTCAATACTCAAATCATTAACAAATATGCTCTTAATGTCTTTAAAAAATTGATTCTCTTTCTTCTTCTCTTCTCTAAGATTTTTCTTCTCAGCTCTCTTCTTTAGTAATTCACCCATGGTGTCCATTTGATCAGGAGTGAGGGTAGAGATATCCCAATTTGGAATAACTATATCCTCACCTAGATCAATAGCTTCTTCTTCTTTACCCTTTTCGCTTAGAATGGTGGAAACAATTTGTTTTCCCTTGTCTAAGACTTCAATACTTGATTGAGATTGGCTCTCAACTATCATTGTACTTGCTATGGATACATTTGGAATAGAAATAACTATGGAAAATGATGGACTAGCAATAAATATTGAAACAACACTAACAACATAAATACCTTGTTTCTTCTTGATCGAGCTTGATGATGGAGGACCTTTCTTCTCAACAAATGAAGTGATGGGTACTTCAGTTAATGAAATGTTCAAGTGAATGGATTTAGAGCTTGGTTGGGTTCTTGGTATAGGAGTGGTATCCATAAATGACTATGTAGAAGCTATCTCTGAGCCAAATTACACTAAGGTTGTGCTCAAAGAGTGAGGAAATGAGGCCATGACTATTGATGCAATTTTCTCTACATCAATTTTCTCAATGCTTTGAATCTTTGGAAGGTTTCCTCTAGTAGCTTCTGATTCTTCCTCCCCATCATCTAGATTGACATCATCTAACTCATTATCTTTTATTTCTACATTTTCTTTCTCAGCATCATCATCATCTTTGTCATCAACATGAACAACAAAGTCACTAGGTTGATGCAAATGATAGATCTTTTTCCATGTAGTTGTAACTGCCTTGACCACATATTCAATGTCTTTTAGCAATATCATACATGTGTTGAATTTAAGAGTGAACTTCTCTTTATTTTTCTTCAAGGATTCCTTTACCTCATTTTTACTAAGATTTGGCATGAGTTGCTTCAAGGTTTTCTCAAAGATGTCCTTAATAGTCATTGTTACACTTTCCCATCTAGGTTTGATTACCTATAGAAGTTCATTAGGAATTTATTGTGCAAGCTAATCTAGTGAGTACTTCCATTTGCCTAATTTTGACATAAGCATATCCTCAATCTACTTTTTCTGATTTGCATTCCTAGAATCATACTTATTTGAAAATTTCCATGCTAGCTCTTCCTTCCATTTTATTTAATCTTTCCTGAAGTGTAGGTTCATCTCTTTTGAAGATTATCTTCTCGACTTCATCTTCACCTAACTTCGATTTCATCCTTGATTTAGCTTCCCTTCTAGTGAATACAACAAGGGATGACTTGGTAGGTTTGGTTATGATAGCCTTACCTTTTTTCTTGAAAGGTTGTTCTTCCTTAGATTTGGCTTTTTCTTCTTCATCCTTTGCATAATCATCTTCTAGGTCATTACATTTTCCCTCAATAAGAATAAGAGTAGAGATTTCCTACTTTGTGCTTTTTAGTATCTTATCCGCTCTTTTCCTTCCTTTATTTACTACTTGAGGTAGCTTGGTTTGAAGCCAAATTCTTGCTTTTGCTTCATCATATGTTCTAAAATATGTGGCTTTAGGATCCACAAGCTCATTCATTAGAGCCTCTATAATATCTTTAGTGTCATCAATGTTGACCTCATATTCTAGAGGCTTAACACATGCCACTCTAGGTCTGACTACTTGAATATATACTTTGTCACAGTCCACCATAAAACACATATCTTCCTTGTAGTCTTATACAAATTTCTTAGGAATCCTAAATCTATTATGCATCTTCTCTTTGAATGTTTCAAAGTAGTTATCCATGATGTTATCAAAGTTTTCACCCATCTCTGCTATATACTCATTGATTTGATGCAAAATAGGAACATCTTTCCTCCATACTACTATACCTTTGGAAGGGAAACATTTTTGAACAAAGAAGAATAAACATGTCAAAAGAGATTTGAATTTACATGGATTATTCTTTGATTATTTGATGCTCTCATATTCTTGTTGAACTGATTCAACAATGACTTGGTAAGGTCAAAGGATAGGTTATTCTTCACAACCTTGTATGCGAGATTGACAACTTCACATGATACATTGTTCAACTGACTAGAACTAAAAATATTGTGTGCAATTACATGAATGGAGAACTTCAACTCCATGTTTATTACAACACTAATTTTCATTCCTCTTCCATCTTCGACTTGACATGGGGTTTTGGTTGTCTTGGCTTTGTTTAGCATGGGAAGCCTAGTGATTCTGTGAATTATTTTCTTCATAATCTGAATGGGTTGTTCCAACCATAATTTCTCATTGTGTACACAACTTAGGATATATCTAATCCACTTGATTTGAAAGTCTCTTGGCATATGAGAGATATGCATCAAGCCCTTGATTTCCAAAAGTTGATGTTCATGTTTTAATGCATCATCCACACACAATTCCCTGAATGTTGCATTCATCTCTAGGGTTTCCAATTCCTAAACAAAATAATGATAAAAAGGAATGTATGTCATGCATGAGTAATACCTTAGGTGGAATTTGAGACTATGCACTAGCTAGGGCAAGTATCTCTATAATTGTTGGACTCAACTTGAAATTGGGTGCCTTGCAATTGACTCCATGAATCAACATTTTAGACCTTTTCTTTGCTTTGTTGCTTGAAGATGCCATGCTTGATAGGGTTTCAGAAAACTTCAAGAATTTTTCAACAACAAATACTCAATTCACTTGGGGGCTTTGAATTTTTTTTGCACAAATAGCTTTGGAAATTTGTGGTGAAAATAATGCTTTCAATTTCTCCCTTTTAATAAATTTCCATTGATCGATCACCATTAATGCTTTGTACTTCATACTCACTCGGTGATAGGTTGTCCTCCACTTAGTTTATTCATTAATGCTCAGGAAACATCTACAACTTGGTAGAGTCATCATCACTCGATAGGAACTACCAAATTTGTGTCTACAACAATATGCTATCCAACCTTGCTCGATAAGGTCTTGCAACCTGACCTAGCTCGGTAAGGTCTCCTACTTCTCATCATGCTTGATGATCCTTTTGCATCTCAAATGTTGATTTGGATCATTCTTCTTATTGGCTAGAATTGGTGTTAGATTTCTTCTTTTGAATCACAGCTCTAGTGATCTCCGTAAGGAACTAATTTTAAATGATTAAACCACCCAACTCATTGACTTGGGTTTCATTCACTTCATGATCTTGGTTTGCATTCTCTGGAGACTTTGGTACCCATTGCTGCCTCATTTATTTTTTGATATTTCTAGGTTTTTCTTTCTTTTCATCTTTAATTCTACATATGTTCATATAATTTTTGGCAAGATGTCCAAGTTTTGTACAAATAAAACACCTTTCTGTAGTATCTCTTTTCCTCATATGATGCTTCACACGGTTTGCTCCAATGTGCCCAAATTCACCACAATAGTGACATCTACACCATGTGTTGTAATCCCATCCAAATATTTCTTTCATAGATTTTTCTACTAGGTTCTACTACTTGGTTTTGCACTCTGAATATTTGTGTCCTTGTTTCTTGTAATTATGGAATTTACCTTCAAACTTAGGTTTCTCTTTATATTCACTTGCGCTATGACCATGTTGATTACAACCATAAAATTTTCCAATTGAATTTTTCTTTAACATTACTCCAAAATTTCTTTGATGTATGAACTATCTTACCACAATGATTGCAAGTAGGCCTTTTATTCTTTTGAGCTCCTTACTGAGATGATTCACCTTCTTCTATGTATCCTATTCTAGCTTTGCCTTTGTGCCTGTATTGACTATGTTCATTCAATTGATTCATGCTTTCCAGAGATTTCATCATTTTTTCATAGGTTTTCTTTTCAATGTTGAGATCATTCTATGACCTTTCATTCTTTGATCTTAGATTCATAAGTTCTTCATTAGTATTAGTGAGTTGATCAATGAAGTTTTCTTGCTGAAGGGATAGTTGTTAAATTTCATTGTTCTTTTCTTCTATCTCTTCTTTGGATTTGTCCTTTTCTTCCATGACTTCACATAATCTCACTGATTGGATTTCTTGTTCTCTTTTTAGCTTTCTAATTTCTTCTTGAATATTGGAATTCTTTTCTAATAGGTATTTGATTTCTTCATCAACTTCATCCGAGTTTCTTTTTGGATAAATATCTTCAATTCTTTCTTCAGTGTAGATTTTGTCATTCATTTTTACTGCAAGATATTTCCTTCTTTTCAATGATTTAGAGAGTTGCTCCTTTGCTTTCTTCAATTTTCCAATGGCCAATTCAAGATCCAAATTTTCATTGTCAATAACCTTATCTAGCCTATATACCTCCATTGCCTCTGATCTTTTCTCAAGTTGTTAAACTTTTGATGTGAAAGCCTACAAAGATCTAATAGCAATTTTTGGAAATATAATGTAGGCAAGGTTATTGAGAGGGGAGGGGTGAATTGGGAACCAATAAAAATTTACTTCACCAATTATTCCTTCATATAATATTATGATCTAATTGCATGCATGAAAGAATGAAAGCAACTAAACATTCATAACACTCTAACACAAGATATGGTGACCTAGAAACCTTCCAAATAGAAAGTAAAGCTAGGGTGGAGATGATACCTACAAGCTTTAGTACTATAGTATAAATTTAAATTTTTAAGGCTTGAAATTGACCACTTAAGGTGATCTTCCCTGTTAGGAGCAATAAAGACTATGAGGTCCACCTTGTTAAAGGATTTACAAACATACAATGAAGTATGCACTCAGCTAGGAGATTTAACAAAGACTATTAAGTCTAACCTGTTAAAGAATTTGACTGATGCACCTATTAGGATCAACAAGTGGCTGATCTCTAATCTACAACTTTTATTTTTTGGTTGAGATTCCTTGAATTGCAATGATCACCTGACTGTGATAGATAAATCTTTGCTATCCCTTATACCTTTTAGCCTTCTTAATTTGTACTTCTTCTCATCATATATCTTCACATATATCTTATTTGGATATGATATAATGCATTACATATATACCAATCCAAATCACAACTTATTGGAGTCAGCTACAATACCAATTTCATTATAATTCACAAAGTCAGCCCAACTACTAGAACTCAAGTTCTGAAGACAAACTCGATGATGTTCTAATATGTGCCAAACACAGTCAACTCTCGACAATCTTTGACACTCAATTGAACTTGAAGCTTGGTCCATACTAATCACTTCCAAGTATCTTGAACTTAGTTAGTACTATGTGACTGAGTGAACTCTGAGAAAACTCAATAGCAAATGGATCACTCAGTTGACACTACATGATTTAGTCAACACTAGATCCACTTCATTAACCTTGTGAGCTCAGTGGACACTGATGGACTTGGTTAACACTATAAAGATTAGTTAATAACACAATCTTCTTTAGTTCCACTAAATAGCTCAGTAGCCTCTGCTACGCTTAGTTTGCACTATACATTGTTTATGAAGCTCAGTAAACACTGTGTAGCTTGGAAAACACCTCAAATTGACTTAGGTGCTCGGTGGACACTATATTCTGACTTCTTGGCTTGAGAGAAACTAAATCACTTGGTTAACACTTGAAACTATATAAAAGACCCAGTTGCAATAGTAGAGCTTGATAGCAATGTAACCAATTGACTAAGTGTTGAGTCACTGATAGACAAATTGACCTTAATGTCAACACACTAGGTTTTCATTTTATTGCACTCTGCCCCAAATGAATAAAATCAGAGTGGTAGAACATTTTCTTGGGGTTTTCTCAGAGATTCATGAAATGTGTCATATCATTTAGCTAGAGGTAGGAGTAGTTCCAAGAATCTTCAAATGGTGTGTTGTCTCATGGAAGGTTTCCTGCGACTGAAGCATGCTTGCTATCTAGTGTTCCTGTTAGAAAGGAAAGAGAGAAGTCAATGGGTTTTCCTTTACCTATTCAGAGATCTCATTCAACCTTTCATGCATTTCCTTCTCCATCACTATTGACAAAAAAATGTAATAGGGTAGTTAAAAAGACAGAAGACACCATTCTTGGAAATGTTGGATGGAGGAGCAGGAAGCCAAAAATGCAAAACTATAAGGAGAGTGTGGGGAACTAGGAGAAGCTTAGGGAAACAACTCTGAAACCAACGCATAACTAGGTTTCTTTTCTTTTTCCAGTGTAGTTACTAGAATTCATATCTACATTTTGAGACTTAAGCCATAATCCTTTCTTTTCCTTCAAAATGGATGTGTGTTACTATGTATATGACGGCATGCTTGAACACATCTTATGATCATTTTTGGGGTTACTCTCTATATAAATAGCTGAGTAGAATGGCCAATAGTTTTTTGAACTTGTTACTCCCTTTTGTGGAATAAGGGATCTAGTATATTGATCCTTGTTCTATTTTTCATATCAAATTGGGGTAGATTATGAATGTGCAAGGATTGAATGTGAGTTGTACCAAATAAAAAATTTGTGCCTGAGGTCTCTTCCCCATTAGTCAAATTGGTTATACACCACAAATCATGCCTAATTTCATCATCCTTACTCAACTATTTTCTAGCATCAAACTTCTAGAAACAATAGTATTACTAGCCTTCTTTGTGCATATTCAAGTTGGGAAAACTATTGCCTCTCCTTATTGTTTGACCAAACCAACATGAAATGACCAAAATTATAGAAGCTTTTCTTATTCTCAAAATGTAATTACGATAAAATTATCACCTTATTGAAAGAGATTGGGTGGAGGCAGTTCTAATTTAGAACCACATTGGGCATGCACCCTATATGTGATTGATCAATGGTATAAACTTGTCACAAAATATAAACCAAATAGGTTAGTCCACTTTATTTACTTTTGAGACAGTGATTCCTCTATCTCTTTACACTACAGAAGGTTAAAAAAAACATGAGAACAAGTAGGTCACATGAAGGTGATAACATGGGTTGAGATCATCAATGTTGCTAGGGATAAATATAGATTTTATCTAAGTAGATAAACAACCTTTTAAAAAAAAATTGAGTTATGTATCTATTTGATTATCATATATGTTAGTACATGAAAAACTTGGTCCTTAGTTTAAAATATATTGAATGTTTAATATGATTGAATTATAAACTATTAAACATTTTGGCATTAGCCAGTAAAATAGCCTGGGTGTCTCAATAATTTTGAGGTTCCACTTGTGTTTACATATATTTAGTAGCAACATCCATTGAGATTTTTATAGCTTTTGGGAGAAAGTGATAGATGTTAATGGACATGTCTTCTCTCATTGCGAATAACCATATGGAATCAAATATTAATAGCATTATGTTAATGACTGGATGATGTACGTGTTATATTTCTTACTCACTGGTCTCAATATGTTTTTCTACACTACATAATTGCGGTCCTTTCTACTTAAATATTAGGTTGAGTTAGATGTTTGCATTGATAATCATTATAAAAGACTAGTTTAGCATGTCATACATTGACTTGGTTGAGTTAGATTTTTGTGTTGATGATCATTATAAAAGACTAGTTTAGCATGTCATACATTGACTTGCTAGTGAATAAAATACAAGAGACAACACACTAATATGCATGGAGTTTTATTATTGATCTTTTTTACCATGTTGCATTGGCTAATTGAACTTGGCATATAGAAATGAATGAAAACAATCTAGATTCATTGATAGATTCAAGTATATAGTGTGTGTCTATATATTAACACCACCTCTGTATGTGTGTAATAGCATAGTTTACATGATCTGATAACTTCTTTCAGTGATAGAAAAGCATTGAAATCTTAAACAATAATTAATGATTTCAAAAGAGTAGTTACATGAGGAGTGAAAGCTATAGAAATTAGATGTTTAACCATAAACACATATATCTTGTTGCGAACACAATAACCAAATACAATATAATGACATGTTGGAAACTACATCATTGACCCAAATTGTATGTGTTAAGTTGACTTGTTCTCTTTGCAATCATGTCTAAGTTTATGCTTATGTATTGATATTGTGGAAGAAATTGTTGGCATCAATACTTGATATTATGTTGTCTTATTGGAATAACTCATGGAAATTCATATGTGTAGATAGTGCATTGGAATTCAGTTTAAAATTTGAACTTTATATTTAAACTTTATATATGTCTTGATTTTTTCTTTTTGATTGAGTGCATTTAAATGGTTTTATTATGGTTGAGTGTATTGTAGTTGTTTAGGAGGGATAAAAATGGATATAGTGTGCTTTGTTTCTTCCTATCTTCCAGCTCATAATAGAATGGATATAGTGTGTGTTGTTTCTTTTATCAACAAAATCTGGCTCTTTAAGTGCTTTGGCCCAATTTGTTTATTTTATTTACTGCATAAGTAGATATACAATTAATTTGTATTGCATATGAGTAGATATGCTAGTTACTTTTAATGTTCCCTGCCACATTGCATGATTGCACATATGTGGAAAGTAGTATGTTGCATGACTGCACTAGATCCATCTAATCCTCTTGTTCCTAGTTTCTAGGCTTCTCGCGCCAGGGTTAGGGTGTCCTTCATGTTAGGAAGTACCACAAGGGAGCTGAAAACTCTGTGGTTGGAGTGATAAAAGCACCTAGGCCACACTCCTATCTCAGATAATGGATGGTCGATGTTCGATGGTTGTGGAGAATAGGACTTGCAGTTGGACATTGGACTGAGACAACTTGTTCTAAAGCTCTTTATGTGATGAATGTATGAAATCATCTTATATGAAATCATTGAAGTATTTAATCATTTTGATGGCATATAGTTATGTACTAATGCATCCATTTATATATGTACAATCCTACATATGAATTTTATGATTATGTTAGGTATGTATGACATGTAACTCAACATCATATAAGTGATATTCTAATTGCTTAATTAATAAGTAATAATATTTATTTTGATTTTGGTTATTGAACATGGATAATCATTAGTTAATCCTTGATTACGGTTAATGAAATAATTTTTGACTATTCAAACTAGGGCTTTGTTGTTTATTTTAGCATTTCTAGCAATTGGATGATGTGGAAGTTTCTAGTAGGACATGGTTCTTACATCTGTTCTTTATGCAATTCCTCAAAAAAAAATAGGAACCTGATAATCAAATGACCTATACAAGAGCAGAGTTCATGTATTCTCTATTTTACATTCAATATGAGATTAAGGTTCTTACACAAACAAGAGCTTTATTTGAGCTTGAGTCCCCACCTTTTGTGAGTAGTGGAAAGTAAATTTTGAAAAAAAGAAATTGTTGGAAGTAGATCTATAGTGGTTAAAATAAGAGGTTTAGTTTTCAATCTGAATAAACAGGCATATGACTAGAGATTTTTGTTGGCTATACAATAAATAGATTTGTGTTGGCTATACAATAATGAAGGATAAAATGGTGAGAATGAAGTTCTCATAAGTCAGAATGGTTGTATCAATATGCTTTTTGTCTTCCTTTATAAAATTTTCAATAAAAGTTTTCTTTTCCATGTAATTAAGCCAAGGACAATTCGAGTACAATGTTTTTCCTATTCCTCTTATTTAATTAGTCTATTAAAATTAGAAGTTGTAGTGGTTGAGATAGGAGGTTCTTAGTTTTAAATTTGAATAAATAGACATGTGACAAGAGATTTGTTTTGGCCATACAATAATTAAAGACAAAATGGTGAGAATAAACTTTTCATAAGTTGGAGTGGAGATTTGTGTTGGTTATACAATTATCAAAGATAAATGATGAGACTAAGTCAGAATGGTTGTATTGGTGCACTTTTTGTCTTCCTCTATAAACTTCTCAGTATCAGTTTTCTTTTCCATATAATTAAGTCGAGGACAATTCAAGTAGAATAATTTTCCTACTACTCTTGTTTAATTATTTAATTAGTCCATTAGTTGTACATGTTCATCTACAAACATTTGGTGGATTCAATAAGTAAGAGGAAATAGACTCCATCTTTGAAGGGTGATTATTTATTAGAAAGAAAGATCTAAACATAGAATTCTTTTCCCACTGCTCTTATTTAATTATTTAATTAGTCCATTATTTGTTCTTGTTTAATTATTTAATTACTCCATTAGTTATACATGTTCATCTGCAAAATTTTTGCTTAATAAGACAAAGGAAATGAACTCCATCTCTAAAGGGTAATGTTTATTAAAAACAAAGATCTAAACCTGCTCTCTTGCAATTTAGCTCCAATGAAAGCATTGTTGGCATGCCAATACTTTTTCATCACAAGCCTAGCATGGGAAATTGGATTTTTAATAGTAGACAGACCAAAAGATTCTCCACACTTGTTTCTGGAATCATCCATTATGTTTTCTTTTGTTTCAGCTCTGCCTTTTGTAGATAACGTTGAGCCACAATGGGAATTCAAAATTGGGTTTCTCTCAAGCTCTCTTACCCAATACATCTAAATCCAAATGAAGTATCACTGAAACACGAAATATCATGTTTTGTCATTGAAATAATTTCTCTTTGAAAATATGTTTAGGACAAAAATCTCATTTTTTTGAAGGTTAGAATACCATACTCTGATTGCTTACAAATTAGCATAGTTGTATGTGGTTGGTGATACACACTTTATCCTCATATTGAAGGCACCTTGGTTTACATGGTTTACCAAGTCTATTATGGCTCTTTGATCAATCAAATCAGCAGAGCTATATCTGGTTGGTGATACACAATCTATCCTCATATTGAAGGCATCTTGGTTTACATGGTCTACCATGTCTATTATGGCTCTTTGATATGTCGCATAAAAAATTATTATAATTACAATCGTTACCTAAGTATATACACATATATACACAAGGATGAGTTTTTTCCTTTACTGGGGTCATAAATCATATGTTTTAGAGTCTCTCCTACTAATAGAAAATTTCAACCTCCAATTTAGTAAATATTTTTAGGCCAAATATCTTTGATATATTATCTTTCTACCCTAGTAGTGCCCTTGATTGAAAGGCTACTAATAAAGATAGTGGTTGGATAATATTGTGAATCTGAACATGATTAAAATTAAACTAAGGTGAAAAATTGATTCTTAAATTCCAGTGATTATCTATAAATTATTAATATTTCTTATAACAAATACACAAGAAATATTATGTAAATCATATATCAAATGAAAACCATCTATGATTTAGATCAAACTTGATCGATTGTGAGACTAGAAGAGTTCTGATCTCCTATTTAATGTGTCCTTGTGATCCTAGTTGTATATGAAAAGATAAAGTATTACATTAATAACCCTAGTTTGAAGAAGAAACTAGTTTAGAATATACACTAAATACAAAATATCTACTCTTCAATGTATGCAAAAACCATATTTAGAGGATGTGTCCATTAGAAAATTTTGAAGCATTTCTAGCTCTAGAATCCCTTGCACCTCTTTTATTTTAGGCAATTCTAAATTGTTAAAAAGAAAAGAAACCCATCTATTATACTATATTCAAAAACATCCCATACACATGAAACTATAATTTTTTGCATTACAAGTACTTTTCCAATAATAGTATTGATGATGTGGCCATGAAATTAGGTGTACTAACATGAGGCTCCATTTTGTAGTATATCTAAATGCAAAATGTCCTTTCCTCCATCTTAAAAATATTAATCTATGATAAATATATGCACGCCTAATGCTTTTAAAATATTTTACTATATTGTATTATCATAATTAAATTTAGATAAAATTTTAAACCAATGAATCCAATTTTAAAATATTAAAATACTCTCAAATAGTTGAAGTTACAAAGGAAAGACCTTGTTCTCAATATAAATATTTAGCAACAAAGTTTGAACATTAACTAAAAGAACCACAAGGCCTTATTAAACTATTACACTATAACAAAATCAACAAAACCGTTATTATTTATAATTAAATTAACATACAAGTACCATAATACATAGAATAAATGTTAGTTAAATGTAAAAGTATTGTAGATACACTTGTCACACAACTCTAATTGGACTGTTTTTAAGGGTGTAATGGTCTATTCATTTTATTAATTATCAAAGAGTTTTTTCTTTCAAACTTTGAATAGAAAAGGGGGGAAAATTTAATTTGTATCAAATAAATTATTTATAAATTTGACAAAGATGGAATCTACAAAATTACCTTATACTAGATAAATAATTATTCATTATTTTTTATGTTTATGCTTGAAATATTAGTTCTTTTAAATTTGGTTAGGATAGAATCTCAGTTTTATTTTTTTAAAGAACACATTTCCATATATAGAAAAATATTGTTGGAACCCTATTACATATTTACCAAAAGTCATTTGCTAGCAATTAAATTTTTAAAAAGAAATTGACTATCGAGAACTTTTCCATAGTTTATTATATTGTGTGTGTAGTAGAGTAAATCTCTGAATACTTTTGTCCAACCCTATCTAAAGAGCCCTCTTGCTTAGCAAGTACAATCATATGTCCAACAATTTGTTTTATAGCATCCCAAATTTCCACGCTCAGGATTCTCCTATGATTGTAATGTTCATAAATCCAGATTTAGGCTATGTAAAGAGAGCCAAAAATGAAGTCTATAAGAAGTTAAAATCTTTACATACCAAAAGTTGTCTTATATATTTGTGACCTTTTGAAGTTGCATTTGAAACAATTATTTCACATTGAACAAAAAAAAATCTTAATAATTTTATACATTGGTGCTTACATATATATCAATCTTTATATGTGATTAACCATACTCACAACATTACGACTCAAATTTTATCTATGTTAGTTCAACTAGTCATATAAAATGGAATTTAATAGAAAATAAGTTTTTGACATACCTGAATTTTGATTGGCGTTTGAGATTGGAAAGATAGTGTTGTCTTTTGAGATATCCGGACATTAAGCTAAATCAAAGAAGAATAAGAGGACCAGTACAATAACAAATTTTTTTATAGAGAACTTCATTTATCAAACATCAATGAACTTGATATATATATATATATATATATATATAGTAATAATAATAATAATAATAATAACTAAGAGTATAGGCTCTACATTGGAATTCAATTTTTATGCAACCTTCTTTGAACTTAGAAAAGTCACCAAGTACTTGTAGGCATCAATGGTCTTCTTGCAACACAATGTTTTAATTATATGTTCAACTGGTTGCAAAATTGTACTTATTCCTTTGGGTATTCAAAATTGGATAAGAATGAGACAAGAGCTACCATGTTCAATCCATGTTACTGCAACATCATCGATGGAAACATTAAACTGCGAAGGTCCACCTCCTAAAATATTAGCTATTGCATTGTAAGTGTTCATCATCTATTCATGGTGGAAAGAAATGGGCAATGACAGAGCCAAACGATTGAAAATATTAGTCAGTCAATCATCTCACCACCAGATCTATGCCAAAGATGGAAAATTCTAGGAACTGCAGCAAATCCAAAACATGTCAAGCATGCATAGCCACTAACATGCAAGATGTTGCATGAGTTCCTACTAATGATACCTATATTTCTATTTCTTGAAATTTGCTAAGAAGAAAATAGAAAAGACTCCAGGGAAAATACCAATAGCCAATAGCAAAAAGGGAATTTATATTTATGATCTATGTTTAATTTGAGATTTTTTTTAACACTATATTTTTTGGTATGATATTTCTAGTTTGTACAATTTCCAAGAGAGAAACTAATAGTGAGAAGCACTTGAAAAATATAGTCTCTTGCCTTATAGCAGGGACTAATAACTATGAAATCTCAATTTTGTATGCAACCTAGATTATTCGTTATCATGATGATCATGAAGTACAATACTACACTAGCCACAACCAAATAACATTCTTTCTATCATTGAATTGATATATTTTTAAGTTGATAGGCTTATATGTGGGAGTTTTGCTCCTAGTTTTGGAAATTTCTTGTTGGAAAATTGTCAACCTCACTAGAAAATTGTTAGCCGCAATCATCAAAATCACTTTCCGATTATTTTGAGATACTTTCCATTTATTTTAAAATTATTATAATATTTTTTATTTCCTTTAAATTCCTTTCTATTTTTATCTATTTGTTTCTCTAATTTTTCCCTCTTCTATTGATTGGTTGTATCAAAACATTTCCTTTGAACTTTTTTTTTTCCTTTCTCATGCACAATAATTTTATGTTACATGTCTTTAAACTGTCCTTCTACTCATTGTGGGGCTTATTAGACTTGTGCATTATCTTAGATCTATAGATGTTTGGAGCACTTGTGCATTATTTGTTGTCATCTAGATTGCACCCTTAAGCTGAAGTTTAACTTTTAGCAATCTAGTGAAATATGGATTGATCCTTGGCCTATGGGTATGCCATGTTAAGGATCAACCTCTAGTATAAAGGGCTGGCTTCCCTTGAATCACCTCTTGAAACTAACTTTAACTTTGAAGGAAAAGGGGAGAGAAAGTAAACATAAAATAAACTTTAACTGAAAATGAAGGTGACTCACCAAAACTGTCGAGTAATGCAACTTTGAATGAAACCCACAACTAGAAATGAATGTAAATAGTTGATCATAGAAAGACCCTAATAACATTAAGTGCATGAAAATGTAACAAGGTGTAGATATTTAGAAGAAGGAAACCATGTTCACAACTTCAAAATTTAATTACACGCAAATTACACTAACTTATCTCATAAAAATACTTCCCATATGGCTCAAAAACACTTAACTTAAGCCAAGGATTAATATAATCACACTAACTTGAAGTTAAAAAAATGCTCAAAAGACAATTACAAGCTTACAATAAGGCCAAAAAGGATCACTGCTATATTATTTCAGAAGAAGCAAAGGTTCAATAATTGTATCACAATATGAGACACAAGCTACAAACAAGACTATCATTGCAAGGAAAAACAAGGCCTCTTCCAATGAGAAAGAATGCAAGAAATTCTTGAATAATGCCCAAGAATGGGTTATAGATAGGTTCACAACCCACAAAATGCATTATCCCCAAAATTGGAAACCAATAAATGATTTCCATCAAATCAACTGAAGACTGCAAACTATCATCCCCATGAATCATGTTGCAAACTGGAAAATTTTCATTCCCCAATAAATCTATTTGTAGGTGTATGCAACTTTCCCTTTTATGAAATTTCTCCTACCCATAATTTTGACAAAAATAAATTCTACCATCTCCTAATTTGCACCAAAAGATATACTTAAATAAAATGATTTATAAAACATCATCTATTAAGTATTTACAATATGAACATGTGCAAATAATAAAAGACCAACCCCCTTACAACATGAATCATATATCCCACTTTTCAACATTTAATCCAATCCCTCCAATTTTACATTTGAAATAACATTTAAATAAAATGATTTATTATCACCATTTTATTAAATGTTTTACATTAATGGTGCAAAATGAAAAATGAACATCCAAAAACTTTTTAAAAAATTCCCCCATGTAGAGAAATACCCACTTAGCACTTACACATTTTAACATACCCCATCCTTTACATCATTATACAACCCCTTATAATAAAACCCCTCATAAAATGACATCACAAATATTCCAAAAAACATTATAAAGGATAAAATATGTGTTACACATGTTCAAATCTTTCAAAAGGAAGACCAAGTTCAAATTGGAGGTGTTTTGGGAAAGTTTCCATGATAGGAGAAAGTTTAAGACAACCTCCCGTAGCACAAAAATTGGAAACAACAATCTTCAATCTATAAAGTAGGATTTTGATTTTGATCTCTCCATTTGCTCATTTTATTTGTTGTGAATGAACTTTGAAGCTTGCTTCACATTTACTTCTGCAACTTTTAGATTTATTTATGCTTTCCTCTTGATTTTATGCTTTTGTAACCCTATTGCAAGTGCCATTTTACCATATGGTATTGATGCATTTGAAAAGGATTTTATTTTTGTAGTTTCACAGCATAAATAAGATCTTCATATTTTTTCTTATGTAGTAGGTTGTTTCATAGAAGCCACATGTTGCATTCTTCTAATTCATGTCCTCTGCTATAGGAACTGCTTCTTATGCAGTTTTTAGAAAATGAACAAAATGACCCCTTAGACCTCCGTAAAATTTTTATTAGAAAGAAAAAAGTTTGTTCATCACATAAATATCTAACTCATCACCAATTTTTAGAGTCATAGGAGTCCATTTGTGTAAGTAAAAATTTTTTCCAGTAGCTATAACTATGAAACTACACACTTCCTGTTGCTGATAACAAGTCTGCATTTTGCTATAGGAACAATGCCTAGTTCCTGTTGTCTCTACAAAAAATTTTTAGCATGTGATTTCTAATTTATTTAACTTGTTGTACCTAACATGGAATAAACAAGTTAGATACAATATAGCCTTTTCTCCTTTTGCATCATCTTTTTGAGCCTTCTACACATGTCTTGAGGATAGTCATTTGAGTACTTTCTAATTTTGCATGCATGATATTTGTAAGATATCAAACATTTATTAGATCTTTCTAGATCTTACCCCCTCTCTCTCTTGATGTAAACCTTGTAGGTTCTGAAAGGAAATTGGAGCTAATGATCAACCATCTGCATATATGACTCAAGAAATGTATGGTACCTTGTATTTTTATTTCACTTCTAATGCATGCAAAAATTTTCAATATTCTCTATGTATTGGCTATGCTTACGACCTATGTGAGCCTATCTATTTCACTGATCCTTATCATGTGCACTTTTCCTTGTACTTTCAATTTAGCTCCTTCATTTTAGCTAATTGTGTATTTGTTTTTTCTCTTAATTTGCAAATGAACACAAATTTAATGAAGATCACATAATAATGATAAACTAGGTTATTGTAGAGAAAATTCACCTAGTAATTAGGCTACTAAGTGTCACCAATTTGAAAGAGATGAAAATTAGTAACATTTCTAGTGATTTCTACAGATTGCTTGCCTGGTAAGCATCATTTGACGAGTTGCCTTAACTTGTCCATTGGGTATAGAGTCTAATTTGCAATCATGACTAAAATTGGAGACTTGAATATAGGTGCAACATAACCCTTCATTATAACTCTTTGATCCCCTTGAGTTTGAAGCTCTTATTGAAAGCTGGGAAAATAAAACTAAATGTGCTTGACAACACTTATGTAAAGCTAGAAAACTAACCTACTCTGTCCTAACAAGAAACAAGATAAATGCTAGATAAATCCATTTACTAGTTGGCTAAAGTAGCTCCCCTTATTCTTCAAAGTGTTAAGATTAGCATGATTAAGGGAAAATACAAGAATATGGAGAAATGAACAGTATTGAATTATTTCATGCAACATTTCTTGAGAAATGAAAATGATGTGACTTCACATTGCTAATTGAAAAAATCAACATTTTCCATTGAATCAATTTGTTGCATTTGAACCTCTCCATCTTCTTCTCTGTGTTTAATTTTTGGTATTAATGATGATTCCTCACTTGACTTGAGCTGGGCCAAATACTTGATTGGGTAGCCTCTAGGAAGAACAAACTTCAAGCTTGATCTATTGGTTTCTATAGTATTTCTACTCTTTGTTGATTCATCATAGTTACCATGCATGATTGACAACCATGTCAACTCTTCGTCCATTGTTAGGGGTTCCTCTTCTTTTGTTAAGGCAACTAGAAGTTCATCACAACTATCAACCCTCTGAATACCTTTGATGAGTGGCTTTAGCTTACATTCAAGATCAGGCTTAGAATCAATAAGAGATTTTTTTTCCAAAGTGGAGTCTCCTATGGTAGGCACTTGCTCTACATTTTCTATGACAATACTTTCACAAAAAACCTCTATAATAGTTTCAAAACACTCTTCCAAGCCCTTATTAGCTACCATCTCTTTAATATTTTGATGGTGTGATAATGCATTCGGAAGTACCTCTACCTCATAATTCTCAACAAAAGGTATTTCATTAAAGAAAACCATGACCCTTTATTCTTGCTCATTATTCTGTCCTACAATCAGTGAGTTATGTTCATCATTATGTTCCAAATACATACGAAGCTCAAAGGACATACCTGATTCCTCTTCTCTTAGATGATTTTTTTTTTTGTGGACCTCTTCTATTTTTTTTTAGGAAGGAAATTTTCAAAACTTGGAAAATGAAACTTACAAACCTCCTCATTTTGCATCGAAACATCAGGAGATGACTGAGCTTCTGGAATGATCTTTTCATATGGCACTATCTATTGAAGTACAGGTTCCTCTTCTTCGTGGATGAACATAGGTTGCTAGATTGGATTCTCCCTTGGCGTTGTACAAGTCTCTTCTTCTTTTGGCAGATTGTAACTCAAGAAACTAGGGATCTTAGATTTAGCAACCTCCTTTTTTGTAAGGACACTTGAGATATAAGTAGCTTCATGAGCTTCAATCTCTTGTACTTGAGCAATGAACACCCTCATTTGATCCTCCCTTTTATCAATAAGCTCTTCATATTTTCCCTTTTGAGCACCAACATGCTGAAAATGATTTTGGAAATCATCATGATAGCTAGGAGAAAATTGGCTCTCATGGGGTTGCTAAAAGTAATGCTTTTTAAGAATAATCATCTCATTACCAAAGTGTTCTAAATATTTTTGAAATGTTTGATTATTTTCTTTAATCTCCTTCAACTCTCGAGACTCATTTGATTCTTGAAGGTCTAAATTAGCATCTTGGGCTGGGAGTGCTAAGATAGGTGGGATAGCTTCCAAGGTTGGAATTTCTTTGAGAATTGGTTGCAATCTAGAAAAATGGGCATAGGGGGCATTGGGTCTATCTTCCCAGCTTGAATGAGACTATTTTCAGCTCTTATAGCAATATCAAAGGCTCCAGGTAATGCATTCCATCCCATAGACTGAATCATGATAGAAATGCCACTATTAAAAGCCCTTAGGTAGTATAGGAAATCATGTTGATTAGAAGGTCTTACTATTGCTAGGATCCTATTCTAGGTCTTTTGGAATATAAAATTGAAATCTATCATATTCTCATGAGGTAACCTCTTAATAGTAGTTAAATGCTCTACTAGGGAGAGATGGTCATATTTACCTTCAAATTGACTAGTCAAGGCATCTCCTAACTCATCCTAGGTGGATATAGATCTAACTGGTAACCACCTAAACCATTGAAGGGCTCTACCTTTCAATGATGTTGCCAATAATCTCATGGCTATATTATTTGTGGTAATGTGATGGAGGCCACAAAGGATTGCAACATTTCTTATATGCTCAACATGTGTAGTTTGGTCTTCCCCAGTGAAGATAGGTAGGCTTTTAAGGACTGCTATAGGGATATCATCATGTTGCTGTAAATTTAGTGGGCTGCCTTGGTCAAAGGCCACAAAAGGATAATTTCTAGCCATAGGAGGATTCAAGGGTCCTTGAACTACTTGAGGAGGTAGTAGTGGTGGATGTGTGAAACTTGATCTTCATGAAAAGGGGAATGATAGGCCATGCTCTCATGAATAAAAATAAAGATGATAAATGCTCAAATAAAACATAGGGTCATGGAAACACTTATAAGTGAGAAAAAACAAAGTTTCACTTTTATAACAACAACCAGATCTACTTGAAACTAGAGGATATTCACTCTAGAGTCACCAAGTGTGTGACTTTCTTGCCTCCAAATGAAAAATCTACTACTATACACACCAAATAGCAATAGCATAAGCTTTAAAAAGACTGAAAAACTCTCAATCTTCATCCCATCGAGTGTGCCAAAAATTGTTGTCACCTAGATTGCACCCTTAAGCTAAAGTTTAACTTTCAACAATCTAGTGAAACATGGGATGATCCTTGGCCTGTGGGTATGCCATGTTAAGGATCAACCTTTGGTATAAAGGGCTGAATTCTGTTGAATCATCTCTTGAAAATGACTTTGAATTTGAAGGAAAAGGGGAGAGAAAGTAAACATAAAATAAACTTTAGCTGAAAATGAAGGTGATTCACCAAAACTTTGGAGTAATGCAACTTTGAATGAAATCCACAAGTAGAAATGAATGTAACAAGTTGATCACAGAAAGACCCTAATAACATTAAGTGCATGCAAATGTAACGAGGTGTAGATATTTAGAAGAAGAAAACCATGTTCACAACTTCAAAATTTAATTACACACAAATTACACTAACTTCTCTCATAAAAATACTTCCCATATGCCTCAAAAACACTTAACTTAAGCCAAGGATTAATATAATCACACTAACTTGAAGTTAAAAAAATGCTCAAAAGATAATGACAAGCTTACAATAAGGCCAAAGAGGATCACTGCTATATTATTTTAGAAGAAGCAAAGGTTCAAGAACTACATCACAATATGAGACACGTGCTACAAACAAGACTATCATTGCAAGGAAAAACAAGGCCTCTTGCAATGAGATAGAATGCAAGAACTTCTTGAATAATGCCCAAGAATGGGTTATAAATAGGTTCACAACACACGAACTTCATTATCCCCAAAATTGGAAACCAATAAATGATTTCCATCAAATCAGCTAAAGACTGCAAACTGTCATCCCCATGAATCATGCTTCAAACTAAAACTTGAATGTTAGAATCTTTTAGAATAACTGAGAGGGGAGGTGAATCAGTTATTCAAGGTCCAAAATGCCCTATTAATACCTTTTTATTGAATCCATACCCTTTTCATCTGTTCAAACTTAAATCATTCATATAAGCAAATTACTGTAAATCAACATGCAAAGATAAAACATTCAAGATCAACACATGACACAATGATTTACGTGGAAACCCAATTTGGGAAAAACCACTAGTAACATGCTACTTGATTCTCACTCTTCTGAAGTGATGCCCTATTAAGAGCTTGCCTTGTTAAAGGCTTACAACACACTATTAAATGTGACCTTGTTAGAGGATTTCACCAAACTGTTAGGAATGGGCTTGGTTAAAGGTCTTTAAAACATCCACTTGGAATGTCACCCTATTAAAGGATTTATCTAATGGTTGTTAAACCAACCTAAGTCCATAGGATTTATCTTACTATTACAATTGCTAGAAAGTAAGGATAATGGTCTTTTGATCTGACATAACTTACAACATACTTTGCAGATTTCAGATCACTCTTTCAGTTCAATCCTTATGCTTGGCTTCAATTACTTTGACTCTAACTGCTTGTCTCCCTTTTAAGCTTCTTCTCCTTGAGTCTTCCTACTCATTTTGCCAATGCAATCATCCTTGTGGTCGTCTATCCAAACAAAGTTCCTATGTTATCTTCTCCTTAGCTTATTCTTCATCATTTCATGCTTTCATGCTTGACCATGGCTCTCTCTCTCTCACTATCCCCTCTATTCCACACTTTTTCTTCATTAACTTATGTCTTCTTATATACAAGTCTAATTTTCCTTTGCCGCTCAATTCTCCCTCTCCAATTTTAGGGTTTCAAAATGGATTAGGTAGGATACAATGTATCTACCCCATATCTTGTTCTCTTTTAGAAACTTCGCCAGTTGTATCTTAAAAATGTTCTACCTGGTGTTCTGTGCCACCAACTCATCATTCTTATCTTCCTTTTAATTCATAGATTTCTAGATAACAACTTTGTTGGCTTAGATCTGACGAATCTTCGATTTTCTAAATAATGCAACAACTCGACATTATTGAGCCACTGGTGCTTGGCACCTTTGTGTTACTTGGTACCTATACCAGCTCGGCACTTGGTTCTGCTCGGCACTTGATTCTGCTCGGCACTGGAACTTGCTCGGCACTTGAACTTTCTTGACACTTAACTAGGAATTTGCTCGGCTCTTACTAGCTTGCTCGACACCTTCTCTCTAATAAACTTAGTTTGAGCTTTACAAAAGACTTAGCTAAAACCTTAGATCTTTGATATGTTTCAGTGTGCTCATTCTTTGTATCTTTTAGTATGTCATCCAATACACTGTTTCATTAATGATTTGACTGATCCTTGTACTTCATTACAACATCATAACTTCAAACTTTCTCTAGGTGTTCTAGTTACATCTTATTGATTTCCTCCACCTTGACAATCAACTAATTGATGGTATTTGGATCACTAAAGCAATTGTCATCCTTGCAAGTAGCAAGTTTGACATCAATGACAAAACAATGATTGAGGACATTCTTTACCAGTTCCATATATTATTCCAACAATTGTTCTTATGATCATTTCAATCATTTCCAACATTGAAAATTGTCATTCCCCAATAAATCCATTGGTAGGTGTATGCAACTTTCCCTTTTATGAAATTCCTCCTACCCATAATTTTGGCAAAAATAAATTCTACCATCTCCTAATTTGCACGAAATGATATACTTAAATAGAATGATTTATAAAATCATCATCTATTAAGTATTTACAATATAAACATGTGCAAATAATAAAAGACCAACCCCCTTACAACATGCATCATATGTCCTGCTTTTCAACATTTAATCCAATCCCTCCAATTTTGCATTTGAAATAACATTTAAATAAAATGATTTATTATCATCATTTTATTAAATACTTTACATTAATGGTGCAAAATGCAAAATTAACATCCATAACCTTTTAAAAAAATTCCCCCATGTAGAGAAATACCCACTTAGCACTTACACAATTTAACATACCCCATCCTTTACATCAATATACAATCCCTTATAATAAAACCCCTCATAAAATGACATCATAAATATTCCAAAAAACATTATAAAGGATAAAATATGTCTTCCACATGTTCAAATCTTTCAAAAGGAAGACCGAGTTCAAACTGGAGGTGTTTTGGGAAAATTTCCATGACAAGAGATAGTTTAAGCCAACCTCCTGTAGCACAAAAATTGGAAACAACAATCTTTAATCTACAAAGTAGGATTTTGATTTTGATCTCTCCATTTTCTCATTTTATTTTCTGTGAATGATCTTTGAAGCTTGCTTCACATTTACTTCTGCAACTTTTAGATTTATAGATGCTTTCCTCTTGATTTCATGCTTTTGTAACCCTATTGCATGTGTCATTTTACCATATGGTATTGATGCATTTGAGAATGGTTTTATTTCTATAGTTTCACAACATAAATAAGATCTTCATATTTTTTCTTATGTAGTAGGTTATTTCATGGAATCCACATGTTCCATTCTTCTAATTCATGTCCTCTGCTATAGGAACTACTTCTTATGTAGTTTTCATAAACTGAACAAAATGACCCCTTAGATCTCCGTACAATTTTTGCTAGAAAGAAAAATGTTTGCTTATCACATAAATATCATACTCCTCTCCAATTTTTAGAGTCATAGGAGTCCATTCTGTCGGTACTAAATTTGTCAAGTAGCTATAACTGTGAAACTACACTCTTCCTGTTTTTGATGACAAGCCTGCATTTTGCATTCTGCTTTTTGCTACAGGAACAATGCCTAGTTCCTATCATCTTTGCAAAAAAAATTTAGCTTGTGATTCCAATTTATTTAACTTGGTGTACCTAACATGGAATAAACAAATTAGATAAAATATAGCTTTTCTCCTTCTAAATCATCTTTTTGAGCCTTCTATGCATGTCTTGGGGATAGCCATCTGAGTACTTTTTGATTTTGCATGCATGATATTTGCAAGATATCAAACATTTATTATATCTTTCTAGATCTTACCCCCTCACTCTCTTGATGTAAATCTTGCAGGTTCTGAAAGGAAATTGGAGCTAATGATGAACCATCTGCATATATGACTCAAGAAATGTATGGTACCTTGTATTTTTATTTCATTTTTTATGCATGCAAAAAATTTCAATATTCTCTATGTATTGGCTATGGTTATAGCCTATGTGAGCCTATCTATTTCACTGATCATTATCACATGCACTTTTCCTTTTACTTTCAATTTAGCTCCTTTATTTTAGCTAATTGTGTTTTTGATTTTTCTCTTAATTTGCAAATGAACACAAATCTGATGAAGATCACATAATAATGAAAAACTAGGTTATTATAGAGAAAATCCACTTAATAATTAGGCTACTAAGTGTCACCAATTCGAAAGAGATGAAAATTGGTAACATTATTTTAGATCTATAGATATTTGGAGCACTTACATTTTGGATAAGTGATTTTAGATCAATTTGTTTTAATAGTTTTTAATCTTTAGATATATTTTCTTTCTCTATATAAGAAATAATGGAATCCTCTTGTCATGGATTTGATTTGTTAATGTGGAGCTTTATTCTTGTGAAGTCTCTAAAGATTGTAGTTTATGTTGGGAATTCACTATTAACAAAAGTATGGCTCTATAGGTTGCACATAGTAAAAATAAAGAAACATACTTTTTATCATTTCTATTTGGTTCAGATCTTACATCAAGCAAGATTGTATCTTGTTGCACCAGTCATCCAAGAAAAAATGTATTATGACCCACATGTCATTGCATTTATCAAAAATAGTCTTATATGTTGCATCCTTCACATCAAATTCTCTTACTCCATCCTTTTTGCACATTGAAAATTTATGATCATCATGGTTTCTCTTTTTCCTCTAATACCAATGGTTATTGAGATACACATTGCCAATTTTGAATAATAGCATTCAACTCAAAGTCTAATCATAGTCATCTTATAAATATCTTTCATATTCATATTAGTTTAAAATTGCATGTATGTACAAAACATAAGTACAATAAGAACATCCAATTTTATGATCAAACAATTTTAAAGACCATAGACCATATGTTAGTTTATTCTTATTTGAATTTTTGACTCATTTTTATTGTTTTAGAAATGTGATTATACATCATAGACATACAATTCAAATAGAACTTTTTGAATGTCAATTAAGAAGACAAAATTGTTATTTAATAAGAAAAGTGTAGACTTTTGTTGGTACTGTGTAGATTTTGTTTGCATCATTTTTTTAATTAGAGGCTAGAAGAAAACTTGCAAAGATTGTTGAAGATAAATTTACATGCAAAATGAAAGAACATAATTTCAAATAATATATTTAAAAATATATAAATTTTCTATTTATATATCTAGATCTTAGTTGTAAATTAATTCTTTAATTATTCTTTTTTAAAAATTTTAAAATCATGATTTATTTTAATTTTGAATTATGTAAAATTTTGAATAAAAATTAAATAGAAATATTCTTTATACATTTCAAAAAAATGAGAAGGATTTTATGTCTAGAATTTTTTAAAAATATTCTCATATATCTATATTTTAGTTATAGACTCATTGAAAATTTAAAAATAGAATGTAATTTAATTTTAAAAATTGAATTGATTTACATGTTTGTTGGTAAACAGATTTGTCACCAAGAAAATATACGATTTGGCCCAATGGAGTATGTGACAAATCGATGTCTCCAATAGTTGGATAGGCCGTTGATATCCAACCTTCCTCTGTGTTTAGAAGGGCAGCTCGCTCGTAAGATAAAATTTATGATTTTTCAATAAAGATGAGTAGAACTTAGAAAATAGAAGGAAAACCATTGATAGAGAATGCACCATACGCCCTCAATGTTTTCATAAAAATGATGTAAACTATTAATGAGAGCAATCAAGAACTATGCTTGAGAACTATCACTGACACAATGCTAATTCAACCATTCATGAATACTCACACCATACCATGAAAATACTCATAGATGAATCAACACTTCAACAATTTAGATTCCTTCAAAAGAGAACACCAAATGTACTTCCTTTATTTCTTTACACCAAGAAAGTAAGAAATAATTGATTACAAAAAACAACAATCGTACACACTTTCCAAAAATTGCTTTGTTATTAGAGCATAAGTGTTCCGTATCTCCAAGTCCAAAAAGTCTCTTATTACATTGAGATTCAGGAATTTATAGCTAATCTAGATTAACCAACTTTTTGAGTTCGTAACTACTCAAAAAGTTAGAATTTGGACTATTTTGAAGATGGTTTGTAACCAACTCTAACATTTAAAGCTTAACTACAGTTAAAAAAACCAAAACCAAAGTTAATTCTAAAGTTGAGATTTTTACAAAATATATAAATAAAATTATAAGACAACTTTAGACAAAAATACTTCCAACTTTTAACTGTGATCACTGATATTCCCTGAACTCGTTCTTTGATCTATAGGTGTTGCTAGCAACTGAGTCAAGTTTGCCTTGTATGCTCTAAATGATTTGATGACCTGAGCTAAAGTTTTGTTTTTAATGATGATTAAACTCTACATCTTTAGCTTGCATAGCTCATGCCTTTTTCTAACTTAATCCAACTCTATGATGTAACCTAGCAAGTTTTGAGTATAGGAGTCCAATGCCGTTGAGAGATTGCTCAATCTTGTCATAATCCTAGCATTTGAGCTTTGTTTACTGCCAAGTTTGATACTGATTTTTGCTTCTATGCATTCCAAAATTGAAGATATGTCTGGATTTTGAGTATATTCACTAATAGGAATGCCTTCTACGATCATCGATATATCCCCCAAGGCCTTCTTTTTTAGTAACTTGCATGAGTTTAAGAATTGTTCTCCTTCACCCAATTGTTCATTCATACTATCATTCTTCCATTTGATGTTTTCCAGCCATATATCAATTTTCTCTTCTTCTCTAGTGCTACTTAACTTCAGTGATTTGACTATATTGCTGTCCATTCCTTTAATTTCTACTAAATTAGCATCAATTTCTCTCCAGAATGTTTGTTGTTCCTTGAGAGTTGTTAGCTCTTTTTGAATGCTTTGTTGTATATGATCTGCTTTGGCAAATGCAACCTGAACATCTTGAAATAAGCTTGATGCTTGTTCTTTCATGCTTTTTACCCATACTTTCACCATCTTACCATAAGTTTGGCATTCTCCTATATCTTGAATGGTTTCTTCATCGAACATCTTTTTGGGATCTTAGTTAATTTCTATAGATGAATTAGGATCCAGAAAATAATCACCAATCATCAATCAGATGCATGAAGAAAGGGCTAAGACTGGACACTTGGGTTGATTTTTAGCTTCCTTATCTCTCCTTGCTTGTTCCAATAGGATAACAGCTGACACTTGAAAATCATGTTCTTTTCCCTCATGGGTAGTCCGACCTAGATCCACTTTAGTGATGCTGAAATTAGATTCATTTGCCTCATTCATGTCTTTCTCTATGACTGGTTGTGCAATTTCAACAAATAAATTTCCTGAAGTAGGGTTCACTGCCAGTCTGGAATCCATTTTAATCTTCTTTATCTTTGTACCTTTATGTATTAAATTAGCTATGGCATCCAAATTTGGTGCTTCCAATTAAATCATCCTTTTCTTCCTTCTCTCCAAACTTTGTTGTAACTAGGATGTTGAAATACTAGAAGATGGGCTGATTAATGAAGGAACCTGTAGAAATGTAGATGATAAATCCAAGTTATGTGCATTTTCTATAGTTGGTACCTCTTGAGTTGCTTCTACACTTTTAGGGGACAATGAGTGTGCAGGAGATGTTATGGATTGAATCATCTCATCTATGAATGATGGTAAAGTATTCATCTCAGGAGCTTCATCTATCATTTTTTGAATTGGTTTTAAAGTATTCTCCTTGGGTTTCGATCTCTTCTTCTTGGTGAATGCATTGAGTTCAAATGCTGAAACTAGATCAACTTGTTTATCCGGATCTTCACCATCATCTCCCCCTTGTGTGCTATGTAAGGAGCCTAAGGATGTGTTTTAATTGCAATTGGGGCTAATAATTATAAATTTACATGGTTAAGCTATACTCCCCATGAGGATTTAGACCAGGCCATGACTTCATACTAGCAATTGCATACATTAGATAGGAGGACATGTAAAACCCTTGATTTGCATTGAATCGTATTAAATGGTGATGGAGGGCATCACTAATCATTTCTTCCCAATCTATAAATTGTTTTCCATTGGTGATGGTACTAATATATAAAAACATCCAATCTTGAAAATCTTCAACCGTCTGATTTCCCACCACTCTATTAAGAAGAATTATCATATCAGAAATGTCTTCATTAAAAATATTCCTGCGTAACACTCTTGGCAACTGTGACTATTCTTGTCTAGGTTGGTCAAGCCAACTTCTAGCAATGACATTGAGACATGTTTTCTTATTCAGATGAAAATATCCTCAGGCACCTTCTTTAGAGATTTTTGTGAATTCCTCTCTTATTGGCAATTTGAATGTGATGGATATAGATACTGGATCTAGCCTTACCATGACATTACCTCCTACAGTCTTGATGTCCCATGAATTTTGATCATATGCCTTGATGCATTCTAAAACCAATTCCACACATTGAACTGTGAATGGATGTCCTCCTACATGGGCTAGACCACTTTCGAATGTTCGATGTGCTAGGGGTGGTTTATCTTCTCTACTCATCATTTTCTAGAAGTCCACAACTTCTATATGCCCCATCTTTGTGTCAAATATTTTGTGAAGTGTGCTTTTTAATATCATAGGTGGCTCTTTACCTTCAAATTTATACCTCATAGTATCACTTATCAAGTATTGTCCTGGCTGGAATGTGAAATCAATAATCACTTTGCTTTTTATCAAACTCCGTGTTCTATTTTCTTCAAGCAATCGTGAAACTTTATTAAAATCTCTACTTCACTTGAAGAATCCAACATTTATCTAGAGTATTCACATGATGTTTTTCAATCCCTTATCAATACCATTTGGTTCACTTTTTCTAGACAATGCACACGTCTCATATGCAATAGAGGTATTTTGTCAAACAATTTAGTAGCTCTGTTTGATGAATGTGGGTGCACTTAGACTTGGCATTCTGTCAAATAGTTAGGTGCATTTGTAGTGTTTTTGTGTTCATGCCTACGAAGTTGCATATGCCTTTATTACAAACTGATATTGCCAAGTTGGATTCAATTATTTAATCATTTGATATGTATTTGAATTGAATCTCCAACCAACTTTTTTGAATATAATAATAATATAAAATCATAATCACTATTTGAATAACTATATATGCATTGCCATCTCACATTGATATGATGATATCAAGTCAAATCATTCATATGTGTGGCCACGATCCATTTTGGGGGGGAGGGGGAGAAAACGATTGAGTTGGCAGTATTATTCCTTGAGTTGCACATTTTTGACCAAACTCTTGAAAAGGAATGGGAAAAGATTAATAATTCCTAGTCATAGCTACTATATCAATAATACCAGCCTTGAATGAAACCGCATGCGTGTATTTTCTTCAGCTCTGTGCATTATGGAGTATCAATGAAACTTAGTTCTCTACCTACTAATGCATCAACATATTATGTCAAACCTTTGGAATGCATAATCTACTCCAAATTGTCTTCAAATGGGTTTGCTCGCGTGCTGGTCCAAGGCTTGTATTGGTGGCTTAGAAATAGCTAACTTAAGATGGGAGTTTAATCAAATGATTGAATACCTTCCTTTGCTGGAGAATTATAATCAAACTAAGCAATGTTCATGTCACTCTATGTTTCCACAAGCATATCTTTCAACAAGATAGATAAGTCATATTTACCGTATAAATGTTCTTATTTACCATTTTTTTGAAATTCATTGTTCTACTTTCCATAGAGAAATCCTATCCCATGACTTTAGGTTCCTGTTTAAAGAAATAAGTGGCAACTTCATTGATGGAGGAGAGAGCTTGAGTTAATGTAAAGATGAAGATAAAAATTGCAGACAACGCAGATAGGGCGGTGAACCAGGGCTTGATACGATGGCTGGTGAAAGAATTGAGGAACCTACCCCTCCATTTGCTCTTGTAATGCTTAGTGATCTCCTTCTTCAATCTCCTAAGCTCCTCCAGTGAAGAAATAGACGTATCTTTGCATAGATCATTGCACAAATGGTCACATCTATTTGATACATCAGCTACATGTTTAATATCTTTTTTCAAATCATGAGTTTGGGGAATATTGTGAATGACTATGAAGATGGTACTTCATAAATGATACGTGACTTCTTTCACATTGGGATCAAACCCTTGGTTTTTTGAATCTTCTGAGCACACTGCTTCCATCCTCAAAATAAGAGCTCTGTCTTATTGCAATGATAGGTATCATCAATAGTTATGGTCTTTCTTTTGTTGTTGTTACCTTCAAACTCATCTCGGCTATCTAGTGAACTTTATTTCCAGTCAGTAGTTTTTTTAACATGTAGATTTTGGGTTAGGGAGTTTGAGTTAGGATTAGGTTAAAATGTTGGAGTACGGGGAGAGAGAGTACTTTAGTACATGGAGAGAGAAAAATTGAAAGAGGAAACTCAAACCCAAACCTGTACTTCTCTCTAAAAGTTTGAGTACGTGGAGAGAGAAAATGGAATGAGAGAAAGGAAACTCAAACTCAAACCTCGAACTTCTCTCTACAAGTTGGAGTACATGGAGAGAGAAAAGTACAGGGAGAGATAAAGTTTGGTTTAGCTTGAGGACTTATCTCTTTCTTTCTAATTAATTAATATAATTAATCCTCCCTCTAAAATGCCTGGGTAACAACTGGCTCTATCTGGGGACAAGGATTATGTAGGATGCTGAATGAACCCAGAGTTAAGAAATAACAATGCTTTATCAAAAGGGCTATAGAGTCACCCAAAAAGAAGATAAATCTAGGAAAAAGGGACTAAGCACAACAAAAATAGGAACACAACCAAACTGAAAAGAAAGGAAGGCACAACAAAAACTCCTAGCTAAGATATGTACAAGGTTGTAGACTATACACCTTATTGATGATAATGCTTCAAATATTACCCATTGTAAGGTAAGGGCAACTGAGTTCCATTGAGATATGATAAGATGAAAGAATTTTGTCCACATACCACTTTAATCTAGAATGGGCCTTTGCATAAGGAGTCAAACTTTCCATGTAGACCTTTTGATTCTCTACATTTATCCCAAAGAAAGACAAGATCACCTTCTTGGAACATCCTCTACTTAGCCTTTTTATCAAATAACTTCTTCACATAGGATTGATGTTCATGAATTCTGTCTACAACCACATCTCTCTCTTCTTCCAACTTTGTCAAATACAACATTCATTTTTCAAGAACATCTTTGAATTCATGATTCTCAATAGCATTCTCTAACTTCAAGGTAGATAATTCCAGAAGAAGAGGAAGAGCTGGTTCAGTTCCATAAAGGATCTCAAAGGGAGATAATCCTGTTGCTCTCTTTTTAGTAGTACGATCTGCCCAAAGTGCATCATACAAGTGCTTGTGCCAAGACCTTTGATTAACATCTATCAATTTTTGCACAATGGTCATAATATTTTTATTGCTCGATTCTACTTGACCATTTCCTTGTGTAAAATAATCAGAGGAATCAAAGAGAATGATCCCATATTGATAGCAAAAGGACGATATCTCATGGGAAGAAAAGTTTGTAGCATTGTCAGTAACGATTTTGTTAGGAACCCCGAACCTAACCAAAATGTTTTGCTTGATAAAATTGCACACCACTTTTGAAGTTGTTTGTTTGACTGGAATAGCTTCCAACCACTTGGTAAAATAGTCAGTTGCCATCAAAATGTGAGTGTGTCCAATAGTGGATGAAGGATGAATAGGACCAATGAAGTCCAAACCCCCTTGTTGAAAGGGTTCCTCGATCACTACTAGCTTCAAAGGTAGTGTTGCCAATTGAATTCTTCCTTTGAAATATTGACATGATTCACACTTCTTGACCCATTCTTCTACATCCTTGAACATTTTGGGCCAATAGAAATAGTTTCTCAGAATTTTATAAGATGTTACCGATGCTGAGTAATGACGTCTGCATGCTTCATTATGAAACAATTGAAGCAACTCTTTCCTTTGCTCAGAATCTACACATCTCAGAAAAGTACCATCTATCCCTTTCTTGTAGAAATTTTTACCCCAGATAACATACTTCTCAAATTTCAATTTTAAGGTCCTTTTCTCTTTGGGTGATAGATGGGTTGGACATTCTCCATAAGTCAAAAAATAGGCAATATTGGAAAACCAATCGTTGGTATTACTAATTAATAAGACTAATGGAATTTCTTTTTTTGTCTTTTCTTTGGTTGAGAAAGATCCTTTCACGATAGCTTTACATAAACCTTTTCCACTCACAAGCTTTGTGCATTTGATATCAAGATCATATTCTTGTACTTTAGCTATCCAGAAGGCCCTTATGTTCACATCAATCTCTTGTTGTGTCAGAATAGTCTTCACTACTGAATCAGGAAAAAACACCTTGGAGTGAGAGTTCAGGATGTAAAACCTGAACTGTTTCACTGCTCTGACTAGAGAATATGCATTCTTCTCGATCAAAGAGTATTTCAATTCATGTTTCTTAAGAGGGATACTCATGAATGCTATTAGGGCCTCAGTATTGTCTTTTTCAGGTTGGGTAAGTATGGAAGATAAAGTGTTCTCAGATGCATAACAATACAAATGAAAATCTTTCGTAAAATCTGGATAAGAAAGGGTAGGGGCATTAGCAATTGCAGTCTTGATTTGTTCAAAAGAAGCCTTACCTTCCTTTATCCATTTAAAATTTTTATTCCCTTTCATCATATCTACAATTGACTTCTGGTACAAGCCTCCTTATGAAGTTTATTTGTCCGAAGAAGAACCTGACCCTAGTTTTACTCATGGGGAGTGATAACTATTGGATAGCTTTCACCCTTTCAGGGTCTACTCGAATACCCTCCTTGGAAACTAAGTGTCCAAGTAGTTTTCCTTCTATCACTCCAAATATAGACTTCTTAGGATTCAAAGAGATGGCATGGGTTCAACATCGATGTAGGAAAACTTCTAGGTGATGTACATGGTCTCTTTTATGTTTGGAAAACACTATAATATCATCAAGGTACATGACAATGATCTTGTTCTTGAGATTTGCAAATGAGTGATCCATTGCCCACTGAAAGGTAGCTCCGATATTTATCAAACCAAAAGGCATTCGATTGTAGGCAAACATGCCCCATGGAGTGGTAAAAGCTATTTTATGTTGGTCTTCTGGTGCGACATTGATCTAGTTATAACTAGAGAAGCCATCTAGCATGGACATGAGCACTGAACTAGATACCAATTGCAAAATATGATCCATGATAGGGAGTCCATAATTATCCTTGAGTAATGCCTGATTCAAGTTCCAAAAATTGACACATATTCTTATCTCACCATTCTTCTTCTTGATTGGGATGATATTGGCTACCCATGTTGAATGGTGGATAGGATAGATAATTCTTGCTTTAAACATTTTATTGACTTTATTGAATATAGCATCAGCTACCTTAGGATTGAATTGCCTCTATTTTTGCTAGAAGGGAGTTGAACTAGGTTTCAATGGAATCTAATGTTTAAATTTTCCATTCATGAATTCCTTTAGGTCTTCATAACCCCAAGCAAAAATGTCTTGATAAGCTTTTAGCAAATTCATGAACTCTTCCTTCTCTTATAATGACTAATTCCTCCCTATTAGGACCATCTTGGGAATTTCTTTAGAACCAATGTTTACCTTCTCATAACCCAAAGGATTATAAGATTTAGTATCTTCAACTTTCTCTTTCCTTTTATCTTCTTTATCAAAAAGACTTTCAAGGGTGACTAATCCTCTAGGAATAACATTACTTTGTAGTTGAATAATCTCAAGATTATCGCTTAGTATCCCATCAAAATTTTGTGATCCTTCAAAATTCAAATCTAAAAATGGAGGCCTTCCCTTAAGAAATGAAATGATTTGTGCATCATCATCAAAAACTTTCCAGTGTCGATCATTATCAGGCACACTGGGTCTATGAATCATCTCTACTATGTAAACATCTTTGTTGAACTCGAGATGAGGAATCATGAGAGAGGCAAAGACTGTGAGACAATCAGCTTTAGAATTTTGTTCACGAGGGATAGCAAATAAAGAAAAAGCATTGAAATGTTCAATCTAATCCCACACTCTATTTCTATATGCCTTCAATTTGGCATTCTTTGTTTGATATTGTCTTCATACCTAATTGACAACTAATTTTGCATCTCCTGATACCTTGAGTTGTTTGATTCCTTTTTCTCTTGCATACTCGAGACCAAGTAGAAGAGCTTCATATTCTGCTATATTATTAGTAGTTTCAAAAGCCAACTTATAAGCTTTCAGGAATTTCTCTCCTTTTGGTGATATTAACACAATCCTAACACCTGAACTAGAAGAAGAACTTCCATCAAACTCCATTGATCATAATTCATTAGTTATATCAGGCATAAGAAGCTCAGCTACATCTTCTTCAGTGGATGTCATCATATATGTCCCATGTCCAGTATCAATACACAATATTTCTACCCTTGGATTGTCTAATTTCAAGACTGTATATTTAGCTTTAGGTTCAAGATTGAATTTAACCTTTTTATCTCCAATCAAGATAAGGGAATGAGACATGTCCATCTTGATTTCACCACCAAGATCTTTACAAAAACTTTTGCTCAATAGCATCCCATAACTACTTGGGATATTAGCGACCAAGATATTCAATTTTAGCTTCTTCTCAGGATGTGCTGCAAGGGCTACTTGAGCATCTTTTAACTGGCCAACTAGCGGAACTTGTTTTGCCTCCATAGAATGCACCTTTCCTGATGGTTTGTTTAATGAGAGACCTAAGGCATGGGCCACCTTCAAAGGCATGGCATTCTCAGATGCACCCGAATTATTGATACAATTGCTTAACTTGCATCTAGCTATATAGAGGGAAACATAGAAGGGATTGAGTTTATCTGACAAAGAAGCTGCAAAAAATGATTCTTTCTCAGTAATGAGCCCTTGCAAATTATCTTCCTCTTCCGAAGAAACTCCTAACTCATGATTGATAGTGATCTTAGGTGAACCTTTGCCTTTACCAACACATTGAATCAACCTTTCTAATTGATGCGGGTTGGCTTTTAGGTAGTACAACTAAGAAATTTGTACTTTGGTCTTCCTACAATGATCAATAAAATCAAAAGAGTCTTCCACAATGGGAGAAGTTTTACCTTTATCTGTCTCCTTGGCTTGTGAAGGCTCTTCCGGAGTGTGCTTTTGAGATAGAATTCGCTTAGTAGTCTCATCAGAAGCTTTATCCTTTGCTTCTTTTGCCCACTTCTCTTCTAATTTCTGTCTCCAATTTGGTTTAGCTACATTGCAAGAATGATTGTTAATATCCTCAGCTTTCTCATCATCAGATTCATACTCTAGAAAGTTTATGGGGGAGGTCCCAGTAGTAGTTTCTATTACATCTTCAAGAGCCACATATTCTTCTATTTTCTCCGCTGTCAAATGCATTTGCATGAATCTAGCCATCTCGGGACAACTTGCACCATCATGATCTATTGTAAGGTGAAAATCACACATTGCCGCCTATTTACTAGATGATGCAAGATGCTCGATGGCTAATCTTGGTGTTGACTGGGGTAGCCATTTAGCTTGTCTTTTTTGTTGATATGGCATATAATTTATCCTTGGAATATCTTGATAAAGAGGTGGAGGATTATGGGGCAACTGCTTCTTAATCTATAACACATCGTCAACCAACTTCTGATATAAAGAATCAATGGTTGTGATAGGAGCTTGTTGACCTTTCCCTTTTGCAAATCATGACTCCATTTTCCTGAACTAAGCAAGTCATCTTCCACCTCGATAGACAAAGTTTGTGTAGCCACTAGATTAGGAGGTCTTTCCCTTCGTATTTGAAAGCTTACATCAAAGGGTTGACCATTGATGAAGAAAGTCATTTGATTTTCTTCAGTGGGTCTTTTGTTGATAGGAATTTGGTTTACAATCTGATTAAAATGAGCAATGAATTCTCGCATTGGCTCATGAATTTCCTTCTTCATTTGAGTCAACTAGGAAAGGAGCAAATGTTCATCTTCGGCAGTTTTAAATCTCCTCTCGAAAGCTTGAATCAAGGTTACTCATGAAGTAATTGATCTAGCTAGTAGCTCACCAAACCATTTAGCTGCAGCTTTTATGAGTGTTTCAACAAAAAGATGAACAAAAACATCTTCATGTTGAATTGCAAGAACCCTGCTTGCCATAAAAAATGCACTGATGTGTTGATTAGTGGTAACTTTCCTATCCCCGAAAAACTTAGGAAGAATCTTTCAGGAGCCAACGGGCATGTCATGTAATTGGTTCCCTAAAGCTAAAGGACCAATAATAGCTCCCCATGGGATTGGTGGCTATGGTGCTTGATGTGCCATAGTTGGAAGAATAATGTTCAAGGGCTGCAAATTTATAGCTAGAGGTACAAGAGTACCTAGCAGAATCAAAGCTTGAAAGGCCATAGGAGAAACAATAGCCTTGGTTAGTGAAGATGACCTACTAATAGACTTAACCTTCTTCTTCTTCTTAGGAGTAATTGGCTTGAAATCTAACTTTCAAAGGGCTTCAAAATCTTTGTCTACCAGACCCTTTTGTTTGTTACTTGGGTGTATGGTTTCTCAGCTAGCTTAGTAGTTATTATTATTTTTTTTGCAGCTCTTGCTCTCTCATCCTGATGATGAATCACATAGTGTGATTCAAAACATTGATGATAAAATTTTTTCAACACAATCTAATACTAACAAGATTCTTTCTATTTCTTCTTGGAATAACTACTATTCTTTCAATGACTACAACATTCTAAAAAATAGGAGCTCTTTGCAAGATTTCCCTGAACTCTTCTTCTTCTTCAAGAACTTGATTGACTTGATGATATTGCTGTGCACTTTGTCTACGCCTCTAGGTTAGAGTGTTTAAGTGTGAAATGATATCTTCCTGGGTGTCTTGGAAGCCGAGGTTTGGTTGGAGAACTAGAAAAATGTTCTCATGCGGTAGCACTATTGTGCTTCATCATAGGCGACTGTCAATCTTTTCTTGTTCAGTCTCCCCAGTAGAGTCGCCAAAAATCTGTTGGTAAACAGATTTGTCACCAAGAAAATATACAATTTGGCCCAATGGAGTATGTGGCAAATCAATGTCTCCAATAGTTGGATAGGCCCTTGATATCCGACCTTCCTCTACGTTTAGAGGGGTAGCTCCCTCGTAAGATAAAATTTATGATTTTTCAATAAAGATGAGTAGAACTTAGAAAATAGAAGGAAAACCATTGATAGTGAATGCACCACACACCCTCAATGTTTTCATAAAAATGATGTAAACTATTAATGAGAACAATCAAGGACTACACTTGAGAACTATCACTACCACAATTCTAATTCAACCATTCATGAATACTCACACCATACCATGAAAATACTCATAGATGGATCAACACTTCAACAATTCAGATTCCTTTGAAAGAGAACACCAAATGTACTTCCTTTATTTCTTTACACCAAGAAAGTAAGAAATAACTGATTACAAAAAACAACAAATTGTACACACTTTCCAAAAATTGCTTTGTTATCAGAGCGTAAGTGTTCCCTATCTCCAAGTCCAAAAAGTCCCTTATTACATTAAGATTCGAGAATTTATAGCTAATCCAAATTAACCAACTTTTCAAGTTCGTAACTACTCAAAAAGTTAGAATTTGGACTATTTTGAAGATGGTTCGTAACCAACTCTAACTTTTAAGGCTTAACTATAGTTAGAAAAACCAAAACCAAAGTTAATTCTAAAGTTGACCTTTTTAAAAAATATATAAATAAAATTCTAAGACAACTTTAGACAAAAATAATTCTAACTTTTAACTATGATCACTGATATTCCTTGAACTTGTTCTTTGATCTATAGGTGCTACCAGCAACTGAGTCAAGTTTTCCTTGTATGCTCTAAATGATTTGATGACCTGAGCCAAAGTTTTGTTTTTAATGATGATTAAACTTTGCATCTTCAGCTTGCATAGCTCATGTCATTTTCTAACTTCATCCAACTCTATGGTGTAACCTGGCAAGTTTTGAGTACAAGAATCCAATGCCACTAAGAGATTGCTCAATTTTTTCATAATGCTAGCATTTGAACTTTGTTTACTGCCAAGTTCAGTACTAATTTTTGCTTCTATGTATTCCAAAATTGAAGATATGTCTAGATTTTGAGTATATTCACTAATAGGAATGCCTTCTACGATCATCAGTATATCCCCCAAGGCCTTCTTTTTCAGTAACTTGCATGAGTTTAAGAATTGTTCTCCTTCACCCAATTGTTCATTCATACTATCATTCTTCCATCTGATGTTTTCCAGCCATATATCAATTTGCTCTTCTTCTCCAGTGCTAATTAACTTCAGTGATTTGACTATATTGTTGTCCATTCCTTTAATTTCTACTAAATTAGCATCAATTTCTCTCCAGAATGTTTGTTGTTCCTTGAGAGTTGTTAGGTCTTTTTGAATGCTTTGTTGTATATGATCCACTTTGGCAAATGGAACCTAAACATCCTGAAATAAGCTTGATGCTCGTTCTTTCATGCTTTTCACCATCTTACCATAAGTTTGGTATTCTCCTATATCTTGAATGGTTTCTTCATCGAACATCTTTTTAGGATCTCCATTAATTTCTATAGATGAATTAGGATCTAGAAAATAATCACCAACCATCAATCAGATGCATGAAGAAAGGGCTCGAACTTGACACTTGAGTTCATTTTTAGCTTCCTTATCTCTCCTTGACTATTCCATCAGGATAGTAGCTGACACTTGAAAATTATGTTCTTTTCCCTCACGGGTAGTCTGACCTAGATCCACTTTAGTGATGCTAAAATCAGATTCATTTGCCTCATTCATGTCTTTCTTTGTGACTAGTTGTGCAATTTCAACAAATAAATTGCCTGAAGTAGGGTTCATTGCCAGTATAGAATCCATTTTAGTCTTCTTTATCTTTGTACCTTTATGCATTAAATCAGCTATGGCATCCAAATTTGGTGCTTCCAATTGAATCATCCTTTTCTTCTTTCTCTTCAAACTTTGTTGTAACTAGGATGTTGAAATATTGGTAGATGAGTTGATTAATGAAAGAAACTGTAGAACTATAGATGATAAATCCAAGTTATGTGCATTTTCTATAGCCAGTACCTCTTGAGTTGCTTTTTCACTTTCAGGAGACAATGAGTGTGCAGGAGATGTTATGGATTGAATCATCTCATCTATGAATGATGGTAAAGTATTCATCTCAGGAGCTTCATCTATCATTTGTTGAATTGGTTTTAAAGTATTCTCCTTGGGTTTTGATCTCTTCTTCCTGGTGACCACATTGAGTTCACATGCTAAAACTAGATCAACTCATTTATCTGGATCTTCACCATCATCTCCCCCTTGTGTGCTATGTAAAGAGCCCAAGGATGTAGGGATAGAAGATGGAATGGCTGAAACTGATGTTCCTTCTTGAGAATTTTTTTTATTATTTACAGTGCTTCTTCCTGTTGATTTAGTAGCGGTGACTTCTTTGACTTTATTCTTTAACCAAGTTTTAGTTCGTTGAATCACAAAGAAAGTCCTTTTCTTTAGGTCTTTCAATTCTGGCAGAGACCAATTAATATATGGCAATTCTAATAATTGTATCCGCTCAAAGAAGTAAGGATCAATCAAGTCAGACCCATCCTCTGTTATGCCTGTCCCATCTCATCCCATTTTGTAATCAATAATTTGTTGTACTGTAAATCTCATCCAATCCCTTTTTCTTACTTCAAAATCATTCTCACAGTTTTCCCAATAATCTTCCATTATAGGGAAATGAAGATAGCCAGGTCCAACTGCCAAGTTATTTTTAACATACTCGCTGCCATCAAATGGAAAGCAACCGTAGAAAGAGAGTAAAGTTATGTTCACTATGGATCTCTCGATATTTTTAGCATCCGAAGAAGATAGACAACTGTAATGTCCAATGCCAATTGGGAAAGGGATTGATCTTTTGTTCCTACACTTTTTGTTTACTTGACCAATTTGCTTGCAAACTTCTGAAAGTACCAACTTGCCATCTACGAAGCGAGGCAGCATGAGAGGACAATCTTGAAAACCTCCAATGTGGATGTAAGTGAATCGGGGGTACTGTATGAAGAAGCTACCATAAATACTAATGAGACTAGCTGCTTCAGGAGAAATTCTAAGTCCTATATCTCCCTGTACCTCCCTGGCTGTGAGCATAGAGAAAGCATCATTCATCCTGCGGAAGTGTGCATTGCTCTATTTTAATTACAATTGGGGTTAATAATTATAAATTTGTATGGTTAAGCTATACTCCCCATGAGGATTTAGACCGGGCCATGACTTCATACTAGCAATTGCATACATTAGATACGAGGACATGTAAAACCCTTGATCTGCATTGAATCCTGTTAACTGGTGATGGAGGGCATCGCTAATCATTTCTCCCCAATCTATAAATTGTTTTCCAGTGGTGATGGTACTAGTATATAAAACATCCAATCTTGAAAATCTTCAGCCGTTTGATTTCCCACCACTCTATTGAGAAGAATTATCATATTAGAAATGTCTTCATTAAAGATATTCCTACGTAACACTCTTGGCGACTGTGACTGTCCTCGTCTGGGTTGGTCAAGCCAACTTCTAGCAATGACATTGAGACATGTTTTCTTATTCTGATGAAAATATCCCTAGGCACCTTCTTTAGAGATTTTTGTGAATTCCTCTCTTATTGGCAATCTAAACATGATGGATATAGATATTGGATCTAGTCTTGCCACGACATTACCTCTTGCAGTCTTGATGTCCCTAAAATTTTGATCATATGCCTTGATACATTCTAAAACCAATTCCACACATTGAACTGCGAATGGATGTCCTCCTGCATGGGCTAGACCACTTTCCAATGTTTGATGTGCCAGTGGTGATTTATCTTCTCTGCTCATCATTTTCTAGAAGTCTGCAACTTCTATATGCGCCATGTTTGTGTCAGATATTTTGGAAAGCATGCTTTTTTAATATCACAGGGGGTTGTTTACCTTGAAATTTATACCTCATAGTATCACTTATCAAGTATTGTCCTGGCTAGAATGTGAAATCAATAATCACTTTGCTTTTTATCAAACTCCGTGTTCTATTTTCTTCAAGCAATTGTGAAACTTTATTAAAATCTCTACTTCACTTGAAGAATCCAGCATTTATCTGGAGTATTCACATGATGTTTTTCAATCCCTTATCAATACCATTTGGTCCACTTTTTCTAGACAATGCACACGTCTCATATGCAACAGAGGCATTTTGTCAAACAATTCAGTAGCTCTGTTTGATTAATGTGGGTGTACTTAGACTTGGCATTCCGTCAAACAGTTAAGAACATTTGTAGTGTTGTTGTGTTCATGCCTATCGAAGCTGCATATGCCTTTGTTACAAACTGATATTGCTGAGTTGGATTCAATTATTTAATCATTTGAGATGTATTTGAATTGAATCTCCGGCTGGCTTTTTTGAATATAATAATAATATAAAGTCATAATCACTGTTTGAACAACTATATATGCATTGCCATCTCACAATGATCTGATGATATCAAGTCAAATCATTCATATGCGTGACCATTATTCCATTTTAGGGGGGTGAGAGAAACCGATTGAGTTGGCGGTATTATTCCTGGAGTTGCACGTTTATGACCAAACTCTTGAATAGGAATGGGAAAAGATTAATAATTCCTAGTCATAGCTACCATATCAATAATACCAGCCTTGAATAAAACCGCATGCCTGTATTTTCTTCAGCTCTGTGCATTATGGAGTATCAATGAAACTTAGTTCTCTGCCTACTAATGCATCAACGTATTATGTCAAACCTTTGGAATACATAATCTGCTCCAAATTGTCTTCAAATGGGTCTACTCACGTGTTGGTCCAAGGCTTGTATTGGCGGCTTAGAAATAGCTGACTTAAGACGGGAGTTTAATCAAACGATTGAATGCCTTCCTTCGCTGGAGAATTATCATCAAACTAAGCAATGTTTGTATCGCTCTGTGTTTCCACAAGCATATCATGACAGGACAGATAAGTCATATTTACCGTGTAAATGTTCTTATTTACCATTTTTTTGAAACACATTGTTCTACTTTCCATTGCGAAATCCTCTCCCGTGACTTTAGATTCCCGTTTACAGAAATAAGCGGCAACTTCATTGATGGAGGAGAGAGCTTGAGTTAATGTAAAGATAAAGATAAAAATTGCAGAAAACGCAGATAGGGCAGTGAACCAGGGCTTGATACGATGGCTGGTGAAAGAATTGAGGAACCTACCCCTCCATTTGCTCCTGTAACCCTCAGTGATCTCCTTCTTCAATCTCCTGAGCTCCTCCAGTGAAGAAATAGCCGTGCCTTTGCACAGATGATAGCACAACTGGTCACATCTATTTGATACATCAGCTGCACGTTTAATATCTTTTTCAGATCATGAGTTTGGGGAATATTGTGTATGACTATGAAGATGGTACTTCATATATGATACGTGACTCCTTTCGGCACCGGCTACCGTGCAACATATTTGCACCGAGTCGGGCAGGTATAAACGATTGCTGCGCGCACTTGATGTCCTGTGCTGACAGTACTGTCAGATGCTGTCAGCAAAGTTAGAGATATCTAACTGTACTGGCGATACACACAATTTTAGTAAAGGCGAGAATTCCGCGACAATCCACCGGCTTCGATTTCTTCTTTTTGGGAGAATTTTATTTTCCATAGTTGAATTTACGGAAAACGGATTTCCACTTTTTTGAAACCGGAAATTGGAGGAGTTTGGTTCGAACTTGACCATATTTTATTTTATAATATAAATATCTGTCAAAGGCTATATACTATTGTTCTAAAACTTAATTAATTTTCATCAATTACAAACATTTTTTTTTATTAACTTAAATATTTTATAATATGATTTTTTTTTAATCGAGGTCATCCACAAACGAGTTTTGGGTACTTGATCTCTCCCACGCCCACGCGTGATATGATTATTTTAAAATAAATATATTTTAATTTATTTAATAAACACTTGCATCCCATAAATTATATAAATGATTGAAAAAGTAAATATTAAAGTAACAAAATTTGTAAAAAATGAATTCCACATCAATTTATTGATTCAATAAAAAAATATCAAATTTTATAAAATTAGATTTTGAATTAGTACACAAGCTAAATCACTCATTATATAAATTATTTTTAGTCATTTGTATCACTAGTTACATTATTTTAAAAACTTTATATCTTTTACACAATTGCATACTTTATAACAAATTTGATTTTTGCAACAAGTTTTTAACTTAATTTAGATTTACTATTCAATGAAATAGAATTAACAACTCTATTTTTTAAAAATAACAGTTCTAATACTTTAAATTTTTACATTTTTGAACTTAATTGAACTATAATATCAGAATTACATTAGAGATATTCAAATAATGATAATTTGATGATAATTTTAAATTTTATTTATGCTTTTATATATTCAAATAATTATATTAGAGATATTTATTATAACAAATAATACACCTAAAATTTGGAATGATGAATTTAAGAAATGATTTCTAATTGATTATAAAAAATCATGAAATATTTCTAATACTTTTTATTTTGATATGCATAATAATACTTACAATTTAACTTATGAAATATGTAAACCTAAATTTTGGAAAATATATTAATTTTTTAATAATATTATAGTAATAAATTTGCCTTGCCTGTTTGCCTTGCCCGTCCCTTCACTACTCCAATGTCGTTCACTGACATGAAATAAGTTCCTGTGTTTGCCATGCATTATTTCCCTCGTTTCAAAGTATAACATTGATTTCAAAGGGAAAGGGACTAGTTTTATTTATTAATAAAAATTGTTTATTTTTTATGTGTTTTTAGGAATTTTATTAGTTTTATTTTAAGATTTACTTTCATGTTTAAAATTATAAATAATATTTTTTTAATTTGAATATTTTAAAAAAAAAATCTTAAATAACTTTAAAATAAAGAATACTAAAATAATTTTTAAAGAATTATAAAATATTGGAAACTTCATTAAATTAGAAAAAATTTATATCTGTAATAATATTTTGAATTATAATTTAATCAAAATCTTGTACTGATTTGATTTAATTCAAATTGTAATACTTTTTATTTAAAGAGATAATATGATATGCATAATAATACTCAAAATTTAATTTATAACTTAAATTTTGAAAAATAAATTAATTTTTCTAATACTATATAGTAATAATTTTAAATAATCTAAGAACTTAAAATTAAATAAATTATTTAATGGTATTGAGGGAGTGGCTCATTGCAAATAAGTTGCATTGTGGTAAGTCATGCCTAATTTTTTATGCCTAGATATCGCCTCATACTCACATTGGAGTCTAATACTACAGTGTCCTTACCTGCCACTATTTAATTTTGTACATAAATATTAATTTATAATATTTAATATTTGTACATAGATATAATTTTTAATTTATATTAATTCAATATTTATTTTTAATAATTTAAAATTATTTTATTTAATTAAAAAATAAAAAACTCTACAAATATTGATATTAATAAAATTTTAAACATCATTTTAAATTATCTACATAAAAATTATATAATTTTTTTTTTTTGAATATTTAGATTTGAATATTTCCCAATGTTTTGGTTCTACACACTTTTGAAAAAAATTGATGATCAAATCACCTTCACTCCAACCTCCCAGGGTGATTCCAATCATAAAACTACTCCTTGATTGGATGGAAAGCTTACTACTTTACCCAATCCATCACTTCACTATTTCTTCCTTCACAATTATGACTGAACTCACATTGTCTTGCTTATTCCTATATATGCTCAGTTAGCACTTAATAGTACAAGTTAGTTTGGTCATCCCATGAATATTAGGCCCTATATTGTTAATGGAATGACTCCCATTCCTTAAACTCTACTACAATAATAGTAATAGACAAAGAAAATGTCCTACAAATTGGTGCTACAACAACTTTATTGAAAAGATAAATACATTCAAAATAGTGATACTAAATGAATAACCTTATTGATTCATTGACATATCAAAAAAATCAATTTGAGATTCTCAAGAATGAAAAAACTTGTAGACACAAAGAGTGTTATTGTTGTATTTCACCAATCTATACACCAATCTCACTTTCTTTATCCCATAATAGAGACTCTCTTTCTATTAAAAGGACTCCAATATAACTCCCAAAACTAATCCAACCAACTCTTAGCGTTGAGTTGAATGTTTAAACCAAAACATAAAAAAACAATAGTTTCCTGAGATAGCAGTTATTATTTGAAAATTTGAATTTTTAAAACCATAAATGGCTTTACTTGAATTTGTAACTCCTTCCTAATTGTTTCCTAAAGTCCTAGACTCGCCTCCAACCTATCTTAGACTCCTAGAAACCTTATTAAGAAAATCATTGAAACTTGGACAAAATTGGTCCATTACGACCAACTATTAGTCCTTTTGAGGATTTACAAAATGATTGAGGAATTGCACTATTTTAGTTTCATTATAGGTCTTAAGATCCTCCAATTGATTCGATGACCCTGCTTATACACTCCATCCTCCTAATTTGTTTTGAGGGTCTTTGAGGTCTCCATTAACTTCAACTTTGGCTTGGTTGTGTGTGGTGCTCCTACACAACTTACATTTGAGATGCAATGAAAAGATGTGCAGTCAAGAAGTGATAGAGGATAGTCAAGTGGTGATGTCAACAAGTGCCCAATCCCTAGTATCACATGTGTGAAGTTTTAAATAGACTATAAGCTAAAAGTGCTATTATAATTACAATTAATTGGGAAAGCCTCAAGGCCAACTCACCAAATTATTATAAAGATATGGTATTAAGGAAAATACGTTTCCCTTATTTGTAATGTGTTGTGATCATTGTATGAAGTGCAAAGTGTGAAAAGGAGCAGAATGCTTACTAAATGCATGTAAGCAACCCAAGGAAATATTGGATGCAAGATTTGTGATCTAGTTACAAGATCAAAAGGAGCAGAAGTCCATGTGACAAAATAGAAAAAGAAGAAGGAATAATAAAATACATTTATATTATTCTGCAAGGAATAATACAGAGATCATTTGGATAGTGGGTTCATTGGTCTTTCTATTGAAGCTATTTAGGTTGTGGGTCTAGCTTTCTTCTACAAATCCTAATAGGGTTGGAATTTCCTAACAGGGATTTAATGTCTCCCAATAGGGATGCATACATGTTGAATGAATTCATAGACTCCCAACAGAGTATGTCCTCTAATAAGGAATAATTATATTAGTACATCATCTTGTGGGCACTATCCCCACTGGGGTTTTCCCTTTGTCAAGGGTTTCCCTAGATAACATATCTAGTTTTATTGTGAATAAGTATCTTTTTATATTTTTAGTTGATATTGCTCATATGGTTAAGTTTTTTTAAGGTTGATAATTGTGATAATAGTTGGATAACTAATTCATTCCCCGCCCTCTTAGTTATATCAATGGACTATATATTCTAACACCTAGAATCAATAAAAAACCTCCACTTCCCACATTTCTTGGATGCCAATACCACTGGTACTATATAAGGGCTAATGCTCTTCTTGATCAAGCTTTGGTCTAACATCTCCTGCATTTGTCTAGCCACTTCTTGGTTTTACTCTAGGGAAAGCTTGTAGGCTACCTTGTTTGGGAAAGAATCCCCTGGGATAAAGTCTGTCTAATCAATAATATCCCTTTTAGGAGCTAATATTGGAGGTGTCCCATCACTAATCATATCCTTGAACTTCCCAAGTAGATCTTGCACTTCTTTAGGTATTGGTACATGCATAGTCTCTTCTTTTTCTTTAGGTTGAACCATTATAGCATATTCTTCACCTCTTTGTTGAAGAGTATTAAAAAAATCTTTGCCACTACTTAATAGGACACTAGGATTTTTTTTTGTGTGTTTTCCCTTCCTCTATTAATGATTGTATTTTGAAGGTCCTTCCATCCTTTTAAAAAAGAAATGGTATTCTCCTTTCCATCATAGATGGCTCCTCTATCATATTACCATGGTCTTCCCAATAGAAGATGGCATGCATCCATAGGTAACACATCACAAATTAGCTTGTCTTTATATCCTCCAATGGAGAACTCTACCCATGTCTATGCCTTCACAAGTATACTTTACCCCTTATTCATCCATGTCACCTTGTATGGGTTGGTATGGGGTATATTCTCGAACTTAAGCTTCTTTACTGCTTCCTCTGAGATTATGTTATCTATTGAACCTGAATCCACAATAAACTTGCACACCTTGCCAAGTATTTTACATCTTATCTTGAATAAGGCTCTCCTACGCTTTGGCTCCTCTTTGATTGGTTACTTGATTAGAACTCTTCTATGCATTAAGTTCTCTCCCATCTTTGACTCATTATGGTTAATCTTTGGCAATTTGACGCTTGATGTTGCCATGCCCAAAATTTTAGGGTAAACAAAACTACAATTTATTTATTTATTTTAAATTTTAAATTTATTTTTTATAGGTAATGTTTAGGATATAACATAGGAAGCTAAACTTTTTTATACTAGGTTACAGAAGACTAAGAGTTTGGGATATATATTAGTTATACAAGGTTCCAACATAATCTCAAATCTTTAATCGAATTGGTCCTCATAATTGTGGTGGAGGTCTTCTTCTTACTTCTAGGTTAGACACACAAAGAATTCAATGACATTAAAATGTGTTTCTATGGGGGTGGTGGAAACATAGTTTCACCCGATTGAAAGTCACATTCTTTTCTATAGGTCATTTCACAAGGAATGAGTGAATAACCTTGGAGATAAGTTTGTATTTACAATTGTAACTTAGTCAATTGCTTGTCAAATATATGTACATGTATTTATCTCCATATAACCATTCATTAACAACACTTGAAGTTATTTGATCACACTTTATATTAATGAATTTAGATCCCAATATACATGAACCTTACCTCATTTTCCTACCATTCTAAATTTCACATGGGATAAACAAATCACTCATTTTATACTTATATACAATTTGTTTGGTACTAGCCTATGTTGCATCCTAAATAATATATCATTTGCACTTCTTATTATTAGTGATTTGCATGATTCCTTAAACCTAGCATTTATATTTCACTATAATTAGTATTATAAAATAAGTAAATCACTATACTATCCTAACTAATTCATATACACCACCCTATTATAATAATAATAACAACTATCTATTTTAACCAAAATATACTAAATCCTAAAACCAAATCACTATTTAACTAACTTTATTACTCTTTTTGTGCTATCACATATTAATAACATTTAGTCTCTAACTATTACATTGCTACTCACTAATTAAAAATAGATATCTAACCTACCTTGTAATTATTACATGCGCATTATATTAAACAACCTTAACTTCCGTATATTCCTCTAAGCCCCACATGACTCATTTTAATCCTTACATATCCACTCGTCATGATAGTGCTTGATCTCTAACCTAACAATATTATGCATAAACTAAAACATTTCCTAATACTATCGATGCACTTTATCCTAAAATTTGTTTCTCCCTTACCTCTTATATCCACGTGGCCCACCTCAAACTCCTAACATAACTTATTCCTACGTGGCCCTTTCCTAGACTTTCTTAGCACTAAAGTCTAAGCACTAACCCTAGTTTTTCTAAACCTATGCACTATATTGTATCTATTAACACTCCCTCTTTAACTATTCCTACTTTCTATGCCACTTAACTAGACCTTTTCTTTAACCAATGACTAAGTCCACTTGAATCTATTAACACGAGTAGAGGCATGATGGATAAGATGGAGAAAGATGATGGTATGGTGGGGACCACTCTACCACAAGTAGAGGGCATCGGCTACGGTGCAACATATTTGCACCGAGCTGCTGCCCATTTGCCCTGCTCGTCTATTGACTGACTCCATTGTCCTTTGCTGAGCCGTATAGTACATTACATCCATCACCTGTGCAGTTTTCTGCAGCATCGATAAAAGTCAGTACCGTCCTGACATTATTTTTAATATAACTTAACAATCTGAATATAGGCTTGAGATAATATCTATATTAAAATCATAATCATATTCATATTATTTAGATGGTAATGAATATCATTTCAGTATTTTTGAAGTATATAAATTAGATACCTACTAACTTATTGTTATTTTGTATTATAATTAATATATACAATTACTTTTCTATTTATTATTCATTTATTATTTTTATTGCAATTATATAGATTGATTTAAATCATTACAAATTATATTATAAAAATAATAAATTAATATATAACAACTATATTATTTATTTCATTCAATATTCTAATATTATTAATTTTATATAGAATTTTTTAAAACGTGTGTGTGTGTGTGTATTCTATTTCTATTTTTTTATTTTTTTATTTAAAAAAAAATAAAAACTTAGCATGATATGTAAAATGATATGTACAAAGACATTTTCTTTTAATCTTAAATAATTACAATATAACTAATACTAAAATAATCAATATATTAGAAGAAAAAAAAAGTTTTGAGATTATATCCACTAAATTATAATTATAATTTGATGATAATTTTAAATTTTATTTATGCTTTTATATATTCAAATAATTATATTAGAGATATTTATTATAACAAGTAAAATTTGGAATGAATAATTTAAGAAATGATTTCTAATTGATTATACAATATCATGAAATATTTATAATACTTTTATTTTGATATGCATAATAATACTTACAATTTAACTTATGAAATATGTAAACTTAAATTTTGAAAAATATATTAATTTTTTAATAATATTATATAGTAAATCATTTAAGTAAGCTAAGAACTTACTATTAAATAAATTGTTCAAAAGTAAATAGAATATATTTTTACTTTATATTGAAAAAAAAAACTATTATTTTTATTTATAATTTAAGCCAACATTTCCATATTATTTTTTAATAAAATTTACTATAAATTTATTAAATGTTAAAAATGTAAGTAAATTAAGGACTTATTATTTTATAAATTATTTAAGATTAAATAAAATATATTTCTACTATCAAATCTAAATATTAAAAAAAAATTATTATATAATTTTTATGTAGATAATTTAAAATGATGTTTAAAATTTTATTAATATCAATATTTGTATAGTTTTTTTATTTTTTAATTAAATAAAATAATTTTAAATTATTAAAAATAAATATTGAATTTATATAAATAAAAAATTATATCTATGTACAAATATTAAATATTATAAATTAATATTTATGTACAAAATTAAATAGTGGCAAGTAAGGACATTGTAGTGTTAGACTCCAATGTGAGTACGAGGCGATATCTGGGCATAAAAAATTAGGCATGACTTACCACAATGCAACTTATTTGCAATGAGCCACTCCCCCAATACCATTAAATTATTTATTTAATAGTAAGTTCTTAGATTACTTAAAATTATTACTATATAGTATTATAAAAATTAATTTATTTTTCAAAATTTAAGTTATAAATTAAATTTTGAATATTATTATGCATATCATATTATCTCTTTAAATAAAAAGTATTACAATTTGACTTAAATCAAATCAGTACAAGATTTTGATTAAATTATAATTCAAAATATTATTACAAATATAAACTTTTTCTAATTTAATGAAGTTTCCAATATTTTATAATTCTTTAAAAATTATTTTAGTATTCTTTATTTTAAAGTTATTTAAGATTTTTTTCTAAAAATATTCAAATTAAAAAAATATTATTTATAATTTTAAACATGAAAGTAAATCTTAAAATAAAACTAATAAAATTCCTAAAAACACATAAAAAATAAACAATTTTGATTAATAAATAAAACTAGTCCCTTTCCCTTTGAAATCAATGTTATACTTTGAAACGAAGGAAATAATGCACGGTAAACACAGGAACTTATTTCATGTTAGTGAACGATAGTGGAGTAGTGAAGGGACGGGCAGGGCAAACGGGCAGGGAAAATTTATTACTATAATATTATTATAAATTTAATATATTTTCCAAAATTTAGGTTTACATATTTCATAAGTTAAATTGTAAGTATTATTATGCATATCAAAATAAAAAATATTAGAAATATTTCATGATTTTTTATAATCAATTAGAAATCATTTCTTAAATTCATCATTCCAAATTTTAGGTGTATTACTTGTTATAATAAAAATCTCTAATATAATTATTTAATATATAAAAGCATAAATAAAATTTAAAATTATCATTATTTGAATTAATTCTAATATTATAGTTCAATTAAGTTCAAAAATCTAAAAATTTAAAGTTTTAGAACTTTTATTTTTTAAACATAGAGTAGTTAATTCTATTTTATTGAATAGTAAATCTAAATTAAGTGGAAAACTTGTTGCAAAAATCAAATTTGTTATAAAGTATGCAATTGTGTAAAAGATATAAAGTTTTTAAAATAATGTAACTAGTGATACAAATGACTAAAAATAATTTATATAATGGGTGATTTAGGTGGTGTACTAATTCAAAATCTAATTTTATAAAATTTGATATTTTTTATTGAATCAATAAATTGATGTGGAATTCATTTTTTACAATTTTTTTTCAATCATTTATATAATTTATGGGATGCAAGTGTTTATTAAATAAATTAAGATATATTTATTTTAAAATAATCATATCACACGTGGGCATGGGCCTCTATCAAGTACCCAAAACTCGTTTATGGATAACCTCGATTAAAAAAAATCATATTATGAAATATTTAAGTTAATAAAAAAAAAAAGTTTGTAATTGATGAAAATTAATTAAGTTTTAGAATATAGCCTTTGACAGATATTTATATTATAAAATAAAATATGGTCAAATTCGAAAACCAAACCCCCAATTTTCAGTTTCTAAAAAGTGGAAATCCGTTCTCGATAAATTCAACTATGGAAAATAAAATTCTCCCAAAAAGAAGAAATCGAAGCCGGTGGATTGTCACGCATTTACTAAAATTGTTTGTATCGCTAGTACAGTCAAATGTTTTGCTGACAGCATCTGACAGTACTGTCAGCACGAGACATCAAGTGCGGGCAGCAAGCGTTTATACCTGCCCGGCTCGGTGCAAATATGTTGCACTGTAGCCGGTGCCGTCTTCTTTCACATTGGGATCAAACCCTTGGTTTTTGGAATCTTCTGAGCACACCACTTCGATCCTCGAAATAAGAGCTCTGTCTTAATGCAATGGTAGGTATCATCAATAGTTATGGTCTTGCTTTTGTTACTATTACCTTCATGAATGACGTGTGAACTTTATTTCCAGCCAGTAGTTGTTTTAAGAGGTAGATTTTGGGTTGGGGAGTTTGGGTTAGGATTAGGTTAAAATGTTGGAGTACAGGGAGAGAGAGTACTTTAGTACATGGAGAGAGAAAATTTGAAAAAGGAAACTCAAACCCAAATCCATACTTCTCTCTAAAAGTTTGAGTACATGGAGAGAGAAAATGGAATGAGAGAGGAAACTCAAACTCAATCCCCAAACTTCTCTCTACAAGTTGGAGTACATGGAGAGAGAAAAGTATGGAGAGAGAGAAAGTTTGGTTTAGCCTGAGGACTAATCTCTCTTTCTAATTAATTAGTATAATTAATCCTCCCTCTAAAATGTCTGGGTAACAATGTAAAAAGGGATAAATAGATAAAAATAGTATTACATATGTAGATTAATTTCTATTTAAAGTTTCACTACTAAAACAATATTCTATGCGTTTAAAGTTACTAAAATTCTACCATTGTATAGTATAAGTTTCATTTAATAGAAAATACTAAAATCACTATTTGATCATTTTTCTTTTTTAATGTTATTTATCTAATATTTTTCTATGAAATATAATAGATATTAAAAATTTACATTTGAATAACCTTCTCTAAATTAATTATAAGAAAAAAAATACATATATTGAATGTACCTTACAATTTGAAATAGAGTAGTGTTATATATAAATTGGAAAATTTATAAACTAAATACCAAAACGGTTAGGGTGTTGATATCGGTTATGGTTTCCAAAGGGAGGGTTATGGATATGGATAGGGTCAAGGTTTAGAGTTATGGCTATGATTAGAGTTGTGGCTAGGATTGGGTTTTACATCTTGGTTAGGGTTAGTAATAGGTTTATGGTTAAGGTCAAGTTAGAGTTATGCTTAGGATCAGGGGTTAAGATTATGATTAACATTTTCATCATGATTAGGACTAAAACTAGGGTAAACGTTAACATTAGGTTTATTGTTACCCTTAGGATTAGAAGTATCTTTATGAACTTATTTTTAGGTAAAGCTTTGGATAAGGGTTAATATTATAGTTAGAAATTTTAGAGGAATACAATGATTATTATTATTATAGTGTTTTTCTCAACATTGTAGTTAGTTTTTTTATGTTAGAATGATAGTTATACTTAAGTTATGTTATGCATTAGATCAAGGGTAGGGATTATGATTAGCGAATTTGCATCATGCTTACGAGTAGAGATAGGGTCAAGGTTAACCTCAGGGTTATTAATGCTTTTAGGATTAGGACTAGATTATATGTTATAGCTGTGGATATCTTTATATTTATAATAATGTAAAGCTTATGATAAGGGTAACATATTATAGATAGAAATAATATTAGATGGATAAATTTAAAATAATCATATATTTTTGCTCAACATTGTAGTTATCTTTTTTTAGTGCAAAATGATAATTACAATTAAGTTGTGAGTTGGCTTAGACTGATATTTATGGTAAAGGTTATGGTTAAAGATTGAGATAGGAATAATCTTATGGTAAGTATTAGATTTTGGAATATAATTATAATTATAATCGATTACGTGGTTTAAGGTTAGGGTTAGTAGTACTATTAAGATTAGGGTTATGATTAGAAAGATATTTAAACCTAAAAACTAATTGTAATTCTAACCCTTAGCCTTAAATAATGATTAAAACCTTAAACCTAGCTATAGTGCTAACAATAGTCTAATAATAATTAGGTATCCCTAACTCATACACACAACCTAATCCAAACCTTAAAACCCTAACACTAAATATTATGTATGTCCTAAAGTTGACCATAATTTTAACTAGAACCCAACCCTTACCATTATCATATCTATAGGTTTAGTGTAAAGATTCAAGTAAGGTTAGGATTAGGGTTCAATTAGGATTGATTTTCTATCATAGGTATAAGAGAAATACTGTATTCATGGTTATAATTAAAATAGAATTAAGCTTGAAATTATTTGTGAAATGATATCATTAGTTTAAGATTTAGTTAAGGTTAATGTTTAATTAAGGTTAGGATATAATGAAGCTTATAATTCAATTAAGATTAGGGTTATCTTACTGACCTTGTATATATCTTGTATCGAATATTTTTCAAGAAGTTCTTTATCAATATGTTATCAACTTATTAAATCTTTTGAAAGTCATTAGTGATATAAATTTTTCATTAGATAAAACAAATCACTCCTATCTACTCATCGCACAAAAACGTACAAAAACGTGCCACTGCTAGTCTAAATTCGTTACATGGTATGACTTTCACCAAGAAGAGCCGTATAAATTTTACCCTGCAAAAAGTTCAGAGAAAAGAGAGCGAAATTTCATATTGTCCACTCAAATTTTCAAATATTTATATTTGGTCGAGTGGGAAGAAGAGAAAGGGGAGCATCACAAAGCTTTCCACATATTTTGATCTTACTCGACATTGCGGTACTTGCAGAAGAACACGCCTCATCAGGTAGCGGATTGGAAACAAACACATAACTTTACAAAGCTTCTTAAAAACTGTCATTTGCGTTTTTTTGTGTGTTCAATGATAGTCTATCAGAAGAGTGCCAAGCTCCAATTTCTCAGATTCATTCACGGTGATCTCAGAATTTCATCTTGGAGGAACTCATGCAACTATTTCTCTCTGCTGCTGACATGCGCCAACATGAAAAACCATCAATTAGGTCAGAAAATACATGCACGCCTGATATTAACTGGAAATGAATTTGATATGTATATACAAACAAGACTTGTAGCTATGTATGCCAACAGCGGAAGATTAATGGACGCACGGAAAGTATTTGACACAGTGCCCCAGCCAAACCTTTTCTTGTGGAACCTCATTATTGCGCAATACGTTTTGCACGGCCATTTTGTCGAAGCCATTTGGTTGTACCACGAAATGCGGAGGGCAGGCTTGGAGCCTGATAATTATACGATTCCCCCTGTTCTCAAGGCGTGCGCGCAATTGAATTTATTGCAGGCAGGTATGGAGATTCACGATTACATTAGCAGGAGTAAACTTGAAGTTAATGGATTCGTGGAAAATGCCCTTGTTGACATGTATGCGAAATGCGGACGGTTGGATCGAGCACGTCAAGTGTTTGACAAAATGTCTAAAGTAGATGTGGTTTCTTGGAATGCGATGATCGGAGGTTATGCTCAGAATGGGCATTGCGAGGAGGCGATGAGGTTATTTGAGAAAATGCAGGCCATGGGTTCTGCACCAGATTTGGTTACATGGAATGCTGTTATTGCAGGTCATGCTCAAAATAACAATGCTAATGAAGCATTGAAGTTCTTGAGGAAGATGATTGTGGCAGATTTCAAACCCAATTCAGTTACGGCTGCAAGCGTTCTTCCAGCATGTGCCCAGTTAGCAACTTTGCAATTTGGCAAGGAAATCCATGGTTATGCAATACGTTATGGTTTCCAGTCAAACGCCATTGTGCAAAATGCCCTTATTGATGTCTACGCCAAATGTGGAAGTTCAAATAATGCCTATCATATGTTCCACGCAGTGGCTGAAAAATCAGTAGTCTCATGGAATGCGATGATTGCAGGTTATGCCCACAGTGGATATGATGAGGAAAGTCTAGGTTTCTTTCGACAGATGCAACTGGCAGACATGAAACCTAACAATGTCACACTTGCAAGTGTTCTCCCAGTAGTTTCCCATCTGTCAAATTTGCAACAGGGGAAGGAGATCCATGTTTTTGTACTAAGAAATGGATTTGAGTCATTTATTATAGTAATGAATGCCCTCGTGGACATGTATAACAAATGTGGGAGTATTAGACTTGCTCGCCAAGTATTTGATCGAATGCTTAAGAGAGATGTATTCTCGTGGACAGCCATGATTGCAGGTTATGGGATGCAAGGTAAAGGTGAAGATGCTGTCATACTCTTCTCTCAAATGCTAAGGTCTGGCATGAAACCAGATGACGTTTCCTTTCTTTCAATTCTATCAGCTTGCAGTCATTCTGGGCTGGTGGTAGAAGGTCGAAAATACTTTGATATGATGAGAGAACACTATGGAATCATTCCGAGGATGGAACATTATGCATGCATGGTTGATCTACTTGGTCGAGCTGGCTGCTTAGATGAAGCAGAAGGATTCGTTAAGAAAATGCCAATACAACCTAATGTTGTTGTGTGGGCCACTTTGCTTGGAGCCTGTAGAATTCATTCAGCTATTGAACTTGGAGAACGTGTGGCAGAATGTATTTTTAAGTTAAATCCTGAAAATCCTGGATATTACGTGCTGATGTGTAACATATATGGAGCAGCTGGGCGATGGGACGATCAGGCTAAAGTAAGGGAAAAAATGAGAGAGCATGGGTTGCAAAAGAATCCTGGATGGTCCAGAATAGAGGTGAAGAATCAGATACATGCATTCCATGTGGGAGATATGGAGTGGTTATACGCCTGAAACAAGTTTACTTCTGTGCAATGGATTAGCAGAAATGAAAACATGGTGTGGTCATTGTGCGGAGCATAATATATTTTAACATATCACATAATGGCACAAGGCACCTTTTAGCACCACAAGAATATAGTGACGTGGCACCTACAACATTTCTAGGAAAGAATCAATAAGACGATGCAAATGATTTGAACCTTTGAAAGATGGATTGCGTTCTTCTCATAATTAACGCTACCATTATTTGGAAGAAAAGAAAATCAAATCCTTTTGTAGTAACATTGGAAGTTGATTTTCAAAGGAAAATTGAACGAGAAATGCTCAAGAAATGAATTCTCATCTTTCTGATACAATCAGCTTTCTATCTCTTTGGCAGTAATAGCTGTGGGCGACTTTTGAAGCCTAAAACCTGATACTCTTGGATTGAAGCACAGTTCTATCATTACATTAGATGGCTTCCTCCTGCGTATTGTACCATTCTTCAGGTATTATTGATTCACATTGAATGCAGTAAACATTTGGACTGTTCTATGAAGCTATTTATCAATTCAAATATTTATTTGTTCTTTCTCAGAATTGATACTTGTAAATGTCTCGTATTATTTAAATGCAATTACTTGCTCAAGTACACACCAAGGTACTTAATGTTATATTCCACTAATTTAGCACCAATTATTCATCTCTACGATGTGGAAACATCATGATGCTTAAAACAATATAAAATTTAGTTTCTGCTCTATAATAGTATGCCCTATTTTTATGATACCACAAGTCTTAATTGCCTTGTTTTAGTATAAGCTGTGATCACCCCTGCAGCAGAGTATTCGCTCAAGTAGCTGGTAGGCCTTGGTATGTCTCATAATCCCTATTTATGGAAAATAAACTTCTAGTCTCTAGAGAGAAATAGCTACATATTTTAATTAGATAGGCCAACTATCTAGAGCTTTTTGTGTAATGGTGGATAACACAGAGAGAGAAGACTGGCTCTGAGTGACGTAACATGTTGTCAACTTTTATCACGAAGTCTTGATTGTCTTGTCTTTGCATAAGCCGTGGTCACCTCTGCACGAAGGGGTATTGGCTCAAGTGGCAGTGAGGCATTATTATGTCCGACACTCCATATTTATGGAATGGAAACTTCTAGTCTCTAGAGATTCAAATAGTTGCATCTTTTAAATAGACAGATCAATTATGTAGAGATTTGTCTATAATCGTGGGGAATCACAACATAAAGAGAGTAGGAGAATGGCTCCAAGTGCAGAACATGTTAACTGTGTCTCTCAATTGTGGTGAATAGATGATGGCTGTTGAAGTTGGTTGGATTCTTCAGGATATAGGTAAGGAGCATGCCACGCAATTTTCCCTTTTCGTGTGAAGTACTTTATTTGATATTCATTTACCCCAAAAAAGGTTATAATTATTTTCTTTCATATTCAAGAAATAAATCTTTCGGTTGAGTCAACATTTACTTTATTCAATTAGTTAGTATCCTTTTTGATCTAGGAAAAGTTGTTTACGAGGTATTGGCTACTACTCCCTCTTCTTAATGGTTCTAACTTCTTACACTAGACCTTTGATGATATGAACTCAACTAAATCTTCATAGGGAACCCAGACACCTAGGCAGTAACCTGGGTGCACCTAGGGCTGAATTTGCACCGTACCAGAATCAAGACCAAACCCACATGGGCACCTCGGTAAAAAAAGGAGGCCATGGTAACATAGGGCTAAGCATTCAAAGACTGTAGTTCTCATGTCTGGGGCCCAAAAATACCTTTGTTAAGATGGTTATTGCTGCTTCAAAGATTGGATATGATTCTTAATGTTAGTAAGTGTTTGCTTTGGGGTATGAATTGGTCTATCAGTCATTTTTTTATTGTGTTCTGGACCATTTTAGTTCCTCAATGGGTGATTTTGGAGCATCCAGGTGGACTCTCGATCCACATCACCCAAAAAGAATTTGTTATAGATTTCAGTTGAAGTTTTGGTTTGATTTGTGTTTTAGTTTTTCTTTGAATAAATGTACCTCCATTGACCTATTTTATTTCAATTTGAATTTGAATCTTTAGTCACTAATGTGCATATTCATTCAGACATCTGCGTATCCATTTGACTGCAAAGAGGGGGTCGTCATTTTCATAATGCCCAAACAGAGAAATCAGAAATCTGCAACACAAAACAAAGAGACAAACCTTAAGTGGTAGCGTAAAGGGAAGAGGCAGAGACATCCAAGGGTACATTGCTGAAGATGATGGCAGGTTTATGACAAAACTACCTAAGGATTGGGCACTCTGAGAGATGGAGGCTAAAGAGACAAGGAACCCTATGCATAGAGGGAGGCACATGTTGGACTAGAGATTGCTCTGATCCCTGCATTGGAAAGCAAAATAACCAAGGGCCTTGGAGTGTGAAAAGGTATGACAAAGGTAATAGTCAGTGAAGGAAAGAGTTATTTTTGAGGCTGTGGTGTGCAAGTTAAGATTGAAAACAAGCCCAGACCCAAGTGAGAGAGCACATGGCTGTTAACAACAGTGGCAAGATGAAAAACTGGAAAAGAGGTTGCATAATGGAGAGACTGGCTAATAAAAAAGTAGCGAGGAGGGCACATTAGTTGAGCTGTGTGGGAGTGGGGAATACAATTGGTCGAGGGAGTAAAAAAAACAGAGAGGTCCAGTCAAGTACAGACATGAAGAGAAGAAGAGAAACTTGGTAGTAATATCCAAATACAGAGTGAATACCATAGCATTCTTGTGAACAGGGTTGTGTATTTAATGTGGATTGATAATAATTTTCTCAGGAATTGAATGAAAAATGCACAACTTTTATCATTTAATTTGTAACCCTGGATTACCGGGTAGAGAAGATTGGAAACTTTCTTGTGGTGTTCGAATTTGATCATTCATTTGTTTGCAACTTTACTCAACCTAATAATGTTCAGTAATATTGTCCTGCGTCAATAGGTCAGTTTATTCGAAAAATAAAAGATTATTTGGTTTGACTGTTTGACATTCTTTTTGGAGAGATGTCTTGCATTGTGAAAATTTCCAAATTTCAATAATGATTTTGGTTAAAATATATCTACTCATTAAAAATATGTTTGGGAATGTTTTCTTTTTACATGGTCAAGTTATTTCAAAAAAGGAAAGTGTGTTTAATTTGATATTCTATTTGGAAATGTGTCTTGTACTACGAAAATTTGCAAATGAATCAAAAGTTTACGAAACTTAGTTATTGAAGTCTTGTGGTTCCTTTGTAATGCCAGGGACAAGGATTTTTCTTGAAAATGTTGAATAGGTTCTCACTGGCTTCTCAAAGTTATCATCCATTTGCTGTCCTTGCAGATGTCTAGACAGGTTTCCAAAACCATTACACCGTGTGGCTTTTATAGTATAAAAGTGATAATGTGGGGCAAGTTAATGAAATTGACAACATGCTGTACTGTAGTGGAGGGTCCATAATGCAATGTTGCTCGGGTTCTTAAAATCAAGCCCGTAATGCTTAAGGAAGATGGTGATGCTTTGAGTCTTCGTACTCTTCCCAGCAGGAAACGCAAGATCTTAATAATCTTGAGATAACATTGATTGTTGTTGATAGTTGCCCATTTCTATCTGAGGGCACAAAGTAACGTAAAAGATTCTTGTTTCAAGTTCATGGTAAGAGGTGCCCGGTTAATAAAAAGTTCAAAACTCTGAAGAAAATGGCAGGCCAGCAAGCTTCATCCTTGCTCACTTGGTTAACCCTGCAACTTATCTTTCTGATTTGGAGGTGAATTTCCCTATGGATGGGTCTGATATGCATTCTTCCTCAGGTTTCTAGCTTTAGTCCTGTGTGGCCACTCTAATTTTCTTATTCTATGCGCTTCAGGAACTCTCTCTCTCTCTAGATTAGTATGTCTTATCTAGCATGTAATTAATAGGTACATGTGACAACTCTCTGCTGTAATGCATCTCTTTTGTAGAACTGCACTTCATATTTTGATGGCCTTGAGCGAGCTGCGTGATCTCTTATATGTTTGACTTGAAAACCATACAGTTAAATCCTGCTGGCAATATCACAAGCTCTTACATGTGACAACTCTCTGCTGTAGTGCATCTCTTTTGTAGAACTGCACTTCATATTTTGATGGCCTTGAGCGAGCTGCGTGATCTCTTATATGTTTGACTTGAAAACCATACAGTTAAATCCTGCTGGCCATATCACAAGCTCTTTTATATGCTCTAAGAGCCATATTTGTAATACTTTCTTAAGGTATATGAAAAAGAGAAACTTCCTTCATTGGGAATTTTTGAGTCCACCCAGACTACCAAGGTACTACAATTCATATGAAAAAGATAAATTTGAAATCATTCCACATTCATTTAATCAATTAATTATAACAAGGTTAGAATTGCTTTTATACATTGGAATTATTTATATTGTGGCAATTTTGTTCCACTATTCTATTTTAATAATATAGTAAAATTAAATTAAAAAGTTGAATGCTTTCAAATAGATGTTTCTATGTAATTTGCCGATTATTAAATATGTGTGTTTCTATGTAATTTGCCGATTATTAAAAATGTGTGCTAGTAGGGTTCCTAGTTGAAAAATGATTATAACTATTTCATTAAAATAATTTTAATTTTAATTAATCAATTAAATATGACTTTAGTGAATTTTAATTTTAATAAATTTATAAAATTCAAAATAAGTTTAATGTTAATAATTTAAGCCTTTAGCTTTATTGAATCCTAATACAAATTAAATCATATTCCTAATTAAATCCTATATGCCTTTGGTCTCAAGTAAATTGTAATGGTAACCTTATAAATAATAAAATTATTTCAAACAGCACTCGTAATATTAATTGTAACTAACTTTAAGCCTACCCCAACTCTACCATTAACACTAATAGTGATTTTGTGTTATTGTAATTGTAATCATAACACTAACTATACCTCTAATCCTTATCTAAATAGTCACAATAATTTCAAACCTAGACCTAAATTATTATTTATATGTAACCTTAACCTTGAAGTTATTTCTACAAGTAACAATAGTTCTATTTGCAAGCTTGACCAAACTCTACTTCCTACAAGAAATTGTAATATGAATAGTTAGGTTAGTTAAGTTTGGATTAATATATAATTAGGGTTAGGATTTATTTAGGGTTCAATTTTGGGCTAGGGTTCAAGGAGGGTTAGAGTAATGGCTCTATGAGCATAGTGTTTAATTAGGGTTAGGTAGAATCAAGGCTAAACTTATAAGTTAGGGTTAGCATTTAGTTTGGATCAAGGTTCAAACAAGATTAGGATTCAATTGTGGTTATAATTAAGGCTAGAGTATAAATAGGTTAGAGTTGGGTTAGGGTAAGGGTTAGAGAAAGACATGAAATTAGTGTTCGTTTTAGTGTTGGATTTAATTAGGGTTAGAGTTTAATTATAACTCAACTAGAATAAAGTTACTATTAGATTAAGGTTTAATAAAATTAGGGCTCATTTATGCTTATGGTTGAATTAGGGTGTAGTCAAAAGTTAGGGATTAATGATAAATTTTCATGGAGGATCGCTGCAATTGTACTACCATTGTATTTGGTATGTGTTTTTCAAATGCAACTTCATCTCACATTTATATTGAACATAGGACACGAATAGACACGTCTCTTTATGGGACATGAAAAGACATGGGACTTGTCTATTTGATAATCATATCCTTAATATTAATTAATTTATTCATATATATATATATATATAATGTTTATTATATTAATTTCTTTCAAATAATAAACTTTCATATATAAATTATTTCTAATAAATGATAAACACATGTAAAGGATAAAGCCATCTGAATCGATTAAAACTTTAATACTCCCTCGTAGTTAAGAAGGATAAATACATTGATAATCAAAGATAAATGATGATCAATATTTTGAATAACCCAAAGATAACCAACCACTATTATCTAAGCTCTCAGTTATTTTTATATTGAAAAAGTATAATTAACAATAGAAAGAACTTTCAATATGAAATAATCACAACAAATACGACCAACCCTCACCAAGATACAAAATCGAGGGAGGTGCCTTAAACAACTGGGGGCTTAGCCCATAAGGAACTGCACATTTTTTACATGAGTATTTAAAACAACATTGGATTCAAAAGACCAACTTAATAAAAAAGGATTAGAGACTAAGATCTCTGATAACCATGACCCGACTGAAAAGTAGTATCGATTGGTGTTGTTGATGAGACAAAACATGTGTTTGCCCCTCTTTCGCTCATGCTCTCTCTATTTAATGATGTTTGTATTTAGTATTTTTTCCATTAGAATGCAAATGAAAGTTCTCCAAACAACCACTAAGCTCATCAACCTCTTCTTGTGTAAGAAAACTTTGAAATTTCTCAATATATCGTGTTGCCTTAACTTCATCTTTGTAAATTTGCAAAACTCTGTCATGCATCAGCTTCATGAACCTCAACTTTGGAATCTCCAAGCAAAAGGACACCTGCAACATTATGTAGAAATGTATGAGTTTAAAGATTAAACTCAGTAGGGCACCATCTAGCATTTTGAAATATCTCCTTGTTCCTTTTCTTCCAAAGAAACCATAGTATTTCACTAGTAAGAGCAAACCAAAATCTGTTAAAAAAAAAAGTCAAAAGATCTAACATATCCAGCCAAAATTTCACACCAAGAAAAGCCAATACTATTCTTCCAATCAATTAGAGACCCAAAGTAAATGGCCTAATTTTTTTTGGCATAAATACACTCAAATAAGACATGCTCAAAACTCTCAGGCTTATTACACAACTTGCAAGTCACAAAATCAACATCAATGGAAGATAAAACTAACCCGACAACAAACTTTTTAATCAATAACAACCATCTAAAATGAATAACCTTAGGCTCACAAGGACCCTTCCAAAAATCAAAGAAAAAATGCAAGTTTGAGAAAGGACACTCAAGATGCCAACATTAACTATACACAGGAATACAGAGTGATCACTTTTAAACATTCCATAAATTTTCTTAGTAGAAGTATTATCGATAACAATACCATCCTTCTATTTTGTATTTCTGATAAAAGTATCATCATTCATGATTTTCCCAACTTTCTCCTTGTTGACCACTTTGGACATAAGAGTATATGTCTTCTTTGAAATTTGGGGATACCATACTTGTTGGAGATCTCATCCCATGACCCAAGCTTGTTATTTACCAATAAATCACTAATAAGAGAAATGCCTTTATCATTCCACTTTTTTGTAGAACAACTTTGAGTAAGAGCAAGAGGTTTATTATTCAAATACAATGCCCACCAAATTGAACTGTCAACAACAATATATTTAGGAGGACCCCCAGTGGCATTCCTGCAGGAGATGAACTCCCTCACTTGTGACCATGCAGACCACAAAGAGTTGAACACTTTAGACCCGAAAGTCTTCATCTTAAAATCCCCCATAATAATATCCCAAAATGGAATGTTAGCCCATTGCTTACCTTTCTTGATTACTGACTATTCAATATTGTTTCTCACAAGACCCCCAAAAAGCTTTATATATCCATGTAGCCACAAGAGTAGTCCTTTGGACTCTAATATATTTTAGCCCTAGGCCCCCAAACTATCTGGGAAGGCGACACCTTTCCTATTTAACACAATGATTTTTTTTGGATCCCATACCATCTGACCACAGAAAGTCTCTGAGAATTTTTTCAAGCATACCAAATTGAGACTTAGTAAACATCTAGGTCAAAGAAAAGTATATATGATGAGAAGAAAGGGCTTTCTGTACAACATGAACTCTTCCAGCCAAAGAAAGGGAGTGAGTTTGCCACTTGATATGTATTCTATTAATCTTGCTAAAAATCCACTCCCAAATATCAGAAAAAGAAGGTTTCAGAGAAAATGGAATACCCAAATATCTAGTAATGGTTATAGGCCCAGTCCATTTCCAACCCATCTTGAGTAACCAACTAGGAGGTAACTCCATCCATCCAAGAATAAAAGACTTGTTGGGGGGCACTTTGTCTCTAGATACTAAGTAGAAGAAATTAAGTTTGTTGAGAGCCAACGAGAAGTTGTCCTCAAACAGTTCCAAATAGAGAGCAGTATCATCCGCAAACTGAGCATTAATAAATTCCTCTAAATTGGGGAGAGTAATTCCCTTAATAGGAGGCCCCAAAGAGGATACCCTTAGGATGTAAAAGAAAGCATCAACAACAATCACAAAGAGGGAGGGTGCAATAGATCAATCTTGTTTGATAGACCTCCAAAGAGCTATAGGGTATGATAGTTCCCCATTCAAATCAGTAACAATAGAAGAATCTTGAAACAATATTTCAATCCATTTGTAGAAGTAAGAAGGAAACCCAAAATATTTTTACATTCCAATGACAAAGGGCCACTCAACTCTATCATATGCTTTAGGATCAAAATCTAGAAGAATCATAGCCACATTTTGCCCTTTGGCCTTTGCTCAATTCATAGCTTCCCAACTAGTGATGAGGTTCTCCAAAATATATCGCCCCTTTATGAAATTAGTTTGAGTGCCTGAGACAACATTCTTTGTAATCTTTGCAATTCTTCTGGCCAACACTTTAGCTATAATTTTATAAGATAAATTAAGCAAGGTGATAGGCCTTCATTCTTAACTAGGGATCTATCCCCAGCTTTAGGAATCAATTTAATGACCCCCCTATTCAAAGTGTTGCCAAGACAACCATACTCAAAGGAGTTATTATAAAACAACAAAAGTCCTTCCCTAATCCATTCCAAGTTATCTTTATAAAATTCAACAAGTAGCCCATCCAGTCCTAAGAACTTGTCATTAGCCATAGATTTGATCACATCTTGAATCTCCTCTAATGAGATGTTTTTATTAAGCTTTTCACTTTCCATTTCAAAAATCTTCTTAGTAATCATCTACATGCAATCTTTCAACTCTTTTTGCTGATCCTGACCAAACTCTAAAGAAAACAATTCAGAATAGAAACTGAAAAAGCCTCCCTAATTACCTTTGGGTCATTCATTCTACCACCCTCCATCTGAATATCTTCTATCATTTTTTCCTTTTGTTTAGCCCTAATGATGTTAAAAGAATATCTAGATCCTATATCTCCCTCTCTTAACCAGTTCATTTTTGCTCGAACCCTTTGTCCTTGAATCTTATGTCTTTGTAGAAATCTTAATTAATGCTTGATAGAGACTAAATCATGTAGAAGCAGAGGGTCATCCTGTTTATTTTGAAGTACATATTTTGCTTCATTTAATTTGATTTGAAGATCATTCTCTTCATCATTTCTATCCTTAGCCACTTTTTTTCTAATAATTTGATACATTTTCCTCCAGGCTTCCACTAGCTGGTTTGATTGTTTAACTAGTCTTTGAGACTGATTACACATTTTTGACAAGAACGTCACCATTCTAATAGCATCTATATTGTTAGGATCCTTGAGAAATGAAGTATTTAACTTAAGTAATTTTTTTCTATTACTATTACTGCTTACATTTCTATCCTTATTTATTAGGATCCTCGCAAAAATAGGAGTGTGATCCAACATTGTAGAAGGTGATACAATTATTGGAGAGTGACCTTCCTCAGTTTGAAATGAGAAAAAAGAAGATTCACAATATGCCCTATCCAATCTACATAAAACTCTATTGTGACCTCCTTGATTATTGCACCAAGTGAACCAAACGTCTTTGAAGTTCTCCCTATTATTTTCTAGAGGATATATCAAGTTGAAACACCTTTTGAATTTTAACCAAAAGTATTGTTCATTACCTTTCCATGAGTGTTTCAATCCACCTTGTTTATCACAACCAAATTCCACCATATTAAAGTCTCTTGTAAAGATCCAATATGCTTTAGGCAACTTAGAGGAGCACCAATCCCATAACTTAGCTCTTTCTCTCTAATCATTTGGAGCATATATACTACATACCCCAATTAACTCTTCATCATGTTTGAAATTCACCTAAAGTACTTTTTGACATGGTGAGAAACCATGTTGAAAGATGGAATCAACTCACTTGGGGCCTATCAAAATGGCCACACCCCCTTTTTCCCTTTTCATTCTTGGAGTGAAAACCTATGGCTTTGTCCCATAGAAATTTGATCATACAAGACGCTTGAAAATTGACAACTTTAATTTCTTGTAGACATATGATGTCCTTGTCCTAAAATTTATTACACTATTTTCTAACAATATATTTTTTGGACTTGTCATTTCTAGTCCTCTAACATTCCATCTATGGAGATTAATCATCATGAGGGAGATTATTTAGAGGGAGGCTTTGGAGCCTTATAGAGTCTATTAAAACAATTCAGGATAGCATTCTTGCTTCCATCACTAGTAGAGATAGATCTCTTCATATAGGTCTTCCTTTTTCTTCTAACAACTTCAATGAATTGCCCCCTGGGTCTGCATTCAAAGTCTTCTTCATCACAAGTGAGGGAGTACTAACCTCCTTAGGATTAACATCATCACTTATAATAAACTGAGCCTTCTCATTAATGGACCTGATGGTAGGTTGCTAAGCATTCAATCTAGTAGGGATCTCACCAAGGCTATTCTCAATAGAATCTGTTGGAGAGGCCACAATCAGGGTCATTGGATGAACTTCACTAGAAATATGTTTGGCATGACTAGCCAGGATCACCTCAAAATCTCTATCATAGAGAGGATTATCCAAAGAAACACCCACCACAATCTATTGAATCAACCTCAAAAGAATTCTTCGAGGGCAGAGAATGATTAGAGTTACATCTATCAATATTCTCTCTATGGGTAGGTGGTAAGCCCTCCTTGGCCATGGCCTCATCTTTGTTAACCATCTCTGAAATTTATTCTTTAATAGTATTAACATTGACTTTAGCTTTGTCAAAATGCACTTTAAAAGCCAAACAATTTTTCTTGATATGCCCATTAAGTTTACAATGAAAACAAGCATGAAGATTACCTAACAGAGACACTTCCCATGAAATTTTTTCTCCTTCTAAGTCTAGAGAAATAATATTAGGAAAAACCATATCGGGATCAAGGGCAACAAGAATATGAGCATTCAAATGGGGGAGAGTAATTGTAGAGTCTTTAATTTGCAAAATAGTACCTAAAGGACTCAAGATATGCAAAATAAAAAGGCCAAAAATCTGCTTGAAGATTCTTAATCTCCACCCAATTTGGCATGGATCTTTTTATAATTTTTTCAAAATTACCATTTGTTGACCATCCATATGCTCTAAATAAGGAATGCCCAACATTCCAAAACCCTTTTTTTACGATTCTTTCATGCATATTATGATTTTTTAAGAAAATAACAAAAAGCCCTTTTTGAAGCATTCTTCAAAAATTAACATGAAAGCTAAATTTCTTTCTGCATACTACATTCATCAAGAAATTTACGTGAAGGTAAAAAATTAATATCTAAACAAAGAAAGAATATAGCAATATTTTTTAACCAATACTGCTATGCTCTAATTGCTTTAACCATATCCTCATTGGGAGACAAGGTTAGGGTTTTCAAACCATCAGAAGGATTCCTACCATCTTTTTCTCTAGGAGCGACTTCGCTACCATCTCCAGTATCCTGTCTATCTCCATAGGCTGGGGTTCTTCCCACTCCATTAGAACACTCTGAAACTAACTTAGGCAATCCCACAATAGTGGGTGCCACTTTTTGACCAAATTTGACACTGAAATCAATATTTTTGAAACAAACCTCACATTCAAGTGATTATATCTCTAAAACTATGAACAATTTAAGGATGATTTAAAATAGTGATTTCTAGTACTTTGTTCCTACTTTGTAACCATATTTTTAATTTTAAAAAAAATTGAAGTCAATTTTTTCTTCTCCCCTGAAAAGTGGTACATATGAAAAATCAATATTTTTAAAGAGTGACAGTCATTTTGACAAGCATAACCTTTTTTTTCTAGAAATGATAATGAGGTAATTCTTTTGATGTTAGATTTGTAACATCAATATCTAGAAGATGCATTTTGTTTTATTCAATTTAGTTGAATATTATATAGTTTATGAAATTTTGAAGTGACATCAATCATAATCCAGACATACGGTCATTTTGACAAGTATAACTTGAACTCAATTTATCATAAATCAATTTTTTTATAATAGAAATATATCTCAATAACCTATTTCCTAGATATTTTTCAAAATTTTTTGACCTAATTTGTAATTTTTCTGGAAGTGTCAAAGTCAGTTGATGTTCAACCATTAATCAACCTATAATGAGTTAAACTCATATTTGAAAGTCTTAATGAATATAATATAGATTAAAATTATAGTCATTGGAAAGCTTGCTTCGAGCAACACAAATTGACATTTTTTGATTTGTAGTAGGAGATCGTTCGATCTCAAATTTTAGGGTCAAAACAATATTTTTTAAATTTTTATGTAAGACAACAACAAAAAAAATTGTTAAAATCATATGTTCACATGAACATGTGTTTGTGTGAACACATGAGCCAAAACAATTTAGTGGTCATAAATTTATTTTAATGTATTTGCATGAACATATAAAAAACATTACCTGTTCGGGTGAACATGCTTAAAAAATGTGTAATGATGTCACCTGAGCATTGAGTACAAATGTTTGAAAGAGAAGCCAAATTTTATAAAGTAAATGCAAATTTTTTAAGCCAATGGTAAATTTTTGATTTTTTTTGATTTTTTGATGGGGAACAAGAGAGGAAGACAAAACAAACATGCAAGGAAGAGATCTTATGAAGGAGAACAAAGAAATCTTCAAAAAAATTTGGCATGTTATCATCAAAATAAACAAGGCATGTAATTATACATATATTAAATTTATTTATTTTCATGGTCTTGAATTTAATTATGTATCAATCTTATTTTCTATCTAATTTGATTCATTTATAAATGTGTTGCAGAGAATCAACAAGGTGAAGGTGAAGAGAATGTTGAAGGAGGCTTGGGTTATATATATAAGGTGAACTAGGGTTAGGGTTAGGGGTGGAATTAAAGATAGGATTATGATTAGGTTATGATTAGAGATAGAGTTAGGACTAGGGTTAGGATTAGAATTAAAGGGTTATCTAGTTAGGGTCTGGGTTTGAGTTAGAATTAGAGTTAGGGTTAGGGTTAGAATTAGAGTTAGGATTAGGGTTAGATTAGGGTTTGAGTTTGAGTTAGGGTTAGAGTTAGGATTAGGGTTAGATTAGGGTTAGATTTAGGGTTAGGGTTAGATTTAGAGTTAGAGTTAGAGTTAGGGTTTGTCTTAGGGTTAGGGTTAAGAATTAGAATTAGAGTTCTAGGGTTAACAATAGGGGTTTAGTTAAAGTTTGGGTTAGAAAATTAGGGTTATTGTTATGTAATTACAACTTTATAATTAGTGTTACAAAACTACTTGGGTTATATATAAGGTGAACTAGAGTTAGGGTTAGGAGTGAAATTAGAGATAGGATAACGATTAGAGATAGAGTTAAGATTAGGGTTAGGGTAAGGGTTAGAATTAAAGGGTTATCTAGTTAGGGTTTGAGTTAGAGTTAGAATTAGAGTTAGGGTTAGGGTTAGAATTAGAGTTAGGATTGGGGGTTATATTAGGGTTTGAGCTTGAGTTAGGGTTAGACTAGGGTTTGAGTTTGGATTAGGGTTAGATTAGGGCTAATGTTAAGGTTAGATTAGGATTAGAGTTAGCGTTAGAGTTAGAGCTAGAGTTAGAGTTAGAGTTAGGGTTTAGCTTAGGGTTAGGGTTAAGATTAGAAAAAGGGTTATATAGAGGGTTAGGGTTAGACTTTTTAACTTATTATTTTATGTTTTCTAATGTTAAATACTATTTCTTTTCTTAATTTATGTCCTAATCTTAGATTAATAATTTTCTAATATTCTAGAATATTTTAAAAAATATTTTCTTATATTTTCCTAATATTTTCTAATATTCTAGACTAAGATTTTTAAAAATATATTTTCTAATGTTTTTAATGTTTTCTATTATTTTTTCTAATGTTTTTTCTAAGATTTTTCTAATAACACTAATATTTTCTTTTCTTTTTTTTCATAATTTTATACTAATAATTTTCTAATAACACTAATATTTTCTAAATTTGTTTCGTAATGTTATACTAATAATTTTCTAATATTAGTTATTAATAGTTTTTTATTTTTTTAATATTTTGTAATATTTTATAATAATTTTTTTTAATATTTTCTAATATTTTCCTAATATTTTCTAATTTTCTATAGACTAATGTTTTTAAAAATATTTTCTAATTATTTTCTAATAATTTCTAATTATTTTTCTAATATTTTCTAATATATATATATATTTCTAATATTTTTCTAATAAGACTAATATATTTCTAAATTTCTTTCATAATTTTATACTAATATTTTTCTAATATTCTAGATTAACAAATTTTTAGTATTTTCTAATATTTTTCTAATATTCTAGATTATTATTTTTTTAGTATTTTGTAAATTTTTCTAATAGTTTGTAATATTTTGTAATATTCTATAGTAATGTTTTAAATATATTTCTAATTTTCTAGACTAATATTTTTTAATATTTTCTAATGTTTTTCTAATATTTTGTAATATTTTTTTCCTAATATTTTCTAATGTTTTTTCTAATATTTTTCTAATAAGACTAATATTTTCCTAAATTTATTTTGTAATTTTATACTAATATTTTTCTAATATTCTAGATTAACTTTTTAAAAACTTTTTCTATTGTTTTTCTAATATTCTAGGCTATTTTTTTTTAATATTTTGTAATGTTTTTCTAATATTTTCTAATATTTTTCTAAATTTTTATAATATTTATCTAATTTAACACTGTGTTTTTTCTAAATTTGTTTCCTAATGTTAATTTGTTTTAAAAAATATTCTAGACTAATGCCTTTTTAATAATTTCTAATGTTTTTCTAGTATTTTCTAATGTATTTTTTAATAACGCTAATATAACTATTTGGTGCTTCTAGAGGCCTCCGCCAGGGTGACCCTCTCTCCCCATATCTATTCATCATCATGGCTGAAGGCTTGGGCAGATTCATTAAGCATCAGGTGTCCCAGAATTCTATTCAAGGCTGGCGGTGGGGTAATGGCTTACCTTCTCTTTCCCATCTTCAATTTGTTGATGATTCTGCTCTTGTTGGTCTTGCTAGGATCAAGGAAGCTGAAGCCTTTCAACATGCTTTGGACGTTTATTTGGTAGCTTCAGGCCAGAAAGTTAATGAGCACAAATCTTCCATTTACTTTTTTAACACTCCTGATTCTATTCAGCACAGGATTGTTGGTATCCTACGATTTCAGATAGGATCACTTCCTTTGACTTATCTTGGCATCCCTATTGCTGTTTCCAGGCAGCCACGTCTCTTCTAGCAAAATTTGATTACCAAGCTTTAGGATAAGGTAAATCATTGGACTCATAGATGGCTTTCTATTGCTGCCCGGGTTACTCTTCTTCAAGCTGTTATCCAAGCTCTTCCTACTTATCGAAGCATGGTTCACGCTGCACCTATTTACTTTCTCAAGGAGTTTGATGCTCTTTCTCGGCAATTCCTTTGGAGTGGTAATTTGCGTAGTACTAAATGGAGCTTGGTTAATTGGGCAACTGTTTGTAGGCCTAAAAAGGAGGGTGGTCTTGGTCTTCGATCTGCTCTATTGAGTAGTCAAGCTTTGGCTGCTAAACTTTATTGGCGATGGTGCTTTGGACAACATCAACTTTGGGCTTGTATTATCACTCATAAATATTTTCATGGTGCTGATCCTTGCTCTGTTTCTGCACTTCCTCTTGAAGGTCGTGGCTCAATGGTTTGGCATACTTTGAAGACAGGTGCAATGTTGGTAAAGAGGGGTCTGTTTTGGATATGTAAAGGAGGTTCTCAAGCTTTGTTTTGGTCTGATGTTTGGGATGGATTCCCTTCCATTTTATCCATATAGACTCTTTTCCTGCCGCTGGATGGGATAAAGTGGCTCATTACAAGACTTCTTATCAATTGGGACCTGTTGTTGGTTACAGATGGAAGCATTCTTCTGATTGGCCTCCTGGAGGTACAGACATGGATTGTCAAGAGCTTTCTCAAATTTTGGCCTCTAGAGAGTGTTCTTCTTTGCTTGGTCCAGATGTTTTGGCTTGGGGTAGTACCTTGTCTGGTAAATATCATGTCTCTGCTGGGTATCAAGAGATAACTAGACAATTATTTGGGGATGCTGAGGTCCCTTGGTGGAAGCAAGTTTGGAATAAAGTTTCTTGGTCCAAGTGCAATTTTTTCATGTGGCTAGTGGCTCACAACTGTTGTCTTACCTGGGATAATCTTTGTAAACGTGGATTTCAGGGCCCCTCTTATTGTGTTTTGTGTGGTAGTGGAGAGGAGTCTGTCTCCCATTTGTTCTTCCATTGCTCCTATTCTACTCAGATATGGCACCTTTGGTGGAGCGCTTGGGGTTTCTCTTATCGGCATGCTTCCTCTTTGCCTGAGTTTTGGGCCTGCTTGGGTACTGCTCCCTCCAAGTCTTCTTTTCTCCATGCTGCTTGGATTGCTGGCCCATCTTTTATGCTTTGGCATATCTGGTTGGAGAGGAATCGTCGCATATTCCAAGATGTTCGGCTTGGTGTTTTGCATCTTTGGTGGAAAATATCACATTCTCTTCAAGAAACTATTCTTGTGAAGTGTGAGCTTGATGGGGGTATGGATCCGGTTGATCTTGCTATCTGTAATCACCTCAATTTTCATCTGCAGGATGGGGCTATAGCTCATAGGTTTCCTTCTATGTCCAGGAAGCTTCACCATCAGAGGAAGGGTCGAGTTAACCGAGATGGGCACTGGACTCCTCCTCCTTGTGGAGTTCTGAAAATTAACATTGATGGTTCTTCCCGTGGGAATCCTGGTCCAGCTGGTATTGACAGAGTGGCTCGTTGTAGTTCTGGGGATGTTAAATTTTTCTTCTTAGTTCATAAGGGTGATTATACTAACAATCTCATGGAAGCTCAGGCTATTTTATATGCTGTGGAACAGTGTTGCTTGCGGGGATGGAGTAAGATTATCTGTGAGTCTGATTCCCAGGTGGTGGTGAACATGCTTTCTTCGCAAGAGCTTGAGGATGTTAGTTGGCAACTAGCCACTGTTGTTAAGCATATTCTTTTCTTCTCTTCCTCTTTTCAGTTCATTAGGTTCACGTATATTCCTCGTGAATGGAATAGAAATGCTGATTGTTTAGCCAAATGGGCATCTAGTCATGATTCGGGTTGGAATATTAGGGATAGGAGGCAATTGTCCTTTGAGATGGTGCAAGAATTTGATGATCTTGTTGCTCAGGATCGAGCTCCTTGTTGAGCTCTCCTTGTTGTATTCCTTTCTTTCTTAATAAATTTTTACCCCTCTTTTTGCAAGCAATAAAAATATGAATTTAACGTGAAAATATTCTTTGAAAACGTAAAAAACATAAAAAAATTCAAATAATCACATATAAACATACTTAAAATAGTGCAATGACTAAAATCTAGAGGAAAATGATGCAAAATGACACACTCGCTTAGCACTCCAATACATTTGCTCCAACATCCAAAACAAATCTACCACACCATAAAAATGAACAGTAAATTATCGTAAAATTATGTTCGCGCAAACATGTATTGTAGTTATGTTCATGCGAACATGACCTATTTTACACATATATGTTCGTGTGAACATAATAGATATGTTCATGCAAATAGATGTAAAATGAAAATTGCATTTTTTCCAAGGTTTGCTCAATTTCTTTGTGCCACAAAAGTGGCACCCACTATTGTTGGATCACCCACTTCTTTTCAAATTTACCCTCAAAAGAAGCAGAAGCAGGACAAACTGGAACTAATATACCAACAAGAATTTCCTTTTAGAAAGGCTTCTCATTCTTCTTCTCAAGGCCTCTATTGCCAATGATACCCTCATTGAGGCTTTTCTTTCCATCATTGATAGAATCCTCTAGTTTATCATTTCTTGAAGTGTTTGCCTCCACCTCTTTCTCATCATTTAATCACATTGCAACCTGACCTAAGGGATCATTTTGCGCAACATCATTATTTTTGTCCATCTTCTTAGATTGACATGCACAAGCCAACAAAGGAGCTAAATTAACCTAACCAAACTAGCACAAAAGAAAGACAGGGGAAAAAACTTATGGCAAGGGAAAACAACACAAAAATAAATTTTACAAACACATCCATAGAATGACATGACATGCATAAACATAAAAAGACAAAGCCCAACAAGGACATGCAAGGCCACTGAGGCTAGTAGGAAACGTCGCACAAACTCAAATGAGCTGTATCCATATGAATTTACAAACCACTTACATAGCACTTCCTTCTAAAAATTCAAAGTTCTTAGTTATTAAAATAGCTAGTATGCATTTATACAAACAACCCAAAGATATTCAACATGATGACATCTAAGCTCTTAATTGTTGATCTCACAAAATGCATACTTACCTTATATCCAATATGCATCTATATAGACAACTCAAAGATAGTCAAATTAATGACATCTAAGCACTCAGTTCTAAGTCTCACAAGATGCATATTCGCATGATTTAAGTACAACACTTACTCAAAATGTATAACATGGATTTTAGCCAACTAAAGCTACCACACATCAACACTCCCTATACGAAGGATAAATACAAGATATTACACCATTGGTAATATTGGGAAGTTTCACAAATAAGAAATCTTTGATTAGAAAGCTTCCATAAAATGATATTGGATGGGTATTGGCCTACCAAAATGTTAACACATGACATTCACCAAATACACTTTTGATATCATATTAGATAACATGAATATTGGCCTATCTGAACATCAATCAAATGATATTCATCAAGTACTTAATGTGGTAAAGGCCTATTAGGACCTCATGGCAAGATATTCACTAAGCACCTAAAATATATCTATACAAACAACTTGTAGATATTCAAATTAATGACATCTAACACCAAGTTGGTTATTTATAAGATACAACCTTTCATGATTTATTTCAACATTTACACAAAATGTATATCATGATACAAGTTATTCTAAGGTCACCACCTTTCAATAACTTCTCCAAATACAAGTGATAATCATTTAGAAGTCAACACTTCCCCATGATGTATGCAGGGTGCAAACCCATTCACATGAAGTCACCACATATACTATCATGTGGTGTTATCGTGACATCCACCATGAAGCATATTAAGGAATAAGGTTTTCACGTCAAACTTGTCTCTCATAAACAAGCATGTATTAAAAAAGATTTCACTTGGGAATTCTTGTTCATGAAGAAAAACTAAACATTTGACATCCTTGTCAAGGTTACTAATAAAGTGTCAAACTTCCTTTGAGTCTTATATCAACTTTTTTGATCTCTTACTACAAGGTTCTCTTCGATGAAGTGTTAGACTCCCTCTTGATTTAGAAAATTAATTCATCACCTCAATCATCAAAGGTATTTGCTTCAAGAGTTTCATTTTATCCAACACGATCATCATATGACCAATGGATTTTAGACCAAAACTTCAAGGATCAACTAAAACATATCCTCTATCTGCTCGTTCAAACAAATGTTTCATAATCCCTCTGAACATCAATCTCCTAGGCTTCTTATCCAAGCTTGCCTTGAAAAAATTACCAAGTTCCCTTTGAATCTCAATCTCCCTCTTGTTGCAATAATTCTCAAAGGAAAAGATCAAAGCAAATAGATCTTATAGTGTATAAATAGGAATATCAACATTGATTATAATGTCAGTAATTTAATTCATTCTCATTATTAACAACAAAATAAATGAATATAATATCTTTCCTTATTTTTAATAATAGAATTAAGATAACACAAGACTTAATTTCTATGTATATGACGTTCTCTTAAATGACATATTCTCCTAGAAATTAAATATTTACAATCATTTTTAAATTTGATTTGATTTTTATGCATATATAACCTTAATACTTTATAATAATAAGAAGGAAACTCAACATAACTCATCTACTTATCATTAAGGGATTAGTTATATTCTACCCTTAACTGTTTATGTCCTATCATTGGTCAAATAAATTTTAATTTGTTGGACATTTTGAGGGGACATGTTAATCTCTAGAAAAAATGCACTAAAGATAAAAAAAAAGTCAATTTTTTTTTTTTTCCAAATTCACGAAAATGTAGTAATTTTTTTCCAATTCTTTTTTTGTTTTCAACTATAAACTATGTAGATCATGAAGTTCAAATTCTGAAATTTTTGAAAAAGTCCATGATGTTTTCAATTTTTTGAAAATTGATCAACTATACGGTTTGTAGGAAGGATAGCTATGTCCCATCTTGAGTGCCCCCTTATTTTAATTATTACTTTGGGGCCCACATAACTAATTAAGTGTGCATCCACCACTATTAATGTGCTGACAACTTTGACTCGGTCCATCATCATCTATACCATCAGTCATATTTACCAAGTAATATATGAACGAGAGTTATGAATCCTAAAATGAGCATTCCTTTCTAAATTTAGTAACGTGTCTTGGTAAGCCTTTTATGTTATTTTTCCATGTGCTTCATTGCCCACGTGTACCATTTATCATTCCCAAGGTAATAAAAAAAGTATATTGGGTGAACTATGGGAGGAGCACACATAAACCCTAAAACCCCATCTACAGTTAACTAATGTGTAAGAATACCATATAGCGCATTGTAACTTTGTATATGGGAACCTGAGGCATTCAAGAGGAAATTATTGTTGTTGACATATTCCAACGGCCAAGTCCAAAGTTCAACTATTGCTCTAACATATATACTATTGATAGTATATTTATAACTATTTAGTAACCAATAAATTGTTATTAACCTTGGTCCTATTGAAATCTTTATCAACCCCTACACAGACCATGCAAATACTGAAACTCGCCAACCTATAATGACTTTTAATATCTTCAACATGAGTCTTAGAGAAAACTTGTGAAACAAAAATAAAGCATTTCATAAAATAGGTACATCTAATCTTTGAAAAATGAGACCCACAGATGCCTCATTATGTCAAAATTTTCTGATTGGGATGAGCTCTAATAGGGTTTGTACGACCTCCTTCTAAATCCTTGCTAGTTTCCACTATTTTTCATACCATATTTATTGCAGGAATATTTTTATTTATAATGAGTTTGGCCTTCTTCAACCCAACAGTTGATGTTGGTGTTGGAGTTGCTATTTCTACTAGAGATAATGGCTTTGCCGACAAAATGCCCATGCAAGTTTGTTCCCAAAGTGTTCCACGAGGTAATTCCTCTCTTGATATTATTTTGAATGCCAAGGAGTTTGATAGTGCATGCATCTAGTTAGAACAAAAAACCCTTATTGGGTATTTTGTGGGTCATACTCCTTCTAAAAGCATGCTGCAGGAATAGGTTTCCAAAGTTTGGACACCTCAAGGTGTTCGCCTTGAAGACATTCAAAGCCTTACCAAAGGCTTTTTTATTTTTCGCTTTGGCAATGTAGGCCAAGCTAAACATATTTTTGTGTGAGACCCCTGGATTGTAAGGTCCTCCCTCCTAGTTTTTCAACGTTGGTCACAAAATTTTGCTATCTTTGATGATCAAAAACTTAAGGTACCCATTTGGGTGGAGTTCCATGGGCTTCCCGTTCCTTGCTAGTCTTTTTTACTTGCTATTGCACAAATTGTTGGCAAGGTTGTTTGCCTTGAACCAGAAGAGTTTTTCAATGCTCATCCCCAACATAGGGTTTATGTTAAGGTTGACCTCTCTAGGGACCTCAAAGATACAATAGATATATAGATAGGTGGTACCACCTTTACTCAAAAGATGCTTTACCTTAAGCTTCTAAATACCTGCTACTAGTGCTAATTAGTTGAGCATAAGATTAGGGATTGTCCCTTGTTGGACTATAACTGTCCTTTTTCTTCAAAAACCATGCCCATTTTGACCACCAAGAAAGATGAATGGACTACAATAGTGAAAAAAGGGAAAGGTTCAACTGTGGCTAAGGTGAGCTCTTTGCCTATGGATCATGTTAAATCTAGCTCAAGCCAGATACCCATAGAATGCCCAGTTCCATTTCTCTCTCCACCTCCTATTTCAAACCATGGAGGCTAGGGAATAGTGGGTGTTCATACCCTGGATCTATGCCCTTTATGGACTCAAGCATCACAAGTGGCATCGATGGTTTTCTAGAAAAAGCTACGCCATTCTCACAGCCTAGATGGCTGTGATGAGTGTTTTGACAATGGGGAGAAGCTTTGAAGGGTCATTTCTATTGATGACCCCTCTTTTGAGCCTCCCTCTTTTTTGCACAATAGTTTCTCCTCTCTTAGGGATGAAGATGACATGCAAGCTAGGTTACAATGAATTTCCTATCATGGAATGTGCAGGGGCTAACATACCCTAGAAAATATTTTGTGCATGAAACCAAGCATTGGTTTGATCTTGATGTGCTTTGCCTCTAAGAGGTTAAATTTGGTAGGTTTATTCTTACCTCAGCCTATTGTGTTATTTGGATAGATAGTGCCATTTTTACTTCTCAACATGAAGCTGGTCGAGGTGGTGTTGTTACTCTTCTCTCCCCTTGTTTAATTTTCTCTATTTTTTTGCGTGGTTCTGACCCTTTGCATAGGGTGGCTTGGATTTTTCTATCTTTTCAAAATCATTCTTTTGGTATTGCTAACATTTTTTGCTCCCAATTATGCTATTGAACGTTCACACCTATGGCATTGGTTGGCAAGTCATTTGCCACTTGTGACATGGGTTTTTTGTGGGGACTTAAATATGGTTGAGATGACCTCTGACAAGGAAGGCCTTCTGCCCTTTAGATGGGTAACTGGTGAGCAGGATGCCTAATTTGACATGCAAAAAAAGTTAAGAATTTTTGATTCTAATGTTCTCATTGCCACCCTGATAGAATTTGGCACACTTGGTCCAATTTTCATGTTGGATCTGATGCAGGAGCATCTTGGGTTGACATGTTATCCTGCTCATTTTTTTTTCATTTTGCTAGTTGTTGCCAAGTTTTAGATATTGCTAAGTTGCAACAAGTGTCGAGTGCTAGTAATTTTGTAGTTTAACCAAGTTTAGATTATCACACATCATGTTAACACTTGGTTTCACATGTTATCCCATCTCACTCTATAGTGTGTGCCAAGTTCCATAGTGTGTGTCGAACTCTTCTTCATATGCCAAGCTTTTCTTCACATTCTGAGTTACCTAGTGTATTTCAAGTGACTCTTCATGTACTAAGTTGTCCTATTTATGTTGAGTGTTAGCATTTTGGATTTGATTTTTTCATTTTTGGTGCGAGCCGACTTGCAAGATTATTTTTGATCATGACATTTATGTTAAGATCTTTTCTTGGGATGTGTCTAGTGTTGAAAGTAGAGCCCAAAAATCCATGAAGATAACTAACAATAAGAAAGAGAGAAAACTGAAACAAAGAACACCAGAAATATCCTAGGAAAACCCTTCAAGAATGAAGGAAAAAACCCAGCCAAACAACACAAATATATCTTTATTGATAATGAAATGTTCAAATGTTCAATATCCTTTGCATGATGCAAATATATAACAATAGGAGAGACTCTTCACATAATAACCGAACGGTCTCTTGAGATTCCTATAACTCCTATAATTAGTAATAACTCTTTGAATATTCATGCCACAATGCATGTGAATGAAACATGTCATTAAATTTAATATTACAATTTAAACATGTGTCCTTTTTAGCTGAATGTAACAATAACAGTAATAATGTTCATATTTCTAGAGATAAAGATCTCTATCGCAGCTACCATCTTCAACACTCCCTCTTAGCCAAAGAGAGATCTTTAGTTGAACAATCATACAAGACTGTAGCCAAAATGTTAATGATAAAATCTCATCTCATATATCCTATGAAAACATGAAACAATCAATCATATTCATGGAATTGTTGGAAATAATCAAGACTAACAAGGTTACTGAGAGGGGAGGGGTGAATCAGTAACCTCAAAAAATTTAAATCAATTCAATACTTGATCCATTCATCATTCATTCATCTAATCTACTGTATGCATGAGAAATATAAACATTTATAACACATGAACATAGAATTTTGGTGACCCAAAAACCTTCCAAATAGAAAGTAAAACTGGGGTGGGGATGATACCCACAAAACTTTGCTACTGTAGTATGAAGTTAGCCTGTGAGGGCTTACATTGATCACTTTTGATGATTTTTCCTGTTAAGAGCAATTTGGATTGCTAGATCCACCTTAGAGGATTTACAAACATACAATGAAGTATGCATTTTGTTAGGAGATTTACATAGAGACTATTAAGTCTACCTTGTTAAAGGATTTACAAAACAGATTCACCTGTTAGGATGAAACATTGGATCTACTTACAACTTGATTGCTGATTAGATCCTTGAAATATAGATCACCTCTTGTGACTGATGAATCTTTACTGCTTCTTATAGACCTTGCAGAATACTCTGCTCTGCTACTGATTCACATTTATTCTTCTCAAAGCATTACATGTCCATTCCTTAAAAACATATTTATACATTGAAAATGATATAATACATTACATATATACCATTCTAATAATTACCATTGTAAGGTCGGCCAAAACACAACTGAACAAAATATTACCGAGTCAGCCAAATAGTAGAAAACTCAGGTTCTTCAAGCTGACTTGGTAACCTTCTAATACTTGGCATCCACTACATTACTCAGCATCATCATGCACTCGGTAGAAGTAGAATCTTGGTCCATACTAATCACACAACGTAGCTTGGAACTTGGTAACCATTGGAGACTTGGTAGATATAGTATCACTCAGTAAAAATTGAATCCTTTGTTTACCTTGCTTTCACTCGGTAAACACTACACTACCATCACTCAGTAAACATTGGTTTCCATCACACAAACTGATGACTTGGTAGATACTGTGAAGCTCGGTGAACATTATAGGTTCGATAGATACTACTGGACTGCACACTCACTTGGTAGCTTCATGAATGCTTAGTATGAATTGCTTAAGTGATGAACCTACAAGGTAACTACTGAATGCTCGGTATACACTGTATACTGAGTGATGAACTTGATAATCATTCCGAATTGAATAAGTGTTGTCACTAATGACAAATACAATATAATGCCAAAAGGAATCACTCAACATAAAAACTTGTAACAATCATTCATATTCATGGAATCACTCAACATGAAAACCTATAACAATCAATCATATTCATGGAATCAGTCAACATGAAAATATTTGTAAGACTCATAGCTAAGATTTTGTTCACAGACTCTCTCAATGTGAACTGTCATGGAATATCTCAACATGACATCTAACTCCCATCACAAAATGTCTCAACATGATGACATCATGGGCTCTCTCAACATGATGTTCACTACCACATAGTAAAAGAGTTATCATAGCTGATCTTACAAATTTATTTATTCACACAAGAATAGAAACAGGCATAAAAACAAGACTTAGTTCCATTTAAGTCTCAAATTTTACAAATACCATAAGCATCACAAGAATATATGAGAGTAAAGGGGATTCCATAGACACTCCCTCTTAACTATGAAGCCTCCCTCTAAAGCAGAAGCTCCCTCCGAGATTTGTATCTGAATGCAATAATATATCTTTGAAAATATCTCCATCTCAACCTATTGTCTTTCTTGCTGCATTCTGCAACAATAGAGATAAAAGATCAATCACTATTTATAATCAACATTTATAAAAACTAAATGGTAACCACTCTAATTTTTGACTATAATATAACTTTAAATAAATAAATAAATCATAAGCAATTCATGTAATACTTATCTTTGCAATCTATACCCATTCAGAGGCTACACATATCAAGATCAAGTTCACTCATTATCATAGCCCTTTTACTCCTTCTGTTCTAAATCTCTACCATTGGGAATAAGCTAATACAAGACTCTTTCTCACTTTTACTTTTGAACAATATGAGATTTGCTCCTCTAACCAAACTACATGCTTTGTTTGATTCAGATATCTAGTTCTCTATGAGAAGAAACCACTTTATGGAAACCTACTTCCTCTAGTGACAATATATGTGGCACAACTGGGCTCTCCCTCTACATGATGCAAAATAAATTACTAAGAAACACCACTCAATACACCATTCAAAGTATGTGCAACTAGATTTTAAACTCCTTCTAATAATCCTTCACATTGTTATGGTGGATTGAAGGGCCTTTGATCGATAAGAAACTCAGCTGGTGATCATTGGAATGGAGCATCGTCCAGCATACTTGTACCCATGCTCATTCCCCTGATGCCTCCCAAAAAATTTCCAAAATTAAATAGACTACCAGGGGTACCAAACATACCACTAAATAGCTACCAGAAAAAGGGATAGTCAAAAGGATTACGGACAAAGAAATCCTCAATGAGACTATGCCTTCCTCCACCAAAGATGTTGAATCCTTCAAATGGGTCTAGAAACCCTCCACCAAAGAAAGCCCTGTTGCCACTATGGTGACCATCACCTCTATCATTTGGATGCATTCTGCTTAACATTTCTACACTTTCCACGATAAGAACAAAATGATTCCTAACAATTTCTTATAAATCAATTGCTATTCATAGAATTTTATTTTCCCAACAATAATTAGTAGGATGAATTGAACACCACCACAAAATGGACAAAGACAAAACTGATACCAGACAAGGGATGAATAAGATAGAGCCATAATAAAAGAATATGATATAAAAAATAAATATTGACCACTAAAAATTGCATACATAGAACCTGATAATACTTATCTGATAAAAACAACATTGCAATCTAATGAGTTATGCTTTGATATCTCATAACCGTGCTAGTAAAGATGTCTTAAATTTTGATTTCATGGACTTATCATCCATTATCGAAAGACAACGAACATTGCAAGAGGTAATTCCATATGAAAAATAGTTGCAAAGATAGAGACACCTGTAGATTCATGTTAAAATAAGGGAGATGCAACACACGTCAATGCACAATATAAATCCAAGCCTTCACTTTCAAGACGTAAGCCATAATATAAACAAACTCATGGACCAAGAATGGTGGAGGGGTAAGAAAGGAGAGCATCCAAAATGTGGATGTCTTGAGTAAGTAGGGCATTTCAATTCATGATGAAGTGTGTCCTACTTCAACCGCCTATGTTCTACCATCCTATCCACAAGTAGTCATGCTCGCATGCCAAATTCTTGCTTTCTCACCACTTCGCTGCCTTTCACATAGCAACATTAGAGCCCCATTTTGTTAACATCATTTGGGCAGGGGGAGTTCTACCTAAAAATGTACTGATTTAGATTGTCTTTAGATTGCCATTACAGATGACTTCATCCATAGTAATCACAAGAAAACCATTTCCAAATTCTTCAAAAAAGTTTTTCATGAAAGTTGCTTCTTAGATTAGAGAAAATATCCAAAAAAAAACTTTCGAAAACCAAAAGAAAAAAATGCAAAAGTAGCTTCAAGAAGGCAGAAATGAGAAGACGTAACTATTTCTCTCATAATAGACAAACCATAATAAAGATAATAAAATATGGATACGAATGGTCAGAGAAGAAAACAACTGGCTCCACCAAAATTAAAAACTACCACGATAACTCATGAAGAGGGAGAGAAATATAACCAGACAAAGAACAATAAAAATTTAAATGCTTAGACTCCCATGACTTTGATGAATTTGAGAATATCATTCCTTGAAAAAACTTCTAAGATATTTACCCACATGAAGTAATAAAAATTCAAATGATTAAAAAAGAATATGAACCTAGCACTAACACAGACTAAGGTGCAGATAGATACAAAATAGAATAAAAGGTAATGAACTTAGCACTCAGGTTTTAATTTCTGCCATATGAGGGCCTTGATAGTGCAGCTTCAAGCCGACTGTGCATGGGTACCCGAACTCCGTCCAAATCAAGGGCTTTATAGTGCTGGTTTGCTTGCTCGAAAAGTAGTTTGCACCAGTATTGATTCACCATTCACTCATTCAACCACAATTGAAAGTAGCACGTCTCATAGGTTTTACTTGTTGTCTTATGATGTTGTTCATTCAAAACACCATGCAAGAACCTCGAAAAATTTCAATCGAGCCTGACTAATAAATATCTGAAGACACAATAAAGAAAAGAACATTAACCTTTCTAAGTTGTTATCTAAGCTAGCTTTGATACCATGTTCAAACTAGAGCCCAAAAATCCATGAAGATAACTAGCAATAAGAAAGAGAGAAAAATTAAACAAAGAACACCATAAATATCCTAGGAAAACCCTTCGAGAATGAAGGGAAAAACCCAGCCACACAACAAAAATATATCTTTATTGATAATGAAATGTTCAAATGTACAATATCCTTTGCATGATGCAAATATATAACAATAGGAGAGACTCTTCACATAATAACCGAAAGGTCTCTTGAGATTCCTGTAACTCCTATAATTAATAATAACTCTTTGAATATTCATACCACAATGCATATGAATGACACATGTTATTACATTTAATATTACAATTTAAACATGTGTCCTTTTCAGCTGAATGTAACAATAACAGTAATAATGTTCATATTTCTAGAGATAAAGATCTCTATCGCAGCTACCATCGTCAACATCCAAATCATTGTTGGGTCGAACTTCCTATTATGTAATTTTCTATAATGATCTACAAGCCATTTTGGAAAATATAAATAGAGTGTTTAGGCTTAGAGATAGGGAAAATTAGAGTGAGTTGAGAGCAGAATATGAAAGTTTGGAAAGTTTGTGTTTGGAGATGTGAATTTGATACTAGGTCTTGGATCTTGAATGTATATTGTATCTAGTTATAATCTAGAAAGCCTTATAGCTGGGCATATACGCTAATATTTTCATGAATCTATAAAAGTGTATTATTCTGTGTGTGTGTGTGTGTGTGTGTGTGTGGTGCTATCCTCTTTGTGTGTTTGCTTCCATTGTGTTAACTCTACAAGGTTGGTTTGGATTGTTGGGTGTACCTTTGGTCCTAGTTCTTTCCATGCCCTCCTTATGTCAAGTGGTATTAGAGCTTAAGGTTCATCCTTGTGGAGATTCAATCATATAGAACCCTGATTCAGATTTAATTATAGGATTTCAAATCTACGGATTTGACCTATAACTTGTAGAGGGTTATGATCTTGTAGGAAACTAATTTGTAAAGATGGTTTGTGGTAGAGGAAATGATGATAATGCTATATTGGATCTATTGAGACAAATTACAGCCAGATTAGATGTTGTAGAGACAACCTAGAGGAGAGGAGTGCATCTTGAGGATGTGAGTAATGATGAAGCAATAACACCAAACCCTAGTCAATAATTGGAAGAAGATCAAGATGAGGAAAGATTATAGAGAGTTTTGTCTAGGGCACATTTGAAGCCTACTATAGAAGTTGTTCTATATGATGGAAATTTGGATACCAATGTTGTACTGGATTGGATCTCTGATATAGAGAAGTTCTTTGAGTATGAAAGTACTTTTGATAATAGAAAGGTAAAGATTTCAATTTGTAATGCCCCGCCAAGGGATCCAAAGAATTAACCTAGAATTTTACTAAGTTTGGTAGCATTTTTTTTAAATTTAAATTTAAATTTTTTATAGACATGGAAGTAAACCATATACAACTTATGCATAATAACAGAAGCAATAACAATAACCATTTAAAAGTAAACATAAACATAACAGGTTACATTCTCCATGGATCCCTTAATGTTTAATCACATCTAATTTATCTATTCATCTATCATCACATCCTCATGAAATAATAATGAAAAGTCCAATGTTCATAAATTACATTTTTGAATGCTCAATCATCCACTATACATGTCACAAGGTATGATAGGCTTAAAAGAATATACATATGTGAAATAAAGTACATCATCCTATTCCAATCCATGATGCAACAAAGTAAAGGTAATCGCATGTCATACAACATCATAGAAGATATAGACATCCATCATAAAAGATCAAACATAATAAACTAAGTGCATGGTTCCTCCCAACCGTAAATAGCATCATTAGACCATCGTGGGTCCCAGCCATCCCTCTATGCATAACATTTCAAATCACCGAGGAGATCATCGGTATTAACATAGTAGAAATGTCACTCCTAAAACATACTACATCATATGCAGAAATTAATCTAACATACAAATTTAAGCATAAGATATCATCATCTAACATATGCAAATCATCAATGTAAGGATACATGTCCACCATCATAATCCATGAAGATAGATGCCAACAAAGAATGCATCAGCCATGGTGTCTCAAACAGATCTCAAATGATAAGAGTGGAAAAATACTACCACCCGATCGCGTGGAACCTAAGTGGTCCACTCCCACCGTGCTAAGGAGATAATCTCAAGTCCCAAACAGGCTATCCAAATCACATAGCATAAATCTCTATAAGTCCAGGAATCCTAAAAGTATACTAACTCAAAGGTTCCAATCACAATATCGACATCTAATCCTAGAGGCACACAATGACATGTAGGAAACCTACTCTGTAAGCGGGCAAGTGTCATCGCATTAATCATGTAGAAGTTACCCTGGCAGCTAGCTTAGGACTCTAGGGTCCCTACTGATTCCTATGCGGCCACTAGTATCCTCTCATACTGAAAAGGCATACTATGGAATGCAAGGTTGCAACTAAGCATTCTCTCTACTCCCATCCTAGTGTGTACTAGCACTTGAGGCATGGGTGAGAACAAAACAATTATCTTTTTAGGTTCATTTAGTTAGTATTAGGTGTGAATGTTTTCACTTATTAAAACAACTTACAATGAGTTACCTTGGCAACCTCTTAGGGCCCCGACCCCCATTGCAAGCCACTTCTTGACACTACAAGTAGATAACCTACCCTAAGCTCATGGAATCATAAATCTCAAAATCACAAAAGATAATCCATAATATAAACATAAAATCTCCATGAGAAACTGAAAAGCATCATAGATAATCATGACCACAACAGTTCTCTATTGGCAACTGAAGGTATCCCTGATAATCATAATAATCATTGGTTCTCAATAACCAAATATATCTCAAAATCATACTGATCGAAGACTCCAAAATGGTCGAGTCAAAACATGTCACAACATGACATCGTAAATCAACATTTCAGTCCCATCATGGCCACTAGAAAGTAACCCAAGGATAACTGATTGATGACTCAAAAATGGTTAAGTCAAATGTCTCATACATATGAATCCTAGCTTCACACAAGAAGACTAAAAAGCAATAACAATCAGTAAATACAACATCTCATAATGCATACCATCACATAACCATAGTTTGGTTTATAAAGATCAAAATTAAGACATCATCATGACATCACAATCATAACACCCGAGCCTCTGGTAGACATCCTATAACTGGTCAACACTAGTCAACCCAAAACCCAAAACAGATAGCATAAAGAAAACACAATGCAAGCACATGTTTTGGTTTTGCTAAAATTACATCATTGAATTAAATGTGGAGGTCTCAATTTTTGTTTCCAAATTTAAATATTAAATGGAGGAACATTTAGTACGTTTTCCTAACCCATGTATATGTTTGGTAAATAAAGGTTTCCTTTTATAACTCTAAAACTCTATCTTCCAGTTATTAAAATGATACTTTGTTTATATAATGTTATTTGAAAATATCCCCCATGAAATTTAAATAGTAAATTTTGACATGAGAACTACCAATTAATTCCATAACATCTTTTCTTCATAATCCAAACCAATTAATTGAACCTATATATATACAGTGAGACTATAATAAAAATAATTTATTATTATAAAGGATGATCCTTTAATCCAAATCATTTATCAATTATGATAATTTAAATTACAAATCACATATATACATACTTACATATATAAATATATACATATATATATATATATATATATATATATATACAAATATATATACATACATACATATATAAATATAGATATATACAATGATAAATATTTAAAAATGTTTTGAGAAATTCAATTTTATCACCATCGAATCAGATACAACATAACACACACATATATATAAACACCGTCGTTGGCATGCGGTACCCTGTGGTCACAGGGCCTGCAGCGACAACGGTACTGTGTACCTTTTATCATTGAGATAGTGTAATAGGGTATGAGCATCCTGGCAATTCAGGGAAGTCGATATGGTCCGGTACCTGCAACCTGCATAAAAACCATGCATGTACATACAATATATATAATACTGAGCTAAACAGGCAATGGCAGGAAGTGGTGCATCATGTAGATCCCGACTAGCAGGTGGCTATGAATCCCTTCCTTAACCACATCAGAAATGCCATATATAAGAACAAACATGCACACCATACACATGCAAGTATGGGGTAAGTGTCCATAATAAAACACATGTGATAATAAACCATCTAACTAATCATCATCAATAACTAAAAGCAATGTAATAATCATCATGCATACATAAAATGTAGAGTCTAAATAATCTCATCATACATCAACTGAATCCATAACATAATGTCTGATAGTCTTGAAACTGTTAGATTGCGGTGACTGATCAGGAAAGTACTGTAATTTTTTTTGGGCAGTAGCCGACATGGTAGCCGACATATTATGGCCGACATATGGCCGACATGTTATAACCCTAAAGCGGTTTAATATTTGTATAAAAGGGCTTAGGGTTGGGTATTTTTCATAATGTTGTGATGCGAAATTGGTTCTTGCGGTGGTATTGAGCTGTAAGGGATTATGGATTGTAATCAGGTTGTAATCATTGGATTGTAATAAGATCAAACTTGCTGTTTGGTGGACGTAGCCCAGGGATTGGGTGAACCATGTTAAATCTTGGTGCCTTGTGTTCATTTCTGTGTGTTCTATTATTTTCTGTTATTGGTTATATTTGCATGTAGTTTTTATTTCTGTCCGTGGTTTATCCTAATAGAAACAATGCTACTAATCCATCAACATAAAAATAGTCTAACATAGTCTGATAATAATAGCAACAATGTGTCCAGACAAAGCTAAATGAGGGCAAGCATTACATCCAACCCCCCTTGGATTAGGCTTACTCCTGGAAGCCTACAAACAAGTAAGGATATAACTGTTGTAATCTAGCTGCATCCTCCAATGTAGCTGATGAATCATCAGTAGGGTCCCATTGGACCCTTACCTGCTCAATGGTTTGACCCCTGAGGGTTAGCTCCCGCTGCTCCAGAATATGAATCGGCTCCAAAGCTAGCTACCCATCCTCTACCTGCAACGCATTCCAATTAAGAACATGTACAATATCAGGGATATACTACCTAAGTATTGAAACATGGAAAACATCATGAATGCGAGCTAGGCTAGGTGGTAGAGCAAGGTGTTAAGCAATTGGGCCAATCCTCTCAAGAATATCGAATGGTCCCACAAAGCAAGGTGCTAGATTTGAACCCTTTCCATATCAGATCAGACTCTTCCGTGGATGCACTCTAAAGAAAACCTTATCTCCCATAGCAAACTGCTTATTTGTCCTATGAGCATCAACATACTTTTTCTGCCTATCCTATGCCGTAGTCAAGTGCTCACGGATACACACTACCTATTGCTCCATATCATGAAGCATCTCAGGACCCAATAGGATGAGATCCTCAAGACTATCCCAACTCAAGGGTGTATGAAAATGACATCTATATAAAGCCTGAAATGGTGCCATGCCAATAGAACTATTATACTCGTTGTTGTAAGAAAACTCCACTAGGTAGAGATAGTCCTCCCAATGTGTTTGCCTATCCATCACATACATTCTTAACATATCTTCTAGAACCTGATTCAACCTCTCTATCTGACCATCTATTTTTGGGTGATATGCTGAACTGAAATTCAATTGCACTCCAAGCTCATGCTATAGTGATGTCCAGAATGCGGATGTGAAAATAGGATCCCTGTCAGAAATGATCTTTTGGGGAATACCATGTAATCTCACAATGTCACACATGAAGACATTAGCTATAGAAGCTGCCATGTAGGAAGAACTGATTGGTGAAAAATGTGCCACCTTAGTCAACCGATCAATGGTGACCATGATAGCATCATTACGATGAACAGTCATAGGTAATCCCACTATGAAGTCCATAGAGATGATATCCCACTTCCATGAAGGAATGAGATTCGGTTGCAAAAGTCTCATCGGGTTCTGGTGTTTTTCCTTAACTCTTTGAAACTCAAGACACCTGGCCACATAATCAGCAATGTCTCACTTCATCCCAAACCAAAAGAACAAACACCTCAAATCAGCATGCATCTTCTTGACACCTGGATGTTTTGAGTAAGGTTTACGATGGGCCTCTGCTAAAATCAAGTTGCAAAGCTCATCCAGTAATGGCACATAAATTCTCCCCAAATATTTCAAAAGACCATTCAACTCTTGAACGTAGCCTATAAACTTACCCTCCAAAGGTCTTCCTAAATCTATCTCTCTGCACACTTCTTGATACCAAAAATCTATAGGAAGTGCCTGAAGAATTTGACTCCTCAAATCCACACTAAGAGTCATAGATGATATCACATGTCTCCTGTGACTCAAAGCATCTACCACCACATTCTCCTTTCCTTGGATGTACTTTACCTCAAAATCATACTCACATAGAAATTCCATCCATCACCTCTAACGAGCATTCAAATTAGGCTGAGTGAAAATGTACTAAATACTGCGATGATCGCTATGTAGCTCTAATCTGTGCCCCAACAAGAAGTGTCTCCACCTTGTCAAAGCATGAACTACTGCTGCCAATTCAAGATCATGTGTAGGATAATTTAGCTCATGATCCTTGAGCTTGCATGATTCATACGCAATCACCCGTCCATTCTGCATCAAAACCGCTCCAATCCCTTCTAGGGAAGCATCTGTACACACCATGAAATCACCTTCTGAATCGGGTAGTGCTAAGATTGGTGCATTGGTCAAAAGCTCCTTGAGCTTCTGAAATGCTTCCTCACATTTCTCTATCCAAATAAAATTCTTTCCTTTCCTATGAAGAGAAGTGATAGGATGCACTATTCTGGAGAAGTTTTGGACAAATTTGTGATAATAACCAGCTAGACCCATGAAACTATGAATCTTTGACACATTAGTCAGTGTAGGCCAATCTATTATTGCTTGAATCTTTGTAGGGTCTACTAAAATACCATCACCTGAAATGACATGCCCTAAATATTGAATCTTTGATTTGAAGAATTCACACTTAGCTGCATTGGCATAAAGATGATTGTCTCTTAAACATTGTAAAACCAATCACAGGTGTTCCTCATGCTCCTTTTGAGACTCAGAATATATCAATATATCATCAAGAAACACAAGTACAAACCTGTCCAGATAAGATCAAAACACCCCATTCATCAAACTCATGAAAATTTATGGAGCATTAGTCAACCCAAAAGGTACCACTGTGAACTCATAATGCCCATAGCAAGTTTGAAAGGCAATCTTGTGAATATGAACTTCCTTAATGTGAAGCTGGTGGTATCCTGACTTAAGGTCAATCTTGGAGAATACTATAGCTTTCTTGATTTGATCAAATAAGTCATCAATCCTAGGTAGAGGATACCTGCTCTTAATAGTCACCTTATTAAACTATCTGTAATCAATACAAAGGTGCAAAGAACTGTCTTTCTTCTTCACAAAGAGCACTGGAGCTCTCCATGGTGATACACTAGGTTGTATGCTCCCTTTAGCCAAAATTTCCTCTAGCTAAAGATGTAACTCACCCAATTCATGTGTAATCATACAATAAGGAGCTTTAGAGATAGGTTCCACTCCAGGAATCAAGTCAATGCTAAAATTGATGTCACTCTTTGGAGGCATGCCTAGAATCTCACTTGTAAAGACATCTGTGTACTCCTGTAAAATTGGGTGATCTAAAGTATTCCTCACATGATATTCCTCATCAAGATCATTTACCATAACAACAAATATCTAACATCCCTTACAAAAACTCTGCTTCATTTACATAGCAAAAATCATCCATAGAGATATAGGCCTTGGTATCCCAGCTATCTTTACATCATTCCCTTGGTCATCTTGGCACATTATAATCTTCTTCCTACAATCTATACTGGCTCTATGAGATCCAAGCCAGTCCATGCCCAAAACCACATCATAGGAACCAAGGAGTATGACTTGAAGGTCAACTGCAGTATCAAAACCTCCTAAGCTAAGCCCACACTTATGAACTACAGAATCTATGGAGACCTTAATGCCTAAGGCTAGTTCGACTTGCCAACCATGATCTTGCTTCACCACATCTAGCTTACACTTAGAAACTATAGATGGTGAAATAAATGAATCTGTAGCTCCTAAATCAAACAATACTGAAAGAGATATACCTTGAATAGCACTTGTGGTCTCAACCACTGTTCCTTGATGATCTTCCTGATGGTGGTCTACTGCTGCAAACACTCTATGAGCTCTACCTGCATCTCCAACTATAGGCTCTGAAGCTGTTGGCCTAGGTCTTGAAAACTAAGGTGCTTATTGTGGACATTGAGCTGCATAATGTCTAATCTATCCACATGAAAAACATCCTATATTTCTACTAGATCCTTTACCCATGGGTGGTGCATTTGATTGCTGATGGTTGTTCCTACGTACAAAAGATTGACTACTCTGAGCTGGCTGATTGGGTTGATTTTGTTTATTGCGCTCAGTGTTGTAGTTGTTCTTGGAGTTAGAACCTCTGCCACCACCTTGAGCCTAAGAATTCGATCCCTTCTACTACTGCGTCTGCCGAGACTACTGCTGATGCTGTTTCCCCTTAGAAAAAGAAGGCTTCCTATTTCCACCTGAGTTGTAGTTGCCTTTAGATCCTGATGCTGCTGGTGCTCCTACAAAACCTCCTTAACCAAGGTTGACACTTTGTTCCACAAGGATGGCTCAATGTACCAAATCCTTGAGGATTTTTGGCTCAAATACCTTGACACCCCCAATTATACGGTTGTTCAAACCTCTAATAAAGTGTTGGGTCAACTGAGCTGAATTTTCACTGAATCCTGAAAAGGACATGAGCTCATAAAATTTTCACTCATACTCGATCACTGTCATAGTATACTACCTGAGATTATGGAACTCATCTACCCTTTGCTGCTTCCATTCCTCTGGTAGGAATTGTTTGTAGAAACTTTCTAAGAATAGCTCCCAAGTGACATTGCTCATATCAATACCCAGCTTCTTTTTCTCAATTTTCCACCAAGTGCCCCAAAATTCTCCAAATTGGTAATCACAAATCTTGCCTTAACATTACTGTCAAAGTCCTGCATAGCAAAAATCTTGTCAAGGGCAATAAGCCACTATTCGGCCACATATCCAGAACCTTGCCTGTTAAAGGGCTTGACCTTGGATCTCAAAAGGTCCTTCATCTGAGTAAATACAATGGATCTCTGTCAATCCTTCTGAGGGCTCCTAGACCTAGGTCTATGCTCTTGTTCTGTCTAATGTGCTTTAGGCTATTCATGAGCAAGAGGTAGACGATCAAGAGTGGTCTGCATCATCTGTCTCAAGTTAACCTCCTCAGACTTAGCTTGGTCCTCTCTATGGCTCTCTTCTTACTGGTTACTAGTGTGCTCTCCTCTTCTCTCTTCATGAGCAGATCCCTCATGGGTAGACTCATGGACATTGATAGCTCTGCCATGACAATGGCCTCTACCATAGCCTCTAACAAAAGACCTAGTCCCAGATACCATCCTACAATAGTACAAAGTACTATTACAATCAAAAGACACATGTTTGTAATAGACTAAGTTCAATGCTATGATTAGGTTTAAGTAAAAGTTTTAGTTTTGAAAGCTAAGTGTTGAAGTACGAAAAATATGCAAATAACAGTTCAAGTTCTATTTCAGTTCACCTAGTTTTCAAGTTTGAAAGAGATTCACATAAAAGTTTAAAGTCCTTCTTTGTTCCAAAATACCCAGAGCTCCTAATGTAGAAACTCGGGCTCTAATACCAAATGTAATGCCCTGCCAAGGGATCCAAAGAATTAACCTAGAATTTCACTAAGTTTAGTCGCATTTTTATTTTTATTTAGACACAGAAGTAAACCATATACAACTGATGCATAATAACATAAGCAATAACAATAACCATTTAAAAGTAAACATAAACATAACAGGTTACATTCTCCATGGATCCCTTAACTTTGAATCACATCTAATTTATCTATTCATTTATCATCACATCCTCATGAAATAATAATGAAAAGTCCAATGTTCATAAATTACATTTCCGAATGCTCAATCATCCACTGTAGATGTCATAGGGTATGATAGGCTTAAAAGAATATACATATGTGAAATAAAGTACATCATCCTATTCCAATCCATGATGCAAAAAAGTAAAGGTAATCACATGTCATACAACATCATAGAAGATATAGACATCTATCATAAAAGATCAAACATAATAAACTAAGTGCATGGTTCCTTCCAACCGTAAATAGCATCATTAGACCATTGTGGGTCCTAGCCATCCCTCCATGCATAACATCCCAAATCATCGAGGAGATCATCGATATTAACATGGTAGGAATGTTACTCCTAAAACATACTACATCATATGCAAAAATTAATCTAACATACAAAGTTAAGCATAAGATATCATCATCTAACATATGCAAATCATCAATGTAAGGATACATGCCCACCATCATAATCCATGAAGATAGATGCCAACAAAGAATGCATCAACCACGATGTCTCAAATGGATCTCAAATGATAAGAGTGGAAAAACACTACCACCCGACCGCATGGAACCTAAGTAGTCCACTCCCACCATGCTGAGGAGATAATCTCAAGTCCCAAATAGGCTATCCAAATCACATAGCATAAATCTCTATAAGTCCAGGAATCCTAAAAGTATACTAACTCAAAGGTTCCAATCAAAAAATCGACATCTAATCCCAGAGGCACACAATGAAATGTAGGAAACTTACCCTGTAAGCGGGCAAGTATCATTGCATTAATCATGTAGAAGTTACCCTAGTAGCTAGCTTAGGACTCCAGGGTCACTACTAATTCCTATGTGGGCACTAGTATCCTCTCATACTGACAAGGCATACTATGGAATGCAAGGTCGCAACCAAGCGTTCTCTCTACTCCCATCCTAGTCTATACTAGCACTCAAGGCATGGGCGAGATCAAAACAATTATCTTTTTAGGTTCATTTAGTTAGTATTAGGTGTGAATGTTTTCACTTATTAAAACAACTTACAATGAGTTACCTTGACAGCTTCTTAGGGCCCCGACCCCCACTGCAAGCCACTTCCCGACACTACAAGCAGATAACCTACCCTAAGCTCATGGAATCATAAATCTCAAAATCACAAAAGATAATCCACAATATAAACATAAAATCTCCATGAGAAACTGAAAAAAATCATAGATAATCATAACCACAATAGTTCTTTATTGGCAACTGAAGGTATCCTTGATAATCATAATAATCATTGGTTCTCAATAACCAAATATATCTCAAAATCATACTGATTGAAGACTCCAAAATGGTCAAGTCAAAATATGTCACAACATGACATCATAAATCAACATTTTAGTCCCATCATGACGACTAGAAAGTAACCCAAGCATAAATGATCGATGACTCAAAAATGGTTAAGTCAAATGTCTCATACATATGAATATTAGCTTCACACAAGAAGACTGAACAGCAACAACAATCAGTAAATACAACATCTCATAGAGCATACCATCACATAACCATGGTTGGGTTTATAAAGATCAAAATTAAGACATCATCATGACATCACAATCATAACCCTCGAGCCTCTGGTAGATGTCCTATAACTGGTCAACACTAGTCAACCCAAAACCCAAAACAAATAGTATAAAGAAAACACAATGCAAGCACATGTTTTGGTTTTGCTAAAATTACATCATTGAATTAAATGTGGAGGTCTCAGTTTTTATTTCCAAATTTAAATATTAAATGGAGGAACATTTAGTATGTTTTCCTAACCCATGTATATGTTTGGTAAATAAAGGTTTCCCTTTATAACTCTAAAACTCGATCTTCCAATTATTAAAATGATACTTTGTTTATATAATGTTATTTGAAAATGTCCCCCATCAAATTTAAATAGTAAATTTTGACATGAGAATTACCAATTAATTCCATAACATCTTTTCTTCATAATCCAAATCAATTAATTGATCCTATATATACGGTGAGACTACAATAAAAATAATTTATTATTATAAAAGATATCCTTTAATCCAAATCATTTATCAATTATGATAATTTAAATTACTAATAACATATATACATACTTACATATATACATATATATATATATTTATATACAAATATACATACATACATACATGAATATGTACACACACACACACACACACACACACACACACACATATATATGCAATGATAAATATTTAAAAATGTTTTAAGAAATTCGAAGTGTAGAAATTCAATTTTATCACCATCGAATCGCATACAACATAACACACACATATATATAAACACCACCATCAGCACGCGGTACCCTCTGGTTGCAGGTCCTGCAGCGACAGTGGTACTGTGTACCCTCTATCATCGCAGTACCTGTGACAGCAGGTACCTGCGACAATAGGTACCTGCGATGTCAGAGTACGGGGGTGTAGGTTTTGTCCCCCCCCAAACTTATGCAATATGAAATAATTTTTTTATTATAATGTTTTAAAAACATTTGTCATCATTGCGATTCAGATTTTTTTTCAAATGTATATTTTCGCAGCGATTTTAACGTGCAGATTGTTATATATATACATATACGTATATGTATATATATATATATATATATATATATATATATATATATATATATATATATATATATATATATATATATATATATATATATATATATATATATATATATATATATATATATATATATATATATATATATATATATATATATATGCAGATCTGAATAAACATGTCTTTATCTACACAATTTTAAAGGCTTTCAATTTTAAGAAATTCCATAAAATATTTGTTCTCCAAATTTACTAAATAAATTCTCTAATGGATTTGGCTATCAATTTAAAGCCTAGCCCCGTAATCTCTTCAGATCTACGCATATAAGGTTTTCTCAAATAGATTTTAATTACCCATATCAAGAATGCATGCAACCAAAATTGGAAAAACCCTCGGAAAGCATATGGAAGACATGAAGAAGACAGGAAGTGCAAGATGCGAAAATAACATGGGCAAAATCACAAGAGTCTACCTAGATTCTGATGCTAATTCGCTTCTCCTCAGAAAATGCAGAGCAAGCTTTTTCCTTCTCCCATGTTCCTGAGTCCTCCAAAAATGCTCTCCAAATGCTTTCCAAAATGCTCTCCAAAACGCTCTCCAAAATGCTCTCCCTAAGCCTCTAGGAGTGCCCGAATATAAAGGACTCTTAGGAAGCTCCTATAATGTCTCTAGAAACAACTAGAAGGTGTAGACAACTAAGCACGAGCTTTTTTCCAACCTTCTAGATGAGTCATAAGGTTGTAGACACCATGTGCTTAATTGGTGCACTAACTCCTGTGTTGTTGACATATGAGAAATAAAAAGGTGCGTTAACTCTTAGGCAAGCTTATAACTTTTATTTTTTATTTTTTATAACTTTCATTTTAATTTTTATAACTTTTATTATTATTATTTATTTATTACTTTACTATTATTTTATAATTATTATTAATTTTAATTTCTAATTTCTTTTATTTTATTCTTCCCAATTAATTCTCATTTAATTAATTATAGTTAAAATATCAAAGATCATGATATTATATTAATTTTTTCCAAATAATTAATTTATTAATTAAATCTATTTATTAAGACTTAATTAATAGAAAATTCACCATAGACGTCCAAGATAAAATATGAAAACCCTTCATAGAACAATTCATAGAAAATTATTCTAAAGGGTTAAAAATCATGAATTATGTCATCCAACACATTCGTTGGGTAAAATATCCAGATACTTGTTCTATCTCTCTAGGACAATGGTTTAAGGGTTTGGGATTTGGACTTGAGAATTTATCTCCCTTCTCTTATCATTGAGATAGTGTAATAGGGTATGCTCATCCTGGCAATTTAGGGAAGTCGATACCCGGTACCTGCAACCTGCATAAAAACCATGCATGTACATACAATATATATAATACTAAGCTAAATAGGCAATGGCAGGAAGTGGTGCATCGTGTAGATCCCGACTAGCAGGTGACTACGACTCCCTTCCTTAACCACATCAAAAATGCAGTATATAAGAACAAACATGCACACCATACACATGCAAGTATGGGGTAAGTGTCCATAATAAAACACATGTGATAGTAAACCATCTAACTAATCATCATCAATAACTGAAAGCAATGTAATAATCATCATGCATACATAAAATGTAGAGTCTAAATAATCTCATCATACATCAACTAAATCCAGAACATAATGTTTGATAGTTTCAAAACAATGCTACTAATCCATCAACATAAAACTAGTCTAACATAGTCTAATAATAATAGCAACAATGTGTCCAGACAAAGGTAAATGAGGGCAGGCACTACACAATTACTAGGTTGAAAGGTCATGCTTCATTGTGGTGGGAGCATTTGCAAACTATTAGACAATAGAGAGGAAAGGAGAAGATGAAGACTTGGAAAAAAATGGTGAACAAGGTAAAGAAAAAATTCCTTCTTATTGATTACAAAGTTAGCTTGTTGAGAAAGATGCAAAATTTGAAGCAAAAAGACATGACTAAGAAAGAGTATACTAAGGAATTATATAGATTGGACATTAGATCTAGACATGTGAATGATGATGTTGAAAAAATTGCAAGGTACATAAATGGATTGAGATCTGGGATTCAAGATGAGATAAGTTTTGTGATGTTGGAAAGTGTGGAAGAAGCATATCAATATGCATTGAAAGCTAAGGAGATCTTGGTAAAGAAGCATGAACAAAGACAAAGAGGTAGAGGTGGTAGATTCTAGAGAGGTAGAGGAAGATCTTATGGAGAAGGTGGCAGATCTAATAGTTTAGTGTATGATAAAAGAAAATCTGAATGGAGGAATGATGAAAAAGAAAAGACCAAGTGGAAAGGTGGAAGTACATAACGAGGATGCACTGATTCTTATCGAGGAAGAGGTAATTCTTATCCTTGAGGTAGTTTTTGTGGTAATTTTTTTAGATGTGGTAAAGAGGGGCATAGATCTTCTAAAAGTGGGCATAGTAATAGAAATTTTGTGATTCAAGGAGACATTAAGATTTCACCAAGTGGACCTAAGGTTGGAGAAAATAGCATGGTGAGAAGAACCTTATGTAATAAGGGAAGTGATGAGGAACCTATCCTTAGAAGAAGTCTTTTCAAGTCTAGATGTAAGATGGATGGAAAATGCTACAAGGTGATCATTGATAGAAAAAGTTCTACAAATATGACACCAAAAGAGCTAGTTAAAAAGTTGTAGTTGCAAAGGTTGAAGCACCCCAAACCCTATCATGTTTCATGGATCAAAGATGAGCATAAGATATTGGTAAGTGAACAATGTATTGTGAAGTTCAAGATTGGGCATTACTTTGACAAATTATTGTGTGATATTATGCCTATGGATTGTTGTCATATTTTGTTGGGTAGACCTTGGCTATATGATAGATATACTGTACATGATGGAAGATTGAATCAATATACTCTTTGGGTGAATGGGAAGAAGAATTTTTTTTTGCCTTTGATTGAAAGTCTAGATGAGGTTAGTTGTACTACAATAAAAGTTTGCATGGTTGATGACAAAAAATTTGAAAAAGAAGTAAAGAAGAATCAAGTCTATTTTTCTATAATTCCTAGAAGATCGAGTGTTGGTAGTAATAGCTGAGTGATAATAGAAGTTGATAATGATCGAGTGACAAAAAATAATGGTAGCTAAGTACCAATAGAAATCATAGAATTTCTGAATGAGTATAATGATATTGTTGCTAAGGATATTCTTGATGGTTTACCACTAGTAAGAAGCATAATTCATTGCATGGATCTAATTCCTAAAGCTAGTTTCCCAAACAAAGCACCATATAGATTGACACCTACAGAGAATGAAGAGCTTAAAAGGAAAGTGCACAAGTTGCTGCAGAAGGGTTTAATCGAAAAATGTTTGAGTCCATGTGCTATACCTACTATATTAGCACCTAAGAAGAATGGAGAATGGAGAATGTGTACTAATTCCAGAGCTATTAACAAGATCACAATGAAATATAGGTTTCCTATGCCAAGGATGGATGACATAATGAATTGTTTGAGTGGAGAAAATTATTTTACCAAGATTGATTTGAAGAGTGGCTATCATCAGATTAGAATTAGAGAAGGTGATGAATGGAAGACTACTTTCAAGACACAAGATGGTTTGAATGAATGGTTGGTTATTCCTTTTGGTTTGACTAATGCACCTAGTACTTTCATGAGGTTGATGAATGAAGTTTTGAATTTTTTTTTGGGTAAGTTTGTGATTGTTTAATTGGATGATATTCTGATATTCAACAAGACTAAGGAAGAACATCTTTAGCATGTTAGGACAATAATTGCAGCAATTGAAAGAGGAAAATTTGCTAATTAATCTTAAAAAGTGTTCTTTTGTGAAAAAAGAGATTGTATATTTTGGATTTGTGATTTCAGTTGATGGTTTGAGAATGAGTCTAGAGAGAGTTAAAGTAATTTTGGAGTGGCCTACACCTGAGAATGTGGGCGAGCTAAGATCATTTCATGATTTGGCTAGTTTTTACATAAATTTAATAAAGAATTTTAGTGCTGTTTGTAATGCTATGAATAAGACAATGAGAGGAGATAAAAAATAATTCAAGTGGACACATGGAGCTAATAAGAGTTTCGAGACTTTGAAACAAAATGTTGCTGAGTTGCCTATATTGGCTATGCATGATTTCATGAAGGTATTTCAAGTTGAGTGTGATGCAAGTGGTAGTGCAATTGGAGCCATATTAAGTCAGGAAGGTAAACCTGTTGCTTTCTTTAGTGAGAAGTTGAATGATGCTAAAAGGAAGTATTCTATGTATGATCAAGAATTTTATGCTATTATTCAAGCATTTAAGAAGTGAATAGATTATTTGATTCCTAAGAAGTTTGTGCTGTATACTGATCATAAAGCTTTACAATACTTGGGAAAACATAAATTAAATTAGAGACATATGAAGTGGGTTGAGCATTTAAAAATTTTTACATCTATGATTAAGCATAAGAGCAGAGTTAATAATAAGGTTGTTGATACATTGAGTAGATGATGTTCTTTGTTGACTGAGATGAAGGTTGAAGTTCTTGGTTTTGATGAAATGAAAGAGTTGTATAATGCTGATCCTAATTTTTCTGAGGCATGGAGAGATCTAGAGCACCAAATTTGATGTATGATGGATATTTCATTTAAGAAGGTATGTTGTTCAAAGGTTGAATCTGATTAAGGAAAAGCATAGTGGTGGATTGGTTGGAGATTTTGGAATTGATAAGACATTGAGTTTGCTGAAGAGGAATTATTATTGGCCACAAGTGTATAATGATGTTTAGAAATTTGTGAAGAGTTGTGGAGTTTGTCAAGTTCTAAAAGGAGTAAGTCAGAATACTAGATTGTATACACCTATTTTTATTCCTAAGAAACGTTGGAGTGGCATTAGTAGGGATTTTTTTTTTGGTTTTCCTAAAACAACGAAGGGGTATGATTCTATACTTGTTGTTGTGGATAGATTTTTTAAGATGGATCATTTTATACCATGTAAGAAGACATCAGATGCTAAGCATGTTGCTGAAATTTTCTTCAAAGAGATTGCTAGATTGCATGGATTACCGAGAAGTATTATTTCTAATAGAGACAATAAGTTTGTTGGTTATTTTTGGAGAACTTTGTGGAAGAAGATGGGTATTGATCTGAAGTTTAGTTCTACATTCCATCCACAAACTAATGGACAGATAGAGGTTGTGAATAGAAGCTTGGGTAATTTACTGAGATGCTTAGTTAGAGATGAAACACATAATTAGGAGATGGTATTGACACAAGCTGAGTTTGCATATAATAATTCTGTGAATAGGAGTATAGGGAAGACACCTTCTGAGATTGTTGCTAGAATGAAGCCTAGAGGAGTATTAGATTTAAGAGATTTTTTTAGTGAAGAGAAGTGCTGCAGGAGAAGAATTTTCTAATTTCATGGACTCTTTGCATAAGGAAGTGAAGCTAAAATTGGAGCAAAGTAATTAGAAGTACAAGGAGAATGCTGATAAGTCTAGAAGACATCATGTTTTTGAAGTTGGTGATGAGGTGATGGTTCATTTGAAGAAAGGAAGATCTTTGGTTGGAACATACAATAATATAAAGATGAAGAAGTTTAGACCTTGTAAGATCTTGAAGAAGTTCAATAGTGGAAATGCTTATGAAGCTGAGTTACCCGATGACATGGATATATCTCCTATATTCAATGTTGTTGATCTATATAAGTATCATGAATTAGATGATGAAGTTGTTGTACCTGATGATTATCCTATGAAGTAGATTAAAGAGGTTGAATAGATATTGGATCAAAAAATTGGTAAAATTACAAGAGGAAAGGAATACTATGAATATTTGGTGAAGTGGAAGAACAGACCAATTGAAGATGCTACATGGATTTCTCAATCTGAGTTGGATTCAGCTTAGGTTGTGACATCTTAATTATTTAGGAGAATCATTTCTTTCTACCCTAGTTGTCTGATGTAGAAGCATCCTGGGTTGATGTGTTATCCTACTTTTTTTTTTTTATTCTACTAGTTTTTGTCGAGTTTCAAACATTGTCGAGTTACAAGTGCCAAGTACCAATAATTTTGAAGTTTAAGTTGAGTTCAGGTTATCCCACAACATATTAAATCTTGGGTTTGCGTGTTATCCCATCTTTCTCTGCAATATGTGCAAAGTTTCATAGTGTCTGCCGAGCTCTTCTTCATGTGCTGAGCTATTCTTCATATGCCGAGCTACCTAGTGTATGCCAAGTGACTCTTCATGTGTTGAGTTGTCCTATTTATGTTGAGTGTCAACATTTTGGATGTGATTTCTATATTTTTGGTGCAAGCTAACTTGCGAGATTATTTTCAATTGTGAAATTTATGTTAAGATCTTTTCTTGGGATGTGTTGAGACCATTGTTGGGCCAGCCTTCCTATTATGTAATGTTCTAGAATAATTTGTAAGCTATTTTGGAAAATATAAATAGAGTGTTTAGGCTCAAAGCTAGGACAGGTTAGAGTGAGTTGAAAGTAGAATGTCAAAGTTTGGAAAGTTTGTGTCTGGAGCTATGAATTTGATACTGAGTCTTGGATCTTGAATGTATATTGTATCTAGCCATAACCCATAAGGCCTTACAGTTGGGCATGTATGCTAATATTTTGACGAATCTATAAAAGTGTATTGTTCTCTCTCTCTATGGTGCTATCCTCTTTGTGTGTTTGCTTCTATTTTGTTAACTCTGCAAGGTTGGTTTGGATTGTTGGGTGTGCCTTTGGTCCTTGTTCTTTCCATGCCTTCCTTGTGTCAGGATCTGACAAAGTTTTTAAAAGACTTGATAGGGCTATGGTTTCTACGTAGTCCTTTTTTTCCTTTTCTGAAAAACATACCTTGTTTGTCATACCTCTGCTTGATGTGACACTATCAAATCACTCCACCATCCTCTTTTCCATCACCTGGTACACAACTTAGCCTTCCCCAAATAAAACATAGTTTTATCTCAAGACTTCTTTGTTTTCTCATCTACCAAGTGTTGCTCACATCCTACATGTTTGGAATCCTAAGCCTCGACCTTTCAATAACCATGGATGGATTAAATGATGGAATGATGCTATCCTTTGTACTATAAGATTTCTTTCCATGAACCCATTTGATATAGATCTCTAGGTTTGGCTTGCCAACCTTCGACACTAGAAATAGGTTGTAGATAACTATGCTACTAGGGGATCTCAAATCAAAGCTCGTTTCCACTAGTTGGAGGTTAGTGATCAAGCTTCTAAGTAATTTTTAGTACTTTTAGACCTTGTCATTCTGCTGTTGGTATCAACTGCATTTGAGAGGATCAACAGGTTTTCACCAACCTGCCACATATTCTCCAAGCTTTTGTGCATCATTATGAGCAGGCTTTATGGGTCAAAGATTCTCTATTGCATGTGATCATACATTGTAAGCCTGCCTTGATGTTACTCCCAATAGGCTTGGACCTGAGTAGTATGCCTTTTGTGAACAAAATCTTACTCTTGTAGAGTTAAAGTAGGCTATCTTATCCATGGCTAATGACAAAGCCCCTGTATGTGATGGCTTCCCTTATGAGTTTTACAAGATGCTTTGGGATGACACTGGCCTTGATTTGCTTCAAGTTTATCTTGAAGCTTACAACTCTAACTCATTGGGCAAATTCATCAAAAAAGGGAATATTAAATTCATACATAAAGCTAGAGATCCTAAATAAATCTACAATTAGAGGCCCATCACTTTGTTGAATGCCTCCTACAAAATTATTGCCAAAGCCCTCTCTCTTAAAATTTGGCATTTTCTCCCTTAGATTGTTTGACTTGAACAAACTAGCTTCATTAAGTCCTGTTATATCTTGGACAACATCATTACTATTTGGGAAGAATGGAATGGGCTAGGCAATCCAAATAGAAAGCCCTTTTCCTGAAGATTGATTTTGCCAAAGCATATGACTATATTGAATGGCCCTTTATTCTTGCTATGCTTCAAGCTTTGGGTTTTGGCCTAGTTTTTTGTCAATTAGTGCAAATTCTCTTTAGGGATGCTTCTACTTACATCACCATTAATGGTATTCATTCTAAAGCTTTTGGGATCTTTAGATCTATCCATCAAGGTTGCCCTCTTGCACCTTCTCTCTATGTTTTGGGTGTCAAGGGCTTTGGTTATCTACTAGCCAATGCTACCTCAAGAGGTCTAGTGCATGGTATTTCTTTACAAGAGTTGACCACTCAACTAGTTAATGGCCATTTTGTAGATGATTCCTTCCTCACATTGAATGAGGATGAGAAAAATATTACAAATTCTTTGTAGTGTTTAGATACTTTTTGTCTTGATTCAGGGTTGTCTATCCAATGGCACAAAACCCTTTGCTACCAACAATCTTTTTTGCTAGGCCCTTACTAGTTGCAACAATATGGATGGAAATGGGTCCAACATGGGGAAATATTTAAAATTTTGGGCATTCCCTTTACTGTTCAAGCATTTCCTGTAGAGTTGTGGAATGTTATACTTGCTCAAATTGAGAAGAAGCTAGAATATTGGATCACTAAGCCCCTTTTACTTGTGAGAAAGTTTTAAATATGCTCCAAAGTTCTTGGTGCTACTCATGTTTATTCTTCTTCTTGTTGGACTCCTTCTAAAGCCTCATACCTTAATCTTGAACATCTTCTCAAGGACTTTCTCTAGGCCTCTAATGCTATGCATCATGTCTTTCACAGAGTGGCTTGAGACTTCTATTGTTTACCCAAGGATTGTGGTGGTCTTGGCTTGCTTTCCACCTACAAGTAGGGGATAGCCCTTTATGTCAAATGGGTCATACAGGCTCTCACTAGAGATGAGGCCTGGAAAATTTTGTCATGTGATTCCATTTCTTTAGGGTTTTTGGTCAACCACCTAGCCTGGAAGGGGATTGGTTTTCAAACCCTTCTTGTGACTTTTGAACCTATTCAGATTGAGGGGACTTTTGTTGCTAAGAGCATTTGGAAATCTTGGGAAGCCATTAAACCTTGGCTTTGCTAGGCCAATAATGGATTTAGAGATGGGCTCTCTATGAATCATCAAAACCTTTGGTGGTTACCCTTGTTTACCACTCAAGGGGTGCCTTTAGCCAATCTTCAAGGAGCTAATGATTAAAGTGTTTATTTCATAGGAGTATCAAAACAACCAAAGATTTATTCTCCAAGGTTACAATGAGCCTTCACTCATGTGAGGATTTTTAGGTGTAGTTTAGGCTTATCTATCCAGATCAATAGACAATTGATCTTCCAATTTTTGTAGTTCCTCCCAATTTGTTACACAAGCTTGGAATTTAGTCAGCCTTCCCTTGGTGAAAAGATTGGAAGGGTACCCTACCACTCCAATGGCTAGTTATAAGCCCAGACTATGGTATTGGTGGCTCATGCGCATCTTCTGATGGTTGATACCCTCAATCAATGTTGGCATTTGCATTCTTTACATAAGACTTGGAGTCTTAGATTTTCCACTATCTAGAATACTATCATTGAGACAAAGATATCCCACTTCACTTGGTGTCTCCTCTTCCAAGGCTTGCTTTTGGGTCCTTGGCTTTGACATCTAGGAGTTGATGATCCTAGATGCCATTTTTGTGGCTAATCTGAAACCTTTTTGCATATTTTTGGGTTTTATAGAAGAGGTCAGAATTACTGGCTATGGATTTTTTATTTCTTTTGGCATTTTCATCCCAAGGCCTTCACTTGGCATATGGTAGTTCTAGGTGATGCTCCCAGAATCCCTTTTAGATATGCCCAGATTTGGCTTTCTTTTAGAATGAAGATATTATTCACAATCTGAAAAGATTGTAATATTGTTTTAATCTCTCATAGCTTTCTTAATATTTATATTGTAATGTAATCTAAAGCATGTATATGTAATAATTTCATGATGCATATTCAAGTACAAACTAACAAAGTCATGTTGGAAGTGGCTTACCTACAAGAGCTACTTGTTCACTAGGGAAATGCCCCTTGTATGGTTTCCCAAGTACCTTTAGATGATTTTTCCAGTGACCATACTCCTCCTCATGGTCATTAGAGAGGCTAGTGTAGTTCTTTTTGCCACTCGTAGACCCCTAGGTTGCAACCTCATCACCGCTCTCCTAGTGGTGGCTCTTGTGGTCATCACCACTTAGCCTTTCCTACTCAGAGGTTAGGGTTGAGTTGGTCCCCAGTGGCCCCCTACTGCTATTGATGTAGGTTGGTAGTCTTCTCACCATGACACAAAGTGGGCTTTCTCCTAGCTAGATTTAGCCATTTCTCCTCCCAGTGCAGAGGAAGATAAAGACAAAGATAAAGATGCTATTGCTACTAATGGGTGGGATCCCCTTGAGCCAACCAATAACCCCAAGGATTTCTTAGGTTTTGATGACAAATACCCTCCTTCAGATAGCACTACTCTTGTAGCTTGAAGTTTTATATTTCTATTTATATATGTTTTTTGACGAATAGTTGATCTTTGGCCTTGGGCCATTTGAACTTGCAGGGTGATCCTATATCCTTTGACCCCTTTTTTGTGAATTTGTATCATTTAAATTAATAGAAAATATCTATTCATACAAATCGTTGTGAAATATTAGATCTGCTTATGCATTCTAGTTTGATAGATTCTCAATAGTATTCACTTAATGTCATTGTTAATGATAAGAAAGCATCTTAATTTTACTAGATGGATCCATATACCATCGAGAATGATTTCCAAATATCCCAAGAAAATGGTTGGTGCTCATAAGAAATATTGGGTGCTTCTAATCAGAATATTCACGAAAGTTGTGAAGCTAGAGCTGTTCAACCTTGATAAGATTATCCTTTTTCTATATATAATTGTGCTTTTATTTTTTTATCTCAGACATTGTGCATCTTTGTTCATCATTTTTGATGCCTATATGTCTCCATCTGATGCCTCCATTAGATATGTGTACCTTTCCTTGTTCCCCATCCTATTTTTAATGTTCCTTATACCTATCAACTCATTAATCTTCTTACTAAGTGGATTCTACTCGTCTAGTTTTGACCACCTCTGTATTCAAAGTCCATAATATATTTGAGTCAAACTTCACACACAAAGAACATATTGGAAAGCTCCCACCTTACATGGAAGCTTACAACATGTAGGCTAAACACACAACCACATGAAGGTTCTCCACAGAGTGTCCAGACAAATTTGTAACTACAAGCACTTTAAATAGTGACCCATGATTTGCTATGATCACCTTGCTTGACATTTGCACCCTGATTTCTTTGCATTCATCTCCAATATGAGAGTCTCATTGCAGTATCCAATGTAGATTGTGGCTTGATCAGAGATCTATCCCTCAATAACATTAAACTAAATAACATAATTGTTAGCAGCTTTTGAATCTCACAAATATATCTAGTTTTAGCTTGTTGCATTTATTTTCTATCTAGTTAAACTACCAAGGAAGTGAACTTGGCTTTGATAACATGATAATTTTTCGTGGAGGATCACTACAATTGTACTAAGAACTATCATTGCATTTGATATTTTTTTTTTCAAATGCAACTTTATCTCACATTTTTATATTGAACATAGGACATGAATAGACATGTCCTTGTCTATTTGATAAAATATACTTAATATTAATTAATTAATCTATATATATATTTTTAATATATTAATTTCTCTCAAATAATAATAAAATTTCATATATAAATTATATCTAATATATGATGAACACACATATATAAAGGATAAAGAGTGACTAAAACTTTAACAATTAAGCAAGGTTAGTGTTCACTTATGTGTATAATTTATTACATTTAAGGTTAGGGTTGTATAATAACCATTTGAGTTAATTTTAGGGTTTACATAAATTAAGAGTAAAGGTTAGGAGAAATGTTTAATTAATTTTAGGCTTCAATTAGGTTAAGGCTTAGCATTGGATTATATTTATTATTTTAGTTGCAACATTAGGGTTAGAGTTTAGTTAGGGTTAGTGTTGAGTTAAGATTGGGGGTTAGTTAAGTTTAAGATTATAATTTAATAAGCTTTAGTGGTAATTTAGGCTTAAGGTTATTAATGAATGTGACTTAAGCTTTAGTAAAAGTTGAGTTTGACTAGGGCTAGGTTTTAATTACAATTAAGATTAGGATTAGGTTTCAAACAATCTTAGGGTTAGGGTTAGAGTTAAGGTTAAGTTTTTAATTTTAATTAGAAGTTGAGTGGACTAATGTTCATTGAGGGAAATGATAGAATTGGTTTAATCAATAATTTTTTCATTAATAGAGCTTAATTCACTATTTAGCTACATAAATTAATTTCTAATGTTATTTGAATTATTTATGTAATTGACATTCTAGGCTCATGATTATGCTAAGGTTAGTGTTAGTAATAATCATAAAAAAATCATGTTTGAATCGTATGCCTAACTAAAGAGTAGGCATTACTCATAACTTACAAACAATATACTTCTAAATATTAATTATGAAATGAGTTTTAATGTATTAAAGGATTAGTTAAAATTGTAAGTAAATGTATTTTATTATCAATATAATGAAATAGAATAACTCCATATTAACAAAATGTTTAATAAATAATAAAATGGGGAGGTCATCAAATATCTTATGTGAACTTCATAGAGTAATGAGGCAAAAGATGAATTTTTACATCTAAGGTTTCCTAGGTCTTGCAACCACGTAAAATTTTGAAGGAGAGACCATTATGAGCATTTGGTCTCGCAAGTGTCCTCCCTAATCTTGATTTCTTTGCAGCTTATTTATTTTTTCATTGATTCCATACTTTTGTTTATTTTACCCATAAAGGAGTGAACTCCTCAGATTTATGGTATCCCTAAAATCCACAAAACCATCATCCCTCTAAGGCCCATTGTGGATACCATGGGTTCACTGACCTATATGTTGGCTTCTTTCTTAGTCAAACTCTTATCCCTTCTTGTGGGAAAAGTTTATTCTTTTCTCGAGGACTCTAACTAGTATGTTAGTTCATCAAAGATACCAGATGTGACAGTGGGAAATTTTTGGTTAGCTTTGATGTTTCTTCCCTCTTCACCAAAGCATCCATTCCTAATTCTACCTATAGAAATTATCCAGCGCAAGGTTAACCATGAGGTTGCCTCCCTCATGGAGTTGTGCTTATGGTCCACATTCTTTTCCTTCCAAGGGACCATATATGAGAAAATGGATGGTGTACCCATGGGATAACCCTTCTCCTCTCTAATCATAAATCTATATATGGAACATTTTGAAAAAATTGCACTGTAACCTCTTCCCCTTAAGCCTAAGTGGTGGAAATAATATTTGGATGACATTGATGTTTATTGGCCTCATAACCTTAATAAACTAGAGATTTTTCATGTGTATCTCAATAATATGGTACCTTGCATATTTGTTATCAAAGATGTTGAGTCAAATAATTTTTTATGTTTCCTTGATATCTTGATCCATAAGAAACTTGATGGCTCACTAGGTCCTGAGATTTGCCACAAAGCCACTCACACTGATCATTATCTTCACAAAAAATATAACCACCATCCTAGCCAAAAAGTCAACATCATCTAAACCCTCTCTTTGAGAGCCTACCTAATTTGTGATGAAGACAACATAGATCAAGAGCTCAGTCATATACATCATGTCTTCAAATGGAATGGATATTATGACAAAAAATCTCTACATCTTTCAACCAAGCTAGATCCTTCACTCATTCCACCTTGAATCCTTCCTAATCTTCAAATGAAGCATCATTGATTATCTCTCTTTCCTATGTAGTTAATACTTCTCACAAGATCACTAAGATTCTTGTCAAAAATGATATTCATGTGAGGTTCAAGCCATTGACCACCTTCAATAACTACAACCCCCACTTAAAGACTTAATTTATATCTTTTCAAGCTTCATTGATTATCTCTCTTTCCTATGTAGTTGAGACTTCTCACAAGATCACTAACATTCTTGTCAAAAATGGTATTCATGTGATGTTCAAGCCATTGACCACCTTAAATAACTACATCCCCCACTTAAAGACTTAATTGATATCTTTTCAAAATCTTGGGTCTATAAGGTGTTGTGCTTTTGTGAAACCCCTTATATTGGTGAAACTAGGTGCTCATTCAACACCATAATCAAAGAACATGTGTCAGACATTAAGCACATGCATGTTCTTAAATCTTTCATGGCCCATTACTCCTCAAAAAATAGGCATCACATCTACTTAGAGGATGCTCAAATCATGTTCAAGGAAGAAAAACCTCTTCAATAAGAATCTCAAGAAGGCTATTGAAATCAACAGTAAACTCTTCAGCCTCAATTGGGATGATGGTTGGATCTTGAGTAGCTCTTGACAATATTTTTATTTGCCTTGATGCATCACCCTCAATATGGTCCTTCATTCTAGCTTTGGTGTGTTTTTTTCCTCTCCCATTTTCATTGGCACATGTCATCTCTTTTTATTGTTGTTTCTTTATCAAGGTCTCTTTCTTTGCTTTCTTGGCACCCCCCTCATTTTCTCTTTGCATCCTTTTAAGCTCCCATGTTATTTTGTGGCTTTCTAGTGATGCTCGTAGTGATGATATGTTGAATTCATTAGGCCTTCCATGTCTTAGTATTAAGAAATGTAAGAAATTTCCTAAAGCTATGTAAGAATGTAAATTAGGTTTTATTACTATGCAACAATTTTATTTAGCCAATGAATATAATTTTAGGATCTACAAGCATAATAGAAAGAAAAAGAGAGATATGAAAATGATATGATCCTCAATTTCCTAGATTATATGATAATAAATAATATATAAAAACCTATTTTTTACAATGTAGATATGCTTAAATATATAGCTAATGCCTGATAGCTAGGAGATATGCAACTGACAACCTATCATCCACACGGGTGGAATCACATGTCCACAAAAGGTAGATGATCTTCCATTGTAGAATGAAGTATGTGCAGACATGTACAAAAATGAGAAGGATGATAATATGATAAAAAACACTTAATGCATAGATTACACACATAAAGTGGATTGAGATAACAACTATCACCACCTAAGAAGAATTCTCCTATATCACACGATAAAATTAAATATAAGCTCCCATGTGTCTCAATGAAAACTAATATGTAAATGAATTATCCTAAGTAAGCTTAAGTAAGCTATAATTAAGAATATTTAATTGCACTAATAATAAATTATCACCCTTCTTGTGGTCATTTATCTTCTAGAGTCTTACTTCGATTGGAAACATGATGTAGAGATACTAGGAAGATGCAAACCAACTTTATTTTTACTAGTCAAAATATTTTAAAAATTTAGGAAACCATGGATCCAAAACTGGGATTGAGACCCCACCTTTCCTTCTTGAGGAAACATGATAGAAAAACCCTTCACACATGGAAACATAAACTTCAATGCGTTCTCAACTTTTACAGACTCTAAATAACACAAAAATTCTCTTGACATAAACCCAACTTAATCACTAGTTCCATTTGTTCATATAAGAACTAAACTCTTGAATCAAGGTGTATGTTGGAATAATTGACTAAAATTGTATTGAGGAATATTATAATGCAAGTTTGGTGCCCAAGAGATCAATTATTGTGTTCTCATTGATGTCAAACTAGTTTGTGTTTGTTTTCTGAGTGAACTAAGAAAGTGTAAAAAGGGTGAATTTATTGTTGGAGATTGAACTAGAGTGTGCAATTCAACTATGAGACCCAAAGATGTCTCTAGATGTTATATGTTGGATCATATAAATTAGAAAAAAGTCTAGAGAAAGTTGTTATCAATTGAAGTATGTCAGGGAAACCAAATGAACAATTAGTGACAGCTGATACATGCTTTGATTGGTCAATCATTTTTTTTGGTTTATGATGTTGTGGTCTAGTTTACACTGATTGGACTAAACTATGCATTAATTTTTTAATCATGTGATTATTGGTGTATCAAGAGACATGGATTCAATTAACTGTAGATCATTTTATGAGAGGTTCATAAAATACAAAGAACACTTTATATTTGATCCACTACTAGTGATGTTGTCACCAAATTCAATAAATATTTCATGATCAAGTGTTGTTGTAATGTAGTAGAATGACATGCAGCTATAGTACAATTTTGCATCAATCATTGTGATCAAATTTCTTTAAGTTTTGCATGCATGTTGGAAAAAATGAAAAGATATCTAACAAGAATAAAAAATGATGGAACATGGTTTGGTAATACATTTTGGTGGGATAGAGGAGAAATTTAAATGTAATATATTTTGGTGAAAGTAGTGGCTACCATAATAAGTGAAGTATGTATTTATATTACAGTCATGTATTTGCAAGGTTGTAGATTGTAAATACATGGTGTGGTTGAGAAATGTTTTAGTTATCTACAAGAAGAGGTAGAATTTATTCTTAATTAGATTTTTATAGGAAGAGAAGAAGTCCTATTCTTGGACCATCTCACTTGTTAATTTCTAACAAGTTATAAATCTCTTAATTCGACCATTCCTAATAGGGTGAGCAAGATCCTAACTAAGAATCTCATTAATTTAAGTTCTAAATATAGTTACAAGGTTACTCCTAATAAGGTAAATATCCTAATAGGTCTAGAGGAAAATTACTTATTTGAGTGACTTCTAAAAGGGTCTACTCTTAGCTAAACACTATTATAAGCTCCAACTTGGCTAGTCTATTAACTAGGCATACTTTAGAACAATGTGAATATTTATGGGTACTAATTCCCACCATGGTTTTTGCATTTCACAATGGGTTTCCAAGTCAAAAAAACTAATTGTCCTTATGTTTCATTTTGTGTATGCTTTTATGTGTTTCTTTTCTTATTTATTCACAAGTTAGCTTTTTTCATGTGGTTGAATGATTACTGAATAGTTCTGATTTGGGCTAAAGAGTTGGTAAAAGTTTCATATAATAGATTAGAGATTCACTCCATCCTCACAATAATCTTGGACCTAATAATACTAACAATTTGAATTAGAGCCTCAATCCTCTAGGTGGAAAGTTAAAAAACTTTATGGAAACATCTAATCATGAATAAGGAAGATCCAAAGTTATCAATGGAAAAGTAAAACATATGGTACAATTGAATGAAGATCTATCTCAAAGGAATAGGACCACAATTATGTAGTCATGTTGAAAATAAATATATTAAATCTATTGAGACCTTAGTACAAATGATTTAAATGAGTAATAGGAGAAAATGCAAGCCTTTAAAGTCATTGTACGTGATGAATGGTACTCCCCTTATTAACACAAATACACTTGAGCTATATGATCTAAAATTTTAGTCCCTATACAAACACTATTATTATATTGGTCAAACCATCAAACTTCAAAGTAGATTTGAGTCCTACCATTTTAGTCATCTTAGATATTGTTAAGGAAGAGTGTCCAATGACCTTGATGGGTACCATAATAACTTCTTTTATTTTAAGACCCATAGAAGACAACATTGAATAAGAAATCATTACATTCCTCAAGGTTCCTCAAGTCAAATTTCTTGACTTGGAAACTTGCAATGTTAGTGATATTTTATTAAAATATACTTAATTTATCTGATCTATTTTACACATTAAGGCTTTTAAAAACTTATGAATAGGAAAAAAATTAAAATAAAAAATCTATTTGAATTTTGTGGACTGACCTTATGTATGTAACTTTATATTTATATTAATAGAAAGAGACTATTCATTAAAAAAAAATGAAAACTATTTTTCCTCTTATTTTTATTTTTAGTATTTCACATTAAGAAATATATTATGATATTAAATTTCCATCTTCATGTTATCTATCATTTAAAATACAAGTAAAAAATTAGTTTATTGTTGTTAAAATGGTTTGTTATAAAAATACACATTCATCCTCATTATTTTTAAATAAATATTATACCAAAATTTTTAAATAATTCATATAATTCCTACTATTGATATCTTCAATACAAAGGTACCAGACCAAGTCATTTAAAAAATAAATTAAGAATTAGAAAACTTGCTTTCTCAAGATTCTTAATGTGTAAGGTACCTTGTAAAGTTGCTATATTTTTAAGACAAGTTTGATCAACAAAAATCTTCTGACTTAGATATTTCTTTTTCAATCAATAGGGCATCATCTAGAATAGAATATAGATTTTTTAAAAAAAAATTATATTAGTAGCACTTGCACCTTTGAAGGGTGCAAGGGTTACACCCATGGTTTTATATATATCAAATAATGTCACTAAATGTTGACACAAAAAGTTTACTAACAATATTTTCTATAAATAGTAGAACATTGAAAATATAATTTTAAAATATTTATTATTTTTTCTTGCTTTCTAACCATGGAATAGATCCTATTAAACTTTTCTTTCATCAAGGTTTATCCTGCATTTTCAATAATTTATCTTCTACGCAACTTTTGTTGGTATCTTTGTACCCCTTTTCATCTATAATGAACTTTATAGGATCTTGGTCATTATGGCCTATACTTTGATTATCTTCCTTCAAAGGCATGGGTCCTAAATGAGCATTGATATTTTTATTAATGAAGTATAAACTATGGTAGTGGTTGACATCATGATATGAGACATGAAGTGTGGGTGTTTTTGAACTATCAATATTGTAGATGTAGGATACTTGGCCCTTCAAATGGTGCACATGAATGCTAGTTTGAGTCACCATGGAGGATGCATAAATATCACAATGTTCTACCCAAGTTCCATCTTCTCCCATTTTTTTATAGTATTCTTCAAAATTTATGTCATATTTCTATAAAAATAGACTCAAAGTCTGAATGATTGTCCATAATGTACTCCACTACCATACTATGATACTTTGAATGTTGCTATTGGTCACCTTCAAGTTGATTTGTTGGGACTCTAATTTTTTTTCCATCTAGTAACATCTGTAAGACTCTGATCTCCAATCCATTACGTTGAGCCTTTATTTCTTCTTGGCTCTCTTCTTCCCTGTCTCCTTCATCCAACATGACGCTTAATTAAGATTGTTTGTCTTCTTCTTTGATGTGCATATATGACTTAGAAAGAGGTAGTTTTGGTTAAATATTTCTTTAACATATAATTAAATAGATAATGAAATGTATAATTCAACCTTTCATATAAGTCTTAAGATTTTTTTTCAAAAAAGAATAATACCATGTTCAACTATTTTGTAATGGTTTCAACCTTTTTTTAAATTATCATATGTATTCATGTACAATCCTAGAAAATATAAAGATGACCAATTGTAAAATATGTTTAAATGAAACCTTACATAATCAAAATTAAACAAAATTCAAGTTTATGAACATGTACACAAGACAATACCTCTTAAGGTGTAGGAAACAAATAGTTACAATCTGAAGTGATGTGAGAGCCAATATTGAGGCTAATACATCTTTGGTAAGATGCGAGAATCCAATAATAATATGTCATTGTCATGATATTTTTATATCTATAATGCCTATACTTTCATTTTAGAATTCTCCTTCAATTGTGATTTTTTGAACCCCTTTGTCCTTAGTATGAAATATGCTAAGAAGGTCACCACAAACTCTATAATTGGCCTTTAGAAGGTGGTGGAAATTTAATTAATATTTGAGAGGAAAAATGTATTTTAAATCCTATACTTATAGGATTTCAATCATGACCTTGCTGAAAGTATAAACTTAAAAAACTTTTTCTTTTGCATCCCTCTAATAATATTCTCATCTACTTTCTTCTATGTCAATCTTCAATTACAATTTAGGATCAAGTATAAGTTATCATGGAGGAGGGGAAGTCCTAATACAAGAGGATTTCCATGGCATTTTCCCACTTCTTTTGTATTAATCATCTTTTTTAAAGAAAGACATCTTTCATTTTTGCTTAAATATTTTAACATTGCATCAATCAATTTGTTGGTTAGTAAGGCTCTCCCACAATCAAGTTTGCACCACATCCCATTGCCCTAAGGAAGAAAATTGAGAAGGGGAGAGATGATAGATGATGGAAATCTTAGAGTTTGAGGATTTTCACCAATCTCCAAAGTGGCTCACAATCCTTCTATCATCTCCCAAGCATGTAAACCTTTATTATTTAGATTAAAATTTTATCAATTCACCAATATTTAGACCTTAAATGACATCAAAATTTCCTCACAAATCCATAGGATCGATTTAACTTGAACCACTCAGTAAAATATTGAAAACATATGAAGAGGGCCATTGAATTACATAGTTATTCCCAAGTAAGAAGTTAAATGTAAAGGGACAAAACTAAAATAAATTGGGAGATCAAGTAAACAATTTAATTATATTATATTTTATCATGTTTAAAAATAAATAAAAAATATTAGTTTATTTAGATTTCAAGAAATTTATGATTATGAAAGAATTTATTTTTTTATTTTTAATAAAATAATTATTAACTTAATTTTTTATGAATTTATATCAAAATTTTAATTAGAAGTAGATATCACATCATTAAAGTTGCTAAATTGTAAAAATATTAGTTTCATTTTTTTTTTTCAAAATTAAGTATAGATAATCAATTTTATTAATTCTAAATATAACTAAGATAAATAAATAATAATTATTTGTTCACTTGAAAAACTTGAACAAAATAACTATAATAGAATACTGTATAAATTTTATATTTTATATGTTAATACAATCTATCCCACCCAATGACACATCTCCATCTAGTCCTTAAAGTAGTAGGAATGTGCAAATTAATGTAGGGCTTATTTTAGAGCAGTTCTACTTTGAGAATTTGAACCAATTCACTCTCTATTCTATATTAATTATGAATAGGAGGCATAAGTTCTAGATGAATTTATTTTATGAATTCTTTTTAATATTATATTCCAACATCACCATCCATATTTGTTTTATGAAATTCTTGAAAAAATTGTTTGGAACCTCCAATCATCTCATCTCTATTTTTATATTGCATCATTACTAAAATAATCATATTGACTCTAGATCCCCAAGCTCCAAAAATTGAGAGCCCACCAAACAAAACTAGTTGAGAGTTCTAATCCTCATATAAGATAATTGTGTGAAGTTAGAAGTAGAGTTTTAAGTGAACCCATGATGTAGAAAATTGAAAGAGAAAAATAGAGAAAGAGAGATAGAAGAACACAAGACACCAAACCAACCCCCCCCCGCAAAAAAAAAAAAATGATGATTGTCAAAAGTGGACTTCTGATTTTGCTATTTACAACCATGTTTTGGAGTTCAAATATGGTATTAAGCATTATAGCTTAGATGTACAACAATTTTGAAGTTAATCAAAGTAATGCAATGCAAAAAATGACCTATTTCTAAAAGTGGTATTTCTATCCACACAACCCTCTAATTTTATTGTAGATCTAGAAAGTAGTCAAAAAATTACGCACTTCAAAAAAAATAAGAACCTAAGAATATGTTCACATGAGCTCGTACAGAGTGTTTGAAGTTGTAAAATACATGATTAGATAGGTACAGTCGCCAAAAAATGCAATTTATGACAAATCCATGCACCAAAACTAGAAAATAATAGCACCACTAAAAAGTTTAAGAAATCCTAGCCAAAATCAAAAAAAAAAAATTGCACCTAATTTGGAGTATGGATTAATGAGATATGACCTCCCAAAGTTAGACTATCAAATCAAAACTAAATGTGGAGAGGGGTCTGATCAGTAAAATATGAGGTTAAATTTGATGTCCACATGACCATCATGACAGTGCAATCTAGACTACTAGTGATGGTCAAATGATCATCAATTTTAATGCAGTAAAAAGGTGAGTCAACAAAAGATGCCCTCCTTAGATGATGTGGTAGGTCAAAATGCTGATGTCAGTTATATAGAATGATGATGTCAACTATATAGATTTTTACAACTGACTAAGTTGGCAGTGACATGTCCATGTCATGCAATAGTGTGGCACTAACTTGGAAAATTTGGTAGACTAAGGTGTCCTTTGGAAGGGGTGATAATGTCCACTTGCTGATGTGGCAATGCCACATGGGCACTGAGTAGTCGATGTGGCCCTTCAAGTTCACAAAAGTTTCTAAGTCTTGAGTTCACATATCTACTTTCATTTTCCATACAAAGAACCTTGATGGCTTTCCTTGATTTCTTTTCAACTTGACTTTTGAAGGCTATAAATTTATCAAACACTTCATTCTTGTCATCAAGAAAGTAAACCCATGTGTAGTGCAAAAAGTCACCAATGAAAGTGAGGATATAGAGACCCGTACTAACTGATGTCACTGCAAAAGGACCTACTAGAACCATGTGAACCAACTCAAGAACAACTAATGCTCTCCAAGAGTTCCCTTTGTCAAACTTCTCTTCTAGATGCATACCCATTGAATAAGTTGAACATTCACCCTTATAAAAGTTAATTGTAGGTAGACCTTTGACCATATTTTTTGAGCTAAGTTGATGAAGATAGCCGAAGGCAAGATGTCTATACCACTCATGCCATAACTTTCTTTGTGATTGTGAATATGTCAACAAGGCATGTGAAGGAGACTTAGGCACAAAGTGGGAGAAAGAATAAAGCCTTATGTCATGATTGACTTTACCCACTGTAACCAATGAATCATCCTTAAGATTTCATACCATTATTAAATCAGGAAAGAAATCAACTTTATTGCCACCTCCATAGTGAGTGATTTGGAAAATTGAAAGGAGATTAGAGCTAAGGTTATGAATGTACAGAACATCTTTGAACTCTCCATTTTACTCATTTATGTTTGAAGTTGCAAAATGCAAGATTGGATAGGTACAATCACAAAACAATGTGAATTTTGACAAATCCATGCACCAAAACCAGAAAATAATAGCACCACTAAAGAGTTCAGGAGATTCTAGCCAAAATAAAAATAAAATTGCATCTAATTTGGAGTCTGAATGACTGAGATATGGCCTCTTGAAGTTGGACTATCAAATCAAAACTAAATGTGGAGAGGGGTTTGACCAGAAAAACATTGAGTTAAATTTGACGTCCAAATGGTTTTCATGGTAGTATAATCTACTCTACTAATGACGGTCAAATAAATTTCAAATTTAAGGCCATGGTTGGCTGATGTCAGTGAAAAAATAGTCCTTTGGTGATGTGCCAAGTGACATCACCGTATAGACAGGTGAATAAGTAGATGCTGTCATGTACAATTGATACACATGGTAGGTACAATTTATTGGGTTGGCACTTAACATGTCAAGTGAGTTAGTAGTACACGTGGCCTACTGAGTATGCGTATAATGGCTAGTATGGAAGATGTGTGGTGGGTTTGGAGGATGCTGCATGGAGTAGATGTGACATGATTGGAGAATGCTACATGAAGGTGGCTATTTTCATGGCCTCTAAAAGAAAGAGGCAATAGAAGTGTAAGCAACTCAAGCAATCGAGAAATGTGACCCTCGAGTGTTGCCTACCATTGATTGATATGGTCACCGGGTTATGTGGAAACTCCACTAGTGACTTGTGATAAATGCTAGATTTCCTACTGTGAAGTGCCAATAGTTGTTGAATAAAATATGCTAGAATATTCTCTGGCCATAGGAGCTGGGATTTGACCACCTGGTTCCTACAAAAAAAATTTCTCTAGAAAAATTTCCAAAAAATAAATCTAAAAAATATAGAGAAAATAGAGATCTAAAAATAAATTCCACAAATCGAAAAAATGATCATACCAAATATTGCAAATCAGGCCTTTGGGTTCTGGTTTACAAAAAAAATTTGCCTCAATTTTGACTATGGCCTAGGGTAGGCAAATTTATAGTCAAAATTCATTGAATTGATGCTCCAGATGCAATGGTGAGGTCCACTTTGGCTCTAGATGCTCCCGATAACTACAATACTTTCAATCTAAATCAAGGTCCTCCAAGAGGTGAAGCAAAAAAAATGGTCTCCAATGGCTATGTGAAGAGAAATTCCCTCTACTCTGATACCATGTGTCATGCCCAAAATACGAGGGAAAAACACAATTTTTTAAAAATAATTTTTAAAATAATAAAGTTCACTAAGGTTTAAGAGTTGAATTGCACCAACAGATTTACTATGTTACTCTTAAGTTTGTAAACATGAGGATTGAATCAAACGCTAAATTTGAAACTTTCGTTATTAGATTGATATCGATCATTAGTTACATTTTACATATTTATACTTAATTTAAATTTACTACTTAATTACAAAAACTAATTTCATGATTAATCTAAGATTTAACATTTCCAATTTATACTACACTATCTTTTTAAACTAAGCTAACCTTAACACTATGTTCTTAACATCTTAACACTCTCAACAAAGTTCAACAATCATCCCATAAATTAATTAATTTAAAACATATTTGAACAAGTATGTTTAAAAACAAGACAATGAAAGAACCTATTTTAATCATCACTAGATAAAAAAAATTGATAACTAATGTTTAACTATTTTAATAATACAATATGCTAATATTATCACATATAAACTAATCCACTAATTTTTTAAAGAAAATAATTAAACTTTTAAAACTAGTTATGTATTCTAACTAACTAAATTAAAGTACTAAAAAAAAATATAAAAGCAAACTTTACAATCTTTAATTAATGACAACTATCCTAACATAATTAACAATTAACTTCCAACAAGTAAAAGAAATATAACTAACACTAACATAAACTAATATAAAAATCTTAATGAAACAATTAAATTAACATAAATAAATCCTAAACTAAACCTAACACTAACCACCCCCACTATACTCTACCCTACACTTGCATCCACATAATCCCCTCAAACCTAAGCACCTACCTACTAGACCAAAGGGTGGAATGAAAAGTTTTTAATTAAACAAAAAAATCTACTCACCACTCACCACTTCCTACCTCCAACCTAGCACCAACACACCACTACTTTTCCTCCCATCACTTAACATCCCATTCCCCTCAAACTCTAGTGCAATTTCCAAGCGCTGGTCATGGTACAACGCTCTGCCCAAGAAAAATAAGCCCAGACCCAAGGAAAATGGTGACCAAGGCTAACAAGGGTGGAAGATATTTTTTAATAAAGTTTTAACACAAACCAAATAAACTCTAGCGCATCCCAAATGGAATTGACCACTGTGCAAGAACAAGGTGGAGGTACAGGTAATGTCACCCTGTGGCAACTTAAATTGAGTTTGATACAAAACTTTTCAAACACATCACCAAAGGCTGACGCTAAGCAAGGGAGGGTTAAATGCATAAAGCAAAGTGGGTAAGTAAGGATATTATGTTATGTTTTCATATAATTATATTTATTTGTTAGTTTATTTTAAAAATTCAAAGCACATTTAAATATATTTCATCTATGGATATTTAAGATTCTCTTTAGATTCTCTGTCTCAAGGGGAGAATTTAAATTTGCTCCCCATACAAAAACCAGAGAGTTTTTGCTCTCTTGGAACTTTTTTTTTGTCTTATTTTTTTTTTTTTAGAATAGATTTTGGAGTTGATTTATTTACCAAGAGGGGTTAAATTTTTTTTTTGCAAAATAATTCTAATAGGACTTGTTACAAACTAAATAAACCAAGAATTTGAATATCCATTTTAACCACAATGCAAGAATTGTTTTGTTTCCAATAATATCAAAAACTGAACCTATGTTCATTACATAATCTTTCATTTTTCAACATATATGAAACTTGAAATTTTTCCTAATTGAATCATCATCATTTCATCTATTTTTGATGTGCACCCATATAACTAAAAATTGTGGTTAAATCTCATGAGAATCAATAATACTCAACCACTATTTTATTGGCAAACCTGATTCAAAGGCTCAGCCGAGAAAGAACTAGGAAGAAAACCCGACGTCATTGCCATTACAACAAGGTTTTTAAATAAAAATTACATAGGATTTCAATCCCAAAATTACAACAATAAAATGGAATTTCCTTTATGACCCTTATCAAGGGATCCATATCCTATTCTACAATACATTATTAAGATCGCGGAGAGAACAAAATCTGATTAGGTGTCAAACAAGCATGACCAAGGGACAAAATCAAACATGCATATTCATACTTAGAGGTTTTCACAACAGGATTCATAATAAATCAAAACTAGGGAAAGGTGGATTTTTCCAACAGGAGATGTTAGACACAACACCAAAATAGATGCCCAATCGAGGCTATAAATCAAGAACTTTTTTTTTTCCATTTTAACATGCCAAACTCATACGAGGCTTGTGCTGATAGGTAGGGGCCCATAACACCCTACCCTCTCTCCCTCTTCTCATCTTGAGAAGAGACTCTACACTGTTGGAGTCCAACTAAAAAGACCTTTCCCAAAATTGGCCACTTCTACCCTATCCAAGGGTGAGTATTGCAAAAACACCCATACAAGAAAACTTTGAAATTTAAACAAAAACATGAAAGAAAAGCATTCAAGAAACAAGGTTTCAATCCTTCCCAACATACCCAACATGCATACAAGCATCCAAATAACAACACAATAGCATAAGCATGATACAAGCATGAAAATATGAACAAGGGAGATGAAGAACTCCTACCTTCACAAAGAGGTAATGGCAAATGAACAAATTGAGAAGAGCTTTCCCTTCCTTCCTTCAATCTTCCAAGACTCCTCTCTAAAAGTAGAGATTGGGTAACAACCAAAAATACTCCAAGAAGGGCCTCTAAATAAGATCCGAATTCAACCACCAAAAAGGGCAATAACTTCCCCCACTCACCTACAAATCTAGAAGTTTCTAACTCAACCATCCTAAGGTTAACCACTAAGTGGAGTTGAGATTATGCAACTCATGGTAACCACTTTCAATTTTCACACAAAGGCAAAAATAGACTTTTTGACTGACCTCAAAAGTTAATAAAAGGGGCTTAGGGGGTGGAAAATACCCCCAACCCATACCCATACCCCTTGGGTATAATAATTCCATGTTTTAAAGGTCTAAAGAATAGAGTTGAAACCAAAAAAAAGCTAGGAATATTTAGGACTATCCAACAACTTCAAAAATGTAGATTAAGCACTAATTCAGATTAGGAGTAACTAAACTCGATTAAGAGAAAATTAGCAAATAAGACACTAACTGAATCTGACTTAGGTCCAAAGGTTACACAGATAACCCTAGCTAGCATGCTGAAAGCATAACAATTCACGAGTGTCAAGTGACATTATAAGAACATAGTTACGAAAATTAACATTTACTGAACACGGAAAGATACATTCATACATCTCACAAAATAATAAGTTACAAACAACAAGGTTTCCACAAATAGCACATAGGGATCAATTATGTTCCTTCGTCGGGTTTCTCGGCTAAAATATACTGCACACTCGTTGCACACATCAGTAGTCCCATAAAATCACATGCACATATGCATATACGTATTAGGAAATCACATAAATTAAAAGATACATCTATAAATCAGTCAGGATTTCTCTCATCCTACTCAATTTCTAACCATTAAAATCTCTTAATCAAAGTGTTAATCCTACATTTGCTTATTTCATTCACTTACATATTCATAAAACATTAAATGACGAACATCAAATATCTGAAAGTAACATAACACAACATGAAATAATATAATATGTTGAAAGCATTAGATAATGTCTCGACATCTCGAGTCGTGAGTATCAAAATAATAATAATGCATTACTATGCCATGATGGGTTAGGGCGAGGCCTCACACCATGTAAGAATTTTCCTTAGGGAAAAATCACCCAAGATCAAGAAGTTCAAGAAAAAGCACAAAATAGACCAATAAAGTATGATTAGAATAAAAATATCAAATTGAATTGGTGTGATGTGTTCATACACACTAGGAGTGCCTATATATAAAGGCCTTTAGGATGCATCTAGAATGTCTAGGAGTCAATGAAGAGATAAGCTCAACAACTAAGCACATGTCCACCAGAGGTAGATTATCCTCTATTGTGCATGAATGTATGTGCATCAATGAGAGGATAAGTATGACAAGGTGTATCTCATATAGATATGTTGTAGACACCATGTGCTTAAATTAGATGCTAACTCCTATGTTGTAGACACCATGTGCATAAAAGAGTTGCAAACTCCTATATTGTCAACAAGAAAACTCATATGAGTGTGCATACTCCTAGGTGTCTAATCTAATAAATAATAAAATAATGCACTATCCTAAGTAAACCTAATTAAAGTGTAATTACTAAATACTTAATTACACCAACAAATTTGTAGTCGGGTTAAGGTTTTTGCATATGAGAGTATTAACACTAAGGATGTATAAAGAAGATGAGAAAAGAAGGGCACCTTTAAAGTATGTAGTTGTTGGACAAATGTATTATCATGGGTGTGGTAGAGTATCCAAAAGGGAAAAATATGGTTCCAAAAGGTCACAAAATCTAGATTAAAATATTTGAATTAAAGAGTATATAAAGTTTGCAATATTAACAAAAGATGCATACTTTCCCAAGTGTATTTATTTTGCACATAATTAAATTGTTATTACTTTTCTAAATTTTTCTAATTTTTTTTTCATATATTGAAATTGTTACCTACTTTTAAAATTATAAATCATCTTAGTAATGTATACATATATTTAATTAAAAAAATTCTAATATATCTTTCTATCCCTCTATCACTATTACTATTATTTTAAATCCTCAATGACCAATCTAATTTTCCATAAATTATTTAAAAATCTAATTGAAAAACTAAATATATTAAATCCAAATCTACAATCTAATTATTGCTAAAAAAACTAACTAAACACAAATTTGTAGGATATAATATTTTGATTAATAAAATACTAGACATTTTTTTCTTCTTTAACTCATTGTGATGTATTTTTCTCTATAACTAAGTCATTTGTCCATTGCGGGGAGTTATCTAGTATTTATTGCATGACTTTTTAGAAATGTTATTACCATTCTTCCTGTTGTGCAGAACCTTGTGGTTGTTGTGTACCCATTCTTTAATTAAAATATTTTTCTACCATAATTTCAAAAAGACAAATTTTTATAATTTTTCTAAAAAGATAATTATTAAATAAAACTTAAAACATCTAAGCAATCTTTTTACTATTTCTTCCTTAACTTATCATCAATTTTACTAACTTTTTTTACCTATGTATAAGAAGAGTGTTTTCGTCCCCTCTAAAACACTATTTTAGATGACACACAATCTTTACTACACTTTAAGTGGAAACAATTTTCTTCAATGGTGCTCTATATTTTACGAAAAAGCTAAATTCACATTGTGAAACTATTAAATGTTCACCACATAATAAGAAAGACAAGTTTTATCTTTAAAAAAACATAATCACTTCTCCTTTACCCTTTATTATATATTTATGTAAACATATAATTTTCTCCACTTTGCTAATCCTTTTACTCACAAAATTTTCCCTAAATATGCTTTAATAAGCCCATTTTGGTGTGCCCCACTTTGGAGAATGTATTTTGGAATCATTGATATCAAAAGAAAATACTTGCAATTCACTTATGAAAAATAAATTTAAATTTCTATGTATGTGTTTCACATATATTGCTTGCTCTATTTTCTTTACATCTCAAATGCTACACCAAAATATTCTTCAATCTGTAACATCCACACTTTCAATATAATCTTTCAACACCTCTAAAAATATATTTTCCTTATTTATTGTCTTCATTTGGACAACTAAACACTTTTTTCTTTTCTATCCATTCCCTTATCCAATTGTTGTTCTTAAAGTAATGTGTTTGCTAACAAAGAATTTGTTTCTCAATCTTCAGTTGCTAACCCTATGAGTTATGATCACTCATTAGTAGATGTTGTGCTTTATGAAGCACTCATTAGAAAGCTACTAAGGCTCATAAATTGATAAGTATGAGAAATTTTTTAGATTCAAGATTCAAATGGTGCTATTTCTATCAAGATTCAATAGTATATTAATTTGAATCAAACTTATTGATCCATGTTTAATGAGTGGTTGTTCACAAGAGCCCATCTCTCATGAATGAATTAAACACATAGCATTCATTACATCTCATAAGTTATTTATAGCTATGATTTCTCAATTGAGATGTTTTCTATACACAAGCACTACTAGCTAAATAATATGTCAAATGATCTCATTAACTATACAATTATACACACAAAAAAATAGACCACTTTTTAAAATTTCTATTATACATTTTAAAGTGAATATTTAACATCTTACCAAAAAAGAAAAGCTTTCTTTTACATTAATAAGTTTGTACCTTTCTTTAGGGCCCGTTTGTTTGCAGGCATAGGAATGGAGAATATGAATGCAATATTGGGAATAGGAATGACTATTCTTGATCCAGATTATATAGAAGATATAATATTTTTGAAAGTATTTTTCATATTTTCTTTTATAGTTTTTCTATATCTTTTTATTTGGGCTTTGCGGAGGTCTTCTACTCAAAATTTGAAGTCGAAACTATAATCGATCCCTAAAATTGGGTAGCCAAAGGCTTGTTGTTTTAGGGACTAAGCTAGAATTTTAGTTCTTATTTCTAATGGTGTAAGTAGTTTCAAATTCTGAGTTATAGGTCAAAAGTTATGACCCCAACAAGTTGGGGTAATTAAACACCTAGTTTTGAATAAGTTTAGTTTAATTTGTTATTTTTATTTGTTAGCCACATAAACATTTCGAGTTTATATTATGGTGGCTGTTGATATTCCATCATTGTATATATTCCTTCAATCTCAATGAGTAAGATGGATTTTGGCTTGCATACAACTCTTTCTAGCTTTGCAAGATTTTCTAGAATTTGAACATTGGTATAGTAGGTAATTGTTTCACCAGTTATAGTGTTTTGCAACCCACTTTATCAATTCAGATCAGTGGTATTAGACTGGTAACACTCCTATATGCCAACTAATACAAGAAATTTCTATCAAAGACTAGGACTGGATACAAGAAATTTGTTGGATTACCTTCCTTTGCGGTGCACAAAACTAAAGATGTTGGATACTTCGTCAGACTTTGTGAAGAAGATGATGGAAGATGCTATGGCTAGGTAGTGAGAAGATATGATGAGTAAGTTTTTAGAAATTTTAAAGACCCAACAAGTGCCAAATTTAGTAGCACCATTCCATGGGAACACTCCTTTTAAAATACAAGTGAACTTTGATATTCCAAATTTTGAAGGAAAAGTCGATGCTGATGCTGTTGATAATTGGTTATCTAATTTAGAATGATATTTCTTTGTAAATAATTATTCGGATGTAGAAAAAATAACATTTTTCCTCTTGAAAGCTGAAAATCACATCAAAATAGCATGAGAAATGAGAATATTGAATAGAGAAGGTGAGGTAGGAGAAGAGTAAAAAATACTCTCTAATAAAAAACCCACTTGGGGAGAATTTGTAGGATACATAAAAGAAGCATACTTGCCTGAAGATGTATATGAACAAAAATATATAGAATGACAATTGCTTCAACAAAAGAGGGATCAATCTGTGCAATATTACACCAATAAATTCCATGCTCTCTCTGCAAAACTTGGTATGGAAGAGTTAAAGAAGCATCAAATTTTGAAATACCATAGTAGGCTTCATAGATACATTCAAACTGAAATGGAATTCTTGAATATTGAAACATTGGCAACTGCTTAAAAATATGCTACAAAAATTGAGTTAAAACATAAAGGAAAAATGGATTACTTTTCAAATAATAAGCCAAGGGATGAAGGCCGTAATAAATTTGTAGGAAAACTAGTGGGGAAGGACCCTCCCTCAAATCCACCCAAGAATACGTGATGGGCTACAAGAAAGACACAAACAAAGATAGGCATGTGGTGTGAGATATATAAGAGTCCAACTCATAACACAAAGAATTGTCTAAGAATTAAGAATTTGATGAAAAAAATACAAGGAGAGGAAGTTGAGCTTGAAGCCACACCAATAGAAACTCCTAAAAATGATTTAGTAATAGAAGCAGACCTATATGCCATTGTTGTAACATTGAAAGTAGTTCCATGAGAAGATGAGGAGAGATTGTTCCATTCACAGATGTGGGTTAATGGAAAGCCTCTACATTATATTTTTGATAGTAGGAGCTAGAAGAACTTAATTTCTATGGAGACAACCAAGAGATTAAATTTAAAAATGACAAGACACCCACAACCATACTCTATGGGATGGGTTAGTGCAGAAAAAGATATTCAGGTAAATTGGCAGTATTGCCTATCATATTCAATCAACGATTCAAGGCTGAAATAATCTATGATGTAACAACTTTAGATGTATGTAATGTTTTGTTGGGACAACCATACATGTATCAAAGGAATGAGGTGTATGAATCTAGACCATGTAGTGTCACAATCAATCTTGGTGAAAAGAGATATTGAATACTAGAGGTATGCCCAACTCAAGCTGCTTCTTTAATTAGTACTAAATAATGTAAATATTTAATTTCTCAAACCAAAATTTTTCTACTCCTCATGATTAGTTCTGAGAAAAAAAAGTCAGTTTTCCTTAACACACATACTAAGGTGGCCACCACAATAGAACAAAAAAAGGAGATGGGTAAAATCTTACAAGAATATCATAGTGTGTTTAAATCACCAGTAGGAGTCCCAACACATTGCCAAGTCAAGCATTCTATTGATCTGTTTCTAGGTTCACCATTGCCCCATGAGCCAATGTATAGGAGATTAGTTTTGGAAAATGATGAGATTAAGTAATAGATTCAAGAATTGATTGAAAAGGGACATATCAGGCCAAGTTCTTCACCTTGTGACAACCCTATTATTTTGGCAAGAAAGAAAGATGGGACATGGAAACTTTGTATTGATTACAAGGCACTTAACAAAATTAATGTAAAAAATAGATATCCGATTCTTAGAATTGATGACCTTTGGATCAACTTAAAGGGGCTAAGTTCTTTACAAAAATTCATTTGAAATCTAGGTATCACCAAGTACCAATTGACCTAGTAGATGTATGGAAGACTGTATTCAAGTCTAAGGTTTTTTTGAATGGCTGGTCATGCCTTTTGGCATTAAAAATGCACCAAACACATTATGAGGTTGATGAAAGATGTGCTTAGACCCTTCATTGATTCTTTTGTAGTTGTTTATTTAGATGATATTCTCATATTTAGTAAAACTTGGTCTGAACACTTGTAACATGTTGAACAAGTACTCTTGAGTTTGCATAAACATAAACTCTATGCTAACATAGACAAGTGCTCTTTTGGTATGCAAAGCATCCAGTACTTAGGGTACATCATTGATCATGAAGGTGTTCATGTGGACCCTACAAAGATACAAATTATTAGATATTGGCTACCTCCTCAAAATTTCACAGAACTTTGCACTTTCTTGGGTCTAGCCAACTTTTATCATAGATTTGTACTTGGTTTTTCACATTTAGCATGGCCTCTTAATCAATCACCGAAAGGTGGAACACAAGGAAAATTTTGGTGGATAGAGGAAAAATAGAAAGAATTTGAGGACTTAAAACTTAGACTATGTTAAGCTGCAGTATTGGTTCTAGATTTGCAATAGTCATTTGAAATAGAAATAGATGCATTAGATTACGCTCTTGGCACTATACTCATGCAACACAGGCATCCCATTGCATATCATAGTGAGACATTTTCTGAAATAGTTCACAAGTACCCCACCTATGATAAGGAGTTGTATGCAATTGTTCAGGCCTGTAAATAGTGGAAGCACTACATTTTAGAAAAATAAATTGTGATACATATAGATCATAAATCTCTGCAATTCTTACAAACACAAGGGAAATTGTAGAATGATAGGCATCATCAGTGGTTAACTTATTTGCAACAATTCCATCTCAACATTAATCATAAAAAGGGCAGCACTAATAAAGTAGCAGATTGTTTGAGTAGGCCTCCAATCATAGGTTTGACAATGGTGTTGGATTCATGTGGCCATCAAACACAAATTTGGGCTCAACTATATGGTGAAGATCCTAATTTTTGTAACATTTACAATGCAGCCTTAGAAGGGAATAATGTTCCTAACTTCTATATACAAGATGGGTTACTTTGTCATATTGGTCACATATGTGTCCCTAGTGAAGTTAGGAAGAAATTGATATGGGAAACACACTAGAGCTAGGTGTGATGTAGGAGCATCCAGAGGTATAAGGGCAATCTTGTGTCACCCAAAAAAAAAGTACTTAGACTTAGTTTTTTTTTCATGTGTTTTCATTTTTGGATACCCATTTGGATCAAATAAAGGTTCCAACTCTCACAATTCCACTATCAGTTTTCTAGGATAGAGTATTTGAACACCTTGGGATACGTGTAAATGTCAAAAAAATAGGAGTATGTAATTGAGCCATCATTTTGGTGAACAAGGAGGTGTAAATTGGCCAGATGAATGTAATTGTAATTTAGAGCATTCCAAAAAAAGAATCAGGTCAAAAGGCGCCACGGTTTGAAAGTTATCGTAGTTTTTCGAGTTTTGGAGACCTCCTAAGAATGCTTCAAAGTTAGGTTAGGGGCATTAAATGACCTCAAAAAGGGCCAAAAAATGGGGGACAAGCTAATCTGGTCCACAGGGCTATAGAGCACTTCGAGAGCTTTTCGAAAATGTAAATGGTTCGTCAATCGGAGCTATGGTTGAAAAGTTATCCCTCCCGAAAGTTCAGTTACCATTTTTTGATTCTTCTAGATTTGTGTTGACTTCTAACACATCTTCTGGAGCCTTCTATTTGGTCGGTGGATGCCTACTAGCACTTTCTAGAATTTATTCCTAGTCTTTAACCCTATGGGGTCTATTTAAGGACATTTTTGGCATTGTAAAAGGCAGTTTGAAGTGGAGTTTGACAGGAGGTACTAAAAGGAAAAATTATCTCTAGATTTATATTATTGTAAGCCCTTAGGGCATGTTATGAAGTCTATTTTATCTATACTGAATCTACTAGCTTATTTTCATAGTTAATACAATTTCCCTTTTCCTGTTGTGTCCATTCTATGCTTGGGTTGTGTCCCCATCAAGTGGTATCAGAACTGGTTTTCCTGAGTGTATAGACAGAGCACCGACTGCGAGGTAGTTTGCACCAGGACTGTATGGTTGTGGGTTTGAGTTAAGAAGATGCCTCCATGAAGAGAGCATGGTGGAAGGATTGGAGCTATTAATCCTGAGGAGGTTAGAGCCCTCCAAAGGTAGGTACAAGCATTGCAGGAGGAGCTCCGTAGAGGAACAAATGTTGCCACAGGTGACGATAGTGAGGATGATAATGAAGAAGAAGAAATTGGACCAGAAGGGGAATTTGATAGGGAAGTTCTGAATTAGGCAGAGGAAAGGCTTTTTAGGGCCATTAATAAATTTGGGAAAAGACCTACAATTGATGTGGGCATATTTTCAGGAAATCTAAAACCAGATGAGTTGATCGACTGGATCAATGAACTAGAAGAATACTTTGAGTATGAGGATATCAGGGACCCAGATAGGGTTCAGTTTGCAAAGGCCAAACTGAAAGGCCATGTCAAAATGTGGTGGCAAGAGGCTCAATTGGAAAGAAACAGAAGAGGAAAGGAGAAGATCACAAGGTGGGATCGCATGGTGGACAAATTGAAAAAGCAGTTCATTCTTGTGGACTATGAGCTTGATTTGTTTAAGAAGATGCATGGGTTAAAGCAAGCAGGAAGATCAATCCAAGAATATACAGAGTATTTTTATTGACTTTTGATTAGAGTAGGGCATGCAAAAAAAAATGAGGAGAAGGTTGCTCGTTATATCAGTGGGTTACAACCTAGCATCCAAGAGGAATTAAGTTTAGTAAGAATGACCAGCGTTGAAGAGGCATACAAGTTTTCCCTATGAGTTGAAGAGAAGTTGAATAAGAGGTTTGAAGGAAGACAAAGAGGGCATGGTCAAGGAGGAAGGGGAAGCGGTAGGTCATCTGGAGGTCGAAATGAAACCCAAAAGAAAAATGAAGATGTGGGTACTAGCAGGAACCAGAGGAATGAGGGTTTCAACCGCTCCCGTGATCAAGACTTTGGAAATCAATGAGGAAGAGGTAGAGGACGTGGACAAGGAAGAGGAAGCTTCCGTGGTACCTATTTCCATTGTAATGAAGAAGGTCATCGTGCCTTTGAATGCCCTCAACGACAAGGAAGGACAGATAAGAGAGATGAGGGTCAAGCTAGGGTTGCTCATGTGGATGAGGATGCACAATCATCACATTCAGAGGATGCAAAAAGAGGAGAGACCTTGGTAAATGAAAGGGTCCTACTAAGTGGTGAGATTGAACTATGAAAAAGGAGGAGTTTGTTTCGTACTAAATGCAAGTGTGGGGATAAATGTTGTGATGTGATCATTGATGGTGGTAGCACTAATAACTTGGTATTAGAAGAGATGGTCTCTAAGCTAAAGCTCAAGAGGGAGAGACATCCTCAACCCTATCAGATTGCTTGGGTGAAAGATGATCATAAGGTCCTAGTAAGTGAACAATGTCTCATGAAATTCAAAATTGGGAGTTATTATGATGAAGTTCTCTGTGATGTTATTCCAATGGATGTTTGCGATCTATTGTTGGGTAGACCATGTCAGTTTGATAGACATGCAGTACATGATGGTCATGCAAACACATATTCTCTAACAAAGGATGGAGTTCGCCACAAACTGAAGCCCATGAAAAAGGAAGGTGAAAAGGTATGTAGCAGAGCTAGGACTTGTCTTGTTGATGGAAGGAAGTTTTTAGATGGAATGAAACATCAATGTATGTGTTGTGCTTTGATTCCTAGGAAAGATAAAGAAGGTAGTAGTGAAATACCACTTGAAGTTTCTGATTTACTAGGTGAATTTGGAGATATTATCTCTGATAATGTTCTAAAAGGATTGCCACCAATAAGGCAAATCAATCATCAGATAGATCTGATTCTAGGAGCATGTTTGCCTAACAAGACTGCTCACAGGATGACTCCTACTGAAACAGAGGAGCTAAACAGATAGGTTCAAGAGCTATTGAGGAAGGGCTTGATTCGAGAGAGCCTGAGTCCATGTGCAGTACCTGTAGTACTCACACCAAGGAAGGATGGAGAGTGGAGGATGTGCAAAAATTCTCGAGCTATAAATAGGATAACCATCAAATACTGGTTTCCTTTTCCAAGGATGGATGATCTTATGGACTGCTTGAGTGGAGCTTAGTACTTCACAAAGATAGATCTCAAGAGTGGCTATCATTAGATATGGATACGAGAAGGAGATGAGTGGAAAATAGCCTTCAAGACCAAGGAGGATCTTTATGAGTGATTAGTCATGCCCTTTGGATTGACAAACACCCCAAGCACCTTGATGCAGCTTATGAATGAGATACTTAATAAGTTCTTGGAAAATTTGTTATTGTCTATTTGGATGATATTTTAATTTTCAGCAAGACTTTGGAAGAACATTTATTTCATATTCATAGTCTCTTTGAAAGGTTAAGGGAAGAAAAACTATTAATTAATTTGAAGAAGTGTATCTTTGAAAAAAGGGAGTTAGTTTATTTGGGGTTTGTTATATCACCTGAAGGTCTCAAAATGGATCTAGAGAAGGTAAAAGCCATCTTGGAATGGCCTACTCCAAGGTCTACTACTAAGGTAAGATCATTTCATGGTCTGGTTAGTTTTTGTAGGAAGTTTATTAAGAATTTTAGTGGCATATGTGCACCCCTAATTGACACAATAAGAGGGGATAGAAAAGAGTTCAAATGGACTGCAACAGCTGCAAGAAGTTTTGAATTGCTGAAGAAGAAGGTGACAGAACAACCTATGTTGGGACTTCCAAATTTTAGAAAGGTGTTCCAGGTGGATTGTGATGCTAGTGGCAGCGCTATTGGGGCTGTATTGATCCAAGAAGGTAAGCCTATTGCATATTTTAGTGAAAAATTGAATGATGCAAAGAAGAAGTATTATGTTTATGATCAAGAGTTCTATGCAATAGTTCAGGCCTTAAAGAAATGGAGGCACTATTTGTTGCCAAAGGAATTTGTTTTGTATACTGATCATCAGGCATTACAGTACCTAAATAGTCAAGGTAAATTGAATTAGAGGCATATGAAGTGGGTAGAGTTCTTGCAGAGTTATACATTTTTGTTGAAGCATAGAAGTGGAAAATCTAATAGGGTTGCAGATGCACTAAGTAGGAGATAGTTGTTACTTACAGTAATGCAAGTTGAAGTAGTTGGGTTTGATGAACTCAAGAATTTGTAGCCTGAGGATCCTGATTTTGCTAAAGCATGGAAAGCTTGTAAAGAGCCTGTTGCTATAGATAGAACCAAGTGGTTAGACTATTTGATTCAGGATGGTATGTTATTCAAGGGCAGCCAATTGTGCATTCCAAGGAGTTCCATGAGGGAAAATTTGATTAAAGAGAAACACAACAGAGGGATGGCAGGACATTTTGGTCAAGATAAGACCATTGCCATTCTTAGAGAACATTATTTTTGGCCTCAAATTTCACAGGATGTGAAGAAGTTTGTACAGAGTTGCCAGGTTTGTCAAGTTGCCAAGGGATTTAGTCACAATACTAGACTACATCAGCCATTGCCTATTCCATCAAGTCCATGGGAGGATGTAAGTATGGATTTTGTTCTTGGATTGCCAAGGACACAAAGGGGTAACGACTCAGTATTTGTGGTGGTTGATAGGTTCTCCAAAATGGCACATTTCATTCCATGCCACAAGACTCATGATGCTGTCCATATTGCAAACTTTTTTTTCAGAGAGGTGGTAAGACTACATGGTCTTCTAAGGAGTATAGTTTCTGACAGAGATGCTAAATTTGTGGGGCATTTCTGGAGAACATTGTGGAAAAAATTGAGAACATACTTCAAATTCAGTTCCACACATCACCCACAGGCTGACAGCCAAACATAAGTGGTAAACAGAAGTCTAGGCAATTGGTTGAGATGTTTAGTTGGGGATAAGCCCAAGGGATGGGATTTGATTCTACCACAAGCAGAGTTTGCTTACAATAACTCTATAAATAGGAGTACTGGAAAATAACCATTCCAAATTGTATATGGAAGTAGCCCAAGGACTGCACCAGAATTGAGGAAGATAGAGCAAGGGGAGAGGACAAGTGCTAAAGCTAAAGAATTTGCTGAACATATCAAGCGTCTACATGAGGAGGTTCAGGCACACATTACCAAGATGAATCAAGAGTATAAAGCTAGGGATGATCAAAGGAGAAGACATAAGGAATTCCAAGTAGGGGATCTAGTCATGGTGCACTTATGAAAAGAAAAATTTCCAGCCAGCGCTTACAACAAGCTGAAAATGAAGAAAGTTGGCCCTTGCAAAATTCTGAAGAAACATGACTCAGGAAATGCATATGAGGTGGAGCTACCAGATGGTGTTCACATTTTTCCTATTTTCAACATTGTAGACTTAATAGAGTATCATGATGATGGTGCAGATGAGGAGCTAGTGTTAAAGCAATGTCCAATTCCTACTTCTAAGAAGGAGGAGATAGAAGACATTCTAGATCATCGTGTGGGTAGAAGTACCAAAAATAGGCAGTATGAAGAGTATTTGGTCAAGTGGAAAGGACGACCGATAGAGGACTCAACCTAGATTTCAGCAGCTGAGGTTTCCCATTTGGGATTTCCTCTACCATTGATAAAGTGACAAGGTCACTTTTCAATCTACCCTGGGTGTCTGATGCAGGAGCATCCATAGGTATAAGGGCAATCCTGTGTCACCCAAAAAAAAAATGTACTTAGACTTAGTTTCTGTTTCATGTGTTTTCATTGTTGGATACCCATTTGGGTCAAATAAAGGTTCCAACTCTCACAATTCCACTATCAGTGTTCTATGATAGAGTATTTGAACACCTTGGGATACGTGTAAATGCCAAAAAAATAGGAGTAAGTAATTGAGCCATCATTTTGGTGAACTAGGAGGTGTAAATTGGCCAAATGAATGTAATTATAATTTAGAGCATTCCAGAAAAAGAATCAGGTCAAAAGGCCCCACGGTTTGAAAGTTATCGCAATTTTTCAAGTTTTGGAGACCTCTTAAGAATGCTTCAAAGTTAGGTTAGGGGCATTAAATGACCTCAAAAAGGGCCAAAAAATGGGGGACGAGCTAAGCTGGTCCATAGGGCTATAGAGTGCATTGAGAGCTTTCTGGAAATGTAAATGGTTCATCAATCAGAGCTACGGTTCAAAAGTTATGCCTCCTGAAAGTTCAGTTATCATTTTTGGATTCTTCTAGATTCGTGTCCACTTCTAATGCAGCTTTTGGAGCCTTCTATTTGGTCAGTGGATGCCTACTAGCACTTTCTAGAATGTATTCCTAGTCCTTAACCCTCCGAGGTCTATTTAAGGACATTTCTGGCATTGTAAAAGGCAGTTCAGAGTGGAGTTTTAGAGGATGTACTGAAAGGAGAAATTATCTCCAGATTTATGTTATTGTAAGCCCTTAGGGCATGTTATGAAGTCTATTTTCTCTGTACTGAATGTACTAGCTTATTTTCACAGTTAATACAATTTCCCTTTTCCTGTTGTATCCATTATGTGCTTGGGTTGTGTCCCCATCAAGTTGGTAAGACATTTTGGCATTGGTATGACTACTGCAATTCTCCAAAAGTATTTCCATTGGCCAAATATGAAACATGATATCATTGCATATATAAAATCTTGTGTTTGTTGTGCCATTACAAAGCCTTCAAATCATAAATTGGGCCTTTATCTACCGTTATCTATTCTTGATAAACCATGGCATTCTTTTTCAATGGACTTTATGTCTAGGCTCCCAAGTAGTAGAAGGGGAAATGACTATATATATGTGGTAGTAGTTAGATTTTCTAAAATGGCTATCATGGTGGCTTGTAAAAAAATGATTTCAGTAGAGGAGACCACTAAGCTATTCTTTGAACATGTTTGGGTTCACTTCAGGTTGCCAAAAAGCATTATTTCAAACAGGGATAGTAGGTTCCTCAGTAATTTTGGTCTTCATTTTGGGCTAGAATGGACACCAAGTTGACAAAATCTACAACATTCCATCCTCAAATAGATGGCCAAACAAAGGTAGTCAACAAAATGATTATCCATATCCTTTGGATGTACCACTCCAAACACCCATGTACATGGGATGAGAGCTTGCCTTATGTCCAACATACTTACAATTGGGCACTTCACAGTACTATAGGACATATTCCATTTGAGGTTTGTCTTGGGTATCAACCATTGGCACCCATAGATGTAGCATTAGCCATCTCACAATCTAGCCAGCCACTCAATACTAAAAAGGAGGTAGATAGAGAAGGAAAATTTATTAAAAAGATCAAATAGTCAGAACAACAAGTTCATGATATTTTATAACAAAGGAATAATAAGTATAAGAAAAGACATGTTTAGCATAGAACTCCCCATCATTTTTAGATTGGTGACAAGGTATGGCTACATCTTCAAAAAGAGCACCTCCAAGGACTGTATCAAAAGCTTCATCCTACTTGGTATGGGCCTTATATCATTAAGAAACAAGTTGGTGAGAATGCTTTTGAACTCTATCTGCCACAATTTTTGGGAATACATCCAATTTTTAATGTGGAACTATTGTGACCCTATTTTCCTCCATTATTGGACATCTCTCAAGTTGCTAAACGTATTCATGCTACAGAATTGAATCCATCGACTATTATGCCATTATAGTGTGATCATGTCACTAAAGTCATGTTGAAATCTTTGAGAAATCATAAAATTCTGTTATATAGGGTGGTTCGAGTTGGTCAATTCTCTCATCAGGGCAAATGGTTAACCAAGGAACAAGTTGCAGCACAATTCCCTCATCTACTATAGAAGATCGATGCAATGGGGCCTATTGCCTTTTAAGGGGGGAGGAATGATCTAGATTATAAGAAGATATAATAATTTTGAAAGTATTTTTCATATTATTTTTCTTTAATAGTTTTTCTATTTCTTTTTGTTTGGGATTTTTGGAGGTCTTCTACTCAAAATTTGAAGCCGAAACTATAATTAGTCCCTAAAATTGGGTAGCTGAAGGTTTGATATATTAGGGACTAAACTAGAATTTTAGTTCTTCTTTCCAATAGTGTAAGAAGTTTTGAATTCTAAGTTATAGGTCAAAAGTTATGACCCCAACAAGTTGTGGTAATTAAACACCTAGTTTTGAATAAGTTTAGTTTAATTTGTTGTTTTTATTTGTTAGCCACATAAATTTTTTGAATTCATGTTATGGTGGCTATTGATATTACATCATTGTATATATTCCTTCAATCTCAATGAGTAAGATGGCTTTTTGTTTGCATACAACTCTTTCAAGTTTTGCAAGATTTTCTAGAATTTGAACGTTGGTATTACAGGTAAGTGTTTCACCAGATATCATGTTTTGCAGCCCACTTTATCAATTTAGATCAATTCCAATAATAACTATTTTTTGGAATGGGTATAAGCTCATTTTAAAGGAAAAATGGGAATACATATTCCTATTCATATTAATTACACAAATAAAACTCTATTATGTAAGTTGTACCTCTTATTGACTCAACAAAACAACTCACTTTGAACTATTAATAATGTAGCGCAAAAATATGATCCAACAGATGAAACAAATCCATGATTATTTCGTTTATATTTCTTGAGAAACTATGAGGATCTTTAGAAGGTATTTTGGGAGTGGAAAAAGTCTTTTGAACACCTCCTCCTCAGTAGTTTGAAAGGTCTCTTTTTTGCATCTCTTTCTCTCTCTCTCTCACACACACACACGCACACACACACACACACACACACACACACATACACCCACCACACAACAATGTTTAGTTAAAATATAAAATGTTGGAATGCTTTAAAATATCTGGGGGGGGGGGGGGAGGGAGTGAATTAGATATCCAAGGTCCAGATGTATAAACAAAACTTTCCAAAGCTTAGTGAACCCATAAAAATATTTATCTTCATCATGCATGCATCCATAAGATTATGCAATCATTTAAAACTTGTAGGTTACTGTCAAATCTACTTGCAAAAATGTAAACATGAAACATAACAGATTCAACAACACACTTGACACAATGATTTAATGGAAACCCACTTTGGGAAAAACCACTAGCAACATGCTACTCTTTTCCACTCTTCTAAAGTGATGCCCTATTGTTGCCACACTTTTCAACCTATACCCATTTTGCAAAGTGTAAAATGATCTTGTCTCTTAGTTTGGTCTGGGTATGTCCAAGTCTAGTTCTTTCCCCTCAAGTGAAAACTTTCTCCATCAGGTTTTTCACCTTTTCTCTTCTCCTGCATTACATAATCGGGTGGGTTTTCCTTGTTTTTGTGAGTTTGTTGGTAGTCTAGAACCTAATTCAATGGAGATTCTTGCATCTTATAATGATTTTCACAAAGTTATTTTTGAGGATAAACTTTTTCATGGCTTATTCATAGTTTGCACATAAAGAAAATGAAGCTTGCAAAGAATCCAACATCACCTTCTCCTCGATCGGTTTCCAACCCTTGAAGGAGATTTTCCGCAACAAGAACCAAATGAGGTTTACAGGCTGAAGCAAGAAGGAAATGAGTTTTTTTATGGATTTATCATCCCTACATTTTAGTATTCTACCTTGGGAGGCACTTGGGATTCATCATAGTTCCAAGAATCACTTCTAGCAAAAAACTTTGAAGTAGCTTCTCCATAGCTGGCTTTCGACCCATGAAGTCAATTTTTTGATAAAGGAATTTGTGAGAGAGAAAAGATTTTTGCAGCCCTTTTGAGATTTTCTAAAACATAGAGACACATTGACTTAAAGGATAAAGTGAAAATAAAGGCAAGGGCAAAAAAATGGAAATTGCCTTCTCCTTGGTGGGTTTTCAACCCATGGAGGTGATTTTCTGCATCCAATAAGAAATCAACTCTACAAGCATGTTAGGCACACAAATTGATCACAAGATACTTAACAGTGGTAATGGAGACAAGTTAATCACATTTGGAAAGGTATTTTGAGCAGAATCTGACTGAGCAGATATTTCCTTACAGAGTACTCCGATCTTAATTCTTTGGAATTTGGTAAAAAATGGTAAAGTAACTATGTAATAAAAGAAATTTATCGTTGAGCCAATGAAAATAGTGAAAAGACATGGAAAAATCCATTAGAAACTCCTACATTTAATAATCCAATGGATTTATTCTTTAATTCACTCGTGTGGCATGGATCTTGAAGATTAACAAGTGAATTAAGATTTCTATTTAGAGAGAAACATAAAAGATTTTCAAATTACCGCTTTCTTTATTGAACTATTATGCTATTGAAATGTATAGCATTTTCAAAGCTAATATACTTGCAAATCCTACTCTCTGCACCACTTTTAATTGTAAGGTTTCAATTCACTTCTATCTCAGATAAGATGGAAACTAGATTCATTGGTTTTGATGGGCTGAGTGCAATTAAGTCAACACTACAAAATTTTATAGACATCTTGCTCCATTTCTATGACATGCAAGATTTTCAAAGGAGGTTGAGGAAAGAGCCAATTCACCCTATAATAGAGAAAATCCAAGGAAGAGGGCTAGTGGAAGCAATTGGATTTCCAGTGGTAGTTCAAGGTCTCGAGTTGATTATCAAATGTATAAACCACTACAATCCAAAAACCAAACAAATTTTATTGCCTAACCATGTAGTTTTAATCTCAATTTATAGGCAAACTATAGTAAATTAGCTCCAACTTCCAGAGCAAGAAGAATTTTCTGAGTTGATTGTAGGGGGAGCCATGTCCAAGTTCTCTTTGAATAAAATGGTGTGGCAAAAGGAAATTAGGAGGTCTTGGTTCCAAAAGCCATGGGGAGCTAAAAGTAAGGTTTCTAAGACTCTATTTAGCACCGATCTCAAGCTTGAGATCATAGACATTCTAGTCTTTTTGCATTGATTGAAAGGTGAGGTAGAAGCACTCAATTTTGTTAAAAAATATTTCTTTTTGGAACAAATCATCTATTTAGATACACATTATATTGATTGCACATATGAAGTAAGTGAGCATCTATCTAGATCCCTTAGTGCTGTAAAGTTTTACAATATCTTCTACATGTCTTCTTTCTTGATTTATATGTTAGTCTCTCTACAATTGTGGCCAAGCCTTCCTAGAATAGAGAACTCTTCCGATGATGTGAAAAGTTATGAATTTTATCCATGCTTGCAATTATAGAATAGCTATGCAGAATATGTTAGAGTTAATGAGTCTTTTATAATGAGGATTTTTAGGGAACTCCAAGGATGCTTGGAGAGGAGGTTCAACTCACAAGAAATGGCGGCCATCATTTAGCTTGGTAGCTACTTTATTCAATTCTCATCCTTTTTGTATTTGCGTCTTGCAGCTTTTAGTAGATTTCCTTTGAAGCTACAAAGATACCCAAGTGATATGATTGTGCTAATAGAGATCATGAGGCAAGTGATCTAGGTGAATGTGTTGAGCAAAAGCTTGAGAAAAAAAGGGTGTGAATTCCCTATGAAGGTTGGAGCTTACAATTGTGAGTCTCAATCTGATGCCAAAAACATGCTCAAGGCATTCAAGACTAAGTACAAGTTGGAAGGATATGAGGTTGTGAGACCCATGTTCGATCCAAATGGATATGCAAGAGAGGTGCTAGAAATTGGGGGTGTGATCAAGCATGTCACCACTATAGAAGATTATTGGGAAAATTGCAAAGATGAGTTGGAAAGCCGAGATCATGCTTTTGCTAGGCTCATGGTGGAACAAGTAAAGACATATGGTATCAATCTCAATGTTGAAGGATTAGAGGATGATGGTCAAAATATGTATAAAAATACTTATTTGACTAAGTTAAGGGGAATTCCCATTAGTTTTGAGCCATATGTAGATTTGGAAGAGAATCTTGATATCATGATGGCTAGGATCATCAAGAGAATAGGGAAATGGGTTGAGTGGGCAACTAGGAAGAGTCAGAGTAAAAATGCAGCCACCCAAGCTTCTCCAGCAGTTGCAACACCTACTTCATCTAAGAGTGCTACACTAGGTGTGTACATAGCTTCTACTCAAGGGCCAACTCAACCTTTAGGAGGAGGTGATCAACCTCCAAAAAAGAATGTTCCGATAGGTAAGACCTATCATGATGGTTCTCTCCTAGTCATAGGAACCTAGGATGGTACTGAAGAGAAGAAGATGGAAGAGCCAAAGGACATTACCTCCACTCTAGTTCCATCCCCTCATGCTACTCCAGTTCCATCTCCTTACAGTACCATGGTTCCTTCCCCTTATACCACTTCAAGTCCATCTCCTCATCATAGCCCTATTCCATCAATAAGTGCTTCACTTTTGAGGCCAAGTGGTTCCCTTATATAGATAGTAGACTTAGGGGATGGAAATCATAGCAACAAAAAGTCTACTGAGTTAAATGAGGTGGCGAAGAAAACTTTAGAAGTGGAGAAATGCCAAACTTCTTCTAGGTTCATCTCTAAAGATTCAAAAAATCCTTTCTCTTCAATTGTAGTAACAATAACTCCAATTAAGAAAAAGATGTTTAGTATTGAGTCAGTTGGAATGACTTCCAAAGTGATAGGAATATACTCCTAGTTGGAAGATACTTCGAAAAGGAAGAGAAAGAGAAAGGATGAAAGTGTTTCCACAAAAGATACTATATCTCTCGTAGTTCATTTTGAGACTACATTGACAAAATTTAAGAAGCAAAAGACTTTGTCAATACTAGGACAAGATCCAAAAAAAGGGCACTTGACAATGGAAATAGCCAAGCCAAACAAAGGAGGGAGAATTATAGACATGATGCCTGATGATTTTACTCTACATTCAATTGATCTTGGAGAAGTCAAACATGACACAAAATTTGGCTTGTGGAGATCAATTAATGAAGTAATAGAAGTACAATTAGAAAGTCTTAAGTTAGTAAAGATTAGGATGAAAGTCGAGATAGAAGAATTGAACAAGTTCATCAGGCAACTAATCACTCTACTATCAACTATCTCTGGTGTGTCTGTAACCCAAACCCCTATTGCAGCTAAAGTGTGAGCCCTCATTTCCTAGCTCCAAGAAGATAGGAATTATGGCTATATTGGTAAAGAATGGATCAGGAAATTCAAATTGGAAGGAGTCACAATCGTGGAACAGATTGGTAATGTTATCTTAAGATTAGAAACAAAAAAAGATAACATTATATCAAATAGAAATATTCTGGCTAGAGAAAGGGTGAAATGCAAAGATTGCATCTCCCTCTTGAAGATGAACATCGAAATGAAGGCCAAAGAAGTAGTGGAAGATAAAATCTTACCAAAGGGGGATGAGCCTCTATTTGAGTGGCTTCAAAGCACATAGTTTAAAATTGGGATGATCCAATCTATAGAAAAAGGGCTCAGAGAAATAGAGGAAAAGGTGAAGAAGACACAGGACAAAGGATTTGAACTTATGAGTCGATAACATATAGACTCTGAAACAAATGGCCAAGGAAAAGAACTTATTAGGTCAATGTCATGAAGGAGAACTTTTCTAGATTCTTGGATAGTTTGTCAAATATAAACTTCCATAATCCACATACCTAGGCATGAATAGATAATTCCAATAATTGTTGCTACTAAGGCATATAGGGCAAAAATAGAAAAAAGGGAAGAAGTCTAAATGATTCATATTATTCCCTCTTTTCATTTTCTTTTGTAATTTTGTAATTCGACAAACTGGCATCTTGCCATTTGTCTTTTTTAGAAAATGAACTGATTAAGCTTCCATTGTAATGGTCATCTCAAAACTCTGTATGTATGAAATTGAAAGATTAATGAAAGGTCTACAAATTTTTGGTGTGAAGTACTTTTTGTTGTAGAGACAATTGAATGGTATTTTATGTCAATGATTTTCTATTCTAGTTTGGTTTAGTTTAGGTCTTATTTTTTCTCTTTTGTTTGAATCAAAACAAGGAAAGAATAGAGTTTCACTTCCCTTGTTTTGAAACAACAGATGAATGTGATAGGCATTGTTATTATTCATTCAAAGAGGAAATTCATCCAACATTTCTAGTTTATTAGTCACAATTCAGATTCAAGTTAGCTTAGTGTAGTATTATTTATTATTTGGATAAACTTTATGAATTCATAAGACGTGTGAATGCATAAACCTATTTTGGTACTAAAAAATGTCTATTCACCTGACTTAGATTCTATTTAGGTCTAGCTTGGTTATACCTCTTCTATTCTTAGGTCAATAACATACCCCCAAATTAGTTTAGGAAGAAAACATAATTCACTAAAGATCTTGCATAAGGATTTGTACCTATCAATTCAAAGAAAAGAATATTTATTTGTAAGTGGTTGTTCAGCTATTTGTGACTAGATATTGTTCCAAACTTGGGTATTAAAGGGTCATAATCAAAAGAATAAATCTATTTACCAATAGATTTTTGGTGACTCTATTGGGGACTCGAACAATCACTTGTTTAAAAATCCTATGTCATGAGGAAAATTGGTACTCCCTCATGAAAACATTATCCTAGTGCTCCAACCTAATCTTGGTTTTCAAGACAATCAAGAAGATACAATTTCATCCCTAAATACATTTGTTTGGAGACATCAGAGGAATGCTGAACACTATAGGAATGCTAGTCAAATATTGGAAGAGGAAGAAAGAAGAGTTGAGGCTTTAGAAAGATCTATTTAGAGGAGAGACATTCAAAGAGTAGAAAAATAATCAAGACAAGCAACTTAGAGACAAAATTAACTTGGCATCCTAGAAAGGTTCCTCATAAGTACCAAGGAATAGGGTGGGCAAGACCCCATTTTTGATAAACTTGTAGAGCTTGGTTTTCCAATCTTAGACATTCTGAAGCAAAAAGGTGAAAATAAAAGTTAGAGTAGACCACCTTCTCCTATTAGAAATCAAGACACTAGCACTTCACATTCTACTTGTCAGGTATTGACCCTACATGGAATTACTACTCCTCTAGTTATTAATTTCCCACTGTATATTGCTAGAATGATCATGGCTACTCCATGGGCTATAGAAATAGGACCACTAGCACTAACAACTTACCATCCCCTCCTGGCTAGGTCAAGGAAGAATTTCCCAAAATTCTCAAGAGATGGGAAGGTTACCACAGATGAACATATTAAAGCTTTCTTCATAGCTACACACATATTAGGTGTTGGGCATGAAGATGTCACCATAAGATTATTTGTGGAAACCTTGGTAGATAGTGTGGCACACTAGTTCTATCATCTTGATGATGGCTCGATTACTGATTGGGATACAATAAGAACTAAATTTGAGAGAAGGTTCAAAATTGTGGAAGATGAACATGCCCTATTAAAATAGTTGACTTCAATTATAAATCAACCCACTATGAGTATGAGAGATTTTGTTTCCAAGTTCAATAAGATTATTAGTAGACTCCCAATTGCCAATAGACCCACAACTAGTAATTTGAAATCCTTCTTTATTAGTGCAATGCCTTCAGATGTTAATTATGATTTAAGAAGAGCACATCCCACAGATTTAGCAAATGCACAAAAGAAGGCAATTGAATTGGAAAATGATTTAATTTTTGCAGGAAAATGGAAATGGGAACTTCAAACTAAAGGAAGTTCTAGTAATACCATGTCATCTTAGGAGATGATTTAGAAATTTTCAAATGAGCTGGTAGTGGTAAAGAAGCAGTTACCTAGATTCAATAATTCCTATCAGTGGAATTATCAAAACTCACTAGGAAGGAACAATGAAGGTAGATTCCTATAGCTCATAGGATCACAACCTAGGTTGCAAATTGAAGTGGCACTGAAGAAGGGAAATATGTGCATTTTTCAGTTGACCATAGATCATGATAGTGAGAGTTGTTTGGAGACTGCTTGTATGATGCAGTTATTATCTACTAATGAATTGAACACAAAAACTCCTTTTTTAGAACCCAACTCTTATTTAAATGGCAACTCTAGAAATGTATTTTTAGAATATGAATCAGATTCTAAACCAAAAGGTGAATGTTGTACAACTATCGACAGAACTTCATACATAGTGCTTACCCAAGGCCAAAGGTTCAAGAATCAATCTTTTAGTCACATTCACAAAAATGACTCCAATCCTATGATAAGTAATGTACATGCTGATCAAGGAGCATATACTTCACAAATGGGTAAGGAAAAAACACCTTTTGATTTCATTCAACTCTATGAAAATTCAAAAATTCAAATTTCTCCTATAGATTATTTGAAGTCACACCCTTCTGAGTTAAAGAGATTGGTAGACCGGTGTAAATGAAACACATCAAATTTAAATCATAGTGTGGCTGTTGAAAAAGAAGATGAAACTTTGACATCTAGTCTTTTTAATCAAGAAGATTCTATAGTCTTAGCAATATCTCCAAGGAAAAAGCCCCACTCTTTTTATATCTCATTGTATATCAATGGATGTAAACTTAGCAATTGTATAATAGATTTGGGTGCATTAGATAATGTTATGCCTTATTCTGTAGCCAAAGCCTTGGGTCTCAACCTTACTAAAGTGCAAGGGAGATGTTATTCTATAGATGCTAAACAAGTTCCCTTACTCAGACAGATTAAAGATTCTCAAGTAGCCTTAGCTTCACATCCAGAAAAGAAGCTCTTATTGACCATTCTAGTAGCTGATATTCTAGCAAGCTATGGACTTCTTCTAAGTAGAAGTTTTTGTCAAGACTTAGGAGGAGAAATAAAGGTAGACTGGTCTCAGGTAGTGATACCCATCAAGAATAAGAAAGTCAAATAAGAACTCAAAGAAAAGGAAAAGTTTATAGTCTTGAAATCAAATGATCCTAAAGCTCAGATCCTATATCAAGAGTTGGAATTCAATAACTACATGTTGTTTACTTAAGAGGTTTTGGATGAACAAAGAGATGAAAATCAAAGTTAAGAGTTTCTAATGAAAATAAAGATGCATTAGGCATATGGACACTCGAATTTGATGGAAGCTATGCCTCTTCAGGATCTAGAGTAGGTGTAGTGTTGATATCCCTAAAAGGAGAACCTGAACCCATGGCCTTCAAATTAGAATTTGGAAATATGAATAATACTATAGAGTATGAGGCCTTATTACTGGGAATAATAATAGCAAAAGAAAGAGGGATAAAGATCCTAAAATCTCAAGGTTATGTAGAGCTTATTGTGAAACAAGTAAAAGGACAATATTCTATGAAAAACCACAAGCTGAAGAATTACAAAAATAGAGTTTGGGATGAGATAGAAGGCCTAGATGCCTTCTCTATTGAAGTAGTTTTGATGGAGATGAACACTAAGGCTAATTCCCTTGTAGTCTTTTCCTCCCTATTATTTCCTCATCCAAAATTCAAAGACAAAAAGTATCAGATTGAAATTATGTATCGATCCGCTATTCTAGACAACGTAGAATCCTAGCAAGTCTTCAATGATGATAAGAGTTTGCAGCTATTCTTGGAGAATGATAAGTCTAGTTTTGATCATGAATCCAGTGGAAGTGATCATGAAAGCTTTGATGTAAATAGGAAACAAAATCAAAATGGAGAAGTTTAGTTGAAAGGTAGTATTATTCTCCCGTATTTTGTGGCTTTGGAAAAACTGTTTAATAGACATAATGCTTACATAAAGTAAAAGAAAGTAGAAAATGGGCCTACCATAAGTGAATATGAGGGAGTAAACATTGGAGATACTCATAATCCCAAAATGATTAATATTCAAAAATATTGTTCACCTAAATAGAAAGAAACTGTAAGAAATTTATTCATAGAATAAAGAGATGTTTTTACCTGGAGTTATGAGGATCTGAAAAGCTATAGGGATGGGAAGGTAAAACATCAAATTCCACTAAAGCCTAATGTAGTCCCTTTTTGGAAAAAAAGAAGGAATTATAATCCTAAGGTTGTAGGTGCCATTTTCCAAGAGGTAGATAAAATGTTGAAGGTGAGAATCATTTATCCCATTCATCATTCCACCTGGATAGCTAATATAGTACCTGTCAAAAAGAAGAATGGAGAGATAAGGATCTATGTTGATTTTTGCAATTTGAACTAGACATCTCTAAAAGATAACGTTTCTCTTCCTAATATGGATTACTTACTACAAATAGTGGCGGGATTTGAAATGATGTCTATGCTTGATGGATTCTCAGGTTACAATTAGGTCAAAGTAGAAGAGAAGGATCAACATAAGATGACATTCACCACTCCTTGGGGTAGATTTTCATATCATAGAATGCCCTTTGGGATTATCAATGCTGTTGCTACATTCCAAAGATGTATGAGCAAGACATTCGCTGACCTGAAGGATCGAATCATTGTTATATACTTGGATGACCTCATCGTATTCTCAAAAAAGAGGAAAGATCATATGGTAGATTTGAAAAAAGTTTTACAAAGATGTCGAGAACATGGAATGTCTCTTAATCCAAAGAAATCAATTTTTTGTGTGACAAAGGGAAAACTCCTAGGTCATATAGTGTCCTAAGAGGGCATTAGAATTAACCCTAAATGGGTGGAGGCCATTCAAAGATTAAGCTTGCGTTCAAATAAAAGAGGAGTTAAATCTTTCTTCGGGCAAGTGAATTTCCTTAGAAGGTTTGTGCCTGATTTTGCATAAACCACTAAGCATATAGTGGATATGATGAAAGGGAATTCAAATTTTAGATGGAATGAGGTAAGAAAGTGGGCCTTTCAAGATATAAAGACTACTATTGCTAATGCCTTGATTTTATGTCACCCAAATTATAAACGAGATTTCATCATTTATTGTTACACTTCTGAACATACTTTATCAGGAATACTTATACAGGAAAATGATGAAGGGTAACAAGCCCCAATAGCTTTCATGAGAATACCTTTGAAGAATCATGAAATAAAATATTCACAGATTGAAAAGCATGCTTTTGTAGTGGTTAAGGCACTCAAAGATTTTCAATTCTATATCCTACATTTACATTCTGTAGTCTTTTTCCCAAATGTAGTAGTAAAGAGTGTGTTGACACAACAAGATATAGGTTGTAATTTCAAAGGAGAATGGGTAGCAAAAATATAAGATTATGATATAGAAATCAAGCCTACCAAGCTAATAAGGGGAAATTCTCTATTCAAGGAAATTGCAGAAAACAAGATCACTGAAGAATTAGAAGAATCAGGGGAGAAGCAGTTGGTTTTAGCTATAGGTCTCTACAATTCATGGTTTGAGAATATTTCTTATCTACTAACATATTGTGAATGTCCAGAAGGCCTAAGTGCAAGACAAAGAAGAGATCTTCAACTATAAGTAGCTAAGTATGTGATTTGGGATGGTAAATTATTCAAAAAAGCCATTGATGACACTTTTCTTAGGTGTGTAAACAAACAACAACAAAAAAGCTATTGAGAACTTTTCACAATGAGGTTTGGAGATGAAATTTCTCATCTTTAGTCACAACTTTTAAAATACTAAGGCAATGCTACTACTGGTCTAAAATGTTTAAAGATGCCTATTCTTGGGTAGCAAAATTCGAGAAGTGCAAGATGTTCTCTGGGCACCCTTAACTATCTACTCTGCCATTGAGACCTGTCATCATCGAAGGACATTTTCAACAGTGGGGTCTCAATTTTATTGGTCTGATTAGTCTTGCATCTAGTGTTGGTCATCAATACATAACTAACTACTTCATTAAGTGGGTAGAAGCTAAAGATACCAAGAAAACTATTTTTGAAGTGGTATGTGAATTCATAAAGGAGAACATATTGGTCAAGTTTGACATTCCCATTAAATTAGTGATGGACAATGCATCTTATTTTTCTTCAATTTAAATTACCAATTTCTTTTTTGAGTATGGGATCATTGTTGGCCATTCATCTAATTATTTCCCTCAAGAAAATGGTCAAGCTGAGTCTAGTAACAAGAACTTGCTGAATATTTTTAAGAAATTTGTTTCAGATAATCAAAATACTTGGCACAAAAAGATCCATGAAGCACTTTGGGCAGATAGAGTGACACCTAAAAGGGAAATTGACATATCTCCTTTTGAATTAGTTTACAAGACTAAGGCTAATCTCCCCTTACCTTTGGAATTAGCCACAAATAAACTTAGAACAATGATCGAAGATGATGTTTATAAAGATGGTCTAGAGAAGAGGATTTTATACTTGAGCAAACTTGAAGAGGAAAGGGAAGAAATTGTAGATCACATTACACAACATCAGATGCAAGTGAAGGATATATTTGATAAGAAAGCAAGGCCCCAAAAATTCATTATGGGAGACAGTGTGCTACTTTAGGATAAATGAAACACTCCAAAAGGAATGCATAAGAAGTTTGATACTTTATGGAAATGCCCATTCAGAATTCATTAGGTATTTGAAAATAATTCTTTCAAGTTGGTGTATGAAGATGGTGAATTACTACCCCTGACCTATACTGGTCAAGATCTAAATCTTTATCAAATTATAAATTGAGAATAGGTAACCCATGCATTGTATTATAGTTAGTTTTAGCTTCTTTTTTGTTTCTTAGTTAGTCATTTTACCTTGCTTTTGTTTTCCTGTTCTTTACCTTGCTTGTGTTTTGTTGTGTTGCCACCTTTTATCTTCTTTGTGAAACTAGAGATTTTGAGTTTTACTTGCTTGAATATGCTCAACCCAAGTCCCTAGTCAGAGCTAGTTGTTGTCCCACTTTTCATCCTATACCCATTTTGCAAAGTGGAAAATGATCATGCGTCTTAGTTTGGTTTGCATATGTCCAAGTCCAGTTCTTTCCCCTCAAGTGAAAAGTTTCTCCATTAGGTTTTTCACATTTTCTCTTCTCCTGCATTACATAACCAAGTGGGTTTTCCTTGTTTTCATGAGTTTTTGGGTAGTCTAGAACCTAATTCGATGGAGATTCTTGTGTCTTATAATGATTTTCACAAAGTTATTTTTGAGGATGAAATTTTTTGTGCCTTAATCATAGTTTCCACATAAAGAAAATGAAGCTTGCGGAGAATCCAACATCGCCTTCTCCTCGACAGGTTTCCAACCCTTAAAGGAGATTATCTATAGCAAGCAACAAATGAGGTTTACAGGTTGAAGCAAGAAGGAAATGAGTTGTTTTATGGATTGATCATCCCTACATTATAGTATTCTACCTTGGGAGGCACTCAAGATTCATCATAGTGCCATGAATCACTTTTAGCAAAAAATTCTGAAGTAGCTTCTCCACGGTGGGCTTTCGACCATGAAGTCAATTTTTTGATAAAGGCATTTGTGAGAGAGAAAAGCAAGTAAGTGGGTCCCTTTTCAATTTTCTCAACCCTTTTGAGATTTTTTGAAACTTAGAGACACATTGACTTAAAGGATAAAGGGAAAATAAAGGCAAGGGTGGAAAAGTGGAAATTGCCCTCTCCTCGGCAAATTTTCAACTCATGAAGGCAATTTTCCACATCCAATAAGAAATCAACTTTGCAAGCATGTCAGGCACACAAATTGATCAAAAGATACTTAAAAGTGGTAATGGAAACAAGTTAATCATATTTGGAAAAGTATTTTGGGTAGAATTTGACTAAGCGGTTATTTCCTTACAGAGTACTCCGTTCTTAATTCTTTGAAACTTGGTGAAAAATGGGAAAGTAGCTATGTAATAAAAGAAAGTTACTATTGGGCCAATGGAAATAGTGAAAAGACATGAAAAATCCATTAGAAACCCCCACATTTAATAATCCAATGGATTTATCCTTTAATTCACTCATGTGGCTCAAATCTTAAAGATTAACGAGTGAATTAAGATTTCTATATAGAGAGAAACATAATAGATTTTCAAATTACTAATTTCTTTATTGAACTATTATGCTATTGAATTGTATAGCTTTTTCAAATCTAATATACTTGCAAATCCTACTCTCTGTGCCACTTTCAATTTTAAGGTTTCAATTTACTTCTATCTCAGATAAGATGGCAACCAGATTCACTGGTTTTGATGGGCTGAATGGAATTAAGTCAACACTGCAGAATGTTACAGACACCTCACTCCATTTCTTTGATGTGCAAGATTTTCAAAGAAGGTTGAGGATAGAGCCAATTCACCCTATAACAATGAAACTTTGAGGAAGTGGGCTAGTGGAAGTAGCTGGATTTCTAGTGATAGTTCAAGCTCCCAAGATGATTGTTGAATGTATAAACCACTACAATCTAGACACCAAAATTATTTTTTTGCCTGACCATATAGTTCTAATCTTGATTGATAGGAAAATTGTAGTAAATTTCCTTTGGGTTCCAGAGTAAGAAGAATTTTTTGAGTTGATAGTAGGGGGATCCATGTATGAGTTCTCTTTGAAGAAAATGGTGTGGCAAAAGGAAATTATGATGTCCTAGTTAAAAAAGCCACAGGGAGCTAAAAGTAAGGTTCCCAAGACTCTATTCAGAACTGATCTCAAGCTTGAGATTGTAGACATTCTAGTTCTTTTGCATTGATTGAAAGGTGAGGTAGAAGCACTCAATTTTGTTGAACAATATTTCTTTTTGGTACAAATCATTTGTTTAGATACACATTATGTTGATTGGGCATATGAGGTAAGTGAGCATCTGTCCAAAGCCCTCAGTGCTAGAAAGTTTTACAATACCTTCTACATGTCTTCTTTCCTAATTTATATGTTAGCCTCTCCACAATTGTGGCCAGGCCTTCCCAGAATAGAGAAATTCCCTAATGATGTGAAAATTTATGAATTTTATCCATGCTTATAATTATAGAATAGCTATGCAGAATATGTTAGAGTTAATGAATCATTTACAATGAGGATTTGCAAGGAACTACAAGGATGCTCAGAGAGGAGGTTCAACCCAGAAGCAATGGTGTTAGTTAGTTAGTTTGGTAGCTATTTTATTTACTTCTCATCCTTTTTATATTTGCATCTTGTAGCTTTCAATGGATTTCCTTTGAAGCTACCTAGATATCCAAGTGATTTGATTGTGCTAATAGAGATCGTGACACAAGTGATCCAGGTGAACATGCTAAGCGTAAGCTTGAGAAAAAAGGGTATGAATTCCCTATGAAGGTTGGAGCTTATAGTTGTGAGTCTCAGTCTGATGCCAAAAGCATGGTCAATGCATTCAAGAATAAGTACAAGTTGGAATAATATGAGGTTGTAAGACCCATGTTTGAGCCAAATTGATATGCAAGAGAGATGCTACAAATTGGGAGTGTGATCAAGCATGTCACCACTGTAGAAGATTATTGGGTAGATTGCAAAGATGAGTTGGAGAGTCAAGATCGTGCTTTTGCCAAGCTCATAGTGGAATAAGTAAAGACATATGGTATCAATCTCAATGTTGAAGGATTAGAGGATGGTGGTCAAAATATGTATAGCAATACCTATTTGACTAAGTTAAGGGGAATTCCCATCAGTTCTAAGCCATATGTGGATGTGGAAGAGAATCTTGATATCATGATGGCTATGATCATCAAGAGAATAGGGAAATGGGTTGAGTGGACAACTAGGAAGAGCCAAAGTAAAAGTGTAGCCACCCAAGCTTCTCCAGTAGCTATAATTCCTACTTCTTCTTAGAGTGCTACACCAGGTGTGACCATAGCTTCTACTCAAGGGAAAGCTCAACCTTTAGGAGGAGGTGATCAATCTTCAAAAAATAATGTCCCTATATTTAAGACTTGTAATGATGGGTCTCTCCCAGTCATAGGAACCTAGGCTGGTAATGAAGAGAAGAAGATATAAGAGCCAAAGGCTAGTGCCTCCACTCCAGTCCCATCCCCTCATGCTACTCCAATTGCATCTTCTCACACTACCCTAGCTCCATCCCCTCATACCACTCCAATTCCATCTCCACATCATAGCCCTGTTCCATTAGTAAGAGCTTCGCTTTTGAGGCCAACTGGTTTCCCTATATAGATAGTAGACTTAGGTAATGGAAAGAGTAGGAGTAGCAAGTGTACTAAGTTAGATGAGGTGGCAAAGAAAATTTTAGAAGTGGAGAAAAGGAAAACTTCTTTTAGGTTCATCTCTAAAGATTCAAAAAATCCTTTCTCTTCAACTACTATAACAATAACTCTAGTTAAGAAAAAGATGTTTAGTATTGAATCACTTGGAATGGCTTCCAAAGTGATAGGAATAGATTCCTAGTTGGAAGATACTTTGGAAAGGAAGAGAAAGAGAAAGGATGAAAGTGTTTCCAAAAAAGATACTGTATCTCTCATAGTTTGTTTTGAGACCACATTGACCAAAGTTAAGAAGCAAAAGACTTTGTCAATACTTGGGCAAGATCTGGGAATAGGGCACTTGACAATGGAAATACCCAAGCCAAAAAAAGGAGGGAGAATCGAGGACATGATGTTTGATGATTTCACTCTACATTTAATCAATCTTGGAAAAGCCACACATGACACAAAAGTTGGGTTGTGGAGGTAAAGTAATGAAGTAATAGAAGGAAAATTAGAAAGTCTTAAGTTAGCAAAGATAGGGATGAAAGCCAAGATAGAAGAATTGAACAAGTTCATTAGGAAACTAGTCACTCCATTGGCAACTATATCTAGTGTGTTTGTAACCCAAACTCCTACTATAGTGGAAGTGTGAGCCCTCATTTCCTAGCTCCAAGAAGATAGGCATTATGTCTAGATTGGTAAAGAATGGATCAAGAAACTCAAATCGAAAGGAGTCACAATCATGGAATAGATTGATAATATTATCTTAAGATTGGAAATAGAAAAAGATAACATTGTATCAAATAGTAATACTCTGGCTGGAGAAAGGGTGAAATGCAAAGATTGCATCTCCTTGTTGAAGATGATCATCCAAATGAAGGCCAGAGAAGCAATGGAAGATAAAATCTTACCATTTGAGTTGCTTCAAAGCATGTAGTTTAAAATTGAGATGATCTAGTTTGTAGATAACGGGCTCAGATAAATAGAGGAAAAGGTGAAGAAGACATAAGACAAAGGATTTGAAATTATGAGGGGATTATATACAGACTCTCAAACTAGTGGCCAAGGAAAATCACTTATTAGAGTCAATGTTATGAAGGATAAATTTTCCAAATTCATGGATAGTTTTTTAGATATAAACTTCCATAGTCAAGGTAGGATCACTAAACTACAAGCACTCAGTGGATGTATACATATGGCCAAAGAGGAACTACCAAATCAATCCAATGCTGTGAAGGAATTAGCTAGAGAGAATTCTAAATGGCTCTTAAGGTATACCAATATCTAGGTACCTAGGCATGAAGAGCTAATTCCAATAATAGTTGCTTCTAAGCCACATAAGGAAAAAATAGAAAAGGGGAAGAAGTCTAAATGATTCATATTATGCCGCCTTTCATTTTCTTTTGTAATTTTGTAATACAACAAATTGCATCTTGCCATTTTTCATTTTTAGAAGATGAACCAATTAAGCTTCCATTGTAATGGTAATCTCAAAACTCTATATGTATGAAATTGAAAGATTAATGAAAGGTTGGAAATTTTTTGGTGTGAAGTACTTTTTGTTGCAAAGACAATTGAATGGTATTTTATGTCAATGATATTCTGTTCAAGTTTAGTTTAGTTTAGGTCTTATTTTTTTCTCTTTTGTTTGAATCAAAACAAGGAAAGAACAGAGTTTCACTTCCCCTATTTTGAAGCAATGGATGAATGTGATAGTCATTGTTATTGTTCATTCAAAGAGAAAATCCTTCCAACATTTCTAGTTTATTAGTCACAATTTAGATTCAAATTATCTTAGTGCAGTATTAGTTATTATTTGGATAAACATTATGAATTCATAAGACATGTGAATGCATAAACCTGTTTTGGTACTCAAAAATGTGTATTTGCTTGAGTTAGATTCTATTTAGGTCTAGCTTGGTTATACCTCTTTTGTTCTTAGGTTAAGAACATACCCTCGAATTAGTTTAGGAAGCAAACATAATTCATTGAAGATCTTGCATAGGGAGCTGTACCTATCAATTTAGAGAAAAGCCTATTTATTTGTAAGTGGCTTTTTAGCTGTTTATAACTAGATATTGTTCCAAACTTGGGTATTAAAGGTTCATAATCAAAATAAAAAATCCATTTACCAACACCTATGAAAGATGAACCCTATTAAAGGTTACAATACACACTATTAAATGTCACCCTATTAAAGGATTTCAATCACTTTGTTAGGAGTGAGCCTTGTTAGATGACTTTTGACCATTCACTTGGAATGTCACCTAGTTAAAGGATTTACAAATAACTATTAAGTCAACCTTAATCCAAAGGAATTACCCTAGACTTATACATTTGTTAGAGAGTAATAATAAGGCTTGATCTGATAATAACATACAACTTCATTTGTAGATTATAGATCACTATTTAAGTCCTCCATTCTACTTGGCCTTCATACTTTACAACTTTGATAACTTGTTCACCCTTGAAGCATTCATATTCTTAAGCCTTCTTGTTTAACATGCCAATGTAGTCTCTTCTATTAGGTCACTTGATGAAGCAAAAAACCTTGATTCCTTGTCTTCCTTAAGTTCTCACACTTAGCCCCCTTTTCTTCTAACCAACCATACCTATAAATAGGAAATTAAGATCTTTTGCCACTCATTTTCCATCATCCAAATTAGGATTAGGAAATATTAGGTAGGATACAATGAAGATATCCAATATTTCATATCTCTTCTAGAAACTTCTCCTAGAATCCCCTTTGAATTCACCTAAAAATAGTTTACCTTGAATTCTGTACCACTAGCTCATCAATCTTATCTTCCACTTGGTTCACAAATTCTAAGAAAACAAACTCGTCAGCTTAGATCCATCAAATTCATGATCTTTTAAATAATGCATCCACTCAACATTACTTGGTTTCTAATGCTTGGAACATACTTTTCTACTTGACATCCTTTGTGAATTTACTCAGCATGAACTAAAGTTTATTGGTGCTTGACATCAACTAAAATTTAATTGACATCCAGTGTTCTACTCAGCATACACTAGAATAAACTTTTATTTGGCTCCAACTAATTTTCTTCTTGGCTTGTACTAACTTTTCTCGGCACCTACTTTTCACTTGGTTAAGCTTCGAAGACAAACTTTGTGTAACTTCTTCTTCTAAAATTTCTTAGTGTAACCAGTCTTTGTAATCTTAAGAAGATTATCAATACATCATGTTATCACTGTCTTAACTGATTCTTGTACTTCTTTACATAATGATAACTCAGCCTTTCCTCTAGGTGGTATTGTTACATCTTTTGATTAAATCCTATTCATCAATCAACTAAGTGATAGTAGTTAAATCATATAAGTAGTTGTCTTACTAGAAAATTGTAGGTTTGACATCAGTGACAAAGCAATGATTGAAACATACAATCTTCTTCAACAATCTCCTTCTTGTAATATAATCACAACAATCTCCCTCAACAATGATATTTTTCAATCTGATCTCAAAAATCTCCCATTTTGGCATTGATGGAAAATTAAACTGATCATCCAAGTGGCAAAACACCTTGTTCATCCAAACTGACTAGCCTAAAATAGTTAGACAATAACAAAAAGAAAATAATTCCTTTTATTGAAATCTCTCCCTCTATCAGCAACTTCCATCTTCTGAATAGTTTTTTTTTTTCTTTCTTATAACTCCCTTTGAGTTTCTTCTTATATCTCTCTCTTACTAGGTAGATTAGGATAAATGTGACCATCTTTGATAACTCTTCTCCCTTTTTTATAGCTCCTGATCAACAATTTTCTCTCTTGATTAGTAATCTTTCCCTCACTCTAATCAATAAATCTCTCCATATTTTTTCTTATTTCCTTTGATAAAATATTATCTCCCTCTAAGATCCATTTAATATTTCTCCCTCTGATCAACAATTCTTGATCAAAAATCTCTCCCTCTTTCTTGATATCTTCCTCTTGATTAGTAAATCTCTCCCTCTTTGACAATAATACCAAAGACTTGTCATCTTATCATGTAAATATAAGCTTTTTAGTTTCTTCATTTTCTCCCTTTGTCACCTTGCTAGTGATTGATTTTTAGTTTCATTTTTTTGATTACTTTAGGTAGCTCCTAAAGTAAGATCATTTGCATCAATTTGTAACATTTGAAAATCATCATGTTTGATGCAAGGCACCCCTCTTTGTTACTTAGATAGCTTTTAATAAGGGTATCACCTTGAGTTTACTTCTTAGATACTCACGAGCATCCTTAGGTAATGATTTTGTGAAGATGTTAGAAATTTTCTCTTTTGTGTTAACATATTCCATCTTCAATTCTTTATCTTGAACTAATTCTCTCAAGTAAATGATACTTTATTGCAATGTGCTTAGTCTTTGTGTGCATCATGGGATTCTTTGATATATTGATGATACTTGTATTATCACAATAAAGTATCATTGGTTCTATGATCTCTCCCTTCATTCCTTTGAGTAGTTTTTTGATCCATATAATGTTTGTACAATGTATAGCAACAATAAAATATTCAACTTCAGTAGTAGATTGTGAGGTGCAATTTTATTTCTTGCTTGTCCATGCAACTAGTCTCTTGCCTAAGAAAAATGCTCCTCCATTGGTGCTTTTTTTTTCATCAATGTTTCTAGTGCAATCAACATAAGTATAGGCTCTTAATTCAAATTTCTCATTTTTCTTATAGTATAGACCATACTAGTCTATTCCTTTCAGATATATCATTATTCTTTTCATAGCCATCAAATGATTCTCCCTGTGATTTGCAGAGAATCTTGCAACTATTCCTATAGATAATGCAATGTTAGGTTTTCTATGTACCACATATTGTAATTTTCCAATCATAGACCTATATAGATTGTTTGATTCACTTAAGCTAAATCATCATTCTTTGATAACTTGAGTCCTATCACCATAGGTGTACTAACTAGTTTTGAATCCTCCAATCTAAAAGTTTTTAGTATTTAGTTGACATGTTTTGATTGAGTGAAGTATATACTAGATTTCATCTGATATACTTGTAAACCCACAAAGAATTTGATCTCTCCAAACATAGACATTTAAAATTCTTACTTCATTTCATTTGCATAAGCTTTACATAAGGCATCTTGATCTCCAAATATGATATCATCAACACAAATTTCAGATAACAAAATACCTTTTCCTTTCTTTGTCTTTATGTACAAATTGATGTTATCATCACTCCTTTCATATCCAATTTTCACATAATACTTATGAAGTCTCTCATACCATGCTTTTGGCACTTGTTTCAAACGATATAGAGCTTTTTAAAATTTTCATATCATGTTCTTATTATTAATATCAACAAAACCTTCTAGCTATTCTATGTAAACTTCTTCCTCTAATATGCCATTCAGAAATGCAGATTTAACATCCATTTGATAAACTTTAAAACATTTGTATGCATAATTGTTAGTGTAAATAATTATTATTTACACTTTACTTAAGTTTACCTAGGTTAAATGCATTATTTTATTATTTATTAGGTTAGACACCTAAGATTTTGCATACTCATATGAATTGTCATGTTGACAACACATGAGTAAGAAACTCTAACTTAGCACATGGTGTCTACAACATAGGAGTTAACATCTAATTTAAGGACATGGTGTCTACAACATCTCTACATGAGAGACACCTTGTCATACTTATTCTCTCATTTATGCACATATATTCATGCACAATGGAGGACATGTGCTTAGTTGTCATACTTATCTCCTAGTTCATTCTAGACACATTCTAGATGCATCTTAGAGGCCTTTATATACAAGAGCCTCTATTGTATCAAACAAATCAATCAATTACAATCAATTGAATATCTTACTATTATTCTAATCATACTTGATTTGGTCTTTTGTGCTAGTTTTTGAGCTTCTTGGTCATGGGTGAATTTTTTCCTAAGGAAAATTCTTACATGGTATTAAAGCTATACCAAATTCTTACATGGTATCCAAGCCATTGGAGCATCATTTCATAGCCATTGGAGACCAATCTTGCTTCAGCTCTTAGAGGACACCTCAATCTAGACCTAGAGTATCCATAGATATTGAGAGTGTCTAGAGCCAAAGCATACCTCACCATTGTGTCTGGAGCATTGATTCAATAAAAATTGACTATAAGTTCACCTATATTGGGCCATTGTCAATTTTGAGCCAAATTTTTTTTGCAAACCAGCACTTGAAGGCTTGATTTACAAATTTGGTATGGTCATTTATTATATCTATTAATTTATCTTCTAAATTTGAACTTTTCTTAGCAATTTCAATTTTCAGAGCAATTTTTCAATTTTTTTTTGCAGGAATCGAGTGATGAAACCCCAGCCCCCACAAGGAATATTCACTATGAATTTGGAATATTCCTCTATCTATTTTTAGTGGATGAATCCACATAAATCTGACTAAGTCACATTCAACCTACACAGATTTTGACAAGCCACATACTAGATGATAGGCTTCATTTCATTTACTACTCAATGACCTCCTTGTTTAAAACTTTGATTTCTCACCCATGATGAATGTGCGATATTACCCACAACCACTGGTGACTAGAATCCGCTTGTCGGCCATTCAACTATCTCTCGATGGTGATCTCTAAATTCTCAACCATTGAACAAAGATGCCAGTCTAACTGAGTTCTAACTACCAGAGTTCCATATGAGTTCCCACACAGAATCTGCACTGATAGTAGAGAACCTGCCACACATTGGGCCTTGTCAGTAGAAGTAGCCCTCAATGTGGTACATATAAACTCAACTTGAAGTCATAGATTTCCATGTGTCCTAGCATTAGTGGTGCCATCTCAGACCCCTCCATGTAGGCACCTAGTCAGGAAATTGCCTGTAGCCATATGCCACATGGACTAGACACGTCATCAACCTACCATGTCAGATCCATATCCTACCACATTAGATCAGTTTGTATAGTCCATACAATGCTAGTTTCATCACTAACATCATTGCCACATCACCTAGGGAGGCCCAATTTTTGGTGATGTCACAAACCTTGTCATTAAATTTGATGATTGTCAAACTGTCATCCGGAGGGCAAATAGAACTATTGGAATGGTCATTTGGACATCAAATTTAACCTTATAGTTTGCTAATGAAACTCCTCTCTAGATTCATTTTTGATTTGACAATTCAACTTTGGGAGGCCATATCTCAGTCATTTGGGCTCCAAATTAGGTGCAATTTTTTTAATTTTGGCTAGAATTTCCTAAAAATTTTAGTGGTGTTATTCTTTTCTAGTTTTGGTGCATGAATTTTTCAAAAAATTTAGTTTTTGGTGACTATACTTGTTCAATCTTGTAGTTTGCAACTTCAATTGCTCTATACGAGCTCATCCAAACTCCATACTAGGTTGCATTTTTTGAAAGTGCGTATTTTTTGTGTACTTTCCAAATTTGCAATCAGATTATAGACTTGTGTGGAAAAAAATATCACTTTCAAAAATAGGTCCTTTCTTTTCTTTGTATTGCTTCAACATTATTATATTTCTGAGCTACATTATAGAGTTCCAGATTTGAACTATCCAAGGAGGTTGTAAACTAAAAATCAAAAGTCCACTAAGGTTAAAATTGACAAAGTGGCCCATTGTAAATGCACTACCTATAAAGTGCCATATTATACATTAGGGGGGGTTGATTGATTATCTCTACATTTTGGAGGGTGCATACATTTTTTGATCTCATGGAGGTTTGTTTCATATGTCAAGGTGGTCTTAAACCAAAGTTAACAAAGAGGAACTGTCAAACATGGAGGGCCTTAATCATTGATCATCTAAGAAGAGAACATAAGGAATTATTTCCTTATTAATGTCCCAATGAACTAATCTCTTCCATTGATCAACCACCAATTAAAAAATTTTTGGACATCATTTATTTCAATGTCACTCATTCTTGCTATAAAGTCATTGACAATTTCATGTATCCTTGTGAAATTTGGATAGGTCTTTGGGAAGCATATGGAGATCCAAATATTCCTCCCTTTCTAGAAGACATTATATCTTTAGTCACTTTAGTTATGATTCCTCAAACTCTAGATGAGATCCCACCTCTTGATACTCCTATTGATTCTATTGATCTAGTTCCAGCCATAGATGCTCTTGATTCAGTGTAGTAGGATATACCATGTCTTCCTACTTTAGCTTCATGGGATGACTTCCTTCCAGACATTGTAGGGTTTTTCATGGAGTCTCACATTGAAGATGTGGGAGACATTATAGATGACATTAATCTTCTCTTTGTTGAATAGACTTCTTCACTTGTTGTGAGAGCAAACTCTGACCCTCAAGCACTTGATCATTCTAACATCATTGTGGCTTCTTTATAGTAGATAGAGAAGGACTCTTTTACTTATGAGGAGTCATATCAGTCTTTGGAGATTGTCTTATAGTTTCCTTAGACATGATATTTTCTAAGGATTCTTCCTATTAGTTGGGGAGTATTATCTACTACACCTATGTCACCATTTCTTCCTATAGGGAAGACCATCATTCAACTTTCATGGTGCAACTTCTTTAGTAATCAAGGAGCTTCTATCATGGGTGTGCATTCATCATTGGGGGCCAACAACATTACTTCTTTTCCTCAATCTTCTTATCAGGATGCTTCATCATCTTTGAGGCTTGATTCAATTTCATACATGGACATGCTTCCTTGTTTTCCACCTTCTTGTGGGTATTCGCCAGATTGGTTCATGGTATCTACATTCATCAAGGACTTGTTGACATGTGACTAGAATTTAGAGGCAACATGCAAAACATATTACATCTGGATTCCTCTTCCATCTTCCTATCCATAGTGGGAAGCATACTTGCACCTATTCTTGGTGTTTCTTCTTCCTAGAGGGAGAAATGTTGTTTATTGGCATTATATTTTCTTTTGTCTTCAAGCACTCATCATCTTAAGGTCCTTCACTAAGGGGGGGATTTCATAGAGGAATTCTCTATTGTATATGCGTAATGTATGTCATAATGGGGGGGGTCTTGATTACTCCATCCATTCATGCATCTTTCTTTATTGTACATGTCTCTCTTTTTGGGGGAGGGTTTTTCCCATGAGGTTTTCCCTCTTTCTCAATTTGCAGAGAGATTTCATTGCATTTGTACATAGGTACCTAACATGGCCTAGTAGCTAGGAACCATTATGCATTTCTTCATAGCTTTTGTGAGCTTAAGTACATTCCCCTAAGTTGAACTTAAAGGGGGGGGGGGGGGGGGGTGTTGATGTAAATAATTATTATTTACAATTTACTTAAGTTTACTTAGGTTAAATGCATTATTTTATTATTTATTAGGTTAGATGCCTAGGAGTTTGCATACTCATATGAGTTGTCATGTTGACAACATAGAATTAAGAAACTCTAATTTAACACATGGTGTCTACAACATCTCTACACAAGAGATACATTGTCATACTTATCCTCTCATTGATGCATATATATTCATGCACAATGGAGGACATGTGCTTAGTTGTCATGCTTATCTCCTAGTTCATTCTAGAAAAATTCTAGATGCATCTTAGAGGCCTTTATATATAGGCACCTCTATTGTATCAAATCAATCAATGCATTATAATCAATTGAATATCATATTGTTATTCTGTTCATACTTCACTTGATCTTTTGTGGTAGTTATTCTGATCACATTCTTGTCTTCTAGTCTGGGAACTAGAGTCCATGTCTTATTTTTCTCAATTTGTTCTATCTCTTCTTCCATGGCTTTACTCCATTTTTCATCTTCTAAAGCATCTTTTATTGATTTGGGGTCCTTTATGCTAAGCAAACACGTATTGTTTCTCAATTTTTTTCTTATCATTGGTCTAGCATCTCCATCTCCAATAATTTGTTCATCAGGATGATGTCTTTTGATATATTTAGACAATCTTGGTTCAGCTCTTGTTTCTTCATTTGATCTTTTAGTTTCAAAATTATTTTGTACATCTCTATGAGGTAACTCTACTAGAAATTTGATCGAAAATGAACACTATCAAAGAGGGAGATTATTGTAAAGAAGGAAGATGGTTGATAAAGAATTTTTTCAATCATTATTTTGTCATTGATGTCAAACCTACTATTTTCTAGAATGAAAATTTCTTATAAGATCCAAGTACTATTACTTAGCTGATTGATGAAGAGGATTTAATCAACAGTAACAAAAGCACCTAAGAGAAAGGTTGAGTTATGGCTTTTCAATGAACTGAAAGGATCATTTAAGACAATGATAAAATTATGTATTGATATTATACTTGAAGATATAGAGGTTAGCCACACTTAGAAACACTAGAGGAATAAGTTGAAACAAGGTTGACTGCAAATCTTAACTAGGTTCATTAGTGAGTGTCGAGCAAGCTAGTTTGAGCTCAGAAAATTTTTTAGTTAGTGCCAAGAAAATGAAAAATTTAGTATGTGTTGAGTGATACAAAAGGAGACAAGTGTGTTTAGGTGTTGAGCAAAGTAACAAGTGCTAAGAATCATTAAACTTAGTGGATGCTGAGTAAATCCATAGTAGGTGTTGAGCATCAATAAAATGTAGTTGATGGCGAGTAACATAGTATGTGCCAAGCACTAGAATTTCAATAGTTCCAATCTATTACATTATTGGAAAAGTTAGAGATTTGCTAGATCTGAGCCAAAAAGTTCGTTACCTTGAATTTTGTGAACCAATTGGAGGATAAGGATGATGAGCTCGTGGCACAAAATTTTATGTGAACCATTTTTGAGTGAATTTAAGAGGATTCTTCATGATGTTTCTAGAAGGAACAAGATGTGGGTTAGATTCAATGAATCCTACCTAATCTATTTGAACTTAAATTAAAGGAGGGAAGAATCAAGTGGGAAAAGCAATTTTAGACTTCTATTTAAGGAGTCATAGGCCAAGAAGTAAGAGTTTCTGGTGTGCCAAATTGCAAAGTGGTTGAAAGATGTCAAGGAGAAGACAACGAAAGGAGAAGGAATAACAAAGCATAGAGACTTTTTTTTGATAAGTGGTTTTATAGGAGATTGCACTGGTACATCAAGCATGAAGACTCAAGGAGATAAAGCTTGAAAGGAGATAAAGATGTAGAGCTGAATTGTGATCTAAAATCTACAAGATAAGTTGTGAGTTGTATTAGGTCAAAAGCCCTTCTTGTTACTCTCTAACAATTGTATCAGTAAGGGTAAAATCCTATAGACTTAGGTTGGTTTAAAAACCATTTGTAAATCTTTTAATAGGGTGACATTCCAAGTGAATTTTCTAAAGTCCTCTAACTAGGCCCACTTCTAACATGGTGGTTAAATCCTTTAATAAGGTCACATTTAATAGTATGTTGTAGCCTTTAACAGGGTAGGCCTTTCATAGGGCATCACTTTAGAAGAGTGAGAATTGAGTAGCATGTTACTAGTGGTTTTTCCCAAATTGGCTTTCCATGTAAGTCTCTAGGTTATGTGTTGATCTTTCATGTGTTATATTTGCATGTTGATTTATAGTAACTTGCTAAGTAAGAAAGTTTAAGCTTGGATGAATGAGTAGTTTAATAGGCTCATTTTACATGATGAAAATTTTTAATAGGAAATTTAGACCTTGAATAACTAATTCATCCCCCCCAACCTTAGTTATTCTAAAGCATTTTTAACAATTGGTATTAGAGCTATTTGCTGATTTAGTTTAAAGGTACTAGAAGCAGGAAGATCAAGATGTCCAAGAGAGAAGTTCCCAAACTCAATAGAGATAATTTCACTTCATGGAAAAGCCTAATAAAAATACACCTTGGATCAATAGGTGATTATGGAAAAACCTCAATTGGACTGGAACATGTAGATCTAGCTGGACCCCTTTTTGCAAATGATTTGAACAAAAGGAAGAAGCATAATCAAGCAATGCTGGCGATTGCCTCTGCATTCAGTTATGCTAAATTTAATGACATCAAAGGATGTGATTCTACATTCAAGATGTGGAAAGCCCTATGAGATATCTATAAAGGAGATCAAAAATTTCAAAGAGCAAAAATAGAAAGCCTTAGAGGAAAGTTTGATGACATGAAAATGGAGGAAGGTGAGAATGCTGCTCAATATGTCTCTAGAATGAAAGAAGTTTTGGGGGTTGTTTGGAAGATGATACTATTAATAGAAAATACATAAGAACCCTACTCCCCATCTATGGTATTAGAATTTTAGCCATTCAAGAGCTAAGGTGTGTCCCAAGAAATTAGCTAACTTTTGAAGAAATAGTAGGAAGACTTACTGCACTTGAGTTGTCTAATTATGATAACTAGAGACCTAAGAATCTTGAATCTTCTTTCAAGGCTAAGATATCACTAAAAGAAATTGAGGAGGTGAAATCAAAGAAGAAGAGTAGAAAATGAAAATGTGCATCCAGTGATAGCAGCGTAGATGAAGAGGATGTGGAATAATTGTAAGCACTACTAGCTAGAAGATTCCATAGAGACAAAGGTAAATTCAAAGGTAAACTACCTATAATTTGTTTTAATTGCAATGAAGTAGGACTTATTTCTACAAGGTGTACATAGAAGAACTACAAAGATGGAAACAAGTACAAGAACAAAAGAGAAGATGATAGCAAAGATTATAAGGACAAAGACAAAAGATGCTACATTGTTGAAGAAGATTCTAATGAGAATGATGACGAAGTAGTCTATGTAGCCATGAAGGATGAATCAGATGAAGATGAAGCAACAACACTGGTTGTTAACCTCATAATGGTTTTTGACACTTGAGTGCCAATAAAATTAACCACTTTCTATATTGGAACCAAGTACACCATGTATGCCGAGCCACAACATGAGTGGAGTTAGGAAAGAATTTAGGTACCAAATGATCTTTAGGTGCCGAGTAGCCTCCAAGTGCTGAGTGAAGATCAAGTGCCAAGAAAAGTTCAAGTGCAGAATGACTTTAGGTGCTGAGCATGATACAAGTGCCGAGTGATATTTAAGTGCCGAGTCAGAGATGATGCCGAGCAAGACAGAAATACAATAGGAGCCGAGTAAGCCAGTTTGTTATTAGTGCCAAGCATCTAAAATCAAAAAGTGCCGAGTAACATAGAATGTACATATGAGTTTGTAACTTCATTGATTCATATGTAAACCATTTTCATGGCTGACATATGACGAATCTTGAAGGATTAAATGATAAGATCAAATATTTTTTATTTCCTATGCAATCTACATGTAGCCAATAAGAAAAATGGAGAATGCATGCAACCAATAAGAAAAGTGCAAGGAATGAGCAGGAACCAAAGATTCAATATGGATCATAGATCCATACCTAACCCTAAGTATTCGAATGTCTTTATAAGGAAGAAAAAATCTCATTAGAAAAAGTAGTGGATGTACAAGGGTATGGAAGGAAAACTATTTTGGAGTAAAGAGTATCAAATCTCAAAGGATCAAGATTAGAGAAAGCAGATCAAGTGCTTGTATTCAGCAAACGAAGAATTGCAAGCTATCAAGTTTATTGTACCTAATACTCTCTAGCAATTGTATTAGAATGAAAAAACCCTATGGTGATAGGTTAGCTTGACAACTATTTTGTAGATACTTTAAATAGGTGATTAAATCCTTTAACAAGGTGACACTTCATGTAAAGTGTTTGTAAATCCTTTAACCAGGTCACTATTGATATAGTGTAAAGCCTTTAATAGGGTAGGCCTTTAGCATGGTAGACCATCAGAATTGGTTAAATATTATTACTGCAGTGATTTTGTGGGTATCATCCCCACCCCAATTTTACCTTCTTATTTCTAGAGGGTTTCTAGGTTACCAAAATCTCGAGTGTTATGTGGTGATGCTTATGTGTTTTCCATAACTGTCTGATATGTTCATATGCATGCAATCTACTTTCAGTTAAAAAGTTTTAATGGTTAAAATACAATACTTCTGATTCACCCCCCCACCCCCCGCCACACCCTCTCTTAGAAGCATTCTTCCTATTTGAATATTCCAACAATTGGTATCAAAGAAAGGTTCTCATAAGAAGAAGTCTAACAACTTGGAGAAAAAGATCTAAACATGGAAGTCTTCAAACTTGGGAAGATTATTGACAATCAAGTGATTGATGTGCAACTGGCTCTACATAAAGTAGAGGAAGCAAGGGAGGAATTGAGAAAATCCTTGAAGAGAAGGAAGGATATAGCCATAGCTGAAAATGATATAAATTACAAGGAGATTGATACCACAAAACTGTTTGCTAATGGAGACACCAAAGAGTTTGATGCAGTAGTAGCAAAACTAATGGAGAAAAATAAAGTTCAAGCAGAAGAGATAAGATCTGTCAAGATGGAGCATGAATCACATGCCATAATATTATGTGAAATCACTGAACAAAAGAAAAGAGCAGTTGAGGACAAAGTCATGATGGAAAATGACAAAAGAAATCTTGCAAACAGACTTAAAGAAAAATGTACTAAATTAACAAGGATATCAAACATGCAGATGGGTACACTTGCCCAAATGATGAAGCTTCATCATGAACTCAATATGAAAGATATTAAGATCTCTACTTTGAAGATGCAGAATGAACAACTGAAGAATGAATTAAACAAAGAAAAAGAGGTAGCAGAGAATCTCAACAAGTCAAGTGAAGCCATCAAGTATTTTGAACAGTTGCTGAAATCTCCAAAATTTGCCCATAATACATCAGGACTTGGATACAATAGCATTGAAGTTGGAGAATCGTCAAAAAGTGTTGAACAAAGAAGTGACGAAGGTAAGGATTCTAAACTCACTTGTCATTATTGTAATAAAAAGGGACATACTGCTTGTAGGAGTAGGAGATTCAATCAGAAAAATACACCCAAGAGAAATATAACACAAGATTTCAGATCCAATGCCACAAGGACTCAAAGATTTGAAGGAAATTGTCATAATTGCAAGAAGAATGGACATAGAGCATTTGAATGTAGATCAAAGCCTATGTGGACATCAAATCAACCAACAAAATCAAAAGAAAATGAAAGTCACTATCATTGGGATTACAACACTAGGTATAGCTATCATTATTGTCAGGAATATGGACATACACCCCAGAATTGCATAAGAAAAAATTTCAAGGGAAACTATAAAAGATGGTTGAGCCAAACTACATGTTTCAGTTTTCTGAAAATTGGGCATACCAATAGAAACTGTCCTACAAGGTCAAAGGCACCCAAGACTGAAGAAAATAAGGGCAAAGAAAATATTGATGTCAAAAAGACAAGGGGAAAAATGAATAAGACTTGGAAAAATAAAGATGAGTATAACACATCAAGTGGAGGGATCACTTCACCCAATGGGTCAAGTGATCACACTTCATCAAACTAAGCATGAGAAGTATGTGGGATTGATATACAAAGTTATATCACACATCAGTCCCAAGACAAAGAAGCAATGCAAAGTATAAATCTCCATGAGACAAGATGTCAAGACAAAATGATGTTGTCGAGCTGTCTTTGGATGCCGAGCTAAACTCCAACACATACTGAGCTCCTAATAGTGACCAAGTTGATAACTGATGCAAAGTTGGTTAACTCCAATGCAAGCTAAGTAAAGTGGAAGTATAGTACAAGCCGAGTAATGTTAAAATCCATCAGAAGCCAAGTTGGTAGTTGAGCATTTAATGCAATGGAAATAGGGTATATTATGGTGATTCTAATCAGTTTTCCTCATTGCAATCAAGAAGCAAAGAAGAGAAAGAGAGTAGAGTGACTTCATAGTAGAGAATCAAACATTTCAAGCAGATTGCAACATCTCTCAATGCATTTTCATTTGTGCTAAGCTACGCAATTTCATATTTCGTAAAAAGGAAACCCTAGTTTGCATAAATGGCGTCAAGTTCTAAGAAAATTGAGGTGAAAGAGTTGTTTGAAGTTCAGTTAGTGTCAAATGAGGTCAAGCAACCTGAGTTTTGTCCCATCCCTAAAGTTGCATACGAAAATGACCCCGTCAAAGCTCTCTCACAAAAACCCCCAAAAGTTGTAATGCTTCAATACGTGAGAAGATGCTACAATTGTAACATAGGAGCCCTAGGAGATATGGAGATAAGGGAAGCCTATGAAAAATTTTGCGTAGATGGAGTCTTAAAAGATGAATTCAAAATTGTTGAAAGAAAGGGTTTGACCTGAGTTTTGAGCTTTCCCACCGTATTCAAGACAGAATGGGTTAAACTTGTGTTAAGCAGAATTCATGGTGGAAGTCTTTGGTTGGAAGATATTCCCATTAAATTAACCAAAGGAATCATACATAGGGTAACTAGGTATCCTACCCTAGATCAGTTCAAAACCTTGAGAAGTGACTCAAAGGAGGTTATTGAAAAGAACACTGGTGCTCAGTGGAATAAAAGAGGAATGACAATTCACATCATTCAGGATCCTCTAGTTGAGTTTTCTATTAGAGTCATAGCCCATAAGTTCTATTAATCCAGTAGAATCAACAATGTGCCATGTATTGCAGTAGATGTAGGTTATAAGTTGGTGAAAAAAGATCATACTTATGATCTTGCAAAACTGCAACTACAACAGATTACTGAAAACCTATCTGCCATAAGAAGGACAAAGGGTGCTCAATGCAAATTTGGAGCAATTCTAGTTTGTATATTCTTTTATGTTCAGAATGAGTTTCCCTCTTTTGGAAAAATTACATGGAGGAATGATAAGACTATCATTTCCCAAATCAATGAATTTATAGAACAGATGGGAGAAAATTTTGATACATTGATGACAAGTTATTTTGAGGATTTCAAGAACTCCATGAAACAAAGATCAAGAATACCAGTTTCCTTAGTGAAAAAACATACTAATGATTTGTGCTTCTTAGTTGACATTGATTTTACCTATATTCAAGCAGTAATTCCAAGGGTGAGATGGCTAAAGCCATTTGGATATGAAATCAATATAGATGAAGCTTCTACAGCAATAACTGCATTATTGGCAGAAGAAATAGATAAAAATGCCTCCACACTTAGCCACTTATAATGTGGTAAGATCAAAGATAAATATGGAGCTAAAGACTGCCTCCACATTAAAGAAGAAAGATAAATTGTTGAAGAAAATTAAAAATAAATTTGGTGAAGAAATTGAGGCTGAACCAGAAGATGTAGATGACAATGATGATGATGAAGATGAACAAGAACAAGACCCAATTGAATTGACCCAAGGCCTAGGTGAAGACAAGGAGGAAGGTGAAGAGGAAGAAGAAACCAAGGAAGCACCAACTAAAGCTGAGTCAAAGAAAAGGTAGGCAACAAAATAGCCTCCAGCTCAGCAAAAACCAAAGAAATAAGCTATGCCATCACCTCAAAAGCCAACAACCCAAGCTGCAACAAGGGCTTCCACTAAAAAGGCTACAGAGGAAGCTACAAAGAAGAAACCAATCAAGGAAACATAGGAAGAGCCGAGGAAAAGAAGAAGATATGTGGCCTAACTTGATACTGATGAAGAAGATCAATCTAGAAAGGTAAGCCATTTTTTAGTTGATACTTTATGTAAAAATATTGGAAATGGTGATTTAAGCAACCTAAATAAAGTTGATTTCAATAATTTTACTAAAGAAGAACATAATAGGATAGAGGAAACAATTTATGGAATGATGGCATAGTTCAAGTACACTCCTCTTGAACTAGATGGACAATTACCAAAAGAACTGTCTAAAATTGTAGAAGATAGATTGCATTTTTGTTTGAAAATGGAGAAGGAGATGAGGGAATCAACCCTAGCAAGCATATTTCCTAATTTGACTAAGGAATAAATAAAGAAAATAGTCAAAAGGCATAATACTAGGTTTACACCTAAGTACAAGGCATTCTTTATTCTCCAAAATAAGATGGAAGAAATTGTTCAAAGAACAATGAAGTCATGGAAAAACTTGTACAAAAAGATTGAAGATTTTCTTGAAGAAGAATACAAGGAAGAAGCAGCTACTCCACTAGAAGAGAGAAGAAAAAGGAGAGAAGAGAAGATAGTAGTAGAGAAGGGAGAAGAAGAAAAGAAATAAGAAGAAAAGAAAGAAGAAGAAGAAGAGAAGAAGGAAGAAGAAAAGAAAGATGGAGAAGAGGAAGAGACATAAGAACAAGATGTAATGGAAACATCTAAGCAAGAGCAGCAACCAGACCAGAGTGTGCAAGACACACAATTACCACCCTATAGCCCTCCTCGTGTACCCATCACATCTGCAAAAACTATAATTATAAAAGATGTTCTTGACACTTCTCGTCAGAACATCAATCCATTAACTGCAGAAGACCTCAAAAGAATCCTTGACCAATCTATGTAGCAAGCAAGATTGTGTACAGATCCAGTATTTGTCAGCATGGATGAATTACAAAAACTAGTAGAAAGTACAGTTAGAGAAAAGGTGAATCCACAAGAACCACCTTCCATCATCTCTACTACTACTAGTGGTCAACTTCAAATGCCCATAGTTATTTCATTAGGCATAGTTGACACCTCAATATAGAAGTTGAGTGTAGCTGTAGAAAAAGAAACAAAATAAACATGACAAACTATTACATCTGATTCTACAACACAAACACAAGGTGCACTTCCTAAGATTACCATAATTGATCAAGGAAGTAGACAATAGGAGGAGAAAATAGAGAAAAATCCTAAAGAGCAAGAGGCAATACAAACATTGATAAATTTTCCTACCTTGAGAACTCCTTCACAACAGCCATTGCAAATATCTACACTAGGATCCAATACTACAAAAGTTGTAAGGGTACTTCACTATGGAGATCTAGAATTAGATGAGGAGATAGTCATACCAGGATATGACTCCAAAACAATAACTATTGATCATTGATCAAATCAATGAGGTGTAGGAAGAACTAAATAGGAGAAAGAGACAAGAGATACTCTAGAGGGAGTATAAAAAAAAGAAAACACTACATGAGATTAAGGACATCTTTATGGATGCCTTTAGTTTGTAGTGACCAGATGAGTCAAAGCATATCATAGAGCAATTATCAAATATTGTTGACTAGGTGACAAATGAAGACCAAGAGACATATGCAAAACTTATAGAATGGTCTAGAAGAAAATTCTAGGGAAAAGTACATGAGCAAGTATCAAATCAAATTGCACTCTCCCAAGTTGAATTGGTAAAGCTAATAGACAAAGTGAAAAAGGTACTTGAGAATATATTCTCATTGTACAAAAAGTTGTGTGAATTTTTATACTTCACACAAGAGACAAGCCAAAAGATACTGAGCTTGGAGAGAAATTTAAATATTTCAAGCATGCAGCTACCAAATGGTCCAGCTCAAAGTGAGAAGCATTTTGCTCAAATGCTTCACACTCAAAAAGAAATAACTGTATTATCAGCAGATGAGGCCAATATCAAGGAAAAACTGATACAACTCTAGTCCTCCATTACCCCACATTTGGAAATACTCCATAAGGAACAAGTCTATGTAGAAAATATTCTCAAGAAAGATCCCAATATTTCTACTTTAGATGGACTTATTCATCTTGCTGCAGAGACTGCCATCCTGCATAAGTCACTGGAAATTGCTTTGAACAATTGGGATGCAGCTCTTAGGATGATCATGGAGGTAAACAACACATTTTTGATGAAATATGGTCTTAAACCTTAAAATCCTTTGACATAAGTGTCAAAAAAGGGGGAGATATATATCTTATTAACAAAGGGGGAGATATTATAAGATGAATGAGAGAATGGGGGAAATAAAACCAAGGAAACCAAGGGGAGCATGATATACAGAGAATGGCACAAACAAAGAATGGCACAAACAACCAACTCAAGGGGAGTTACAATAATTTTGAGTTACAACAATTTTGAGGTATATATATTGTAAGTTACACAAATTTTGATTAAAGGTTTTTAAAACCTATGTATATACTAAGCAGATTAGTTAATGTACTCATAAGATCAGTTAAGTGTTTTTCTCACTCATGTCAAAGGGGGAGATTGTTAACCTGATAATGGTTTTTGACACTTGAGTGCCAATACACTTAACCACTTTCTATATTGGAACCAAGTAAACCATGTATGCTGAGCCACAACATGAGCCAAGTCAGGAAAGACTTCAGGTACCAAGTGATCTTTAGGTGCCGAGTAGCCTCTAGGTGCTGAGTGAAGATTAGGTGCCAAGCAAAGTTCAAGTGCCAAATGACTTTAGGTGCCAATCATGATACAAGTGCCAAGTGATATTTAATTGCTGAGTCATAGATGATGCTGAACAAGAAAAATGCAATAGGAGCCAAGTAAGCTAGTTTGTTATTAGTGCCGAGCATCTGAAATCAGCAAGTGCCAAGTAACACAAAATGTACATATGAGTTTGTAAGTTCATTGATTCATATGTAAACCATTTTCGTGGCCGACATATGATAAATCTTGAAGAATTAAATGATAAGATCGAATATTTTGTATTTCCTATGCAATCTACATGTAGCCAATAAGAAAAATGGAGAAGGCATGCAACCAATAAGAAAAGTGCAAGGAATGAGCGAGAAGCAAAGATTCAATATGGATTGTAGATCCATACCTAACCCTAAGTCTTCGAATGTCTTTATAAGGAAGACAAAATCTCATTAGAAAAAGTAGTGGATGTACAAGGGTATGTAAGGAAAACTATTTTAGAGTAAAGAGTATCAGATCTCAAAGGATCAAGATTAGAGAAAGCAGATCAAGTGCCTGTATTTAGCAAACAAAGGATTGCAAGCTATTAGGTTTATTGTACCTAATACTCTCTACCAATTTTATTAGAATGAAAAAACCCTATGGTGATAGGCTAGCTTAATAGCTATTTTGTAGATCCTTTAAATAGGTGATTAGATCCTTTAACAGGGTGAAACTTCATGTAAAGTGTTTGTAAATCCTTTAACTAGGTCACTATTGATATAGTGTAAAGCCTTTAACAGGGCAGGCCTTTAGCAGGGCAGACCATCAAAAGTGATTAAATATTATTACTGTAGTGATTTTGTGGGTATCATCCCCACCCCAATTTTACCTTCTTATTTTTGGAGGGTTTCTGGGTTACCAAAATCTCAAGTGTTATGTGGTGATGCTTATGTATTTTTCATAACTGTCTGATATGTTCATATGCATGCAATCTATTTTCAGTTAAAAAGTTTTAATGGTTAAAATACAATACTTCTGATTCACACCCCCCCCCCTCTTAGAAGCATTCTTCCTATTTGAATATTCCAACACTGGTAACCTGTGTGAAAAAAAATGACAAGTGGATCATAGATAGTGGATGCTCACATCACATGACAAAAGATAAAAATAATTTTATTACCTTTACCCAATTTGACAGAAATAGTGTTAGATTTAGAAATGATGCCCCATGTCAAATCAAAGGAAAAGGTTCTATTAAACTTACAAAGAAAATATAATGTGATAATACATACTATGTTGAAGGATTGAACAATAATTTGCTGAGTGTATCATAGTTAGGCAATGTAGGTTGCAAAGTAGAATTTGGAAACAAAACTGCCAAAATCTATGATATTGATCAAAATTTGATAGGAAAAGGTGAACAAACTAGGAGTAATCTATTTTACCTAGAAATGGAAGATACAACCTATCTTATTGTTAGACTTGACGATGTGTGGCTACGGCATAAAAGGTTATGTCATGTTAACTTTGATAATCTAATTAGCATCAATAAAAAGAAGAAAGTCAGAGGTTTGCCTAAGCTAAAGAAACCTAAAAATACAATGTGCAAACAATGTCAACTAGGGAAGATGACCAAGTCAAGTTTCAAAAGAAAAACCTACACTTCCAAAGAAGTATTAGAGCTAGTCCATACAAACTTTGTGCGAAGCTACCAAGGAGATAGATACATAATGCTATTTGTGGATGACTATTCTAGGATGAAGATTGCCATGTTCTTAAAATTTTTTTTTTGATGCATTTCAAATGTTTAAGTGGTATTTGGCTAAGGTTGAGAAGGAAATAGGAAAGAGTCTGAAGTACTTGAGATTAGATAGAGGAGGGGAGTTTACATCAGAGGAATTTGAGATATTTTGTAATGACAAAGGAATTAAAAGGCAAAAATCAACACCTAGAACTCCACCATAGATTGGGATTGCATAAAGAAGGAATAGATCAGTAATAGATTGTGTAAGAATATTGATGATGAAGAAAAATGTTGCTCAAAAGTATTGGAGAGAAGCTATAAGTACTACTATTTACACCTTGAGTCGAGTACAAGTCAAGAAAGGAACAAATACAACACCTTTTCAACTATGCTATGGTCACTCACCTAATGTAAAACACTTCAAAGTATTTGGTTGCAAATGCTATATTCTTAAGGATACTAGGAATGGCAAGTTTGATGCAAAGAGTGATGAAGGGATATTCCTTGGATACTCCACTAGAAGTAAGGCATATAAGTGTTTGAATACTAACACTAACAAGATTCTGGAGAGTGCAAATGTAAATTTTGATGAGCATGCAGAAGTCCAAGTTGATGAATTTGAGAAACCAAAAGATTATAGATCTTTTGTATACTTCTATGAAGGAATGTCTATTGAAGATGAAGCTATCAATCAAGTTGTGAATGGACAACAAATTTTAGTATCAGCTGAGTCACATCCAATGAATGCCAAGTTGCATTTAGAAACTGAGTTGAAGAATGAAGCAAATGAAAATTCTGATTATAAAATTAGTACACATGGAAGAGATAATGAAATACCAGACAATGATGTGCAAAGTGACCCTAAAGATGAAGGACTAAACATGGAAAGTAGGATAGAAACAAGACTATCCAGGTATGTGAGAAGACATCACCCTGGAGAAAAAATCATTGGAGACAAGGAAGGTGGACCAATGACAAGGAATAGACTAATGAATGAATCATGTCTACTAAGCAAGGTTGAGCCCAAAATAGTGAAAGATGCACTACAAGATGATAATTGATATAAAGCTATGGAAGAAGAGATAGATCAAATTGAGAAGAAAAAAACTTGGACTCTAGTTCCAAGACTAGCTGATAAAAATGTAATTGGTACCAAATGGATCTTTAGAAACAAACTTGATGAGAATGGTGAGATAACAAGAAACAAGGCTAGACTAGTCTGCAAAGGCTATGTATAAGAAGAAGGACTGGACTATGGGGAAACATTTTCCCTTGTTGCAAGAATGGAAGGAGTAAGAACACTACTCACATATTCTACTTATAAAGGTTTCAAAGTTTATCAGATGGATGTAAAGTTTTCTTTTCTAAATGGAATACTAGAAGTGATGTCTACATAGAACAAACAAAGGGATTTGTTGATGACAACAACAAGGATATGATTTGCAGACTAAATAAAGCACTCTATAGTTTGAAGCAAGCACCCAGAGCATGGTATGAGAGACTACACAAATATCTTCTGAAGATAAGATTTGAGAGAATAGATGACAAAAACAACTTGTACATCAAGGAAAAAAAAGGTAAAGACATTTCAATATCTAAAATCTTTGTTAATGATATAATATTTGGAGGAAAAGATGTTCTGTGCAAAAATTTTGTTGACCAAATGAAACATGAATTTGAGATGTCAATGTTTGAAAAAATAAAATTCTTTGTTGGATTGCAAGTACATTAACTAAAGCATGGCATGTTTGTGACTCAATCAAAATACATCAAGGAGATACTCAAGATATTTGGATTAGAAGACTCAAAACTAGTCAATACACCAATGCTAATAGGACATAAGTTATCCAAGAATGATGAGTCAGCCGAAGTAAATCAAATATTGTATAGATCAATGATTGGAAAGTTGTAATATGTTGTGCATAGTAGACTAGACATTTCATTAGCTGATGGGATAGTGGCAAGATTATTTTCAAATATGATAGAAAATCATTTGATGGAAGTGAAGAGAATATTGAGGTACCTAAAAGAAATTGATGACTTTGGTTTATACTACAAGAGGAGTGAAATGTTTGAGTTGAAAGCCTACACTGATGCAGATTGGGGAGGTAATATTGATGATAGAAAAAACACTAGTGGAGGAGCATTTTTCTTAGGTAAAAGATTGATTACTGAGACTAGTAAAAAAGAAAGTGGTACCTCACAGTCCACAACAAAAGTTGAGTATGTTGCTACTGCTATCAACTATACTAGTATTGTATGGATCAAACATTTGTTGCAAGGTATGAAGGAAGAGGTAACTAAACTTGTGATACTCTATTGTGATAACACAAGTGCCATCAACATATCAAAGAATCCTATGATGCATGCCAAAACAAAGCATATTGCAATTAAGTATCACTATGTAGGAGAATTGGTGGAAGATAGGCAAGTTAGGATGAAATATGTTAGCTCAAAGGAACAGATTGCTGACATCTTCACAAAAGCACTACCTAAAGATGCTTTTGAGTATCTTAGAGTTAAGTTAGGAGTGATACCACTATCTAGGGCTATTTGAAGCAAAAGCAAGATTGCCCTGCATAAAATGAGTTGATTGTTAAAATATTACACATTGATGCAGAGGATAATTTAATTAAGGATTTTTCCTGAAGTACTCAAAGTATTGAAGTTCCAAATCAGTCACAAGCAAGGTGATAGAGGGAGAAATTGGAGTACCCACAAATGCTGCACTATCATTTTAAGATGTTAAAATAGTATGTCTTTGGCATTGTTGTCAAAGAGAGAGAATTAATAAGAAACTGATCAAAAAAAATTGATCAACAACATTCAATTGGATAGGGAGAAGTACCAAGAACAAGAAACTGATCAAATCTACAAAATCAAATGGACAGAGGGAGAAGTAGTTAGATACCAAAATATTAGTTTGATTGATCAATGTATAAAGAGGGAAAAATAATGTAAGATGGAGAAACGAGGTAGTGAGAGATCAAAGTAAATAGTGGGGAAGCCATAGTAAAGAGGGAGAAAACAATGCAGACAAGAATAAATCAAAGGAATAGTAGAACAAAGAGGAAGAAGACACTTTATTAGAAAAAGAATTCAGAGGGAGTGATAAGTTAACTTATGCTGCTGATAAAATGAATAGTTTTGAAAAGTTTTCTTTTTGGCATTTGATTTACTATTTTAACTTACTTAGAATTTTGTTAACCTAGTTGATCAGTTTGGTGTGCCATCAATGCCAAAGAAGGAGATTGTTAGAAATCTGATTGAAAATGAACACTATCAAAGAGGGAGATTGTTGAAAAGAAGGAAGATGGTTGATAAAGAATGTTTTCAATCATTGTTTTGTCATTGATGTCAAACCTACTATTTTCTAGAATAAAAATTTCTTATAAGATCCAAGTATTATCATTAAAAAAAGCACCTAAGGGAAAGGTTGAGTTATGGTTTTGTAATGAAGTGAAAGGATTAGTTAAGAAAATTGTAAAATGATGTATTGATAATATACTTGAAGACACAGAGGTTGGCCACACTTAGAAACACTAGAGGAATAAGTTGAAACAAGGTTGACTGCAAAGCTTAACTAAGTTCATTAGTGAGTGTCAAGAAAGCTAGTTTGAGCCAACCAAAATTTTAGTTAGTGCCAAGCAAATGAAAAATCTAGTGTGTGTCAAGTGATACAAAAGGAGCCAAACCTGTTTAGTTGTCAAGAAAAGTAACAAGTATCGAGCATTAGTAAACTTAGTGGATACCGAGTGAATCTAGAGTAGGTTCTGAGCATTAGTAAAATGTAGTTGATGCTGAGTAACACAGTATGTACCAAGCACCAAAATTTCAATAGTGCTGAGCTGCTGCATTATTGGAAAAGTCAAAGATTTTCTAGATCTTAGCTGACAAGTTTGTTACCTTGAATTTTGTGAACTAGTTGGAGGATAAGGATTATGAGCTGGTGGCACAAAATTTTATTTAAACTATTTTTGATCAAATTCAAGAGGATTCTTCATGATGTTTCTAGAAGGAACAAGATGTGGGTTAGATTCAATGAATCCTACCTAATCCATTCAAACTAAAATTAAAGGAGGGAAGAATCAAGGGGAGAAGCAATTCCAAACTTCTATTTAAGGAGTCATAGGCCAAGAAACAAGAGTTGCTAGTGTGCTAAATTGTGAAGTAGTTGAAAGGTGTCAAGGAGAAGACATCAAAAGGAGAAGGAAGAATAGAGCATAGAGAATCTATTTTGATAAGTGGTCATATATGAGATTAAACTGGTACATGAAGCATGAAGACCCAAGCAGATAAATCTTGAAAGGAGGACAATCTATCAGAGTTGCAGAGACTTAAAGCCAAGGAAATTGTGAAGAGTTGAATTGTGATATAAAATTTTCAAGATAAATTGTGAGTTGTATCATGTCAAAAGCCCTTGTTGTTACTCTCTAACAATTGTATTAGTTAGGGTAAAATCCTATGGACTTAGGTTGGTTTAACAATAGTTTGTAAATCCTTTAGTAGGGTGTCATTCCAAGTGAATTTTTTAAAGTCCTCTAACCAGGCCCACTTTTAATAGGGTGGTTAAATCCTTTAACTAGGTCACATTTAATAGTGTGTTGTAGCCTTTAACAAGGTGGGCCTTTCATATGGCATCACTTTAGAAGAGTGAGAATTGAGTAGCATGTTACTGGTGGTTTTTCTCAAATTGGGTTTCCACATAAATCTCTATGTTATGTGTTGATCTTTCATGTGTTATGCTTGCATGTTGATTTATAGTAACTTGCTAAGTAAGAAAGTTTAAGCTTGGATGAATGAGCAGTTTAATAGGCTCAATTTACTTGATGAAAATTTTTAATAGAAATTTAGACCTTGAATAAATGATTCACCCCCCTCTTAGTTATTTTAAAGCATTTCTAACAAATTCAACATCTCTACTAATCAAAAAATGAGAAAGGGCTCCTTCTTCATTCTATAACTCAGCTTTTGAGTGTAACTTAGTTCCTAAATGCAACTCGACATTCATGGTTTGTGACTTGGTAGTTACTGATAATTATTGTTCAATTGTAGCTTTATTTGCATCATCTTCTTCAACAGGCATACCTTCATAAGAGTATCCAAATGATTTGCATTCTTCTAGTTCTTTTACAGGTTTAGTCTCATGTACTTTTGTATATTCATCAAAATTCACATTTTCACTTTCCACAACTTTTTAAGTGTTAGTATTTAAACACTTGTAATCTTTACTTCTTGTGGAATATCCTAGGAATATACCTTCTTCACTTTCTGCATCAAATTTACCATTTCTGAAATATTTAAGAATGTAAGATTTGCTTCCAAATACCTTAAATTATTTTACATTGGGTGAGTATCCATACCATAATTCAAAAGGTGTTGAATGAGTACCTTTCTTGACTTGTACATGGTTCAAGGTATAGACAACTATACTTACAACTTCTGTCTGGTATTTTAAAGTAACATTCCTTTCCATTATCAATGTTTTAGCACAGTCTATTACAAACCTATTCCTCCTTTCAACAATTCTATTTTGTGGAGGGGTTCTAGGGGTAGATGTCTATCTTTTGATACCTCCATCATTATATAACTTCTCAAATTCATTTGATGTGAATTCTCCTCCTCTATTAGATCTTAAACACTTCTTATTTTTACCTATTTCCTTCTCAACTCTTGCCAGGTGCCACTTAAACATTTGGAAAGCATCAAATTTCTTTAAAAAAAATATAGCTAGCATCATTCTAGAATAATCATCAATAAAAAACATAATATACTTATCTCCTTTTTATCTTTGCACTTCAATTGGTCCACACTAGTAAGAAAAATATCCAATATTTCTTTAGAGAAATAAGTTTTACTCTTAGAGCTTGACTTTGTCATTTTGCCTAACATTTTTTGCATATTTCATTATCAGGCTTCTTCAACTTAGGTAAACCTTTAACCTTTCTCATGTTACGAATATTGACTAGGCTATCAAAATTGACATGACATAACCTTTTATGCCATAACTATATACATCATCAAATTTTACAACTAGACAAGTAGCATCATCTATTTCAAGATAGAATAGATTACTTTTCATCTAATCGCCTTTACCAACTAGTCTTCCATTTATGTCATATATCTTAACAACCTTATTTTCAAATTCAACCTTACATCCCAAATTATTTAATTGTGACACACTCAAGAGATTATAGTCAAGTCCTTCAACATAGTAAGAATTGTCACATAAAATCTTATCTATGAGCTTGATAGAACTTTTTTCTTTTATCAAACACACTACATCATTACCAAATCTTACACTATTTCCATTATAACAGTTCAAGGAAATGAACATACTTTTGTCTCCAGTCATTCGATGTGAACATCCATTGTCAATGATCCATTTGTCATTCTTGTTTACACAAGTCACAAGTGCAATTGCCTCATCTTCATCAGGTTCATCCTTCATTGCAACATACACCAGTTCATCATCATTTTCGTTAGATGTTTCCTCTTCAACAATGTAGCATGAGCTTTTGCCTTTGTCTTTGCAATCCTTGTTGTCTTCATCTCTTCTACTCTTGTACTTGTCACCACCTCAATAATTTTTCTTTTTCTCTAGACATCTAGTAGCAATATGACCAACTTTATTGAAATTGAAACAAATGATAGGTAATTTACCTTTACCTTTGTGGAATCTTCTTGCTAGCAGTGCTTTAAGTTGTTCAACATGATCCTCATTTGTATCACTGTCACTAGATACATATTTTAGCTTCTTATTCTTCTTCTTCTTCCTCTTCTCATTAGATTCCTTCAATGACACTTTATCTTTGAAAGTAGATTCTATACTCTTAGGTTTGTAATTATCAAATTTAGATAGCTCAAAAATAGTAAGTCTACCTACTAGTACTTCAAGTGATAGATCATTCCCTGGTATGAATCTTAGTTCTTGAATTATAGAGACTCTAATAGCATATAAAGAGAGTAGTGTTCTTAAAACTTTTCTTAATACAATATCATCATCTAATTTTCCATTAGCTCCTCTTATTGCATTAACTACTTATTTTACCCTTGAAACATATTGAGCAATAATTTCACCTTCTTTTATTCTCATATCATTAAACTTCCCTCTGAGTCTTTCAACTTTGGCTCTAAGAACATTCGTGTCTCCTCCATAGATGGCAGCTAAGGTATCCCACATTTTATTTGCACTATCAAGACCTTTGATATCATCAAATTCAACATAAATTAGGGCAAAGGCAATTTCTAGAATTGCCTGGTTATGTTCTTTCTTCTCTCATATCCTCAGTAGTTGGGCTCTAATAGGATCAACATGCTCAATGGTAATGGTAGATTGTGTATGATCTCCAAGTCCTCCAAGGTGTAGCTTCATCAAAATTTTCTATGTAGGAAAGTTATCTTTGTTGAGATTTGGTACTTCTCTTTTTGACATCTTGATATTTGTGCTTCTAGTACCTTCAAACTAGTCTTCAATAAGTAGATGACTCTGATAAAAATTGTTGGAATGCTTTAGAATAAGGAAGGGGGGGGGTGTTGAATTAGTTATCTAAGGTCCAAATGTATAAACAAAAATTTCCACAACTTAGTGACCTCATAAAACATTTATCTTCATCAAGCATGCATCCATAAGATTATGCAATCACTTAAAACTTATAGGTTACTGTCAAATCTACTTGCAAATATGTAAACATGAAACATAACAGATTCATTAACACACTTGACATAATGATTTATGTGGAAACCCAATTTGAAAAAAAAACACCAATAACATGCTACTCTTTTTCATTGTTTTGAAGTGATGCCCTATGAAAGGCCAACCCTATTAAAGGTTACAATAAACAATGTTAAATGTCACCCTATTAAAGGATTTCAATCACCCTATTAGGAGTGAGCCTTGTTACAGGACTTTTCACCATTCACTTGGAATGTCACTTGGTTAAAGGATTTACAAATGACTACTAAGTCAATCTTAATCCAAAGGAATTACCCTAGATTGATACAATTGTTAGAGAGTAACAATAAGGATTGATCTAATAAAAACATACACCTTCATTTGTAGATTATAGATCATTGTTTTAGTCCTCCATTCTACTTGGCCTTCATACTTTGTAGCTCTAATAGCTTGTTCACTCTTCAAGGATTCATATCCTTAAGCCTTCTTTCTTAACATTTCAATGCAATATTTTCTATTAGGTCACTTGATGAAGCAAAAACCCTTGAATCCTTCTCTTCCTTAAGTTCTCACACTTAACCACCTTTTCTTCCAACCATTCATTCCTATAAATAGGCAATTATGATTTTTTTTCTCTCATTCTCTATCATCCAAATTAAGGTTAGGAAAAATTTGATAGGATTCAATGAATCTCTCCCACATTTAATATCTCTTCTAGAAACTTCTCCTTGAATCCTCTTTGAATTTGCCTAAAAATGGTTTACCTTGAATTCTGTGCCACCAGCTCATCAATCTCATCTTCCACTTGGTTCAAAAATTCCAAGAAAATAAACTTATTGGCTTAGACCAATTGAGTTCATTGATCTTTTAAATAATGCATCCACTTGACATTATCTGGTTTCTAATGCTTGGCACATACTACATTTCTTAACATCCTCTATGAATTTACTCGGCACAAACTAAAGTTTACTGGTGCTCGACATCAACTAAAATTTACTCGACATCTAATGTTCTTCTTGGCATACACTAGAATAAACTTTTACTCAACTCTAATTGATTTTCTTCTCGTCTTGTACTGACTTTTCTTGGCACCTACTCTTCACTCGGTCAAGCTTGGCAGACAACCTTTGTGTAAATTGTTCTTCTAAACTTTCTTAGTGTAACTAGCCTTTGTAACCTTAAGCAGATTATCAATACATCATGTTATCACTATCTTAACTAATTCTTGTACTTCTTTACATAATCATAACTCAACCTTTCCTCTATGTGCTATTGTTACATCTTTTGATCAAATTCTCTTCATCAATCAACTAGGTGATAGTACTTAAATCATATAAGTAGTTGTCTTGCAAGCAAATAGTAGGTTTGACATTAGTGATAAAATAATGATTGAAACATGCAATCTTCTTCAAAAAATTTCTTCTTGTAATCTAATCACAATAATCTCCCTCAATAATGATCTTTTTCAATCACATCTCAAGATAGAATTCTCATGATTAATGGAAACTTCATTAGAAGAAAAATAGACTCCACATGTAAATACACTAAGTTAGAATTAATAACAATGAAATGAATCAAAATATTATAGTTTAAACTACTATAAATATAATGCAATCACATGATTGACATCAAACCCAAGTTCTATCAAGCATTGCCAAGAATACTTTACTTTTTGTAAAGGTGAATTCTCAAAGAAGATTTAGAACTATAAATAATAAAAATATTACAAACATAGAAAATCTCAATATATTATTAAAATTTGATAGATTTTTTAGAGTATGATGTTGTTTATGGATGAAGAGAGAATGACATTTAAAAAAATGTCAAAATACTTGACTTATACTTTAGAGTATGATGTTATTTGTGGTTGAAGAGAGAATGGGGAAAAAAAGTCAAACAACTTGACCTATACTTCAAAATCTGTCATTTTGCATAGAGTAAATCTCATAGAGTAAATTTCTTTGAGTTGATTGGTTGAAAATTGGTGGTAGAAAGTGACAGAGGCATACTCAGATCATACGTCAGTTTGTGTCTCATGTCCTCCATTTTCTTATTTATGTGTGCTTCCACTATATCACGTAGCTAGAAAGCTTGATCTCAAAAACATGGAATTCTTGCAGTTGTAGAATTCTTTGGCTAAGGTTGTTTTTCCCACTCCAGATATTCCTACAATTGCTAAAATCCTATCATTTTTGTTCCTATTTTCTCCTATCATTGAGATTTTGGCATAAATATTTTTAATAGTCTCCTTGAGCCCAATTGGATGCTCTACGACTTCTAGCTTTAGCTTTCATCTGCCCTCTTTTACTCTATCAAAAAAAGTTTCCACAATATTTTGGCAAAGGTCTCCCAAATTCCTATTTAAAAATCCCCCGATGGTGATATTGAGAGAAAGACAACAAACATAAACATATAGATCTATAAAACAATTTTAGTAAAGTGAGACTTACCCAGTGATGAATGAGGCATAGTTAAGGGCTTGTTTCCATTGCTCAAGCTGTCAATGCATATGAACTACTCTCTATATTTGGTGAATGCAACTATATAGACTCCTTTTTCAAGATACCAAATCTCAAACAACATCTATAAACCTAATTAGTGGATTCTAGATTATGTAAACTAGCCAATCTATTAGGATTCACTATTAATGTATTTATGTCTTTCAGACAACAACTATAATACACCTATATCTTTTCCATATTTCCTTTTAATCTAAATATGGGTTTTTTTTGCATTCAGAGATATGATTGTATTTTATGGTTTGAATATACACAACAGTCTACATAAGTAGAGAATTTACCACCATCCTATTATTTTCCAATGCTCCTCACTTGCCTCACTGCTACATGTCCACTATTGTCAGAGATGCCATGTTGAACTTTTCAACATAATTTCCATTTTTTCTAGTGTAAGACAAGCTAGATTATTTGGACAATCTGACTGTTGTTTCTGAAGGAGAAGATTCCTATTGACATAATTAAATATAATGCAACTAGATATAATAGAATATAGAATATTAAATTTAATAACTATAAGAATTAAATCATAATATAAATAGATATACTTGGAGTGATTTTATTTAAACTAAAAATAAAAATAACTATACTAAAATAAATTCTAAAATTTTTGTTTACTTTTTTAGTCTATTAGTTGTATATATTTTTAGTTTATTATTTATTTAATAATTTTAATTATAAAAAAATGGTACACAGAAAATTAATAATTTTGAATAAATGATAAATTTGTAGTATATGTTAAAATTAATATATTGAAGTTAACATGTTAACGATTCTTTTTTATATTTTTTGTCAAGAGTAATTTATTTTATCAAATTTTAATTTTGAAAGGTATAGATTTTGGCCATAAGCACTCTATTGATATTATTCTTTCAATGCATGTCAATTCTAATTTATGTTGATAACAGTTCTTGTGAGCATCAATTAGATCAAATGAGTGTGAAGTGTTCTATTTATTAGAGATTACTTTAGTGGTGAATCTTCTGCATTTGGCCATCTTGTCTCATGGGTCAAATGTCATTTGGCGAATTGTGCATGTAACACAGGCCAATTGCTTTGCTAGATATTTATATGATTTGGGTCCAATACCCATGGTAGTCGCCCATTAGTTATTACATGATTGGTCAAAAATATCAGTCCAATCACTAATGTAATATACATTTTGGATACATTTATTTTAAAATTTTTGCAATCCTTTGCATGTTGTTTCTCATTGGACATCATTCTTTCTCCATTACTACAACCAACTAATTTTCCCTTGGATTGGGTATCACCTACTATTTTCCTAATGTGTATCGACCACCAGCCCTGTTTAGCCAACTATTTTCTATTGTGGGCTTGCATAGGAAGGAGCATTTCACCCAGATTTAACATTCTTGCTTGTTTGATTCCATGTAATTTTCCAACCTAGATTGGACTATAAGATATTATTATTCTACATAATTTTCTCTTTTCTAGTTTAGAGACTAAAATTTCTTATTGTTGCTGAAGTTTTAGAGTACTAAGTGCATTTCCCATTGACTCATGGACCATGGTTTTTGTAAAAGGTAAGTGATTTTTAATTAATTTTTTTATGTGGACAATGGTATTGGTACTAGTTATTTTTTATTGTCTAGTGTCCACTGGTGACTAGACATTTCACATCCTAGGATAGGTTTACAAATTTTATTGGGTAGTACCATAGACTGTAGTACCCTTTGTATGAGAATGAATCATATTATTGTTATTATATGTAGTCTAAGTAGTCTGCTATCATAGTCTTTGACTCATCATTCTTTAAGTCTATTCTCAATAACTAGTTGATTTATTTTTTGTATCCTTTTTTAGTTTGCAATGTCAAACAAGATGGGTAATAGGGGTTCTAGTAGGTTCCCTAAAATCCAAGAGAGGCCACCATTACCAAAACACAAAACTATATCCACATATTTTGGTGGTGGAAATGTTGGCAACCTATAAGATTCACCAAGTAGATGTTTAGTTCTTATTGAAAAAGGAGATTCATCACAAATTGGAGACCATATTGAAGAAGTTCAAGTTGGAAAACATGGTATCTCAGTCAAGGATGGATGAACTTGAACACAATTTGGAGGAACTTCCCTTGAGTAGGGAGTCACAAAGTGATATTATAGACTTGGAGTTGGTTCTAGACTAGTTTGGTGAGAAAACCAAAAGTGATTCCATAAATCATGTTCATGTATAGAAGGGAAAAATAAAAATGGAATAAAAAAAAGATCAATCTCATTGGGATCTATCCAAAAGGAATTTTCAATTAGAATGGGTGGAAAAATACTGATTCATTGAACTAGTGGCCAATCTGATTGATGGTGAGTCTCTTGTAGAATGTAGATGTAAGATTTGCACATAGATGACAAAGAAGGAGAAGAGGTTGCAGCTTAAGCTTGATATCATAAAAAAGCATGTCGATAAAGTTTACAAAAAGGAAACTATAGATGGAGTTGAAAAATCTGTGCTAACTTAGAAAACAAAGGACAACTATCTATATATTAGGAGTGCTAATTTACACAATCAATTACGAGATAAGCATTCCATAATAAAAGGTTGCATTGAAGATTTTGTTTAGAAATTAATGGAAGTGCAAAATATGGGAAAAGTTGTTCAATTAAGTGTGGTCTTTTATATTTTGAGTAAAGGGCATCCAATGATAGACTACCCTTCAATTACTGGTTTATTTCACTTTTTTAAAGTTTGAAACTATTTGGACAGTCACTAGTTAATAAATAATAGGTGGGAATGTGCTAGTTGTCTTGTACAGGTTGAAAAAGAAGATATGAAAGAAAAAATAAAACACTTAAATTTTATTGCATTGTCTCTAGATAAAGTTGCAACAATTGATAATACTTTCTAGGTGTGCATGCATGTTTACACTGTAAATGCTCTTTGCTATAAACCCTTTCTACTATCTATTGCTAAATTGAATTGTAGTGTGACAAACAAAAACTTATATTATTTATTAAAGAGTACTCTAATTGATTATGGAGGTATGGATAACATGGAGATTGCCAAAAATTTGGTGTGTGTTGGAGCAGATGGAACTTCAGTTATGCAAGGTCATAATGGTGGTCTTTGCAAAAAGATCAAGAATGATTTGGTACCCTACACTATTCCCATTCACAACATGGCCTATTGAAGGAATATAGCTTTTGGAATTGTCAATGATTTTGGTTGTGTAAGTAAAGTGGAATCTCTAATCAAAGAGATTTACAAATACTTTTTAAAAGTCCAAAATGAGTCCAAGAATTTCAACACTTTGCTCAAGGACTTACTGATGGAAGGAATCTTTTTAAAGACAATGATACCAGATGGATCTCTTTGGATGGACTAGTGCATCAAGTATTCTCTAAATATCCATCATTGCTTGGACTAATCCACTTTGTGTGAGATGTATTACCTTGGCTATATTCAAGTCTAACTAATGTTAAGATACTCTTAACTTTAGCAGTTATTCCCCCATGCTACAGGACATGAGAAATATTATAAAAAGGTTCAACAAAGAGCTATTTACATTGTAGAATATAATAAGCTCCATAAAATGACATATAGTATCCTGAATACTCTATATCAATTACTACCATTAGATGAATCAAAGTTTACAAAATGGATAGAAATCATAGATTTGAATAATCCTAGGAACTTTTTACATATTAGTGCAAATAATGAAGTATGTGCCAGGGTACATGGAGTTGACATACCAATAAAATATTATGCCTGCATTGACCCTGACTCTGGCCCCAACGAAGCATGAAGCGAAGTAGAATTAGATTTAGAAAATGTACTTTCATGTATTATAAGTGAAAACTTCAAGAAGATAAAAGAATCTATGCTTGACTCTATCAAGTGAGTTTTCTACAATCTTTTATCACAAATTATATTCAAATTCCCTCCAGAGGAATTGCTCAAAGCAATGTCTATTATGTTTCCTCAATATTGGTCTCTTAACTATTCAAGTGATTTTCAAAGAAGGATGATGACTTTGATTTAACATTTTTGCAAACCTAAAGTAATCAATGGAGTAAATATAAATTAATTTTTTGATGAATCTCGACTAAGAGATCAATCATATTCTTTTGCAAACATAGTCAGGTTAGAGGGTAAAAGTACAAAGTTGTGTCACCTTTTAGGCTAACTTATCAGAATGACTGAATATGAGTATTTCTATCTGAAACTCAAGTTTTTTCAAATATATGATCTTGATAAATTTATTCTAGATAAGTTATTTATGGTCTCACACTTTTCCAATTGGAAATGTCTATTAAATGTATTTTTTATACTACTTAGTATCCAATTACGTAAAAAAATATTATTTTAGAAAACTGACATTTCAATAACTCTTACCATTTTTTATGATTTTTTTAATAACATATAAACACTATTTTATAGAGTTCAAAGTCAAGAATATTCACATATAAAGTTCATAGTATTTTAATTGTATATAGTATTTTGTAATTAAAAAATTATGCAAGTACATATTTTAATACTCAAGAAGATTTACAATTTTGAGAAAGAAAGAAAATATTAAATCAAATCAATAAAAAAAATAAATTATATGACGTTCTAGAGGAGAGAGTCCTCTTTTAGAATCTATAAGTTTTCTTTTGGTTGGAATATAATTATTTTTGAAAATTGTGGCGAGAGATGAAAACTATTGATTTGAATAAGTTGAAGTTTGAATAATTATAAAATAGAAAATGTAGGTCTAAAGCCAAAATTTTAAATTTTTGATAGTTCTAGCTACATATGTTATCTATAACATAATATGAGATCAAAGGGAAATAAGTTTATTTCTGTGTAGTTTTGTGGTGGGAACTAGACCCATGACTTCTAGTGTTTTTTAATGACAAAAAAGTTATCATTAAAAAAATAGGAAAATATATCATTTCTTATTCCAAATAATTATTAAAAATTATAATCCTATAATTCATCCATTTCTACACATTTCATTAGTTTACTTCATTTACAAATTCTAAATAATAATACCAATTTTATGTTATTAAAGGTGAACAATTATACTTTTGTTAGCCTTTTCCTTTGTAAAAGGGTGACACAGGTTTGTGCTTTTACCTAGGAATGATATGATCAAGTATGGAGAATCAAAATGAAGAGGGAGTAGTAACAAAGCTTTGGAAAAATCTTGGTTAGAGAAATCAATTAAGAGAGTCAATATAAGAATATTTCAAGCTTACCAATTTATGTTTGACAATTATATTGTGCTTAGTGAAGGATGAAAGCGTTTTTCAATTCTTTGGGCTTCCTAAAGTCAAAGGTTAGAAAAAAACTAGACAAAAATTTGGATAATTATTTGAGCTAGATAGGTTCCCTTATGAAAGGGATCTCAACATTTGGAGAAAAAAATGTCAAAGAAGAGGGATCGTCAAAATTTCAAATGCAAGTGGCAGTGGTGGTGGTGGTGGCAGTAGTAGTAGTAGTGGTAGTGGTTCATGTCTTGATATTGGAAGTAATGAAGATGATGTTGACTTTGGCATGCATATTGAAATTGAGAGTGAATCTAAAGCAAACACAATGATCAATGACATGTTGTAAGCAATAAATGAGGAGGATTTTGATGATAGCGATGCTAAGCTAGTCTAGGCAGAGTGAAAACTATAGAAGCTCCTCAACTTCAAGTAGCTCTAGCCTTACCCATTTCAATTCAAATTAATTTATGTTCTCTAGTTTTACCAATGTCCAAGACTCTATCTACTAATTAATTATGTTTGTAGAAGTTAATTTATAGCCTTCATTCATTGTCCTTATAGATGATCAATTTTTTTAAAAACATGTTTATGCTACAAACTTACATGTTGAGATTTTCATTGATTATATTTTTTGAACATGTTGAGATTTTTATTGGTTATAGTTTTAATATAATAATACATGTTGAACTTGAGATTTTCATTCATTCTAGCTTTTAGACATTTTTAGATTTTCATTGATTTTAGTTTCTTTCAAAAATTATAACATGATGCATTTAACATAATAAGCTTTCTTTAAAAAAAATTGTATTATAATTTATAATTATAAATCTACCTATAACATAATACATTAAACAATTACAACCCTTTGCAAATGTCAATGTCAAATGACCTTGAATTCCCTTTTATAGATGCAAGGAAGCAATGATAGTTGTAGGTCAATTTGTAATTTTATATATAATTAGATTATTACTACAAAATACATTATGTGTGTATAATCACATTGCCACATTACCAATTGTACAAATTTTCAAGTACAAGTAGGGAAATTTTTTTCATCTTCTCTATGTACTAATAGCATGCCAATACCTACCTATCTAGTTATCCTGGTATGTTGGCTCTTGATTCCTACAAAAAATAACATTAAACAAAGTTGAAATTAATTCCAAAATTTGAAACTAAAGAGAAACAAGTAACAAAATGATTATAGTACTATCACTTACTAAGTTATTACTTCTTAGTACTATCATCTATGACTGTCACTAACACTAACAGTAATAGTTTGAGAAGATGACCCAACCCTAATGATGTTCTTTAGGGTACTCCATTTTGCATTATTTGGAAGCTCTATTTTTTTGAGGTTGTAGCTAAATAGTTGTAACCTCATCAACAATAAATACTTCAAAGAGATAATTTTATATGAATCAAAATTTTTATCTATAAATGCATTCATTGTTGATAGTTCTTTGATGCAACTTGCTATTATTCCTAGAGTACTTTCCTTAGGCAAGTTTCTTAAAAAAAAAATTTATGGTGTTGTGCAATATTTTCATGTAATCTTCTTTTCCAATCAAGTTGGATTTGGTAATCCAACATTCAACAAGTTCAGTATGCTACAATTCATCTTCATAAATTCGTTGGAAGAAAATTTGAGAGCTTCATCTATTTCCATTAATTGTTCATAATTGTGACAAATAGAAAAATTTATTATAGAGGCATCCAAGTGGGTGTTTATTCCTTAGTTTTCCAAATCCCTATCACTAGATCTCTGTACTTTATTCAAAATTTATATAGCAAGATGTTTTAAGGGATTGGTGAAGATACTTCTTTTAACCTCAACATCTTTTTTTACATTTTCAAAGACAACTTTGAGATTGTTATTTAAATCAAGCCATTCAAATAAACTATCACTATTCTTAATTAGTTTCTCCCAATCTTCTTGTTTAATAAGCTTAACCATGTTTATTATAGTATCCTTGACATGATGGTCTTTGGAAGATGCCATTATATTTTGTGCAATTATATTCTCCATCTTTCTCTTCATTTCAGACATCTCTATTTTACTTAATTTTCTATATTTCCTCTAGTTTCCCTTGCCAATTATTTCTTCTCTTCCTCTCATCCTCCAATTTCTTCTTCAAATCTTGGATTTTCATTGTAGTAGTTACCTCTTTTTTCTTCTCATCCTCAAGTTTCCTTTTCAAATCATGAATTGCCTTCATAGTGGACTCTTCCTTTTCCTTCACATTGACCAATTATTTCTTCAAATCATGGAATGTTTGAGTAGGCTCCTGTTTCTTTGCATTCTCCAATTCCGTCTTCAAATCAAGGATTTTCTTTTCAATTGAATCCTCTTTATTTCTTTCCATTCTCTAATTCCTTCTACATATGATAGATTTTTTGATCTTAGATTGGTTTTGACAATTGTGTGTCAACACAGTTAAGCTATTTACTTAGTTCATTCCGAACTAGTAATTCATGTTGACTACAATATGTAAACATTAGACTATGCCAAGTTCCAATGAGTGTTGAGTCACTTATGTGCTAAGTCACTCAAGTGTTGATTAGTCAAACCATATCGAGTGATTTAAGTGTCGAGTAAATAATTTATGGCGAGCAGTTTAGGTGCTGAGTCAAAAGAAGAAATCCAATGTATGCCAAGTGTTAGTAACTTCATATGCCAAGTGACACAGATTGGACATAATTGTTTGTTATAGCACAAACAATTATGCAAACCATTTTACAACCGATTTAAAGCTAAGTCTCAATCTTTTGGAGATAAGGAGGAATCTATATTAGGATTCCCTATGTAATTACATGCAACCAATCATAAAATAGGAAGGTTTAAGTGGAAAATATGGATGAATCTCAGTCATAGATTCATACCTAACCCTAAACCACCAAAGTATTTATAAGGAAGATGAATCCCTAAACATTTTGTAATGAGAAATAGTGTAACAAGGGATGAATGATGGAATTGGAGAAGTAAACAAGACATTTTATAGAAGAATTCACGGTGACTTAGCAGTATGGGGGAATTGCAGAATCAGTTTGTGAAGAATAGAGGATAGATAAGGTTACAACATTGATATATCTGATCATAAAGGATCAAGAAGAACATTGTGTGGAGTTGATCTTTAATTAGGAAAGTCATTGCTAATCACAAGATCTATGTTGAGACATCTTAATAGGTGATTTTAGTTAAATCTCCTAGGCAGAGTAGTCCTAATAGGATTTACCAAATCTTTTAATAGGGTGGCATTCCAAGTGAATGACATAAAGTCCTTTAACCAGGCACACTTCTAGTAAGGTGTTAAAATCCTCTAATGAGGTGGGACTTAACAGTCTCTATAAGCCTTTCACAAGGAGATCATGTTTTATGGTCAAACCATTGTAACCTTAATTAGCTACACTTTATTGATGTAGGAGTAAATATTTGTGCATATCATCCCCACCCTAGTTTTATCTTCTCACTTGGAGGGCTTTTGGGTAATCATAGCTGGTGTTATGTGTGTGTTTAATTACATGTTTTAGATGAATTTAATTTACATGTTATTTTTAGTATATAAATTTAATGCATCTAATAAATGGCGAAGGTTTTATGGGTCAAAGTTTGAACTTCTGATTCACCCCCTCCCCCTTAGAAGTTAACCTTTCCTATTTGTAATTCCAAAATTTGGTATCAAAGCTAAGTTCTTAGAAGAAGAAGCTTTGCATCTTAGAGGAAAGATCTTGAAATGGAAGTCTTCAAACTAGGAAAGATTATTGAGAATCAAGGAATTGAGATACAACTCATTCTACATCAACTTGATGTGGCTAGAGAAGAGTTAAGGAAATCCTTAATGAGAAGGAAGGAAGTTGCCATTGCAAAAAATGACACACAATACAAAGAGATCGACACCACAAAGATATTTGCAAATGGAGACTCTAATGAATTTGATGCAAAAATTGCACATATGATGGACAAGAATAGAGTACAAGCTAAGGAGATTAGAAATCTTAAGCTAGAACAAGAATCGCAAGCCATGATTCTAAGTCAGGTAACTAAACAAAAGAAGAGAGCCATAGAAGACAAGGCCATAATTGAAGAATACAAAATAATTCTACCAAAAAGATTGGAAGAGAAGTCAATCGAGCTAACCAAAATCTCCAACATGCAATTGGATACTCTAGGCTAGATGATGAATGCTCATCATGAGTTGAATGTCAAAGACATTGAGATAACTGAATTGAAGTTGTAGAATGAACAACTATAGAATGATCTAAAAAGAGAAAGAGAGATTGTAGAAAGTTTCAACAAGCCAAATGAATCCATCAGGTACTTTGAGAAATTATTAAGATCCCCTAGATCCAACAATGATACATTAGGATTAGGCTACACAAGAACTCAAGAAGGAGAATCATCCAAAGTTGCTGAAGAAAGAAACATCAAAGGTAAGAACTCCAAACCTAATTTTCATTTTTGTGGTAAGAAAGGACATGCTACTAATGTGTGTAGGAGCAATAATACAAATCAACATGTCAAGCCTAAGAACATGACTCACTTTCATAAGTGCAACTAGCAAGGCCATCAGGCACAAGAATGCAAAACTAGAACCATGCATACACCAAGATTTTGAAGGTTATTGCTACAATTGTTAGAAATATGGACATAGAGCCTTTAAATGCAGAACCAAATCTATGTGGTCATCAAACAAGTCAGCAAAGGAAAGAAGCCATGGACACTTTTATAATTGGGACTGCAACACAAGACAAAGTTGTCATTATTTTCATGAATATGGACATATTCCTGAGAATTGCATTAGGACACACTTCAGTGGTAACTATAATAGATGGTTAAGTCAAACTAAAAATTTTAGTTGTTTAAAGACTAGTCACATCAGTAAACATTTTCTAACTAGGTCAAAGGAACCTAGTTGTGAATTCAACAAAGGAAGAGGGAAGGCAGATGTTGAACACATTAGAGATGAAAAATGAAGGGATCACTTCACCTATTAAGTCAAGTGGTCACACCTAATCAAACTAAGAAAATAAGAGGTATGAGGGACTGATACTCAAGTGTTATATCATACATTAATTCCAAAAGAAGTCAATACTAAAAGGGCTACATTAGCATAAATGAAGATGCAGGATGTTGTTGAAAATTAAAGATTAAATCTTTAAGTTTTCATGTTGTTTCCAAGCATGGAAAAGTTTTCAATGGATGTCGAGTGGAATGCTATTTGATGCCAAGCTACCAAACTAAGTTAGTTGATGCTAATTCTATAGTAGCTGTCAAGTGATGGTAATATCAATAGATGTCAAGTGAATCTAAAATCATGTTGATGTCATGTTTACAACTATACAAGAACCAAGCATTAAATGCAAGGTTTTGAAGGGTATATGATCATTTTCACTCATTTTTCAACATTTCAAATTTGAGTAAGAGTAAGCAAAGTAGAAAGCAACTCATAAACTTGTTCATGGCATTCACAAAGATCTCAAAAATGATTTCACACTAGCTCTTCAAGATTTTTAAGGTATTTATCACAAGCCAAGCTATGTAGTTTACATTTGCATAATCCCTAGTTTGTTAAATGGCATCTAGTTCAAGAAACGAAGAAGGAAAAGAGGTTTTAAATGTTCAATTTGTTAGTAACAAGGTTAAACAACCCATATTCAAGGTAATTCCTAACATAGCGTATAAAAAAGATCCCTTAGGCACACTTTCAATGATCCTGCCCAAAGTTATTATGATTCAAGATGTTAGGAAATGTTACAATTGTAAGATAGGAGAAATAGGAGATATGGAAATTAGAGAAGCCTATGAAAGATTATGTGAAAATGGTGTTCTACAGGAAAAATTCAAAATCATTGAAAGGAAGGGTTTGATGCATGCCCTAGATTTTCCTACTATATTCAAAATTGAATGGATCAAGATTATGTTAAGATGAATACACAATGGATCCTTGTGGCTAGAAGATGGATCAATTAAGATATCAAAGAGAATAATTCATACGGTAACTGGCTACCCAACCCTAGATCAGCCCAAGACTCTGCAAAGTGACTCCAAAGAGGTAATAGAGAAGAATACAGGACCAAAATGGAATAAGAGAGGAATGAAAATTGATACTATCATTGATCCACTAGTGGACTTTGATATTAGGGTAATCTCACACAAACTCTACTAATCAATTAGATTGAATAGTGTACCCTATATTGTAGTAGATGTGCGATACACGATTGTGAAGAAAGATCATAATTATGATCTAGCTGAGCTTCAACTATAACAACTAATGGAAAACATTGGAGCTATAAGGAAAACCAAAAGTGCACAATGCAAATTTGGTGCAATACTTGTTTGCATATTATTCTATGTACAAATGCTTTTCCCTCCTTTGGAAAAGTAAGCTAGAAGAAAAACAGATCAATAATAGTTAAGATAAATGAGTATATTGAACAAATGGGAGAAAACTTTGAAACATTGATGACTAGCTATTTTGAAGACTTTAAGAAGTCAATGAAGCAAAGGATGAGGATACCTATTTCACTAATTGAGTAACACTACAATGATATATGTCTTCTAGTTGATGCTAATCACACCTTCATAAAGGCTACCATACCAAGGGTTAGATGGTTAAGACCACTTGGATATGAAATCAATGTTGATGAAGCATCCACATCAATAACAACACTCTTATAAGAGGAAGTTGAGAAGATTACAAAAATATTTGGGAATTGTGATGAAATCAAATATTGAAATGGAGTTAAAAATTGCCTCCAAACTTAGAAAGAAAGATAAGTTGGTAAGGAAGCTAAAGGCTAAATTTTGTGAAGGTGCAGGTGAGGAAGAAGAGGAAGAAGATGAAGAGGATGAAGAACAAGATAAAGATCAAGCATAAGGGGCTCTTGCATTGACCTAAGTCATGGGAGAGGATAAGGAAGAAGAAGAAATAAAAGGTGTAAAGGAAGAAGAAGCTGAGGAAACACCAACACATGTCGAGCCAAAGAAGAGAAAAAATTAGGCACAACTTGTGACTAAGGCAAAGAAAATTGCAAAGCCAAGCCCAACCAAGCCTACAAATCCTACCACTAGAGCCAACACACATGTAAGCACACAAAAGGATAAGAAAAAGGTTAAGGATACTAAACAAGGAGGTAAAGCGTAAAAGAAATAGAGAGGAAAATATGTTACACAACTTGATTTAGATGAAGAAAGAATTGAATCAAAAGATATGAGCCAATTCAGAATGGTAAGTCACAAACCACTTTTTGATCCTGAAAATATATGTGAGAATGTTAGAAATAATGCAGATTTATCTAGTTTAAAGAATATTGATTTTGAAAAGCTTGGAAGAGAGAAGACGAATCTAGTAGAAGAGGTAGTGTATGTAATGATGTCTAAATTCAAGAACACTCTACTTGAATTTAACAAAACTATACCAAAGAGTCTATATGACATTGTGGAACAAAAGTGGCATTATTGTTTAAATTTTGAAAAATAGATTAGAGAATCAACATTAGCCTAGGTAATGCTAGACTTAACAAAAAAGTAGATTGCAAAGGCAAACAATAAATATTGAGGAAGGTTTGCACTAAAGTATAGAGTTGTAGAGAAATCCACTCAAATGTGGAAATTGATTTATGGAATAACTACTATGAAACAAGGAGAAGAGGACCCCTTTGAGGGTAAGAATGATGAAAAGGAAGAAGATGACAAAGAAAATAGTAAAGAAGAAGGAAATATTATTGAGGAGGAGACTAAAAAGATAGATATTGACATTACAACAGCTGAACAATAGCAAGAGGAACAAAGTGTGCAAGACACACAAATACCAAGCGTCAACCCTCCTCATTCAATTAAAGAAACTATAATTGTCAAGGATGTCTTTGATGTTTAGCTTAGAACATCAACCCTTTAACTGCAGATGATTTGAAAAAGATATTAGACCAATCTACACTACAAGTATGGTTGTGTGAAAATCCAATATTGGTTAGTGTAGATGAGCTTCAAAAGGTAGTAGCTAATATGACAAGGGACAAGATGAATCCACAAGAACCACCTTATGTTAACCCTTTAGTTACTCAACTAAAACCTCCAATTCAAAAAATAGTAGACATAATTACAAAGGTTGAAATGAGTGTTAAAGTTGATATAGTTGAGTAAAGACTAATTGTAGAAGAAGAAAAAGAAACAAATATCGACCAACTTGAAGCACAAACACAAGGTATAATTCAAATAATTGTGATATACAAGAGCATATTTGAAGAAAGTGAAGATACACCAATGGTAAAGGAACAAGAAACCATCCAAGCATTGGTAACTCTATTAACATCTAGCACTTCTCCTACAAAAGTCCTTTAGAAGCTAAGCATGAAAGCTATACCCCTTGCAAATCTCAGTGCCAAGATCAAGCTCTTTTAAGATTGAAAAGGTAACTCACTATGGTGATATCACTTTGGATGAAGAAATAGTTATTCCTAAGTATGACTATGACACAAAAACAATAGAGAAAATAGGTATTTTGCAGCAAGTATTAGAGAAGAAGAAGCATCACAAAATTCTTAGGAAATAATACAAGCAAAAGAAAGCATTGCAAGAAATTAAAGACATCTTTTTACATGCCTTCAACTTGCCTACTCCTCAAGAGACAAATCCACTATTAGAAAAATTGTCAAATATTGTGGAAAAGGTCAATAATAAAGACCTGGATACAAGTGCTAAACTTTTAGAGTAGTTAGAAAAGAAATTCCAAAAAGGTCAGTGAAAAAATATTTGATGAAATAGCACTAACTCAAGTTGCATTGGCAACAAAGGTTGATGATGTGAAGAAGGTTCTTGAGAATATCTTCTCATTGTACACTAAATTGTGTGACCCCGCACTCTTCACCCAAGAGACCAGACATAGAATTTTAAGTCTGGAGAGGAACATAAACATTTTAGGTACACAACTACCTTAGAACCTAGCTTAGAGTGAGAAGAATTTTCATTCATTTCTTTAATCACAGAGTCAATTAGTTGTGTTAACTGTAGAAGAGGCTAACATAAAAGCCAAATTGACAAATATTCAAGCATCCCTCACCCCACACATGGAAATCCTCCAAAAAGAACTAGGCTATGCAAACTCTACTAAAGAAAGACCCCAATCTTTCTACTCTAGATGGCCTAGTACACAATGTAGTTGAGCTAGCTATACAACTCAAGTCATTGGATGTTGCATGTGACAACTAGGATGCAACTCTTAAAATTATCATAGAAGTCCATAAATCCTTTGTGGAAAAATACACTATAACTATATAGCCCATTTGAAATAAGTTTCAAAAAGGGATTTCAAGTAAGAAAATGGGGTAAGCAAGAAAGGGGGAGAAATAGTGCAAGGAGGAGACAAAAAAAAGGGAGAGAATTCAGAAAGGGGGAGCAATAAAAGAGATATAAGGAACAATACAAGAGATAGCAACAAAACAACACAAAGAGTATAAGTGCATTGAAGTCAAAGAGTATCAGCAGAAACAAATCTACTCAAAATGGAGAATAAATTTTGGATATAGAACAAATATATTAACTTAGGGGGAGTTATAAATCTTGAGGTATATAGGTTATTGCAAAATTTTGAAAATTTGAAGTTTTGTATATAAGCCGAGTTATGGATATATTATGCTCAAGGAAATCAAGATTGATTATGTATATTTAAGTGTTTTTGACACTCATGTCAAAGGGGGAGATTGTTGATCTCAAATTGGTTTTGACAATTGAGTGTCAACACACTTAAGTTATTTACTTCATGTTGAACTAGTAATGCATGTTGAGTACAATATATCAACATTAAACTATGTCGAGTCACTTAGGTGCCAAGAAGACAGACCATGCCAAGTGATTTAATTATCGAGTAAATAGTTTATGTTGAGAAGTTTAGGTGCCAAGTCATAAGCATAAATCTAATGTATGTTGAGCATCGATAACTTCATATGCCAAGTGACACAGATTGGACATAATTGTTTGTTATGGCACAAACAATTATGTAGATTGTTTTACAACTGACTTAAAGATAGATCTCAATCTTTTGGAAATAAGGACAAATATATATGTAGATTCCTTATGCAATTACATGCAGTCAATCAAAAAATAGGAAGGTTTAAGTGGCAAATATGGATGAATCTCAGTTGTAGATTCATACTTGACCCTAAGCCACCAAAGTCTTTATAAGGAAGATGAAGCCCTAAAATTTTTGTAATGAGAAATAGTGTAACAAGGGGTGAATGATTGAATTGGAGAAGTGAGCAAGATAGTTTGCAAAAGCATTCAATGTGACTTAGCGGTGAGAGTGAATTGTAGAATTATATTATGAAGAATAGAGGATAGATAAGGTTAAAGCATTGATATATCTGATCATAAAGGATCAAGAAGAACATTGTGCAGAGTTGATCTTTAACTAGGCAAGTTAGTGCCAATCACAACATCTGTACTAAGACATCTTAACAGGTGATTTTAGTTAAATCTCCTAGGCAGAGTAGTCCTAACAGGCTTTACGAAATCCTTTAAAAAGGTGGTATTCCAAGTGAATAACCTAAAGTGTTTTAACTAGGCACACTTATAACAAGGTTTTAAAATCCCCTAACAAGGTGGGACTTAATAGTCTCTATAAGCCTTTAATAGGGTAGGCCATTCATAGGGCAGATCATGTTTCATGGTCAAACCATTGTAACCTTAATTAGCTACACTTTATTGTTGTAGGAGTAAAGATTTATTGGTTTCATCCCCACCCTACTTTTACCTATTTGTAATTCCAACAAGATTATGTTACTATTTGTAGTTTCACTAGACTCCATTTTCTTTACATTTTCCAACTCCTTCTTCAAATCAAGGATTATCTTTGCAGTTGACTCCTCTCTTTTCTTCATATTCTCTAATTGCTTCTTCAAATTGTGGATTGTTTTTACACTAGAATCCTCTTTTTTCTTCTCATTCTCTAATTCCTTATACAAATTATAAATTATCCTTACCTTAGAATCCTCTTTTTTCTTTTCATTCTCCAATCTCATCTTCAAATTATGGATTGTTTTTTCAGCATAGGCGTGATTTTTCCTTTCATTCTCCAATTTGATCTTCAAACTATTATTTTTCTTGATAGTAGATTCTAGGCTAGTTTTTTATTTTTTTGACCTATGTATGACTCTCTGCAGACTTGAACAACTGTGTAGTAGAGGTTTTTTCATTCTAAATTCATTTTTTGCAATCATCCAATTCTTTAGTCAAAATTTTTAGTTGTTCATTCACCTTTTCTTACTAGACAATTGCCTCTATAGAAGAAGAATTCTTTATCCTATTAAATACACTTCTTTGAACATATTGTCTGTTTCTTTCTCCTTGGCCTTCACATTATCAGGTTTTCCTGTAACTTTTCTATTTTCTTTGTAAGCCTTTTGTTTTCCCTCTCCACTTTTAGAAGTGTATAGTAGACCATTTTGTTGCTCTCTTTTGATATGTAAATTTTGTCAATATTTTTCACTTTTGAGAAATCTATTTGAATGTTGGTAGCTTGTACATCGTTATGATTTATTATATTTTTTGATGGATTATTATCTCTAGCCAAGGGCATAACTACCATGAAGTTCATCATTTCGATGTTTGGACCATATGTTGGAAATACACTATTAGTAGATCCTTGACGCTCAAAAATTGTATCACTTATTAAAGTCTTCATAATTTGCCTTTTTTTTTTAGCTTGTCTGATCAAAATTTGATGCAAACTCCTTTAAACTAAAATCTAGGGTTGCTAACACAATTGAGTATTTGAAAGGTGAATTATTAGTTGTATTGTTGTATGCTCCTCCAACTCCAGTTAAACATACTCCACCTAAAATTGTATTTTGAGGATTACCGACATATCAAAGATGGCCCATTCCAAATCTTAGCATTTTAGGACTATTTTTAGAGTTTTTTATAGAAGCTACTGGTGCATACACTGGCGAAGTGACCACTAACATTGCTTGCATTATAATTGTCATAACTTTTTTTTTTTGCATAAGGTACATCCATGCTAGTGCCAGTGCTAGTGTTAGTGGGATCAATTGCAACTAGATTTGAAGATTTAACAAATATTGCATTGGGATGACCTTCAAAAGAAAAAGTATAATTGTTTTTTTCCCTTTCTAGATGAATCATCTTCAATCTCACCATAGAGTCCAATGATTGGTTTACTTCCTCTTTTGGCTGGGTTTGGTACTAAAATTGGATTCCAAGTCCCTTCACCACTTGCACCAATGGGTCCTATACCTGTATAATCCATTTTTTGTATTATAGTTGGCCCTTTATTATATGTTTGTTTAATATAATCAATCATTTGAAGACTAAAAATATGCCGACCCTTGGTTGACCCAGAATCTTTAATACCTTGAATGTCTCCATCAGAATCGAGGTTCTTCTATCTTTGACTATCATTGTCACTACAACTACCAAATTCATATAGTACAATTGGATGCTCTTTATTCCAATAATTGCTAAAAAGTTCACCCTCATCAATTTCCTCGAAACCTACTAAGGTGTTTGGTTCACCCAAATTTTTCCTCGTTTTCCGAAAATTGGTAATCTTAGCTTTGACACCATAATTCAGATTTGTATTCCTCTTTAATTTCTTTTGACATAGATCTTTTAGAAGGTTGAGATGCTTTCTTATAGAAATTTAAGTATGTTAGAGGCTTTGATTTTTGTGACTTTGATATATGCAATGTTGTAATTTGGGATGATAATTCTTGCATTGAAATATTATTCTCTATTACATGTTTCTTTATCTCTTTCTTAACTTCATCCCACAAATCTATGTTTTTTAATGTTTCTATCAATGGCATCTCCTAATGTTGATATTTTTTTGCATAGTTCCCATTGACAATAATTCTTGTTTTTATTATGTTCAGTGGATCATAATTTCATTGACTGAAAAATCAAAGCCAAAGTATTTTACCAATTCATTTGTCACTTTGAAAGCCTTTCTCTCAAATGTGAAGCCTCTAATTACGAAAGGCAAAGAAGGAAATATTATTTTCTTTTGCTATCTAGTGAAAAGTTTATCTACACTCTCCATCTGTTGTACATATTCCAATGCAAAAACCATTTCTATAACATGTATTGGAAATTTGTACAATTCAACCACTAAACTATAAAACATTGAGATAGTGTACTCTTCCATGAAGAACTAATCAACCAATTAGATTTGACTTCCTCGTTGAATGCAATCTTTACAAGACACGTACAATATAGGTATTGAAGTGCCTATGATTTTTTGGTAAATAGGTTCCAATAATAAGTCTACAAAATAGTTGTAGTTATTATTGTTAGTAGTCATCCTCATCTTACATGTCCACTCATATAATGGACTTGGAGGCTTTGATTTCTATGAGATTTCTCATCAAACTTATAGACCTCAATATTAAGCTTGTTGTTCTCTGTGTCAAATATTGGGTGATGCTTTTATAAAAGTAGGTAGCACAAGTAACTTGTGAACCTAAATGTCTTCATCTTGCTATAGTTGTACTTTGTTTAATCATTAGTAATTGTTCTCGCATACATTCAACAATATGTTGAACAAAACTATATCTGACTTCTACCTTCTCAATAGACTAACCTTGACAATGGATATTATAAATCATTTCAAGAACACTAGCCCCTAACTTCCTTGTTACAATCCAATCCCAAAAAAAATAATAACAAAGAAATAATGTTTTGAACCCATGGCATAAAAATATCATACTGATAAGGAGGATTATGGTCTATGTCCAGTGTAATAGTAACACTAGTATGATCAATAGATGACTCTAATTTTATTAAACCCTTAATATATGAATCTTGAAAAACTCTATCTAGTTTGTCATAAACCTATGCTAGTTTATCCAAGTCAAGGTGCTTGTTAAAGATTTCTGGTTTAAACCCTAGCCTTGGGTCTAATAGAGTGAAAAATTCACTCTCAATTATAGATAAAATTTCCTCCTAAGTGTTTTGGTTTAAAATTATCTTTCTATTTCCATCATAATTCATGGGTAAAAGCACAAGCCCATGTCATCCTTTTATAAAGGAAAAGGCTAACAAAAGTATAATTGTTCACCTTCAATGACATAAAATTAGTATTATTATTTAGAATTTGAAAATGAAGTAAACTAATAAAATGTGTAGAAATAGATGAATTTTAGGACTATAATTTTTAATAATTATTTGGAATAAGAAATGATATATTTTCCTATTTTTAAAGATAACTGTTTAGTTGCTAAAAAATGGTGGAAATTAGGGGTCTAGTTCCCACCAAAAAATGACATGAAAATAAATTTATTTCCCTTTGATTTAGATTATGTTATATATAAAATATGTAGCTAGAACAATCAAAAATAAAAATTGACTTAAGACCTATATTTTCTCTTTTACAACAATTCAAATTATAACTTATTCAAATGATAGTTTTCATCTCCCACCACATTTTTCAAAATAAATGTATTCCAACCAAAAGAAAAATTATAGATTTTGGAAGAGGATTCTCTCCTCTAGAATGTTTTTTATGATATGATTTAATAATTTTTTCTTTCTCAAGATTGACATCTTCTCAAGTGTTAAAATATACACTTATAGAATATTTTAATTACAATATACTATATCTAATTAAAATGCTATGAAATCTATATGATAAAATTCATGACTTTGAGCTCTATAAAACGGTGTTTATATGTTAAAAAATATATTAAAAAATAGTAAGAGTTATTGAAATGTCAATTTTCTAAAATAATTTAATTTCTTTAGTAATTGGATACTAACTAGTATAAAACATGCATTTAATAGACATTTTCAATTGGGAAAGTGTGAGACCATATATAACTTAGCTAGAATAAAAATTTACCAAGATCATATGTTTGAACAAAATTGATTTTTAGATAGAAATACTCAAATTCAGTCATTCTAATAAGTCAGCCTGAAAGGTGACACAACTTTGTATTTTTACCTTCTGAGCACATAGCATTATAATTTTAGGGCAAGGGAATACTTTGGGTACAACAAGGTTTGCTAATCCAGTAAGCAAAGCAACTAGTTTATTATATGTGCACGAATACTATTGTTATATTTATAATAATTTCTCCCCTTTCTTGGATCTTTCTATTTATTAAACAATGAATGTCTAATTCCCATAATTACTAAATCTCCATGGATAACAAGATAAAAAATATCATGACATTCATCAATGAAACTTGGGGTTTGTAGCACTTGCTTGAGTTCTATAATGTCTTTCTTTTCCTTTATGCTTGTACTCATACTTGAGGTTTTGACTTTTTTCTCCCATACATGGTCTTGGTTATTACACAAAATTCTTCTTCAAACCCCATTAAAAAATTTATAAAGTGTAAATAAAAGTCAATAAGAAGCAAGATTTCTATAGTTGCAACTTACACTGCAAATATTTTTTGAAAATTTAAATACCCAGAATTGAGAATCAAGATTTGATAATACTGGTGCTAGCAAATACATAGATAATTGGTGTCTCCTATGATACTCAAGTTTTACACTTTCAGTCTTCAAAACACAAAATGGAATTCAGTCAATCTTTAAAAAGTTGAAATTTGAAAACTTAGTATCTGACTCTTGATTTTGAGAACTCTGAATTTCATACTCTAAAAACATAAAAGATTAATAGTTAAAAATTAAAACATAATTATTAAGTAATTATTGGTTTTAAGTACTTTACTAATACTATGTATAATGTACATGTAAACAACATCAAGACTCAATAATATACATAATTATAATAATAAAAAGTAAAAATTAATTACATTAATATACATTTGAATTTTGAAATTTGTTCATTTTAAATAAATTAATTTATAAAAATTGAACTTAATAATAAATAAAAATTTCAAGTCAATTTTGTGGAATGCTAATGTTGTTGTCAAGAGTCATCTGAAATCATGACACTTGTTAAGGACATGTGTCCTTGACATGTGTAATGATTCTAGATATTTCTTGACAACAGTGGTAACATTCCCAAAATTTACTCGAAAATCGTCTCGGGCCTTTGATTTTTCTTTTACTTAACAATCGTTGAGTCATGATTAACTAATGAATATGTCAAAAGACTAAACATAATTATTATTAATATTAACTGATTCTTGACACTTAATTGAGCTTTGCAATGACCAGACACATGTCATGATTCTGGATGAATCTAGGCACATGGGAAAATATTCTCCAAATCAGTTTGAAATTCATCTCTGTTTGTCAATATTACTTTTAATCAATGGTCGGGACTTAGACATAGGTTAAAGCTATAAGTGAGTATCTTCAACTACACATATCTCAATTTTGAGTAGTGGAATGTTTTCATAGACACATGTCACAATTCTAGATGTTTCTTGACAAAAGAGATAACATTCCTAAAATTTAACCAAAATTCATCTCGGGCCATCGATCTTTCTTTTAATCAATAATCGAGACTCAAGAATCAGATATAACTATAACTTATAATAAAGAATCTTCAACTACATGTGTCCCAATTCCAGGTAGAAATAGAATTTAATTTAAATCTTTTAAAATTTGGCTCGAAATAGAGTCGTGATCATTGCTCTATATTCATTGAATGGTCCAGATCAAATCATGAATCATTAAACCTTCCAGATTGGTAATATTAATTATTTAAATTTTAATTTAGGGGAGAGGACCCAATAGTTGAGCAGGGTCCAGTAGTTGATCACCATATCATGAACATAGAGTCCAATCTTCCAACACATTTTTACTATATATTGTAATTAATTGATCTATTTGTACATATAAAAAAATCCAAATGTTGATAAAAAATATACCAATACTTGAACACATGAAAACTAACAAATGTTATAGAAAAAATAAATATATGAATTCATTAATGAGTGAAATAAATAACTTTTTGTCTCAAATAAAATTTCATAGCTATTTCATATATGTGTGTCACTCAAAATATAATATTCTCAATTAAATAAATATTGATATCTTAGTGTACAAATTTACTACTCTTATGTGTACAACTATTGAGGTAGCAATGTATATGCATAGATTAAATCATATCAATAATATGTCTCATCACAAATATAGAAGGTGAATACTAATAAATGTTTTGTATTTTTTTATGAAATGTGTGAGATTGTCAAAAATATTTAGTGTTCAACTAATGGTCACTTTGTGTTGGTTATAGGTCGTATTTTATATAATAATGTGATATTTTTATAATAACAAATAATTTTTTTGTTGAAGTATTTGTCCTTTTGTGTTATATATAAAAGTTATATATAAAAAATATTTATGATTAATAATAACTATTTGGTCCATTTAAGTAGCATATATATTACATTTTATATAGTTATACAATATTCTATTAACAACAAATGATAATTTTAAATTCAATCATTAGATATTTTTAGATTAAGTTTTGGTCAAATGTTTAAAAAGTTATTTTTTTGGACACATCTCACTAGGTGCACTATTTTCATTGTAGTTATTTCAATGTCCATTTTACATTTCTAAAAAAAATATTAAGGTCTTACAATATCTCGTGTAGCAGCTACATGTTGACAAAGTTAGCCCTCATGATTACTAGTTCCTCTCCCTTATCTTATTGTTGCACAATACAAATTAAAACTTAAATCACAAAGTGTAGTAACTAGTTGCAAACATATAAATTATTTGAAGTTCTTGACAGTTTCTAAAATCCATGATTTGGATGAATAAAATTAAACATGTAAAATTAATGAAACATCAAATTTTTGAAAATATAAAATTATAATTTGTAAATTTTAATCAATTATCATTCATCGATCATTAAATGCTTGATAATGAAAACTTAATTTAATAATCATAACATTTTTACTTAATTAAATTAATTTAGATTATAATCAGTATTTGCTAAATTAGTTCAACCTAATAATGATATGTGATAACTTAATTTAAATAACCATGCCTTTTTTTATTTAATTCAAAATATGATAAAAAGTTAAAAATATTATGATGATCACAATATTTAAATAAATTTACATTATAAAATAGGAAGAAATGAATAAGTAAATTAATATTCAATATTTTATATGAACATTTATATATAACTTATATTTTGAACTTTTTATTTTAAAATCAAATTTCAATATTATCTATACAATTTAAATTGCATGATCATTGATCAGGATTCATGATCCATGAATCATGATGTTAGATATATCATATGTTTAACTTTAACAAACTTTTTATTTATTTATTTAATATTTTTAAATAAATTAATAATAGTTAAAACTATTATAACTAATAACTATTAACTTGCATGGCCTTGGCCCCTACATTCATATATTATCAAATTTTATAGGTTTTGAAATTTAAGGGACATACATATACATATTTTAAATTTATAAATTTTCATTCGATAATTTTCAATTCAATAAGTTTTTACTATAAATTTTTAATCAAATATGAAACCATAAATGGATTGTTAAAACTCTTTTTTTTTTGTTTCTAACTTTATAACTATTAACAATTAATTTTTTATAACAAAGTCACATACTAACATTTGAATAGTGCATTCAAAAGCCAAAAAAAAAGTCATAGACTAACAAGAACAACAATTTGAGAAGCCAAAAACTATTATTTTTATTGATAATATTTGATACTGTACAATGTTTATACTACTGATTCATAGCATAGATATTCAAAATAGCTAATTAAATCAACCTAATTTCAATATTTCATAATTTATGTTAAAGGGCAAGGCCCAATCTGAAGAAAAATAGATATCTTAAAAATATTTTTTTGCCCAAAGGGAAAGGGTCAAGGAATTGAAGGCTTCAATCCCTATTTCCTAAATCCTTCAATTAGAAAGGTCTTCAATTAGAAAGGTCTTCAAGCCCCTCCATGATGAATCTCTTGGAGAAGATGTTGTTGTACTTGTGCAAACATGTAAAGTCATTTTTGCTAACATCATCCAACTACAACCACTTTCATAAAAAATCCCTCCCAAGCTGCACCCACTTCTGATGATGAGTCAATTATCATTCATTCATGCTGAGTAGGAAGGGATGCTTTTATACAATGCTCCTTATGCCTTGCTCCCAACACTTTTATGCTATGTTTGCTAATGCCAATGCTTGACCCTAGTACCGCTTAACCAATACAAGAATTTTGACTTTGTCAAACTTAAAAATGCTACATAGGAACATCTAAATGTTTACTTGATTGCCTCCAAGTACGAGAAGAGACATGAGGAAGCAAGAGGTAATATCTATAGACATGTGGTACCTCTTATTATTTCTTAAGAATTCATGATCGAAGACCATGAACAAAGCATGGTGGATAAAAGGACCTTGGGTGTCTTCTTTGTAAACCATGGCTAGGACATCGTCAGGTGTCATGCCCAAAAATGGCTTTTGCAGAACCATTATGGTGCATTTTAGAAGAATTAGTGTATCCATGACAATTACAACCCTGGTCCTTAAGGCCCCGTTTGGTTGCTGGAATATGAGTGGAATAGGAAAACTAAATTAGAATATTTTTTATATTCGTTGTTTGGTAAGCTCAATCAAAATTGGGAATAGGAAGACATATTCCAATTTTGCCCCTAAATGGAGCATATGTCTATGCCAAAAAAAATCTATTATTGGAATAGGCCATTTCCATTCCCATTCCGATTTTCCATTAAAAAATTTTTAAAAAAAAAAAAAAAATTTGAATTTTTTTTTTTTACTTTTACTTTTTGAATTTTTTTTAAAAATTTTTTTTAATAACATTTTTTAAAATTATATCTATTTGTTTAAAAAAATGAAAATGAAAATGAATTAACTAAAAAAATAATTAATTAAAAAAAAATTAGGAATTTTAAAAAAAAAAATACAAAACTTAACCTTATTTCTATTCTATTTTTGTACAACCAAACAACAGATTAACATATTCCAAGTCGAATTCCAAGTGCACCAAACATGATTGGAATTGCCTATTTCTATTCCCATTCCTCATTTCCATTCCCATTCCATTTTTCTATTCTAATTTTCTATTCCTATGCCAACAACCAAACGGGGCCTAAGATTCTAAGAAAATCTACAAGCTAATAAACTTTGCAAACCAAGAAACTCTGCAAATCAAATTGAGATTCAAAAATTTGAGAAATAATAATGAAAGAGGAATTAAAGAGGTTATTTAATGGTAGTTACATTAAATTTTTTGGCATTCGTGATCTTTCATATCTTATTTTTTCATATTCCTATTAATTTTCAAGTGTGCAAAATTCACTCACATTAATGTCAAATAGTCAGAGTGCCTACCAAGGTGGTTGTAAATGGAATGTAATAATTATAACTATTAGTACCACATAAATAAGATTTTAATCTTGGTGTGATGTTCACTACATTCCAATTAATGGTTTCTATACAAAACTTGTCACATGTCTCCATTCCAGAGAATTTCATGCGACTCTAGGTCTTTTCAAGAAACTGGCCCCAAAATGTATCTTCTATCATTGATCTCTAATTAATCAACAGTTGATAAAACTATTGTATTAATGATACAAAAGTGACAGTAGTCAACTTGGTAATGGTGATAGTAATGTAATGACAATATTAAAAATAGACCTAAGACAACACACAAGTTGAAGCGACTACTTAGTAGGCAGTATAGTCACTAGCCAATACATGTGCAAATTTGCTTTCAAATTAAACAAATTTTTAGTTTACTACTAAACATTAGCCAAGACCATTATTATTCATTTTTTGTACAAAATGTAAGTAATTTTCCTCTAACATGACAATCTTTTTTTTGGCAAGGAAAAAAATAACCATCATTTATTTATCTATTAACAAGAAAAAAATTAATTCATCACATTTAAAATAATTTTTGCTAGGGCAAGAAAAAAATTGACAACATATATAATATTTTATTTCCCTACATGGAACAAAGAAATTTCCCTCAACATTAAATTTTCCTGCCCACAAAATGTTGTATTTGCCAACATTTTAGGTTTTTTTTTGGGAGGGATTTTTTAAAGTTATCGTTGTACCCTAATCTCAAAAAAGTTGCCATTTTTATACACATTAGAATTGATAAGATTCACATCTGAATGTTGCTGAAAATATAGATCTTTATAAAGGACACCTTTCATTTCAATGGCTCAGAAGAGAGTTACAAATATGATCTAGTCTTGATTTCCTTGAAAGCCACTATTATACTCCAATCCTAGATAATGTGCTTACACATTTCTTACGCATTGATAAATAATGGAACTCATACATAATCTTACTTTCATTTATAGAATAAAACAATCAAATTTGATATCCATGTTATCTTGACTAGATCTCCTTATATCTAATACATGCAACTATATGATACAAATTCCTTGATATTGTTAGAAATTCTTTAGAATAACTGAGAAGGAGGGGGTGTGTGGTGAATCAGTTATTCAAGGTCCAAATGTCATATTCAAACTATTCACTAAGTATAGTGAACCTATTCAACCATTCATTCATCCAAGCTTTAACTTTTCTAACCAGCAAGTTACTGTAAATCAACATGCAAGCATAACACATAAGAAATCAACACATGACATAGTAATTTATGTGGAAACCCAATTTGTGAAAAACCACCAGTAACATGCTACTCAATTCTCACTCTTCTAAAGTGATGCCCTGTGAAAGGCCTGCCCTATTAAAGGCTTACAACACACTGTTAATTGTGACCTTGTTAGAGGATTTAACCACCCTATTAGAAGTGGGCCTAGTTAAAGGACTTTAGAACATTCACTTGGAATGCCACCTTGTTAAAGGATTTACAAATGGCTATTAAACCAACCTAAGTCCATAGGATTTTCATATCTAATACAATTTCTAGAGAGTATTAGAAAATTTTGACCTAACTACAACATACAACTTATCTTGAGATCTCAGATCACTTCTCAACTCATACTCTTGCCTGGCCTTCAATCTCTACAACTTTGATAGCTTGCCCTCCTTTCAAGATTAGTCTCAGGTTAAGTCTCCAAACTCAATGTACCAGTGCAATCATCTCTTCATGACCACTTATAGAAGCAGAGCCTCTGTGCTCTTCCTTCTTCTAGATGTCTCCCCCTTGACACCCTTACAACTACTTCGTAGACTTGGCTCTTCAATAGCAACAATATCAGTAGCTAATTGCTTCTTGGTCTATGAATCCTTAAATAGAAGTCTTGGAGTTATTTTCTTGCTTGATTCTTCCATTCTTTAATTTCAATTTGCATGGATTAGGTAGGATTCATTGCATGTAACCCATATTTTGTTTCCTCTAAAAACTTCTTGAATAATCCATTAGAATTCACCCAAAAATGGTTTACATAGAATTTTGTGCCACCAGCTCATCGTCCTTATCTTCCAACTCGTTCAAAAAATTCAAGGTAACCACTTTGTGGACTCAAATTTGGTAAATCTTTGTCATTTAAAATAATGCAAGAACTCAACACTATTGAGATACTGGTGCTCACCACATACTGTGTTACTTGACATCAACTATGTTTTTCCTGATGCTTGGCACCTAAAGATTACTCGACACAAAGTAAGAAATTTCTAATGCTTGGCACCTGATCTTCACTTGGCTCCTAAAGATTACTTGGCACACACTAGAATTTTTAGTTACTTGGCTTCAATTGAGAATTTTCTCGGCTTCAACTAACTTGCTCAACACCCACTAAAGATCTTAGTTTAAGCTTTGCAGTCAACCTTGTTACAACTTCTTCCTCCAATATTTCTAAGTGTGACCAACTTTTGTATCTTTGAGTATGCAATAAATACATCATTTAACCATTGTCTTAACTAATCCTTTCACTTCATTACAACATCATAACTCAACCTTTCCCTTAGGTGCTCTTGTTACATCTTGTTGATCAAATCCTCTTCATCAATCAACTAAGTGATAGTACCTAGATCTTATAAGTAAATTTCATTCCTACAAATAGTAGGTTTGACATCAATGACAAAACAATGATTGAAAACAACAATCTTCTTTCTTTGCAACAATCTTCCTCTTTGATCTTGAACAATGAACTTTTTCAATTAGATTTCCAATAGATATATTATAAATTTTTTAGTATTTATAAACCCAATTAACCTTTCTCCTATGATTCACTTATGCTTAATTTATTTGTCTCTCAAATTGTTTAAATTTTTTTTTAATACTCTATTTTATTTTAGTCATCCCCCTTTAATCAATTTAGATTAGAGAGACTATCCTTGAAACTAAGTTATTCTTATTACTTGGGAATGATGGAAAGGAATGCTACACAAAATTAGACTCAAAATGAGAAGATTATTTCTACAGTTGCCTCTATTCTTGAAATATATGACAGAATTAGTATATTAATACTATTTAATATTTTACTCTTGAATTTGTTTCTATTCTTTAATTTTGTTTGATAGATTCAATTTTTAACATTGGATGCTTTTCGTTTGATAGTTATTAACATTGTGCCTAGATCATAGTGACCAAATATTACATGATTAATTCAGATTATAATTCTCAAAACTATACAAGGGTTCATTATATGCATCTAAATTACCATTACCAATTATACAACTTATATATAAATAAATATTGAGAAAAGATTGACACAAGTATGAGGATGTGTTTCAATCTTTATTTTGTCACTAATTTCAAACTTGCTACTTGTTGGTAAGATAACTTCTTAGTTGATGTGAGTACTATCATTTGTTTCATTAATGGAGAGGTTTTGATCAAATGAGATAACAAGATCACTTAGAGGAAAGGTTGAGTTATGGTATGAAAAAAGAGTATAAAGATCAACTAAGATAATGATGATATAGTGTATTGATTATCTACTTAAAGCTACAAAGGATGCATACACTGATTAAGTCTAGAAGAACAAGTATAAAGAATTGAGTCTTCCAAGCTTGACTGAGTGGACAATAGGTGCCGAGAAAAGTTAATGCAAGTTGAGAAAAAAATTAGTTAGATCTAAGAAAAGTGAATATTCATTGTATGCCAAGTGAACTTAGTGTAATCCAAGTAAAGTTTAGTTAATGTCGAGCACCAGTAAACTTTAGTGTTTGCTGAGTTAACTGGTTGAAGACAAGTGAAAGAATAGTATGGAAGCCGAGTGACAACATATTGATGCTAAGTGCAAATATTCATGTTAAATAATAGATTTGATGAATCTGACCCAACTATTTTATTTTCTTAAATTATGTGAAGCATGCGGAAGATAACTATAATGAGCTGGTGGCACAAAATTTAAGATAATCTATTTTGAGGTGAATTCAAAGAGGAGTGAGGGAGATGTTTCTAGAGGAATCAAAAGGAAAGGTGGGTAGATTCAATGTATCCTTCCTAATCCTACCTATCCCTAAAATGGACAATTGATGTGAAACAATAAAATATTTTTTTATTTGATTTTGTAGGGATTGTCTGCATCTAGACATATTGATGTTAGTACAAGTCCTACTCCAGTTACCACTAAGGCATAGTGTCATGCTTGACGACTATTTCGGGTTTCTCTTCAAATTAGGACCTTACTATTATAAGATTTCCTTCAGATGTTATGTTTGTATTTTTGAAGAACTTGGATATATTACTGTCTTTGAATCATGAATCTGATGCTGAATGTATTTTATGTTAAGAACTATGTTATTAGCAATGATTTTGATTTAGGATTTTGTGTTTTGAACTTGCGTATAAATGATTTCATGTTGATTGGGTATCAATTATGTTTATTATGTTTTTAACTCATAGTAAACTGCATTCTGTTTTATAATGTATGTTAACTTGATGTTGCAAATACATTTAAATGGTAGTATGTTGTATGCATTTAGAACTCATCATTTTACTTTCATATATGTTACTATAAAGGGATTAAAACTTTATATTTCATATAACCTTGAGATGGTTTTGTTTTCTTGACTCATATTAACTTGTTATTTGAGGGAACCGTAGTTTTCATTTCATATATATATACTTGTTTTCATAAGGGTTTAACACCCTAAGTGGAGGTTGGCATTAACATTTCTATTTGTTTTAAAAGGGTTTAATTACCCCTTAAGCAATAAGAAACCCTAAATGGGCATCGATTGCCTTGAGGGAGGAAAACATAGTCATAGTGTTGAAAGCCAAATTCATGGTAGTGGACTTGGTACTGCCGAATACATGGAACTATGATTCATTTGGTGTATTGAATGGTTGTTATGGGGATTTATGGCACCAATGGTTTAGTCGGCCATTTCGTGTTGTGAGTTGGGTTTTTGCAAATTATGGGCTGAATACCGGGCTACATTGCTCTGTTTGGTTTTACATTTGTGATCTTGTGCTGAGATATCAAAATTATTATGGGTGTTGGTTGGAAGGGAAACTTGCATATTGGGTTTATCTTGATGGATTCACTCCTCAAAAGTTATCTATTGATTTGTTGGGTTCTTTGGCTTCACCCCATTGTGAAGTCATCTATGAGTTATGTGTGTTGGCATTGTAGAGATTTCTTACCAGTCTTGTATTCAACTTTTGGGGCTTTGGCATCGAGTTGGATTGAAGAGAAATCTTCCATTTCAGTATTACAAGTAGGCAATTTCTTACCCTACTCTTTCTTTCTGTTTACAATTGCAATTTTATTTCTATTGGCATGTTGTAAATGGTTATGAGTTTACATTTTGTGTATTGACACTCAAGGATGGATATGTGTAGAGCATGGCACTATGTACAATGCTTAGCCCTGCATATACCCATCTTTGAATGTGGATTTATGGATAAACTAAGTCAGGTGTTTCTTTATGTATATATTTGTTTGGGCTTTGCCCTAACCATACATTATATCACCGAGCTGAACTCGATCGGGGCTTTATATTTGTGATAGTATGTATGCAAAGTGCTTAAGATTTTCTTATGGTTAGTCAACTTTGACAGTGTCAAGCTTTGTGGAACCCATACCTTAGAATACATAGCTATGAGTGGTTTGGCCACAGTCTCAAGCTTGCATTTGGTTGCAGTCTCATGACTAGTTAATGGCACAGTCACTCCATTTTTATGATATAAATGATTAAATGAAGGTTATGTCATTGTTTTAAAAGAAAACAGTATGTTGAATCCTGTAGCTCGGTTAATTTATATATATTAAAAATAGTAACTTAGCAAATAGTATTTGACGGTTTTGGAAATGACATTTTGTCAAACAGTTAAAAAGAAAGCTCGATTCAAACAGGAAACTCCCTGTAATAGCATAAATTAACCCATAATATATGATGGAATTGAGTCATAAGTCATTGTAGTTTGTTTGTGAAACTATTCGTAACTGAATAAGAAATTATAAATAAAGTCAAGGATAGATTTTGTAATTGTAATATCGACAAGGTCATTATGTGAATAGTTTGTGTGCTTCCTATAGTATAGGGATTTGCATCCTAATTACTTTTGGTTATTGGCAAGATGTAAGTTACTTTGCATATTTTTGAAGTGTATTTTGAATTAATCTCAGATATTATATTTTTATATGCTGATTGTAGTTAAACTGGGTGGAATCTTATTATCAAACAACGGTAAAACTTCTACAGACATTTTAATATTCAATGACATTGCAAGGGATCTTTTATTAAAGCATTGGCTGCATTTGGATTCAATTATGTTTAGTTTAGGCTATGAAGTATCTTAATAGAATTTAGGGATTTTTTTGATATAATTTATTTGAAACAGAATCCTTTTTATATAGATATATTTCAGTTTATGATTGAAATGGAAGTTGTTTCATTTGTGGAGCAGATTTATGATATATGTTCGATGATTTGTCAATTAAACTAAGAATATCATATGTGTATTGTTTAATTATCTTGGCCAATTCAAAGGATAAGCTTAGTTTGTTATAAAAATAGAGATAAGTAGTATAGTACTATGACTGGTAAATATCATTAAACTGATATAACAGTTTAGTTATATGTATGAGATCGTAATATTGTATTATTTATTTCTATTATTATTATAACCTAAGTTTACTTTCAAATTTGACAGTAGAAGATGAGAGTTTTAAAAGATGAAGAATGTAATATCATGAGAAAATTGATTTGTTATTAGTTGCATGTGCATTCTTAGAATATCTGATTGATGTGTATGTTAAGGATAGCTGTAATGAATGTATATTGAGGTGGCTGAATATCGATTTATCCTATTCAGTTAATTAATTCAGTGATAATTTTAAGATGAATTGGGATGGTTAATTATAATTAAAAGATAATTGGCCTTACCTATGACGTAAACCAGTAAGGTTAAGTAAGGAGAACAAGGCAAGTCTCTATTGCATCATTTCACGAGTACTATAGAGAATCCCACTATGTGTTGTCTATGGGCTTACCATATATAGATGTAGTATCTTAGCACCATAGTGATGACACCTCAGTATATATATGGTTCATTAACTAATTATTCTTAGTGCGAGTTTAATTTTGCATTGTTAAGAAAATGTTACTTCTTGCATAATAAATTTTAGAATTGCACTATGTTATGTGGTTCAGATATCTGCATTATGGTTTTATATATGTTTATTCTGACATGTATGTAGGAGGAGTACACTTTTTAACTCAGTGTGTACTGAGCCCTCTTTGTGTTGTGTTGCATTTTGTGTATGCTTCGGGTATTCAAGTTGAATAACTAGTGCTAAGGAAGACTATTGAAGTTACTTCTTGAAACTGAATTTGATACTTGTAAAGTCCATATACTGGACCTAGGCATCTTTGAATGATACTATTCATCATTATTGTACTGAACTCATTATGTATTAACATCATTATGGAAATTTATTTAGATGATATAGTCTTATATTTTGAAGTCTACGAATTGAGAATGATTCAATCATTTTACTTGTTCTTGTAATATGTTGATTAAATAATTTTTTTTTTATGGTTCTTTATGTTTGTTCATCGTTTAGTTTTATCTTTGTTAGTGGAGCATTACAAGAGAACATAAAAGACACAATCTATATAAAACCTATTTCCAACATAACACTAAATCTAGTCCTCCTCCTTCTTTAGACATACCATAATGATTTTTGAAGCTTGCTTATATTAGTAACTTGACATCTTGGAGGAAAAATATGCACAGTCCTTTCTTTGCTTGATTTGTATAGATTTGGAAGGATGAATTCTACATTATTAAGATTATCCAAATCCATCTGAGGTTCAATGTATGCAGAGTACAAATTTAGATAATTTTTAAGCCATTCTGAATTCTATTCCTCCATGACCCCTCTCCAGCATAGTAGGAAGAAGATGTTGGCTTCCATCTTTGGCCATCCCTAAAAAAATAGAATATTGTCCTTGTAATGCCCACCCTTAGTTCACTTTATATTGTATATGTTGATCTCTTTTAGGCCTATTTCATACATGTGTTAGATTCAAAGATCTATGGTACGATGTTATTTCATGACATTAGAGTATCATTTATGATTACATAGTTGATTATATTTCATGTGTTGTCTAATGGTTATGATTACTTACATGTTAATGTTTCTTTAATGTTTCTTTGTTAGTAAATGTCATTACCTTTATAATGATGTCAGATGATATATCTTTAATGATGATTATTTTACATTCATAGGAATACATTGTTATATTTGAGAGTTTGATGAGTTGACTTGTGATTCATTATGGTACTTACCTCATACTTGCATGTGTATGGTGTATGTGTCTATTTTAATTTTTTGTCTAACATGTCTGATGTGGTTAAGGGAGGGAGTTATAATCACTTGCTAGTTAGATCTACACAATGTACCACTCCCTACCAGTTCTTGTCCAATTTAGTTATATATATGCATATGTACTTGCTCATTTTTTATGCAAGTTGTAGGTATCAAGCATCAATTTTCCTAAATTTCCAGGATGACCATGCCCTATCATAATAACTCAATGGTAAGAATGAGAAGATAATGATTAGGTTTATCTTTGTGTGTGTTCTTTGAGTTTGAGTTTTGAATGATTTTTCTTATGTAGATTTGACTATGTTATTTATTTAGTAAAAGGTTTAATTGTGATATTTAGATCAATCACATAACATTGGAATTATTAAATATTATTTAAATACAAGGAAATATTTTTACATTAAGATATTTTATAATTGATAAATTAAATTAATTAAATATTTTTTTAATTTATTTAAAATATTTGATTTAAAAATTCTAAATATGAAAGTTAGAAAAAATGACAAATTAAAATACTAAAGACTAAATATTGATTTATCATGAATATTTAATCAATGATAAAAAAAATTTAGAGCAACGCATAATAAGTGAGCTTTAATTATTATAATGATTAAACTAATTATACGCAATTTAGTTGTACATTAATTAATTAATTAAAATAAGACTTTTCAAAGAGAAATAAGATATTCAATTTAAAAGAAAGGATATTTATTTATTTTATTATAAAAAGATAAATATGTTTTGTGAAAAGAAAGTAAATAAATAAAGAATATTTATGTGTTTAATATTAAAATAAAGGCCAATTTTTTTAAAAACAATTATGTATTTCTTTTCTTTAAAAAAAAAGTGATTTTATTTATTTTAAAAAAAAAAAAAACAAAAAAAAAGTATTATTTTGTAAGTTACCTTCTTTTGTAAGTTTACATATTTTAGAAACTTTAGTTTTATTAGTTTTATTTATTTAGTTTTCCTTATTAAGAGGTCATTCTGGTTATTTTGAAATGGAATATTTTTGGAGAATAATAAGATAATAGATATTTTAGGAGACAAGTTATAGGTTATGCATTTAGATTTTGAAGTAAAAGATTTATTTTTCAAAGCTTGGGAGTAAAGTCTACAATTGGGTTTGCTTCTTCTTCTTGACAAATCAACTTGTTGTTTTAAGGGAGGGATTTTAAAATATCTTTGTGATTTCTATTGGAAAAAAAATTGTCTTCTCTCTATATTCCTAATTATGAATAATTTTGTTTGCAGTTACTTGTGTGTCAGTTTGAAGGTTTGAAACATGTGATTTTTCTATAAATTTTATTTAATATATATGAAAATCATATATGATTATTTTGTACAAACATGATCAAATATTGACTATCATGCCAAACTAGGTCTACTTGAGCTTGATTCTTCAATTAGAGACACATGAACAATCACTTATAACTTTTGAAAAATATATAGTTATAAAAATATCTTATTTGTGATTATAAATAAGTCTATTATGAATACCTTTCTTGATTTTCATTAAGATCCAGCAATTCAAAAAAATAATTATGCTCTTTCTTCTAAACTAGTAACCTTCAAATGTGAATAGTGTTGCTAGGAAGATTCATATTTTAAATCATTCAAATGAACTTTTCTTTAGGATTGGTAATAATAAAAAATGTGGGAAATTAAATTATCTTTCCATCAATATAGGTTTCAAATTTGTATCATTCCATATGATATTATAGAATTTAAATTACCAGCTGATTTACATAGGGAAAATGCATAAAAATCAATGTTATGAAATTTTAAAATGTTTTATCTTATTGTTAAATATTATTGATTTAAAAAATAATTATTATTAATTCTAAACTTGTTAAATAATTAACATACTAAATTAATCTACGTTTATAGACCTTTTATATAATCAAACAAAACTTCTAAAAATAATATAACACAAATCATTTGATGAAACCTTGTATTATTTGATACGTATTTATTTGAGGTTTTTTGGTATTTTTTTGTGATGGGTTTTGGAAAACTAAATGTGATATTTTATTTTGTGAAGACTTTTATGTGAACTATTTAGCTGGCCAAACTAGGATGTGCACTAGAGGTATCTTTTAAGATTTCTTTTATGATGGTTATTTGACTAGTTGTCAGGATGTACTTTATGATTCAAAATTAAGGCTTATATTTGTGATATTTTTTTTTTTTTATCATGTATATGATGACTTGGGTTTTGAGAACCAAATTATTTTTGGGTTTCCTTTTAAGGAATCAAGTTCTATCATTATGGGTATTGTGGTATGGAACACAATTGTGGTTTATGTGCCTAGGAGAGGTTGTCTAAGTATGTGTCTTTGGGAGTGGCTTGCAATAGGGATTCAGGTGTTAGAAATATAAGGTAGGAAAGGTTACTAAGAGGGGAGGGGTGAATTAGCAACCAATAAAACTTTATCTTACTTCACCAATTAATCCTTCATGCAATATTCTAATCTAATTGCACACATGAAAGAATGAAAGCAAATAAACATTCATAACAATTTGAAAAAAGATATGGTGGCCCAAAAACCTTCCAATTATAAAGTAAAATTAGTGTGGGGATGATACCCACAAGATTTAGTACTGTAGTATACAATTAATCTATTAAGGCTTACAATTGACCACTTCTAGGGATCTATTCAATTAGGAGAAATAAGGACTATGAGGTACACCTTGTAAAAGGATTTACAAACATATAATGAAGTATGCAAACTATTAAGTCTGACCTATTAACAAATTTTCCTGATGTGCCTATTAGGATGAACAAGTGGCTAATATTTGATCTACATCTTTGACTTTTTGGTTAAGATTCCTTATATTACAATGATCACCTCACTATGATAGATAATACTTTTCTAGCCCTTATATTGCTTGTATCCTTCTTTGATTTACACTTCTACTCATCATATAGTCTTCACATGTATATTTTGATATGATACAATACATTACATATATACCAATCCAAATTACAACTTACTAGAGTTAGCTCCCAATTTCATCACAATCCACAAAGTTTCTCCAACTACTGTAACTTACGTTCTGAAGAAAAACTCGGTGTTGTTCTGATACATAGAAAGCTTTGTCAAGAATCAACAATCTTTGGCACTCAATTGAACTTGAAGCTCAATCTATACTAATCATTTCCAAGTAGCTTGAACTTAGTTAGCACTATGTGACTTGATGAACTTTGAGAAACTTGGTAGCAACTATATCACTAGGTTAACACTACATGACTTAGTTAATAGTAGATCCACTTTGTTAACTTTGAGAGCTCGGTAAAAACTATTGGACTTGGTTAACACTAGAAAGCTTGGTTAACACTATGATCTTTGTCACTTACACTAACTAGATCACTAGGTTAACACTACATGACTTAGTCAATAGTAGATCCACTTTGTTAACTTTGAGAGCTTGGTAAAAACTATTGGACTTGGTTAACACTAGAGAGCTTGGTTAACACTATGATCTTTGTCACTTACACTAACTAGCTTGGTAGCCTCTGCTATGCTCAGTTCTAAACATTGTTTTTGAAGCTTGGTAAACACTACACATCACAAAAAATACTACAAACTGACTACTTACCTCAGCAAAAAATGAATCACTTGGTTAACATTGCAAACTAAATCATAAGCTCAGTAGCAACCATAGTGCTTGGTAGTAATGTAACCAATTTGACTAAATATTGAGTCATTAATAGAAAAATTGACCCTAATGTCAAAAATCTCCCCCTTTGGAATTAGTGAAGAAAATAATTATGAAAACAAAAATAAATTTGATCAGTTAAAATTTTCTTTGCCATCATTCTATGTCTTCAACTTGGTTTTGACATGCATTTGTCATGGCCTAATAATATACTCTAGTTTTCTGATTTTTCAAAATTTCTTTCGTAAAAGTATTTTATGCTTATTCATACTACACAATACTACTCCCCCATACATATATCTCCTTTATATACATAGTATATTTCTCCTCATTTTATATATACTACTCCCCATTTTTGACATAAATGCCAAAGGTGTAGAATAACTATATGTTAATACAAAAATGTGATAAGAATTTAGAATGTACCTTCAAAATAAGTACCATTGTCTTGTCCCAATTTTCTTGTAGCACATTGCTTACATGAAATGCAATCTGAACTTCTATTGATAATTCTATCATGTGATCAACTATTGAGAAGTTGTTATCATGGATGCGTGTCTTTGTATGTGTAATATTTTTCTGCGATGCATCCATGTTTGGAAGAATCATGCCTTAGATTTCTACAATTGTGGCCCTAATCCTACATTCTTCCTTTAATAATTTTGGCTATGAATTTGTTAGATATCAGATCTTTGAATAATGTGTAGAACTATGGCTTGGGTCAAGTAATAGCTGGTACACACTTATCTTCATGTCTTCATCTATCTTGGACAATTTTTTCTTGATATCCTTGGTAAAGATAGATGTGTCACTTGACAAATAACAGTACAACATTATTAACAAATGTTTCTAGTGTACCAAGAATAGTAGCTAACTCTACATGGTCTATTGCAATTGTTTGTGCAACTTGTTCTAACACTCTATTTTCAAACTTCCTTTCTTCTCTCTAAAGTAGTTTCTCCCTTCCATTCAAGTCTTCATTGAATTTGTGGATAATATCTACTAATTAATCCAAAGCAGTTTCTCATGTCCATTCAAATCTTCATTGAATTTGTCTTCTATCAACCTCAATACTCAGAGCATCAACAAATATGCTCTTTATGTCTTCAAAAATTTGATTTTATTTCATCTTCTCTCCTCTAATATTTTTCTTCTTAGCTCTTTTCTTCAATAGTTCTCCCATGGTGTCCATTTGATTAGGAGTAAGGTTAGAGATATCCCAATTTAGAATATCTATATCCTCATCTAGATCAATTGTTTTGTCTTCTTTCCCCTTTTCCTTCAGAATGGTGGAAATAATTTGTTTCCTCTTGTCTAGTACTTTAGTACTCAGTTGAAACTCTTTCTCAACTGTCATTTTACTTTCTATAGATACACTTGGAATAGAACTAACTTTGGAAAGTGATGGACTAGAAAAACATGTTGAAACAATACTAACAACATAAATACCTTATTGCTGCTTGGTCAAGCTTGATGATGGAGGACCTTGCTACTCAGTAGATGAAGTGCTAGGTACTTCTATCATTGTAACATTTAGGTGAATAGATTTAGAGCTTGGTTGGGTGCTTGGTATAGTATTTGTAACCCCAACCAACTCATTAGAAGCTATCTCTAAGCTAGATTGCAATAACGTTGTGCTCAGAGAGTGAGGAAATGAGGCCATGACTACAGTTGTAATTTTCTCTGCATTAGTCTCCTCAATACCTTTTATCTCTGGAAGACTTCCTCTAATAGCTTCCTATTCTTCCTCCTCATCATCCATATTAACATCACCAATCTTATAATATTTTAATTCTACATCCTCTTCCTCATCTTTATCATCATCTTTGTGATCAACATACATAATAAAGTCACTAGGTTGATGCAACTTATAAATATTTTTCCATGCAGCTATGGCTTCCTTCACTACATGGGTGATCATAAGAAGTTGGGTCACAATTTCACGAAAGTCAAATCCGTGGAATTATACTTCTCAAAAATGGGTACCCGATTTTTAAAAAATTGAGTACCTTTTTCTAAAATTAAGTTTTGGGCACTCGAGCCAAATTTTAAAAATAGGGTACCTGATATTGAAAATCAGATTGGGTGCTCGAGCCACTCAAATATCGGGCACCTGCATTTTTACAAATTGGGTACCTAGTTTTTAAAAAATTGGGTACCCGATTGCTTACAAATCGAGTACCCAATTTCTTACAAATCGGGTATCCTATTTGTAAAAGTTTATTTAACCACTTTTTTGCATTTTTGAGGTCATTTTCATGACCTAAAAAATGGGAACCCGATTAGAGATGCATACAGGAGCTCAATTTTCAGCCCTACTGACTACCCCCTTGCTGCTAGTTTTCGATACACCAGGTATTTTAATATGTTTTATACTATTTTACTTTATTTTTTTCAATTTCTAATTTAATATGTATGTTAATTTATTGTTTTTTCACTTTTAATATGTACGTAAAATTGTAAATTTACATTGTTAATGAACTTAGATGTTTAAATTTTTGTATTTGTTAATTAAAATATAGTTTCATAAATATTTATTTAAAAAATTATTATTTTAGATGTTTTGAAATGTATTCAATTTATGTATTTATTACAATGTTGAATGATTAGATTAGATGTAAATTCATTGTTTAAAAATGTAATTTTACAAATAAATATAACCTCGACCTAAAACCATATAACCTTGACTTTGTTTTAGCTATAATCTCGACCCAAATTCATTGTTTAAACAATAATCTCAACCTAACCATATAAATAAAACCCTAAACATATATAAAGTACTTAATCACATAACAACTTGCTAAGGGATCCAAACAAAAAACTTATTGTATTTAAAATGATTTTACTTAAATTGTATTGTACTTTGTTTCATGGATCGAAAATGGATGATGTAAACTATTTTATAAATGTATATTCTTTCAGCCTTTCATACCCTGTGACATGTATAGTGGATGATTTTGCATTTCGAATTAATTTGCCAAGTGGCATTTGGAACAAATGTATATAAATTATTTAAATGGATTGAACTGAAGTAGTTAATATTCTTTCATGTGGATGTGAACATTTATTTTAATTTTAGTATTTTATAATTATTTAAAAATGAAATGTAAATGTGCTCATTAAGGAATGCAATCTCTTATGTCTTTTATAAATGTAAATTATTTTATGTATGTTATTGCTTGCTTAGTAAAACTTTTGATTAGTTCTTTGGATCCCTTGGCTGGGCGTCATTTAGGATTAACTATAATGTCAATTTGTATTGAATTTAACTCTAATCATAACCCTTACTATCATCTTAACCTTAATCTTAATTTGCTAAAACCTACACCAGGCAATATATAAATAATTAAATAACTTTCCTATCTTACCTTGAGTACTAATTTTATAAATTTCAAACCCTAAGATTCAAAGGTAACCCTAGCCCTTAACTAATTAATATTATACTTATAAACCAAATTGAATTAAACCATGATCATAAACCTAATTATATATCCCAACTAAAGAGTAGAAACCTTGAATTTAACCTTAAAAATCCTTTTCCTAACCATTAACCAAATTGAACCATTACCCTAGAAGATTGAACCAAGTTAAACATTGACCTTAAGACTAAACCAAATCACCCTAAACTAGAACTCAATAATATATTGAACACTTTAAAACAAAATTCAAACCTAACTTTTTTGAATTAATTTTGGTTTTTAATCTAAAAGCTCTAACTATAATTCTATATCTAAAACCAAATTTAGCACTTTAAAACTTAATTCAATTTATTAACTCTTGTCCTAATTGAAACCTAAGCATGTAAACCTAATCAAATAGTACAAACCAAATTGAACCCTAATCCTAAAACTAATTAAACATTGATATCAAGGTCTCAAAATGATACATCATAAAAAAGTTAGAAGAGACTTGAACGAATCAGGCATCTAATTAAGTAACCCTCCCTGACCATCAGGAAGTGGACTTGTCCACATCAGTGAGAGTAGGAGCCCAGACTAGACCCTTGGATGCCTAAGAATATATGTAAAGAAGTGAATAACTTGTATTTCCACTAGATGCCTAAACCTTTATATCCTAAGTGAGTATTCATCATGTAATATATAATTAGGAGGGTATTGAAGCACTCTAACACACCAATCCCTAACTAGATAATTATGTTAGGGTGGAATAATTTCTATTTATCTTGGGTTGGAAGTGCGTAAAAGTTTTTTTTGGAGACTAGAGATTCCCCTATTTGTTTCCTATTTTCTTGTATGGGTAGCCTAAATGTTTATTACCTTTGTAGAATGGAAGGCCATATAAAAAAATATTGCCTTATTCTATAAAAAGAAATACCCACCCCCTAGTGATATATATAGTAAGATCTTTTTCCTAATTTTACTATCAATTTTTTTGATTAGAAGACGGTGATAGTTCAAAATGATTTAGAAGATAGGGATAAAATGAGAGCCATCATTCCTAGAATGAAGATGCATTATTCCAAGTGATAAACCCATTTCTATCATAAGTCAACTCCTCCATCCAAAAAATTAGTAATGAGAAATCCCTACATCAAGTAATCAATGGAGGGCTCATAAAATCGATCAAGTGATCAACGGAGGGCTCATAAAATCCCTAGGTCAAGTAATCAATTGATCCCCAAGGGGAGATAAAAATCTCATTAAAAATTAGAGACATGACACTCCTAAATACATATAATACAAAAAAATTATTGCCAAGGTCTTAGCCTCTAAACTATAAGATATCCTACCCAAGATCATTAACCCTACACAAAAGTGTTTTGTTAAGGATATTTATGCATATTGGAGAACTTGATAACCTATTGGAAGACTTTGGATTGAGAAAAATTTCTAGGATAGAGTGTAGGCATGCTCAAGTAATTGATTATGAAAATGTCTACAAAAGGGTGGAATGGAGTTTCACTATGATGATGTTGCAAGTCCTCCATCCAAAATTAAATGTCAAATGGTGTCCTCTCTTATGATTGGTGTCAAGGTTTTAGTAAAGAAATTAATGGGGTTAGATCATAATTTTTAAGACTCTCTAGATCAATTATGAAAGGGTGTCCTCTTGCATCCTCTTTATTTTTTATTATTTAACATTGAATCATTACATTATCTCCTTAGAGATAACCATTTGTCTCTAAAAGTTAGAGGATCTACTTTCCAAATAATTAATAAGTATCTAATGTACATAGTTTGTTGATAATATATTTGTATTCTTTTTAAGCTAGAAGAGTGCAACACGAGTCATTTAATGATCAAATTGGACCTCTTTTCTTTGTATTGAGTAGTAAGATTTATGTCTCTACATCTATCTTATTGGGGCTAAATATTGAGTCCCCTACCTTGTGTAGTAAATATGGTATTGGATGGAGATTTCATAATTAAGTGGTTAGGTACCTAGGGATTCCATTTGTAGTAAACCCTAACATATAAATGAAATGTGTCTTTATATCAACAAGAAAATCTTTGGAAAACTCAACAATTGGAACTCTAATTATCTCACTTTGGTTGGTAGAATTCAAGTATGTTAAAGGATTCTCTCCTTGAATATTGGGTGTAAGTTACTCTTCTTCTTGCTCATTTTATTTAAATCAATTTGGTCTTCTATATAAATCTATTAGGAACATTTTGTGGATAGCCAAGGGATTACTCCGGCAATAAAATGGATACCTAAAGCTTCACAAGGTAATGAATTATGGATTATGATTAGAATTGGGATTATTATATGGTTAGGGATAGGGTTCACATGTATTAGCTCATTACCTGACATGATCTACACTTATAGTTTGCATTAAAAAGTGGATAATAGTTAGGATTCAAACTACAATCATAAATATTTTTTAATCAAATCATAATTCCATCTCCAAGCTTTCATTAGATAATTGTAACCTTAACTCTTGTCTTAATGCCATCTATTATATATCTTATAAACAATAGGACCATAATAAATATCCAAAACCTAAATATAATTTTAACTAAAACCATAATCCTAGGTAAGTTCCCTAACATTAAAGGATCACAATCATTATAATAATCTTAAGCTTAGCCATCATGAAAACTATTAACATAACAAAATTGTAAACCATAACCTTGTCATAGGAAAAAAAAACCTTGAACTAACCTAGATATATTTTTTTGGACTATTATTTTATGATTAGACTTAAAAATTTAGTATTTAATGTTTAATTTGACTTAAGTGTTTAACTTTATTTATTTAATTGATATGATTTTAATAAAGATATGCGCATTTATATAGATCTAGTTGATAAATTTTAGATTTAAATTTTATTAAATAATAATTTTGTCATCTATTATGTTGTGATGTATTTTTGTCATGTTTTATGTTTTATGTTGTTTAAATATATATATGCAGATTATATTTGATGGAACCATCACCACCCCCTCCCCCTCCCATACCCCCACCTCCACCCCCTCCATCTCCACCTCCACCTCCACCTCCACCTCCACCTCCACCACCCACCACAAATGAGCTCTGTGAGACCATGAGGCATAACCTCAATGACCTCATGAGTGATATAGAGGCTATCTGACATGAGAGGCACCCCCCCTCACCTACTACATCTTGCAAATAGCATGCAAGGCATGGTTGACTCCATCCATCATTTTGATTTAGACATTGATTCATTTAGATCATGGAGGGAAAGCAGGTGTGCCTTCTACTCTAACGACTTATCATATAGAGAGGTTTATAACCGACATATAGGTAAAGGGAATTTTCAACATTATTTTGTAAACCCTAAGACGAGTGAACTAATTAGTGATAAGAAGCCTCGTATTTCCATTAGGTGGTGTACACATCCATGCATAGTAACACATTTTTGGGAGCGGTGGTGGATGGTATTTGACCATCCACCACACGCTAACCATGAGGTGCCCATGTACTTCCTTAGGAATTTATGGGCTGAGTTTGAGTTGGGTTTAAAACCCAACTATTTTGATATGAAAGCATTTCAGGGGGTTGGTAGAGGGATGCCTCAAGATAGGCCTGGGGCAAAGCTGAGTGATAGAATGAGAAACTGTAGGTGAGTTGAGCCCCTTGTACCTCTTCCTGCACATATTGTGCCTACTCCTCACCATCATCATGCAGTTTCATCTACTTTTACCCATTTGAGTGCCCTTTTGGGCAATTTAGTACAGTAGTGGACATAGGCGGTACATGCTCCTCCACTTGGACATGTTTGTACTAGCTGTGGAGGCATATGCACAGGCCCCCAGAGTGATCCTACTACAACACACGATGGCCATTATGATGAGGGTGCAAATTTTGATGATGATGTATACGTTGCCCATGGTGATGGTAGTGATGAGATAGACAAGTCATCATTTGTTGACCTCATGTAGTAGGGAGAGCCTGGAGAGAGTTAAGAGTAGTAGTAAAATTTTAATTTCAATATAGATATAAAGTGCACATAATTATTTACTTTCTACATACATGTGTAATTGTATTAACTATATTAAGTTGTACTTTTCAAATAATAGAGGATGGATGATACTATTCCTCCTAGTAGGTAGTATAGTCTTTTTTTGAGACCTATAGACGTTGGCATCCCTTATATGGTATGCAATTTGAATTACACTGTAAAAATGTACATTCAAATTTGAATTTAATAACATGTGCTCATATGTTCTTTTTATTTGATTTTGTAGGGATTGTCTGCATCTACACATATTGATGTTAGTACAAGTCCTACTCTAGTTACCACTAAGGCACAGTGTCATGCCTGACCACTATTTCAGGTTTCTTTGCAAATTAAGACCTTGCTGTTATAAGATTTCCTTTAGATGTTATGTTTGTATTTTTGAAGAACTTGGATATATTACTATCTTTGAATCACGAATCTAAAGTTGAACGTATTTTCTATTAAGAACTATGTTATTAGCAATGATTTTGATTTAGGATTTTGTGTTTTGAAATGGCATATAAACGATTTCATGTTGATTGGGTATCAATTATGTTTATTATGTTTTTAACTCATGGTAAACTGCATTCTATTTTATAATGTATGTTAACTTGACATTGCAAATACATTTAAATGGTAGTATGTTGTATGCATTTAGAACTCATCATTGTACTTTCATATACGTGACTGTAAAGGGATTAAAACTTTATATTTCATATAACCTTGAGATGGTTTTGTTTTCTTGACTCATATTAACTTGTTATTTGAGGGAACCACAGTTTGCATTTCATATATATATATATATATACTTGTTTTCATAAGGGTCTAACACCCTAAGTGGAGGTTGGCATTAAAATTTCTATTTGTTTTAAAAGGGTTTAATTACCCCTTAAGCAATAAGAAATCCTAAATGGGTATTGATTGCCTTGAGGGAGGAAAACATAGTCATAGTGTTGAAAGCCAAATTCATGGCGGTGGAGTTGGTACTGCTGAATACACGACACTATGATTCATTTGGTGTATTGAATGCTTGTTATGGGGATTTATGGCACCAATGGTTTAGTCAGCCATTTCGTGTTGTGAGTTGGGTTTTTGCAGATTATGGGCTGAATACTGGGCCACATTGCTCTGTTTGGTTTTACATCTATGATCTTGTGCTGAGATATCAGCATTATTATGGATGTTGGTTGGAAGGGAAACTTGCATATTGGGTTTAGCTTGATGGAGTTACTCCTCAGAAGTTATTTGTTGATTTGTTGGGTTCTTCGGCTTCACCCCATTGTGAAGTCATCTGCAAGTTATTTGTGTTGATATTGTAGAGATTGCTTACCAGTTTTGGATTCAGATTTTGGGGCTTTGGCATCAAGTTGGATTGAAGAGAAATCTTCCATCTTTAGTATTACAAGTAGGGGGCAATTTCTTATCCTACTCTTTATTTCTATTTACAATTGCAATGTTATTTCTATTGGCATGTTGTAAATGGTTATGAGTTTACATTTTGTGTATCGACACTCAAGGATGGATATGTGCAGAGCATGGCATTGTGTGAAATGCTTAGCCCTGCATATACCCATCTTTGAATGTGGATTTATGGATAAACTAAGTCGGGTGTTGCTTTATGTATATATTTGTTTGGGCTTTGCCCTAACCATACATTATATCACCGAGCTGAACCTGGTCAGGGCTTTATATTTGCAATAGTATGTATGCAAAGTCTTTAAGATTTTCTTATGGGTAGTCGGCTTTGATAGTGTCAAGCTCTATGGAACCCATACCTTAGAATACTTAGCTATGAGTGGTTTGGCCAAAGTCTCAAGCTTGCATTTGGTTGTAGTCTCATGACTAGTTAATGGCATAGTCACTCCATTTTTATGATATAAATGATTAAATGAAGGTTATGTCATTTTTTTAAAAGAAAATAGTATGTTGAATCCTATGGCTTGGTAAATTTATATATATTAAAAATAGTAACTTAGCAAATAGTATGTGATAGTTTTGGAAATGACATTTTGTCAAACAATTAAAAAGAAAGCTCGATTCAAACAGGAAACTCCCTGTGACAGCATAAATTAACCCATAATATATGATGTACTTGAGTCATAAGTCATTGTAGTTTTTTTGTGAAATTTGTCATCACTGAATAAGACATTATAAACAAAGTCAAGGATAGATTCTGTAATTGTAATATCGACAAGGTCATTATGTGAATAGTTTGTGTGCTTCTTATAGTTTAGGGATTTGCATCCTAATTACTTTTGGTTATTGGCAAGATGTAAGTTACTTTGCATATTTGTGAAGTGTATTTTGAATTAATCTTAGATATTATATTTTTTTATGCTGATTTTAGTTAAACTGGGTGGAATCTTATTATCAAACATCGGTAAAACTTCTACAGACATTTGAATATTCAACGACATTGCAAGGGATCTTTTATTAAAGCATTGGTTACATTTGGATTCAATTATGTTTAGTTTAGGCTATGAAGTATCTTAATAGAATTTAGGGATTGTTTTGAGATAATTTATTTGAAACATAATCCTTTTTATACAGATATATTTTAGTTTATGATTGAAATGGAAGTTGTTTCATTTGTGGAGCAAATTTATGATATATTTTCAATGATTTGTCAATTAAAGTAAGAATATCATATGTGTATTGTTTAATTATCTTGGCCAATTCGAAGGATAAGCTTAGTTTGTTATAAGAATAGAGATAAGTAGTATAGTACTACGACTGGTAAATATCATTAAACTGATATAATAGCTTAGTTATATTTACGAGATCGTAATATTGTATTATTTATTTTTGTTATTATAATAACCTAAGTTTACCTTCAAATTTGACAGTAGAAGATGAGAGTTTTAAAAGATGAAGAATGTAATATCATGAGAAAACTGACTTGTTATTAGTTACATGTGCATTCTTAGAATATCTGATTGATGTGTATGTTAAGGATAGCTGTAATGAACGTATATCGAGGTGGTTGAATATCAATTTATTGTATTTAATTAATTAATTTAGTGATAATTTTAAGATGAATTGGGATGATTAATTATAATTAAAAGATAATTGGCCTTACCTATGACTTAAACCAGTAAGGTTAAGTACAGAGAACAAGGCAAGTCTCAATTGCATTATTTCACGAGTACTATAGAGAATCCCACTATGTGTTGTCTATGGGCTTACCATATGATGGGGACACAACCCAAGAACAGAATGGACACAACAGAAAAGGGAAATTGTATTAACTGAGAAAATAAGCTAGTACAAACAGTACAGAGAAATAAACTTCAAGACATGCCCTAAGGGCTTACAATAGCATAAATTTGGAGATAATTTCTCCTTTTAGTACCTCCTCTCAAACTCCACTCTGAACTACCTTTTACAATGCCAAAAATCTCCTTAAATAGACCCCAGAGGGTTAAGGACTAGGAGTACATTCTAGAAAGTGCTAGTAGGCATCCACCGACCAAATAGAATGTTCCAGAAGCTGCGTTAGAAGTCGGTGCAAATCTAGAAGAATCCAGAAATGGTAACCAAACTTTTAGGAGGCATAACTTTTGTACCGTAGCTCTGATTGATGAACCATTTACGTTTTCGGAAAGCTCTCGAAGTGCTCTATAGCCATATGGATGAGCTATGCTCATCCCCCATTTTTTGGCCCTTTTTGAGGTCATTTAATGCCCCTAACCTGACTTTGAAGCATTCTTAGGGGGTCTCCAAAACTCGAAAAACTGCAATAACTTTCAAACCGTGGGGCCTTTTGACCTGATTCTTTTTCTGGAATGCTCTAAATCACAATTACATTCATCTGGCCAATTTACACCTTCTAGGTCACCAAAATGATGGCCAAATTGCATGCTCCTATTTTTTCAAGATTTTCTAGCACACTGATAGCTGAACTGTGAGAGTTGGAACCTTTATTTGACCCAAATGGGTATCCAAAAATGAAAAGACATAAAACAGAAACTAATTCTAAGTACATTTTTTTGGGTGACACAGGATTGCCCTTATACCTCTAGATACTCCTGCATTAGACACCCAGGGTAGATTGAAAAGTGACTCTGTCACTTTATGAATGGTAGAGGAAATCCCAAATGGAAAACCTTAGCTACTAAAATCCAAGTTGAGTCCTTGATCGGCCGTCCTTTCCACTTCACCAAATACTCTTCATACTGCCTGTTTCTAGTACTCCTACCCACACGATGATCTAGAATGTCTTCTATCTCCTCCTTCTTAGAAGTAGGAATTGGACATGGCTCTAACACCAGATCCTCATCTGCACTATCATCATGATACTCTGTTAAATCTACAATATTGAAAATGGGAGAAATCTGAATACCATCTGGCAACTTCACTTCATATGCATTTCCTGAGTTATGTTTCTTCAAAATTTTGCAAGGGCCAAATTTCTTCATTTTCAGCTTGTTGTAAGTACCAGCTGGAAATGTTTCTTTTTGTAAGTGCACCATGACTAAATCTCCCACTTGGAATTCCTTATGTCTTCTCCTTTGATCAGCCCTAGCTTTATACTCTTGATTCATCTTGGTAATGTGTGCTTGAACCTCCTCATGTAGACACTTGATATGTTCAGCAAATTCCTTGGCTTCAGCACTTGTCCTCTCCCCTTGTTCTATCTTCCTCAGCTCTGGTGCAGTCCTTGGGCTACTCCCATATACAATTTAGAATGGTGATTTTCCAGTACTCCTATTTATATAGTTATTATAAGAAAACTCTACCTGTGGTAGAATCAAATCCCATCCCTTGGACTTATCTCCAACTAAACATCTTAGAAAATTGCCTAGACTTTTGTTTACCACTTATATTTGGCCATCAGTTTGTGGGTGATGCGTGGAACTAAATTTCAAGTTGGTTCTTAACTTTTTCCACAATGTCCTCCAGAAATACCCCACAAATTTAGTATCTCTGTCAGAAACTATGCTTCTTGGAAGACCATGTAGTCTTACCACCTCTTTGAAAAACAAGTCTGCAATATGGACAGCATCATGAGTTTTGTGGCATGGAATGAAATGTGCCATTTTGGAGAACCTATCAACCACCAGGAATACTGAGTCATTACCCCTTTGTGTCCTTGGTAATCCAAGAACAAAATCCATACTTATGTCCTCCCATGGCCTTGATGGAATAGGCAATGGCTGATATAGGCCAGTATTGTGACTAAACCCCTTGGCAACTTGACAAACCTAGCAACTTTGTACAAACTTCTTCACATCCTGTGAAATTTGGGGCCAAAAATAATGTTCTCTAAGGATGGAAATGGTCTTATCTCGACCAAAATGTCCTGGCATCCCTCCACTATGTTTCTCCTTAATCAGATTTTCCCTCATGGAACTTCTTGGAATGTACAATTGATTACCCTTGAACAACATGCCATCCTGAATCAAATACTCTAACCACTTGGTTCTATCTGCAGCAACAAGTTCTTTACAAGCTTTCCATGCTTCAGCAAAATTAGGATCCTCGGGGTACAAATTCTTGATTTCATCAAATCCAACTACTTCAACCTGCATTATTGTAAGCAACAACTGTCTCCTACTTAGTGCATCTGCAACCCTGTTAGATTTTCCACTTCTATGCTTCAACACAAATGTATAACTCTGCAAGAACTCTACCCACTTCATATGCCTCTAATTCAATTTACGTTGGCTATTTAAGTACTGTAATGCCTGATGATCAGTATACAAAACAAATTCCTTTGGCAATAAATAATGCCTCCATTTCTTTAAGGCCTAAACTATTGCATAGAACTCTTGATCATAAACAAAATACTTCTTCTTTGCATCATTCATTTTTTCACTAAAATATGCAATAGGCTTACCTTCTTGGCTTAATATAGTCCCAATAGTGCTGCCACTAGCATCAAAATCCACCTAGAAAACCTTTCTAAAATCTAGAAGTGCCAACACAGGCTGTTCTATCACCTTCTTCTTCAACAATTCAAAGCTTCTCGCAGCTGCTGCAGTCCATTTGAACTCTTTTCTATCCCCTCTTATTGTATCAGTTAGGGGTGCACATATGCCACTAAAATTCTTAATAAACTTCCTATAAAAACTAACCAGACCATGAAATGATCTTACCTCAGTAGCAGACCTTGGAGTAGGCCATTCCAATATGGCTTTTACCTTCTCCAGATCCATTTTGAGACCTTCAGGTGATATAACAAACCCAAAATAGACTAACTCCCTTTTTGCAAAGTTACACTTCTTCAGATTAATTAACAGTTTCTCTTCCCTTAGCCTTTCAAGGACACTACGAATATGTAGTAAATTTTCCTCCAAAGTCTTGCTGAAAATTAAAATATCATCCAAATAGACAATAACAAATTTTCCCAAGAACTTCTTAAGTACCTCATTCATGAGCTACATGAAGGTGCTTGGGGCGTTCGTCAATCTAAAGGGCATGACTAACCACTCATAAAGACCCTCCTTGGTCTTGAAGGTTGTTTTCCACTCATCTCCTTCTCGAATCTATATCTGGTGATAACCACTCTTTAGATCTATCTTTGTGAAGTACTGAGCTCCACTCAAGTAGTCCATAAGATCATCCATCCTTGGCAAAGGAAATTGGTGCTTGATGATTATCCTATTTATAGCTCGAGAATCTATACACATCCTCCATTCTCCATCCTTCTTTGGTGCGAGTACTGCAGGTACTGCACATGGACTCAAGCTCTCTTGAATCAATCCCTTCCTCAACAGCTCCTGAACCTATCTGTTTAGCTCCTCTATTTCAGTAGGAGTCATCCTGTGAGCAGCCTTGTTAGGCAAACTAGCTCCTAGAATCAGATCTATCTAATGACTAATTTTCCTTACTGGTGGCAATCCATCTGGAACATTATTAGAGATGATATCTCCAAACTCCCCTAGTAAATCTAAAACTTCAACTGGTATTTCACTACTACCTTCTTTATCTTTCCTACGAATCAAAGCATAGCACATATGCTGATGTTTCATGCCATCTAAAAACTTCCTTTCATCAACAAGACAAATCCTAGCACTGCTACATACCTTTTCACCTTCCTTTTTCATGGGCTTCAATTTGTGGCGAACTCCATCCTTTGTCAGAGAGTATGTGTTTGCATGCCCATCATGTACTACATGTCTATCAAACTACCATGGTCTACCCAACAATAGATGGCAAACATCCATCGAAATAACATCACAAAGAACTTTATCATGGTAACTCCCAATTTTGAATTTTACTAAACATTGTTCACTTACCAGGACCTTATGATCATCTTTTACCCACTCAATCTGATAGGGCTGGGGATGTTTCTCCCTCTTGAGCTTCAGCTTAGAGACCATCTCTTCTGATACCAAGTTATTAGTGCTACCACCATCAATGATCATGCCACAACATTTATCCTCACACTTGCATCTGGTATAGAACAAACTCCTCCGTTGTCCTGGTTCAATCTCACCACTTAGTAGGACTCTTTTATTTACCAAGGTCTCTCCTCTTTTTGCATCCTTTGAATGTGATGATTGTGCATCCTCATCCACATGAGCAACCCTAGCTTGGCCGTCAGCTCTCCTATCTGTCCTTCCTTGTCGTTGAGGGCATTCAAAGGCACGATGACCTTCTTCATTGCAATGGAAACAGGTACCATGGAAGCCTCCTCTTCCTTTTCCACATCCTCTACCTCTTCCTCTTTGATTTCCAAAGTCTTGGTCATGGGAGCGGTTGAAACCCTCATTCCTCTGGTTCCTGCTAGTACCCTCATCTTCATTTTTCTTTTGGGTTTCATTGCGGCCTCCAGATGACCTAGTGCTTCCCCTTCCTCCTTGAACGCACCCTCTTTGTCTTCCTTCAAACCTTTTATTCAACTTCTCTTCAACTCGTAGGGAAAACTTGTATGCCTCTTCAACGCTGGTCATTCTTACCAGACTTAATTCCTCCTGGATGCTAGGTCGCAACCCACTGATATAACAAGAAACCTTTTCCTTATTTTCTTCTGCATGCCCTGTTCTAATCAAGAGTCGATAAAATTCCTCTATATATTCTTGGACTGATCTTCTTGCATGCTTTAACCCATGCATCTTCTTAAACAAATCAAGCTCGTAGTCCACAGAAATGAACTGCTTCTTCAATTTGTCCACCATGCGATCCCATCTTGTGATCTTCTCCTTTCCTCTTCTGTTTCTTTCCAATTGAACCTCTTGCCACCAGATTTTGGCATGGCCTTTCAGTTTGGCCTTTGCAAACTTAACCCTATCTGGGTCCCTTATATCCTCATACTCAAAGTATTCTTCTAGTTCATTGACCCAATCGATCAACTCATCTGGTTTTAGATTTCCTAAAAATACACCCACTTCAATTGTAGGTCTTTTCCCAAACTTAGTAATGGCCTTAAAAAGCCTTTCCTCTACATGATTTAGAACTTCCCTGTCAAATTCCCCTTTTGGTTCCATTACTTCTTCCTCATTGTCATCCTCACTGTCGTCACCTGCGGCAACATTTGCTCCTCTACGAAGCTCCTCTTGCAATGCCTGCACCTGCCTTTGGAGGGCTCTAACCTCCTCAGGATTAATAGCTCTGGCCCTTTCGCCATGCTCTCTTCATGGAGGCATCTTCTAACTCAATCCCACAACCACACAGTCCTGGTACAAATTGCCTCACAGTCGGCGCTCTATCTACACACTCAGGAAAACTTGCTCTGATACCACTTGATGGGGACACAACCCAAGAACAGAATGGACACAAAAGAAAAGGAAAATTGTATTAACTAAGAAAATAAGCTAGTACAAATAGTATAGAGAAATAAACTTCAAGACATGCCCTAAGGGCTTACAATAGGATAAATCTTGAAATAATTTCTCCTTTCAGTACCTCCTCTCAAACTCCACTCCGAACTGCCTTTTACAATAACAAGAATCTCCTTAAATAGACCTCAGAGGGTTAAGGACTAGGAGTACATTCTAGAAAGTGCTAGTAGGCATCCACTAACCAAAGAGAAGGTTCCAGAAGCTGCGTTAGAAGTTGGTGCAAATCTAGAAGAATCCAGAAATGGTAACCGAACTTCTGGTAGGCATAACTTTTGTACCGTAGCTCCGATTGACGAACTGTTTATATTTTTAGAAAGCTCTCAAAGCACTCTATAGCTCGATGGAGAAGCTTCACTCGTCCCCCATTTTTTGGCCCTTTTTGAGGTCATTTAATGCCCCTAACCTAACTTTGAAGCATTCTTAGGAGGTCTCCAAAACTCAAAAAATTGCAATAACTTTCAAACCGTGGGGCCTTTTGACCTGATTCTTTTTCTGGAATGCTCTAAATCACAATTACATTCATCTGGCCAATTTACACCTTCTAGGTCACCAAAATGATGGCCAAATTGCATGCTCCTATTTTTTCAAAATTTTCTAGCACATTGATAGCTGAACTATGAGAGTTGGAACCTTTATTTGACCCAAATGGGTATCCAAAAATGAAAAGACATGAAACCGAAACTAAGTCTAAGTACATTTTTTTGGGTGACACAGGATTGCCCTTATACCTTTGGATGCTCCTGCATCACCATATATGGATGCAGTATCTTAGCACCATAGTGATGACACCTCAGTATATATATGGTTCATTAACTAATTATTCTTAGTGCAAATTTAATTTTGCATTGTTAAGAAGATGTTACTTCTTGCATAATAAATTTTAGAATTGCATTATGTTATGTGGTTCAGATATCTACATTATGGTTTTATATATGTTTATTCTGACATGTATGCAGGAGGACTATGATTTTTAACTCAGTGTGTACTGAGCCCTCTTTGTGTTGTGTTGCATTTTGTGTATGTTTCCGGTATTCAAGTTGAATAACTAGTGCTAAGGAAGACTGTTGAAGTTACTTCTTGAAACTGAATTTGATAGTTGTAAAGTCCATATATTGGACCTAGGCGTCTTTGAATGATATTGTTCATCATTATTGTATTGAACTCATTATCTATTGACGTCATTATGGAAATTTATTTAGATGATATATTCTTATATTTTGAAGTCTACGAATTGAGAATGATTTAATTATTGTACTTGGTCTTGTAATATGTTGATTAAATAAATTTTTTTTATGGTTCTTTATGTTTGTTCATGGTTTATTTTTATCTTTGTTAGTGGAGCATTACATTCAAATTTGATTTTAATAACATGTGCTCATATGTTCTTTTTATTTGATTTTGTAGGGATTGTCTACATCTACACATATTGATGTTAGTACAAGTCCTACTCTAGTTACCACTAAGGCATAGCCTCAAAAACATGCGGTATGAACTTTTGACTGAAGACAAATAATTTGTATTATTTTTATGTATGTACATTATTATTAACTTATAATCAAAACAATTTTGACTCACATGTATATATATTTTATGTGTTTTGATTTTATGAATAGGAGCCATATCATACTCATCCATACAGGCCTTGGTATAGTCTATTTTTGACTCCATCTTATGATTATCGTGCTAGCATACTTATAGACACATATCTGACATTGGCTACCACTTAGGTATGATATATACATTATATATCCATGTTAAATTTATAGTGTATAAAAAATGTAGTGTAAAAATTATGTACTTTGTAATTATTCATGTATATTAAATTTTGACTAAATGTTTATGTATCCATAATTTTAGGACTACGTCACCACGAGTGTTGCTGAGAGCACAAGACTTAGCTAGATGGAGGTACCTACATCATCATTTGAGCTCAATATTGTGATTTATGTACATAATGTATAGTTCATTATGCTCTAAAATCAAATTAAAAAAATGTATGTATTGTAAATTACAGGACCTCACGATTGCTGCATTTGGTAGTTTTGACAGTGCACCACCTCCTGTTATTGAGGGACAGCCATCTCATGTGGTATAATTTATTTTATTATGTAGTGAATATTTAATTTATTTGCAAGCTAGATTTTGAGACCCATTTCAATTAAGCATGTACATGATGAGACGTGCCTCATGTTACATAGGGTGATACATCTACCTCACAGGGTGTCCGACATGATGAGATGACTCATATTACACATGATGATCCATCTAAGTCCTCTTCGCATGGAGCAAAGAGGACATTCGATCAGATATATTAGGTCTTGTTGGCACCTATAGATTGTGTTTTTATGATGTATACACTTTGTGTTAAGATAGTTAAAACTGCATGTTAGACCATGTATTTTTTCACTTTATAGATCATGTTATGATGTATGTTAGACCATGTACTATTTTTTTATGACTTATTATCATGCTTTTTTATGTAGTACATATATTACTATGTTTCACCATGTTTTAAGTACATATTCAAACCATTTTCTTTATTCTGACATATTTTATTCATGAACATATGACACATTTTGTAAGTATATATGCAAGATGAACAATAATTTTAGCTATAGATATAGAGCATTATTGGATAAATATCACATCAAATTTATGCATTGAGATTCATACAAATAAAATTGACCTACTAGATTAAAAAATGTATTGATAACGTACCTAACAATGTATCATAAGTGATCTTAATGTGTTGTTTGGTAATGTAAGACTCATTATCACCTAATAAGACCTATTATGTGGTAGTAAATATATGAATACCTATCATAACCTATAACAGACATAATGACCTATTAGGACTCCCATGTCCCCTTAAGACACACATGTATGGATAACGTACCTAACAATGTATCATAAGTGATTTTAATGTGTTGTTTGGTAATGTAAGATATAATCAATACAATGAATACAATGAGTAATGATCTAACCTATAATCAATACAATGAGTAATGATCTTTAAATTATCATGTGCAAGTGACTTGTTTTTAATATTACAATCAATAGTAATTTGAAACTTCAAACAAACATTAATTTAAACATGCTTGAATGTAAAAGTAATGGAAAAAAATAGGAGGTCATTACTTAAATTGACAATTAATTTATAATTTATCAAGTGCACATACCTTTAACTTTCAAATAGAAGTAAACTCTCATTTTTAAATTAGTTTGTACAACATATTTCACAATATATGTAAGACAATGTTAATGATATATTTATAGTTTAGTGAACTCATTTGAAACATAAAATTGGTTGAACACATCTCTTCAAATGAGGTCCTATAAAATAAAAATGTAAAACAAAAACACACATGTTAATAAACACATAAATTAATATTCAAGGTATCTGAACTATGTAAATATATGTATAATTTGTATGTACTTACTATGTGAAATTGCACAAGATGTTGATGTTCGATCCACTTTAACATTTAAATTTGCATAAATTGTAATTGAGACATGAATAAGAGGTATATAAGTTATCTAAATTGGTATTGACAACACAAACATACATGTAATTAAATTATATAAGTACATATATATAAAAATAATACAATAATGAAAAAACTTACACGTGTTTGATTTAAATGTAGTCATCCCACTGTACCATCTGCATCCTCTCTCTTTTGCAATGCATCTATAATTTTCTCATGCTCATCCATTGAAATTGTCAATAATACCTTATTGGCGGGTCTCCCTTTGCATCTTTCTATTTTGATATTTGTTGCCACAACCAAATGAGAATAGTGTAAAATCTTCTTTTCGGTTTTGGTAGTCTTCAAATGCTGGCAAACCATTTCTTCTTGTTAGGTATCTACATAGCCAGGTGCCAGCTACAAAAAAAGACCTGATTGGATACTCAAAACCATCATAGTCTACTTGATGACATGTCAATTTTTTCTTAGGTTCTACACATCTAGATAGCCAATACTTAGTTTGTTCATCATTATCACTAGGTGCAATAATAGCATAAACATGTCCTACAAGATAAGATAAAGTATAGAAACACTTTAATCACATGAGTGTACATATGAAAATTATATAAATTGAAGCATGAGATCGCAAAAAAATCTAATTAAATTGTGCACACCAGGTTCTATGAGGTCTGAAATATGATCATAGTCTTCTAATGCAAAAGTAACATTCTGGCCTTCATTTACTATATCATCTTCAAAATGTGTGTTCGTAGGTGCTAATGATGTTTGTCACCAATCTTCAACCCATTCTGTATTCTCACATTCTTCCCATTCACCTACAAGACAAAATTGACAAAAACAAGCAAGCTCCCTAATCCATATAGTCAAAGTGTTAGAATCTAAATTCCTAAATGAATGCCATTTAGTTGAACCACTAATTGTATCACAATCATATCTTGAAGGGATATTATTTTCTTCAACTAGGTAGAAGAAACATTTGATTGTAGAGTTTTGACTTGATCCCATGTATAAATATTTGTTACACCATTTGACAATCTCATGTGCATTTTTTAATTTAGCTTTTTCCTCAAATTTTAATTACTCTCTACTAAGCGCTCTCTTCACACATGCACCAGCACCATCATGTTCTCTTTTACCATATCCAGCCTAAAAAAACTCCACACATGTTGGATGTTAGTTTGCTTATGTGTCCTACTCAACCAATAGAACATTCTAGCATTCTTGAATTGTCCTATACAATTATCTGACCATATCCAATGTTGTGTCATTTGAATTTGTCTCTCTTTTAAATTATCATAAAAGACCTTGAAACAATATTGGACAAACTCAGATGAATGGAGTTTATTATCACTTAAATAAAAATGGTACTCTCAATATTTTTTGATCCTCCTCTGTACTATCAGGTGCATGCCTATAAACTATATGAACATAAATTGTTACTTGCACTAAATTGTAATATTGTGGTTGTATCTCTTCTTGTGGTGCAAGCATGTAGTTCTCTACAAAGTCAACAACTAAAAGTATAGTACCAATTGGAAATGTATTCTTACATATGTGAAATTGTCCATCAATCCATCTAGAATATTGAGAGTGTTTAACATATTTTGGTATGATCGCACTCTTAAATTCATCCATAAATGCATGACAACTAACTTTATCTGTAACTAGATCAAACCTTCTTCCAATCTTCCCATCCTTCAATGGATATTCAATAGTATTGAATCTTTTTACCTCAACTAATTGTTGTCCAAAAGTAGTCAAAGCATTTTTATGCAAACATTCATCTAACAAAGAAAGATTGCCGCACATATCACATGTACTAGAAAGACATGCATTGAAAAGAAAGTATTGATCATTAGGTGGCTTACAAAAAAACCTGATATGAAATCTTTTATAGTTTGAGGTGGTATTTTTATACCACATTCTTGTAACATTTCTTTACTATGCATGGTACCACGTATAGATTGAAATACTTCATAATGGTAATGAAATTGAATATGAGTGTAACAACAACATGTGATTCTTTTCTTGTTAATCATTACATACCATGGTTTACACTTTTCAAAAAATCTTTGACTAATGGTAATATATAATACCTTACCATCTACAAATTTTTTAAACAATTCAGTTTGAGTAATGTCCAAAAGGTGTTTAGGATGTGGATCATGTATTTTTGACCCAATTCTCAATTTAAGAACATCTCTTGAATTAGATGATACTCTTGTATTATCATGCCAAAAATTTTCAATCAAACTTTTTATTTTAGTAGTAAGTTTCATATCACATCTCAGGAGTCTACCACTAGAAGTCCATAAAATATTTGCTAGATCACATTCAAAGTTAACCCTTCTCTTTATAGCTCTTTCTAAAGTCTTACGATTTACATTAAGATATCCACTTATGTTGGTAATAAATCTTTTGTCAGATGTTGATTTGTTAACTAAAGCTGTTGTTATTGCTCGTTGTGCTACATTCTTATCTTTAGGCTGACTTCTCTTTCCAATAACATCAAAGGCACTAGCAATAGTGGATACAACTTGTTTTAAAGACTCATTTTTATTCTTGGGTTTTGCATACATTCCCAACCTTCTCATTATTTTTCACATTTTAGACATTTTAATTAGTTGCAACATTAGCTGACATTGAAACCCAAATTTCTTATTATAGAAAAAAATGCCTATACAATCTATTAACATGTGTCCTAATTTTTCTCCATGAAACCAATCCCTCAAGATTATCTAACACATCATTAGGAATATGAAAATTATGTTCAGACACTTTACTATCATCCTAACATGTTTTTTCAGTAGTTGGTGTTTCTATGTCTACATTCATGCAATTTTTATTTTCAAACACTTTACTATTTTCACTATTATTTGGGATTTGAATATCATTTTCAAATTTTCTTGGTATTTCTTACAGGGCAGTCATTTCAATTGGAGTGTTTTGTGCATGATCGTTTGACAATTGCTTCTCATGAAGAAAATCTAAATTGTTTAAATCATAACCTGCTTCTAAAAATTAACCAATTTCATCACGAGAGAAAATTTGAGGGTTTGGAGACACACCTATATTGAATGCATGATTAGAATGTGCACCTAAATTTTCTTGTATTGGGTTCTCTTCTTTGACCTCTTCATCCATCATGGTATCCTCAATGTCTTTCTCCTTTGAAACATTGTTCAAGTCTCTAATTCTCTGTCTTCTCTCTCATTGATGTTGTGCTTCATTCTCTTTATTTTGTTGCAATCTCCTCATTTGTCAGAACTCTTGCTTTCTTCTTTCTTCATTGTTTTGATCCCATGTTTACACCAATTTTGAATTTGAATTAGTAGCCTACAAATTGTATGAGAGGACAAGAAAATAGAATATGCGTGATGAAATTCGGTGTTGTAGGTCAAAACTATTGTTCAATCATTTCAATCATTGAAATTGGGTCGATGGGGCAGCTTTTGGGGCCAAACGGGTACATTAGAAACGGGTACCCAATTTCTTAAAAATTAGGCACCTGATTCTTTAAAAATTGGGTACTTGTTTATAAATTGAGTACCCAATTTTTAAAAGAATCGGGTACCCGATTTTCAAAAAGTTAGGTACAACGGTTCAAAGCAATCAAGCACCCATTTTTGAATTACAAATCGGGTGCCTGATTCGTGAGACATGAGCGGGAATTTGGTATGGCTCCTAAATTTTGCATGGAGTTTTGCCTTGGGGAAAGGTATGGCATAGGCTTGGTCCCTCCAAGCCATGCCTTTGTGATCCTTTTTTTTCTAAGGCATTTAGTCGACAATTTTTGGTACTATTGTAATTTTTTTAGTCATTCCTATTGAATTTTTTGACGAGACAAAAACCCATTATAGGTCTTACTGTTCTAATTTCAAAAATGTAAATTTTATAGTGTTATTAGTTTATTTTCTATTTTTCCATTATTTATTAATCAAAACTATCTCCTAGATGTTAAAAAGTGACATTCACTAAAACTTTAATAACTTTTTTATTTTATCATTTTTCTTAAATTAATTTATATGTCATTAATCTACATACAATTCTTTTGATGTTAAATTTTTTTTTTTTTTGAAAAAAGTGAGATTTTGATCAAATTATGTGGTTCGTACATGAGAGGTTTTAAAATTTACCTTTATAGCCAATTAATAATTAATAAAAAAAAATTATTCAATAAAAAATTAAGAAAAAATATTTTCATCAATCTTAGGTGTATTAGGTAACTCCCTTTAAAAGGATTTGCAAAAATTCATTTATTTGTGTCAAATTATGGTGTCCATACACGAGTATGATATGGTCTTGAAACAAGCATTTTGAAAAAGTGGTTTTTAAATATCCATACAAAAAAAAAAATCTATCATATGGGTGCACAAATAAATTACATATTCAAAAACTAGATTCTGAATACTAAAAAATTTATTTCAAGAGTTTTTTTATATTCAATCTCTAAATACCTCAAATTTTGACATCAATTGACAAAAAATTTCAAAAATAGGAAAAACACTTCCACTTTTTGGCCAAAAGTGAGACCCAACTTCTTGCACTGACCCACATATCCAATGTCTTTTATCAATATCATACATGTTTTCATTTTGAGAGTGAAATTCTTCTCATTTTTCTTCAAGGATTCTTTGAACTCCTTCTTACTAAGATTAGGCATGAGTCATATCAAGGTCCACTCAAAGATGTCCTTGGCTGTCTTCTTTGCATGCTCCCATCTAGGCTTTATTTCCTACATAAGATGATTAGGAATCTATTAAGCAAGCTCACCAAGTGAGTAATTCTATTTTCCTAGCTTGGTCATAACAACATCCTCAATATATCTTTTCTCATCCTCATTCCTTGTCTCATTTTTGGAAGTTTGAAGTTTTCTATGCCAACTCCTTCCATTTTCTTTAATCTTTCCTGATGTATAGGTGGATCTCTTTTTAAGATTATCTACTCCGCTTCATCTTCACCTAACTTTAATTTCTTCCTTGACTTGGCTTCCTTTCTTGGTAATAAAATAGGGGATGACTTAGTAGGTCTAGTTATGACAACCTTTCCTTTCTTCCTTAGAGGCTCTTCTTCCTTAAACTTAGCTTCTTCTTCATCATCCTTTGCATCATCATCATAAATATCATCAAATTTTTCCTCAGTGAGCATGAGAGGGTAACCTTCTTACTTAGTTCCTTTCAGTATCTTTTCTACTCTTTTCCGTCCTTTATTGAATACTACATGTAGCTTAATCTGAAGCTCTATTCTTGCCTTAGCTTCATCATATGTGTTGAAGTATGTAGCTTTGGGATCCACAAGCTCATTCAGAGGAGCCTCTATGATATCTTTGGTGTCATCAATGTTAACCTCATACTCTAGAGGCTTAACCCATGCCACTCCAGGTCTGACTACTTGAATGTATACTTTGTCACAGTCCACCATGAAACAAATATATCTCTTGTAATCTTCTACAAGCTTCTTAGGATTCCTAAATTGATTATTAATCTTCTCTTTGAATGTTTCAAAGTAGTTATCCATGACACTTTCAAAATTTTCACCCATCTCTACTATACAATCATTAATATGATACAAAATAGGAACATCTTTCCTCCATACTATTATACCTTTGGAAGGGAAGAATTTCTAAACAAAAAAAAATAAAAATGTTAAAAGGGATGTAAACTTACATGGATTATTCTATGACCCTCTCATGCTCTCCACATTCTTGTTCGACCAGTTCAACAGTAACTCGACAAAGTCGAAGGATAGGTTTTTCTTCACAACCTTGTATGGGAGATTGATAGCTTCACATGCTAAATTGAATAATCTACTTGAATTTTAAATCTTATGTGTAATGATATTAATACCAAAAAATAGTTCCATGTTAGTTACACTACTAATCTTATTTCCTCTTCTATCCCACTTAGCAAGAGTTCACTTTTCAAGCTTGGCCTGACCTGGGGTTTTAGTTTTCTTCACTTTATTAAGCATTGAAAGTCCAATGATTATATGAATTATTTTCTTCATTATCTAAATAGGTTGCTCCAACCATTACTACCCATTATGTACATTTCTCAGAATATATCTCATCCATTTGACTTGGAAGTCTCTTGGCATATGAGAGGTATGTGTCAAGCCCTTGGTTTGCAAATGCTAATGTTTAGGTTTTAATGCACCATCCACACATAATTCCCTCAATTATTCTCTTCTCTTTATTAAGCATTGTGATCCCAATGATTATATGAATCATTTTCTTCATTATCTAAATATGTTGCTCCAACCATTACTACCCATTATGTACACAACTCAAAATATATCTCATTCACTTGACCTGGAAGTCTCTTGGCATATGAGAGATATGTGTCAAGCCCTTGGTTTCTAAATGCTAATGTTTAGGTTTTAATGCACCATCCACATATAATTCCACAAATGCTTCATTCATTTCCAGGGTTTTGAGTTATTCTATTGAGAAGTGATAAAAAAAAAAAAGGATGTCGTGCATGTGTAATACCCTGGGTGGAATTTGTGATTGAGCACCAACAGGGTCGAGTGCCTCTACAATTGCTAGACTTAACTTGAAATTTGGTGCCTTGCAGTCAACTCCATGGACTAACATTTTAGAACCTTTCTTGTTTTTTTTATTGGAAGATGTCATTGCTCGGTAGGGTTTCTAAAAAATCAAGAAATCTTCAACAACAAATACTCAAATTTATTGGGGGATCTAAATTTTCTCTTCTCAACTAAATCTGAAAATTCATGGTGAAAAAATGCCTTTGATTTCTTCCTTTTGAATAATTTCCACCTTTCAATCACCATTAATACTTCATACTTCATACTCATTTGGTGACAATTTGTCTTCCACTCGATTTAGTCTTTAATGCTCGAAATACATCTACATCTTAGTAGAGTCATCATCACTCAGTAGGAACTACCAACTTGAGTCTACAACAATATGTAACCCAACCTTTCTTGGTAAGATCTTGCGACCCAAAATTTCTCAATAAGGTCTCTTGTTTTTCATTATTCTCAATGATCCCTATGTATCTTGAATTCTAATTGGATCATTATAATTTTTGGCTGGAACTGGTGTTAGATTGCTACTTTTGAATCACAGCTCTAGTGATCTCCATAGGGAACTAAGTTGAAGTGTTTGGACCTCCTAGCTCATTGACTTTGGTGTTATTCACTTCATGATCTTGGTTTTAATTCTCTAGAGATTTTGGTACCCATTGTTGTCTCATTTTTTTCTGATATTGTTAGATTTGGCTTTCTTTTCATCTTCAATTGTACCTATGTTCATACAGTTCTTGACAAGATGTCCAAGTTCTGTAAAAGTAAAACATATTTTTGTAATATCTATTTTCCTCATATGATGTTTCACACAGTTTGCTCCAATGTTCCCAAACTCACCACAATAGTGACATCTGGACCATGTATTGTAATCCCATCCAAATATTGCTTTCATAATTTGATATGCTAGGTTCCATTTTTTAATTTTGCACTCTAAAGATTTGTGGCGTTGTTTGTTGCAATTTTACAACACTTTCAATTGAATTTTTCTTTTCCATTACTCCGACATTTTTTTTGATGTATTACCTATCTTACCGCAATGAATGAAAGTAGGTCTTTGATTCTTTTGAGCTCCTTTCTTGGATGATTCACCTTCTTCTATATATCCTATTCCAACTTTTCCTTTGTGTTTGTACTAACCTTGTTCATTCAATTGATTCATGCTTTCTTGAGATTTCATCATTCTTTCATAGGTTTTATTTTCAATGTTGAGATTATTCTATAGTCTTTCATTCCCTAATCTTAGATTCATGAGTACTTCATATACATTGGTGAACTAATCAATAAAGTTTGCTTCTTGAAGGGATAGTTGCTGGATTCCATTACTCTTTTCTTCTATCTCTTCTTTTGTTTTGTCTTTTGCTTCCATGACTTCACATAAGCTAGCTAATTGAATTTGTTATTCTCTTTTCAAATTTTTGGCTTCTTCTTGAAGATTGGAATTCTTTTCTAATAGATCTATGATTACTTCATTAGCTTCATCTAAATTTCTCTCAAGAGATAAATTTTCAATTCTTTCTTTAGTGTAAAGATTGCCATTCATTTGTACTACAAGATCTTTCCTTCTTTTCAATGATTGAGAGAGTTGCTCATTTTCTTTCTTTAGTTTCCCATTATCCAATTTAAGATCCAAATTTTCATTGTCAATAGCCTTATCTAGCCTATATACCTCTATTGCCTCTGATGATTTCTCAAGATGTCAAACTTCTAATGTGAGAACCTGATCAACTTTGATACCAATTGTTGGGAATATAAGGTAGGCAAGGTTATTGAGAGGGGATGGCTGAATTAGGAACTAATTTATCTTACTTTAGCAATTAATCCTTCATATAATATTCTAATCTCATTGCATGCATGAAAGAATGAAAGAAAATAAACATTTATAACAATTTGACACAAGACATGGTGACCCATAAACCTTCTAATTAGAAAGTAAAATTGGAGTGGGTATGATACCCACAAGCTTTAGTACTATAGTATAAAGTTAACCTATTAAGGAATACAATTGAACACTTCTAGTGATCTACCTTATTAGGAGAAATAAGTACTATGAGGTCCATTTTGTAAAAGGATTTACAAAACTTACAATGAAGTATGCACTCAATGAAGAGTTTTAGCAAAGACTGTTAAGTCTACCTTATTAAAGAATTTGGCTAATGCACCTATTAGGATGAACCAGTAGCTAATCTTTAATCTATAACTTTGATTTGCTAGTTGAGATTTGGTGTATTACAATGATCACCTAACTATAATAGATAATACTTTGTTATCCCTTATACTGCTTGTAGCCTTCTTTAATTCACACTTCTTCTCATCATATACTCTTCACATATATATTTGGATATGATACAATACATTACATATATACCAATCCAAATTAGAACTTAGTGGAGTTAGCTTCAATAACAGTTTCATCATAATGCATAAGGTCAGCCCAACTATTATAACTCAAGTTTTGAAGACAAACTCAATGATGTTCTCATACATGACAAACATTGTGAATTCTCAACAATCTTTCATAGTTGATTGAACTTGAAGCTTGATTCATATTGATCACTTCCAAGTAGCTAGAACTTGGTCAACACTATTTGACTTAGTGAACTTTAAGAAACTTGGTAGCAACTGGAACACTAGGATGACACTACATGACTTGGTCAACACTAGATCCACTTTGTTAACTCTAAGAGCTCAGTAAACACTATTGGACTTGGTTAACACTACAAAGATTGGTTAGCTCTATTATCTTCTTCACTTCCACCAACTAGATCAATAGCCTCTATTATGCTCAATTTGTAGTAAAATTTGTCTCTAAAGCTTGGTAAACACTATGTAGCTTGGAAAACACTGTAAACTAAATAGTTATCTCAAAAACAACTGAACCACTTGGTTAACATTATAAACTAAATGATTAGCTCGGTAGCAATTGTAGAGCTCGGTAAAAATGTAACAAATTTTAATAAGTGTTGAGTCACTTGTAGAAAAATTGACCTTAATGTCAACAGCGGGAACCAAAGTGGTCAGTATTAGGGTAACCTATTGTAAGTTGTGTAATAAGTGATAACATAGTAATTAAAATATCTTGTGTAACCCTTTTTACTTGAGAAACATTAAAAAGAAAAAGTTAGAATTCTGCTCACCCATGCCTTGAGTGCTTGTATAGCCTAATGATGGGAATGAGATGATGCCTAATAAGAGGTATAATTGGTTTTCCTTATCTTCATGAGAGGTTATTCTAGTTGCACATGTGTCACGTTGACGGTCTGGGATCTAGATTGACTAGTCTAGAGTAACTCAATGCTTGAGTGTCTAGGGTCTAATGAGAGACCAATCCAAGGTAACTCAAGTAGTTTGACCATGTGATGACACTCCCTAGTATGTAGTTTGACTCTCCTCCATATATTTTGTGTTTTCCTCTGGTGGTGTATTTATTAGTGATGCACTTGTTGATGGTATGCTTATTGTTCGATGCTCTTATTGTTATCTGTTGATTATTGTTCTTTGACAAGTAGCTTTTGACTTAAGGTGGATATCTTTCATTGAATCTTTCTTGATTTGATAGGATATTGTATTTGGTATCTAGATGTTGGCTTGGTGTGGGGTATTGGTATTGGATTGAGTGTCATTTCAACTTTGATTATCTTTTTTTCTTATTGATTAGTTTGTGTAATCCTTGAGGTAAACATGGCTATTAGGATTCCTTTCTTAGGACCCTTTTTAATGTTTGATTAATCATTTGTGAACCATTCATTATCTTCCCTACATGGTGGGAGTGGAAGCTTGACTAGGTAATCATACGGTTGGGAGGTAGTGTATTCTTACTATTTGGGTCCCCTTCGGTTGACAAATGTTGGATGCTCATGGATGTAGTTGTACGTTTATCATTCTTATTTACATTTCAAAGACTTTTATTTGGTTGATGTATTTATGATATCATGCATCTTGCATTCTAATGTAATTGTATCTATTCTTGCATACCCTACGACATGTGTACTAGATGCTATTCACTAGATGCATTTAATTATATCAGTTGTATTCATGCATTTTCTTATGAGATTAAGATGTTATATTTTTATAATTTGGAAAATGTACCTAAGACTTAAATAATTAATAAAATATATCTTAAAATGTAACTCAATGTGAAGGAACCCTTGAGGAATAAAATCTATATTGTAATTGTACGTGTAAATGTTGTATTTGTGTCTATTGCTTCTGCATTGATGTTGTATAAAATTTAGAAAAAAAATAGTTTAGAAAACTTTGTAACATATTAGGTTTATTTCTTTTGGGTTCCCAAGTGGGGCATTGCTGCCCCTAATTGACAGGATAGGGGATGATCCCACAATAGTGGGTGTCACTTTTGTGGCATGAACAAAATTTACAATGCTAAAAATATCCAAAATTTGGGGGTTCATGCAAACCCTAGGGTTTGTGGGAACCCATAAATTATGTTCGCATGAACCCTATTTCAATATATGTTTGTACAAACATAATTTATGGATTCACATGAACCCTAGGTTTCACACGAACATCTAAAATCATTATTTTTTCCTTGTAATTAATATCTATTTTGAAAGACATGTCACGTGAATGTTTGTTTGTATGAACATGGGGTATATGTTCTCACAAACATAGTGTTTGTATGAACCTTTTTCTTAAGTTTTTTCTTCAGAAAAAAAAAGAAAAAAGTGGCCTTTTGACCCTCAATACTAGTATCAAATGGCCTCATACTATAAATCTAAAAATATCAAATTATGTTTCTTGGAGCAAGCTCTTTAATGACTATAAATTTAATAGGTATTATATTCACTAAGAATTTTAAATATGAGGTTAACTCATTATAGGTTGATTAATGATTGAGCATTGACTAACTTCAACACTTCAAAAGAAAATGTAAATTAGGTCAATTTTGTTTTGAAAAATAACTAGGAAATGGGTTACTGAGTTAGCTTTCTATTGAAAAAATTAAAACTAATTTATGATATATTGAGTTCAAGTTATGCTTGTCAAAATGAACGTATGTTTGAATTGTGATTGATGTCACTTTGAAACTTCATAAACTATACAATGTGCAACCAAATTGAGTCAAACCAAATGTATCCTCTAGATATAAATGTTACAAATCCAATGTCAAAATAATTACCTCATTATCATTTATAGAAAAAAGTTATGATTTTCAAAATGACTGTCACTCTTTAAAAATATTGATTTTTCATATGTACCACTTTTCAAGGGAGAAGAATTTTTTTACTTCAATAATTTTTTATTTTTTATTTTTAAATATGGTTAAAAAAAGGAAAAAATTAAAAAAAATTATTAGTTTATGTCATCTTCAAATTTTTAATACTTTTATGGATATAGTCATTCAAATGTGAGGTTTGTTTAAAAAATCTTGATTTCGGTGTCAAATTTGGTCAAAAAGTGGAACCCATTATTATGGGATCACCTTATGATGCTTATAAAAAATTTCTAACCCTAAACTTCTTGGAACATGATTCATTAGACCTCAAGAAGGGGAATCCTCAACTAATGGTTTATGCTAAGGACAATATTTTCCAAACCTTCAAGCCATGAAGGGTCAAAAGTGCTACAACAGAGATTGATAATCTTAGTATGATCAATGTTTTCCCTAGCTAGACATGAAATGAAGGACCCAATAACTGAGTTGTTAGTATGCCATGTGAAGTCATAATTGAAGTTATGCTTACCTAAAACCTTGCTAATCACTACCCTTGACAAATCATCCATAGGATTAAGGATTCTATTGCACCTTTTGTGTTTAACATTTCCCTTAAATGCCATGGTTCAAGTTTCTAGGGCATGAAAGAGTACTACAAATATCTCCATTTGACATAGAGACAAAGCATGATCAATAAGGGAAGCAAGTGATTGATTGAAAAACAAATGATAGATGAAAACAAGTGACAAGAAACAAAGTAAATATTGAAAACAAAAGAGGGCAATACCTCTTTTAGAGAGGAAGCCAAAATTGAAGGTTTTGGATCCTACTATAAATTTTTGTGTGCAACTCTCATGATTGAACACCAATTATTGAAGTCATGATTGCTATTCTTTAAATATTTATTACCAATATATATTGATTGTTGACCTCTATAAATAATTGATCATTAAATAAATAGTACTTAATTAATTAATAATAGATAGATAGGCGAGTTTAGAAGAGAGAGAAGGATAAAAGAGAACTAAGGTTAAAATTAAATAAAAAGTCCTTTGTTTAATAGTCTTGATGTATTAATATATTGTCTCCATCCACTCCCTTATTTGCAAGGAGACCTACATTTTTGTTTCCTTCTCTGAATATATGCTGAAATTTAGTTTCTTCTAACAAGTCTAATAATTTTAATACTTCTTCAAGTTTTGAATTCAAAACCCAATTTGGAGTTCCTTCTGCTAAATTGTTTGTGATGATACCCATAGGCTTGGGTCTATTAATGATCCATCACTAGTACAAAAACAACAATGTGTGACTAAAAATACCACTAAAAATTATATATATGTGACTAAAATAAGTCAAGTGACTAATAGTAGTTAATATCTAGTCATTTATAACACTAGTAAATATACTACTAAGCGGTTTTAGTCACTAATTTTGATTTATGACTAAAATATACTACTAAATATACTATTAAATTAGTAGTATATTAGTATTATATTTTAGTCACAGATCAAAATCAATCTAAAATCACTTAGTAGTACTTTTAGTAGTGTTATAAATGACTAGATATTAACTACTATTAGTCACTTGACTATTCTTAGTAGTATATTTAGTAGTATATTTTAGTCACAAATCAAAGTCAATGACTAAAATCACTTAGTAGTATATTTAATAGTGTTATAAATGATTGGATATTAACTACTATTAGTCACTTAATTGATTTAAGTCACTATTTTTGATCATTGATTTAGTCACACATTTAGTCATATAATTAATAGTATATTTAATCACATATTTAGTCATATATTTAGTTTTATATGTAGTGATCTATTTGGTCATGTAATTAGTATATTTAGTAACATATTTAGAAGTATATTTAGTTATAATAGGGCATGATGGAATAGAACCACCATCCTCCTACTTTAAAAGCAAGTGCTCTTCCATTGAGCTAATACCCTTTGAAGAATAATCATACAATGTGTATAGCACTGTGTGAGTACATTTCATAGTATATTTAATAGTATATTTAGCTATAATAGGTTATGTATAGCATTAAGAGTTCTAGAGCTAGATGACTTGAAGGTGTTTTCAATCCTATCTTTCATTATATAAAGTATTGCAAGGAGTACATTAGAATCTGTGCCTTTCTCAGATCATTTAGCATGCAATATCTACATAGTCAAGTGCTTGCATTCAAGTACAAGCATTCATCTTCCACTTATGATTTTAAGTATTGCCTTAAATTTTGATGTAACATCACCAAGGTCATGTATCAAACATGCAATTGCAGCTACAGATTCTACATCCACCCTTTGACCATGCAATTACACAAAATAAATGATTTTTTTTTAAAGGAAAGAATAGATGAAAAAAATTGATTATAAAGTATTTTTCATTTCAAAATAAAATGGTGACTACTAAGCCCACATGACATTGTGCACAAATAAGGCGAAAAAGAGTTTATTTTTAGGAGTAATAGTAGCCAAAAGGAAGTAAGTGAAAATGTACCAAGAACACTAACACAATAATTACTTATATAGAAAAATTCAAAATTTTCCTTGAAGCCACATCAACAAGAACAAATAAGCATGCAAAGTGTTCCACAAGGATGAATTATATTTCTATTGTTAAAATAAATTATCTTAAAAAATTGGACAAATAATTCCACCCACATTCTTTGGAGGTGACAACTTGTAAGATTCCATGTCAAAGAGGCTAAAGGGGTTTTATACATTATTGAAAACTTAGTTGCTCTATTTTGTTGGTTAACACAAAGGTCTGAGTAAAAATTCATATCAAAATTTAAGTACCAAATTAGTGTTATATTTTACTACTATGGTCCATATGGAACATCATATAAAAGGAAACTCATAGTTGACAATTAAGGTTGAACAAGTTACTGAGGTTGTTATAGTTGAGGCTGATGTTGTTCCTAGGTCTACTAAAGTTGTGGTTTTTGTACAGTGGACTACTACATCTAAGGTTGTTGTTGTTGTTGGGGTTGCAACATTTGAGGCTTTTTTTGTTGATGAGGTTGTTGTAGTTCTAGTTGACGATGTTGTAGTTTCTTTTGTTGCTCAAATTGTTTCAGAATGACTACTAGCTGCAAGATAACATAAATTGGAAACCATAAGAAACTATATCATTTTTTTTAATAGATGATAGCATTTTAACTTAAAAGAGTGGCCTCTACTAAGAAAGTTGCATAATCTAAATGTCTAACATTAATCACAAAGTTTCAAGTGAATCTAACAAGATTAAATAAAAGAATGTTGCTTAAAATCTTGGTTTCACCTATCACACTATTATAATAATACTTGTATCCCTCTAGAGAAGTATGTCTTGTCCATATAAAAGTAAATGGTGTAGACGTAGGGGCACTAGCTAGTGCGACAACTGCAGTAGTCTTAGTTTTAAAAGACAAAGAAAGTGCATTGGTAGAGCTAGTTGTCACAATTCCTTGCAACTATGTTGAGAATGTCCATGGATTTATCAACAACATATAAAAATTTTAATATTATACCACATTAATAGTACTAAATAAATCAACAACTAAGTCATAGATGCATTACTAACTTATTACAATCTAGCTTATCGTGTTGGAGCCACTTGAGAATAACCCTGAAAAATGAAAATCATGAATAAGTATTCTTAAGATATTTCACATTCACTCAACTAGTTTGAGTCATTACATTTATTAACAATGTTTATCCTATACTTTCTTTTTTTGAGGGTGCATCAAGAGTGGTTGCTATTGGGATTGAGTTGAGGCCTATGCTAAAGGTGCTAATACCAGAGGTGATTGGATCTACTATTGAAATGAAAGGTGTTGTTGGGGTTGAATATTGTTCTACATAGTAGAAACCTACTATTTTATTAGCTGAGTAGAGGGTTGCTATTGTGATAGTTGCTACACTAGCTATTATTGTGATAGTTGCTACACTAGTTGCTATTGTGATAGTTGTTGCACTAGTTTCTATTTTGATAGTTGTTGAGCTTGGGGATGTATGTTAGATAATGACATGCTAGGAGGAATATATTGAAGAGATGAAACAACATTTGGCTAGATTAGAGACTAAGAAATAGGAAATTCCTATATGTAGATGGTTTTTATGAAGCTAGTGCATGGCCAAATGGGGTTTGTTGAACATGTTGACCATACTATGCAAAGATTGTTGGGCCTGCAATTGTGAATGAAATTGTGTGGTTTGTTGGGCATGTGGTTGTGAGTGTTGTTGCACCTATTGATAATCCTTAATAAATTTTTTTATAAATATATGATGAATATTTATTGTAGGCATGGTAAATCTTCAATACAATTATTCTCAAGGTAAGAGCTACTAGCTATATCTTTAGTACAATTCTTCTCAAATGTAAGAGCTACTAGCTATGGTATATCTCCCTTGTATTGATAATTGTTGGAAGTAAAAATAGAATCTTAAATTAACAAAAAATTTAAATATAAGCTAAAGTAAGTTTACTCCATCAATAAGGTATACCAAAACAATTTTCTAAGACAACTTATTGAGTTACATGTGAGAGACTTCCATGAAACAAATCCTGCACCACAATTTTTGCTTGAGGAATTTTTGAGTGACTAAGAAATTGTTCCAATAAAGAGAGAAGTAATGTCACAAATTCATTACTATCTTGTTGGACTCCATTATCTAGTTCCAATGTTCTTGTAAATGCAACTGAGTCTATTTTGACCCTTTTGCTCGAATGTAGCTATGAAAAAAGTCATGAAAGTTGGCATAAAATTGGTTGTTCTTGCAAAAGTTTAAGCTTGATAGACAAGAAACCATTTCTAAATACTATATTCATGTAAAGGAATTGAAAAATGATATTAACATAACATGTTACACCCAAGTTTTTTATACCTAAAGGAAAATTCAAACTAGAACATAGTGATTCATGTGGGTTTGCACCAAGTGTTGTTATGGTGTCTACCACTTTTTGCCATAGCCCTTGTTTTTGGACTCCATTGGGTGCTAGGATCAATCCACAAAATCAATTTGGTGAATCTTTGGAGTTGACACAACAAACTTGGAAAATAGGTTTCCCAACATGATATAACTATATCATATCATCAACTTCTATCAAGATAGGAAGCTATCAGATAGGGCTACTGATGAATTTGTGGAGTTAGAAAAAGAGAAAAACTGACTGGTGAAAATTGGTAACTCATATTTTAACCCTACCTCTCTTTATTGACCTTGGATATTTGTGTTATTTGTTATTATGGTATACCTTACTCTGGATGACCGGTTTAGAAATCTCTATGGTTATCATTTTATGTTAGCTAACCACTTTAGGCATGACATAAGGATCAATTTTCCCTTTTACTTGAGATAGTCTCTAGGTTTCTCTATCTAGGAAATTCAAAATGATCCCAATGGGGAACATGTGTGTCATGAGGGTCTTATGGTTCTTATTATGAATGTTTTGAAATCAAAAAAGGCTGAAAAACCTAGAAGCAATTTGAAGATGATGGAGTATGATACAAAGGGAAGCCTCTCAGAGAAAGGCTATGATATGGACACTGAAGATGAAGTGGAGGGGGTAATATAAGTTTGAAAGGGGGTATTGGGTGCAGCTCTCAAAAGAAGAAGAAAGCTAAGGGAAGTGAATCTAACCATGGCAGTGATTTTATTAAGGAAATGGTGAGAGGTTATTAGAAGAAGAGTAGTGGTCGAAAGGGACAGAGTATTAAGGGTCACAATGATGATAGGATTTTGACCCCATTAGATGATGAACTTCTTAATCATAGAATGGAGAGGAAGCAAAAATCTATGAGGCTTCAAGAGGAGAAGGTTCATAATTTTATGAAGAATGTGGTGCTAGAAAGAGAGGAATATGGGGATCAGGAGAAAATTCTAGATTTTGATAAGGTCAAGGATGAGATTGGCACTACCAAGGTTGAGGATGAGATTGGCACTACAATTATGAAGGAAATTGGAAATATGAAAAAATAAATGTAGTTTATTGTTAAGGAAGTTGAGTAGGTAAGAAAATTGGCTAGAGGGGAGTGCTTTTTGGGTCAACATATTGATTAGCTTTTTGAGGTTATTGGAAATTCTGAATAGGTTAAAAACCTTATGAATAAGATTCCACAGATTGAAGCCAAAAATAGGGTGCTAGAGAAAGCTAATAGTGATAACTAGAAGAAGGTGACTAGATAGGAGGCCAAGGTGATTAATATTGAAAAGATCATCAAGCAAATGGTAGATAATAATAGAAATTCTTTAAAGACTATAGCAGATAATGTGAGCAGTCTCCTAAAAAAGCTTGAGCAAGATAAAGGATAGGATTCCCCTCTTGTGGTTGAGAACCAGGGTCCTAACAAATGCACTCGGGCTCATTTTAAGAAGAATGAGGATATGAAAAAGATGGAAGAGGTGAAGGCCATTTTGGAGAATATGTACATCTTGGCAAACTAGGCTACTAACCTGATGAAGACTATGTAGATATTTGGGTGTTGGTCTTTTGCTATCTTTTTGCTATCTTTTCAGCTTTGTTTCTAGTTGGCCTCTTGTTTCTCTATTTCTCTTTGCTCTTTTAGGAGGTCTATTTTATGGTGATTTTTCTTTTAGACTCAAATTCTAGCTTTATTCTTTCCTTCAAGACTCTAGTTATTTTGTAAAAGGTTTCAGGTCCTTTAAAACCTATTTTTACTTTATCAAAACTATATCATATCATCTCTAGTTATCTGACTAGTCGAATTAATTTTCCTGTACAAGCAACTTTGTTAAGATCAACATTCAATGATATTGAATTTTGTAGAAATGACCATTGCTCAAATTTTGTAAGATAAGACTCAAAAGCTTGACAAGAAAAATTAAGTACACAAAATGTGGAATATAAAAAAAAGTTCAAATTTCAAAGATACTACATATTACATACAATACCCAACTAGAGTTTTTTCAAGAAGTTTGACATCTAGTATAACATACTTATATCATATAATTGTGATAACTTGAAAAACATAATAACAAGGGAACACATCAAAGTTCACACTAAAAGCCAGAAGTTGCTTGAGACATCAGACAAAAAAATGACACACCTTAATATTTGGCAGTGGGTATCCTCAACATTTCCTTGTTGTTTCCTTTTTCTCTTTCCTTGTGTATTTCTCCAACTCATTTTTATACTTGCTAATGTTTGTATAGTAACAAACTTTTGAGTACCTTCAATTTAAAATCATCCAAATTTTTGAATGATTATTACCACCTATGTATAAAAGAATCAATAAAGAAAGGAACAAATTTTATGTACTATAAGAAAAATTTGTCTTCTTTAGTTGAAATTTAGGTCTTGAAAGCTCCTGAGGTAGGGTCAAAATTGTACTAATATGAAAACTAAAAAGAACATTTGAAGCCAGGAAAAATCAACTTAATGCTATTTTACTTGTGCTCTTAAATTTGTCTAGAAAAGTTGGTTGTAATATCGAAATAGATTTCTAGTGAGAAACATTATATAATTTAGTACAGGAAACAATTATTATAGAATTTGAATAAAAATCTTTACATTATAAAATGAAATTTGCTAATGTTCAAAAACTTATTATATCAAATTAAAGAAGCCCTTAAGACATCTTCCAATGAAATTTTTATATTGAATTGCTCACAAAGACCCCTATACGATCAATTGGAATCTCTCTATTGTGACAAGTTATAATGTAAACATTACACAATATCTTCCATAGGTGACAAGAGTTAAGTGATACTATTTTAGAACTTCTCAAGTAGGATTTTTATTAAAAGCTAACAAGTTTTGTGTATAATGAATAAGTAATAAGAATTTAAGGACTTGGAAAGCGAAAATGTTATTCATGCAGCTGATTCAATTGGCATTGATGATGTTTGTGAATCAACTAAGAAGACAAAGATTTATATAATCCATAAGATGATTGAAACTTTACTAAGTTTTAATTGTTCAAAATTGAAACAATGATACTTGACCTCAATATTATTATTTGAACATTTTTTATACTAATATCATTTCAAGTTTATGTAGTTTTTGTTCTTTTAGTGATACTATGTGGCATTCTACTCTTAATTCATACTTCTAGGCTAAATATATGTACAACCATACCTACCAATAAATATATAATTTTTACATGTTTTAGTACTAATGAACCCAAACAAACCAAACCAAAAACTTAGGATATATAAATGGGAAAGGAACATGTATAACTTGTATTTGATTATGATTGTATAGTTGTTCAACTTAGCAATAAAGTTAAAGTACTAACTACTAACCATGGGAGACATATTGAACTACCTTGAAGTAAATGTAGATCAATAATGCTATTTGATAATATAAAAGTTAAACTTTGTAATAATGTGATTCAAAGGAAATTCATCAAGATTTGTGTTTAATGGTACATTTTGTGAGAAAGTTGACCAAAGAATGCCTTTCAACACTGAATTAGAAGAATAAGTTCAGTTAAATAGTAAGGCAACTATACATAGGCATTGAATACTATATGTTGAATAGGCTAAGAAATGAAATATGGAAATCATGAAGGACATGTAGAAAAGGAGAAAATCACATCTTCATATGGTTAGAATTGGAACATAAATAATAGTTGAAGACAGTGGAACATAAATAATAGTTGATGTCTTCATCACAAACATATTATCTAAAACAAAAAGGTCTAGGACAAGACTTGTTTGAAATAAAACAAGAGGGGACAAGAGGGGCATAGTGATAGTTTTCAAATGAAAAGTTTTATATACCCTGAAGCAAAACAACAAGAAAGAAAAATGCTTCCACCTTAGTGTAGAGGCATTTTTAATTTTTTAATTTTTTAAAAGGTCCACCAACATAACACTTTAATTTAGTCTAGAAAAAAAGGAAATTACAACCCACAAAAGAAGAATGATCTTTCAGATGGTTTCATTACTAACAACAAATCTATAAGGTCAATCCCAGTTTATTATAGGTCTTCTATCTACTTGGGAAAAGACCATGTTGGTCTAAGATTAGAACAACCAATCAGCATGGGGTTCTTTTGTTCAAAAATGCATGTGAATCAATTATTCCAAATTATTTTTAAGTTTTAATATGCATTCTTTTGATATGCACATAAATAATGGTGATTGTTGTCTTCACAGGCTAGGTTTTGGTGTCCATTATTTATATAAGACAGCTTCTATCTTGTCAGCTATGCATTAAATTAAATTGAATATGTGTTTAGTGTGAAGGTTGGAAAGGAGGCTCTTCATGAAAATAGGACAATGTTAAATGCAACCTATAGGATAGATTGCTATTATCTACTTATCAGGGAAAGATAATAAAGTATAAGTATATCAAACCAATCAAAATCAATGGCCATAAGGTGTTTCTCATCACAAAATCCCAATGCCTTACCCACTATATAAAAATCCAAAATACACAGTAGAGTAGGTTGTAAAATAAAATGATCATGATACATTTACCATGGAAGGGCTTGTCCATCTACTAATTTCTCATCAAATATGAAAGAAGGGCTTATCCATCTACTAGTTTCTCATCAAATATGCAAGAAGGGCTTATCAATCTACTAGCTTCTCATTATTTATGTAAAATGTCAAATTCTCATCTTTCCCTATAGGGAAGTCGTATTCTTGCTTCTTAAAATAAGCCATCTTATAGGCAGATGTTGATATGATAAAAATCTATATAATTACCTCTTGATGGAGAGTGAAATATTTTTCTAAAAAATCTATAGTTTGGTCTATATTACAAGTAGCCATTTATATGATATAGAAAACAACTATGAGAGGAAAAAATTCAAGGCCTATGGTAAGAATATCCAAGAATCCTACTTTGGTGATTACTACCTGACTAGCAACAATGGCTGTTGAAGTAGCAAGAACAAACATTGGCCAATATAGATGTTTTGGTAATGAATTGTAGAATGTATGACTAATATCATCAAGGTTCTTGATCAAATAAATTGCTTGCCCTAAGTATGTCAGCATCAGAGCAGGGTAGAGAATAGTAGAGAAAGCAATCTACAATACAGAACTCTGATTTCATCATTAAACATAAACCAAATAGTAAATTGAAATTGTAATAGTTTGTTATTAGATTTCTAAATTTAATTATTGAAGATTATTTATCATAAACATTTTGGATCACATTATGATAGTGTACAAAAGATCAAAAGGAGAACAATTACATGATCCATCATTAGGATGGAAGAGATCAAAGAAGAATATAATTTTTTGATCTCTTGTATCGTGATGATGGATCATGTAGCATGATTTGAAAAATTAATGATAAAAAATCTTACACAACCAATCCAGAAATCTTCAGATGGTTTTTAGAAATTTGATAACTTTGTAATAGTTTGATCTACTCAAATTAGTGGAACCTGAATAGAAGGCCTATTGAACTACCCCAAATCAACAAACATGACCTCAGAACTTGGTTTAAATTATGAAACAACATATTTTCTTAATCCTCTTTTTTTAATTGTTTCTTATTTCAAGAACTTTGCAATTATATATCAATTCTATGAAGATTATTGAACTAAACAAGTTTTCTAAGACTATATTAAATGAAAATTAGGCTCAAACCTATTATTGCTAAGACAATTCCTCCTAGTAGCACCCATCCATGTTTGCCATTTTTTTCAAAGAAATGGACTATGTAATAAGGGCTAACTACCTTGAATGTTGTATACTCCAATAAGGGCATTGGTCACAAACTAGGCAATTGTTATAGGGGAGAAAAGAAAACTAACTTTACCAATACCAAATCTTTGAAGAAGAAAGAGTAGCAAAAGAATGGCAGTTGACACACCCACAATGACACTTGCAATTAATTTTTCATTTATGATGAGAAATATTTGTGACTAGTGTACTATTCTATGAATTTCCACTCCCTACAAAACTATGAAATGTAATTAATCTACATGTATAATGGTTTTTTTGAAATTTACCATCAAATAGTCTAGAGTTTTGTGCTTGAATTCCTTGGACAACTTAAAGAACTAGTCAAAATATATTAAAAAAGGAAAGCTTAGAACCAAATAAACCCATGGAATGGATCAAGATCTTTTATGACAAATTAAATGGAACACAAGGTAATTAGTCACAAGAAGCTTAGAAGTTGTTGAAGTAATAATTTCTGCCAGGATAAGTATGCCAGTGACATAGTAGTTAGATTGAATTTGATTTAGAAATATGATTAAGTTGGCCAAATCTCTTGACTGACAATTGACTAACTCAGATTTGATTTCAAAATCTGATCTTTATCTTTATCCTCACACCAGCTCCTTGTCCACCAATATCAAGGACATTAAAACCCCTATAAATTTATATCTTAGTTGTAGTATCTCTTTACAAAGGTTGCAGATTGTAGTGCAGAGTTTTGTGAATTTAACAATTTTCTTAAATTAATTCTTGCAAAGTTTTGCATATTTAATAGTTTTCTAATATGAATTGGTGCTACCAGGGGGTCTAATGAGCATGAGGATTTCATGATAGATACCCCTTAATTACGGCTTTTGAGAAGTTTCACATAATGATAACACATGTATTAATAACCAATAATACATGTACTAATAGTTGATCATTGTACTAATAATTGATCATTTCTTTATGATTGGTCCATTTATATTTAAAGTACTATTTTTTTGGCTAAACGCTATTGGGAGGGAACATAATGGGTATCAAGTGAGGTTTAAAATGACACTTTTGGACAACTTTGCAGTCCATGACCTCTATATAGAAATTCAAAAATTCCTAAAACCTTAGCTTTAAGCTCTTGAATTGCTTATGAATGTACACCAAAAAATCAACTACAATTGTACACTAAAAAATTGGCATAATTCTACTTAAAATTTAGAAGATCTAAATATGAAAAATTAGCTCAATGGCTACTGGATCTCTTCCCCTACTATTATAGCAGTGCTCTCAACCTCTTTGAAATTATGGTTTAATGATCTAAATAATGTCTACTCTATTTTTTCCTTTCCTTTTCTGAATAAGTAGTTCACATAAAGGCTACTCACTTTTTTCTAGGATTTTTTATGATTATTTGCCTCATGTTAGTATTAGTAATAGTAAGTGGCCCCATGACATTATAATTTTTGTGAACTCTCTATCTTTTTCTAAAGAATAAGAACAAATGATGTTGAAGATATTAAGAATTGAAGGAACTATTTTAAAACCTAAAATTGTAGGAGTGAGGGCTCCATCGCCTATCACCATGAAACTGCCAAACATCACAATAATAAGCAAAAATTCACTATAACATTTCACTCTTCTCAAGAATTTCCTTTATCTTGTAGTTGATATTCCTCAAATTATTTTGTTTTTTGAAGTATTTCAAGTTTTAATTTGATACTAAGCAGTTGAATCAATTGATAGCTTGCTGACCAACATTCACATGTTGACATAACAATGAATACAGAGGAAATGTACCCCCTAAACAAAACCAAAATAAAAAATTGGAATTGGAATTGTACTCATTAAAAAATAATTTCACCTATTGTGAATGTTGAATAACACCACCCAAATATATCCAAATATATTTATAATGATAATAGTTATATTTATGCTTTGGGTGAGATGGGTAAGATTGTGTCAGTTTATTAATATCAATGTTTTCTTTTATCTTGATGATAGATCATTTATTTGAAATACTAATAGTAATAAACTCATACTTAATCTTACCCAAAAGCATGATGGAATACATATTTCTTACCTTCTACATGGTCATCTACTATGATAATAATTAAGATAGTCAATTAGGTGTATGAGTGTTATAGACCAATATATGATGCTAAGATATCCCAAAATATCTACTTCTCCTAGATTTAGAATATCAATAGAAGAAAAAGTGTAAAGGGGAGAAGTTCCAACATCTCCATATATGATTCTAAGAGTTTCATACACAAGCCACAAAGTTCCCCACTTTCCAACATCCTACATTCACCATGCTACACAAAAACAAATACATTTCATTATCACTTTTACAGTGCTATTAACCATGTCTCAAAAAGAAAGAATGAAAAAACTAAATAACCCTTAATATATACAAGATATACTTGATATATATGTTTTGATGAAATCACAAGTTGAAGAATATTTGATATGTATGTTTCATGAACTAATGTGTGAAGAGAAGCAATTCAGCTTCCCTCTAAAGTTCTCAATTGCTATTACTCAACTGATTTATATACTCATATAGATCCATATTTAGACTATTTGATATCATAAACTATTTAAAAAAAAATAGTTTCTTTTCTCCTAAGTCCCAAAGTAGGGGAAGAGCCCAAACATAAAATCATCTACATAAAATGAAATAGCAACTCACATTGGGCTTAAGAAGACTAAAAAAATAATACTTTGAAATTTTTCTTTTTGGAACAACTTAAATCTTTGCCACTTCACTATTCTTACCATTTTCATCACCTTCACCTTCATCTACATTTGCCTATTATGTAAAATAATGGAAAATGGAAAGGTTAGGCATAGCTTTTTGGCTTTAGATGTAGGAAGATAGGGGAAATGGAATTAGAAAAAAGAACTCAGAAAATTCACATCATAATTCATTTGAGAAATACATAGAAGACTATACATCCACAATATTAAATCTAGAATAGAGACAATTCTTACACTAACTCCATAAAAATAGATACACAAGGAAGTGCCAATTGAACCACATTACAGATTGATGCATCCTACACACCTTGATTAATGGAATGAGAACTATTTTCCTATTTATGCCACCCATGCACCTCGAAAATAGAAATTCCTTTTTTTATTCTTCTTTTCTTATTTTTCCCTTATTTTATTTTTTTATTATTTTTCCTTCTATTTTTGTCACTTTCTCTCTCCTCCACAAATTTTTTTTTCTTTTTTTTAATTCAACAAGATTGGATTAAAAAAAAAAAATTGTGGAGGAGAGAGAAAGTGATGAAAATAGAAGAAAAAATAATTAAAAAATAAAATAAGGGAAAAAAGAGAAAAGAAGAATAAAAAAGGAATTTCTATTTTTGAGGTGCATGGGTGGCATAAATAGGAAAATAGTTCCCATTCCATTAATCGAGGTGTGTAGGTGGCATCTTAGAAGTTTGTGGAAAGTTCCTTAAATCATGCATTTAATATTTGTTGTGATCCATAAAGGAAATTTAATTTTGTAATTAGGCCACATAGTGGTGTTTAGTTGTATTTAGGTGGAAATTCTAGAAGGTTGTAGATATTGTATAAGGTTGTGGAAATTCTAGAATGTTGTGGATAAATCATGCCTTGGGTGGTAAGTGCCTATTTAAGGAAGGCTTATGTTCATTTGTAATCAAGCTCTCAAGGTGTGAGCTCTTGAAGTGAAGCTCTTTGGATGTAAAAGCTCTTCAAGTGTAAGCTCTTCAAGTAGAAGCTCTTCGGATGTAATTTCTTGTAGAAGCTCTTAGAGAGAAAATATCTCTTCTATTGTAAGAATTTGGATTCCTTTCATTTGAAGGATATTATAATGAATTTCAAGTATTAATGGAATTTTTATGAAGCATTTTGTCATCTCTCTTGTCTCCATCTTGTTGTGATTTTGATTGTGAGTTGGTAAGGGTGGTGTTGGCCTGTCATCAGTGGTATCAGAGCTGGTTTTTCCGAGTGTGTAGATAGAGCACCAAATGTGAGGTAGTTTGCGCCAGGACCTTGAGTTGGTTGAAGTTTGTCAAGAAGTTCTTGATTGTGATCACCGACTATGAGGCAGTTTGCATGAGGTTCTTGTGTTGCACTAGATTTATCTTCTAGAGACTTGATTATGGAGAAGAGAAAGAAGAAGATGACTTTTGTGATTGGATGGATTCTGAGGATTCCTCAACTTGAGAAATTTAGAGCAAGAAATCAGCAATCATTGCTAGTTGATTTGCAGAAGAAAGTGAATGAATTAGAAGCCGAGTTGGGGAAATGAAGAGCATATCACTAGAAAAGAGATGTTGATAATTCCTTGGATGTGGAAAAGAAAGATGATCCAGTGGAAGAGCAAGAGGATGCAGAGGAAATTATTTGTGAACCTAAAGTTGAAGAAGATGAACGAGAAGAGGAAAAGCATGAAGATGACAAGATTTATGAACCTGAAGTAGATCAAGATAATTTGAAGATTGCAGCAATGGAGGAAAAGTATAGTGCCTTCATTAGAGATCAAGAAAGTGGAGTAGTTATGTGCATTGTTGATGACATAAAAGAGGCAAGCGAAGATGAAGATGTCAAATAGGTAAATTCTTATGAATCATGGGATGTTGTCTTTGATATGAGTTTAAAAGATATTAATGATGGTTTGCATGAGGATCTTGTTCATGATGTATGGTATGCAAAGGAAGATTGGTATGGTGTTGCTAGATTTATTACAGGTGTGATTAATTCAACAAGATTGGATAAAGATGAGATTTATACTTGGACAAAGAAGAGAGATTTCAGAACAAACACTTGTTCTAGCTAGGTGTTGGAAAAGAAGAAAGAAGGAAATATATCAGCATCGGATACTTGTTCCAGCTATGTGTTGGAGGAAGAGAAAAAATATATATATCAATAGTGGCTACTTCATTTTGTGAATCCATACTCACAAAATTTTTCCTATCATGGGAGTCGGATGTAGGAGCATCATGCATCAGCAAAAAAAATGTGGAAGATTTGCATGTTGTTTTTTTCTTGTCCCTGTTGAGGTGGAAGCTTGTGGTGAAGATGAAGATGGTTGTATATCTTTCTTTTGACATCAAAGTGTGAGACACACTTTTCTATCTACCAAGGGAGTCTAATGCAGGAGCATCTTGCATGGGAAAATTAAATTATTAGGAAAAAAAAAAAAATTGCGGAGGAGAGGAAAAGTGACGAAAATAGAAGGAAAAATAATAAAAAAATAAAATAAGGGAAAAAGGAGAAAAGAAGAATAAAAAAAGAAATTTCTATTTTCGAGGTGCATGGGTGGCATAAATAGGAAAATAGTTCTCATTCCATTAATTGAGGTGTGTAGGTGGCATCTTACAAGTTTGTGGAAAGTTCCTTAAATCATGCATTTAATATTTGTTGTGATCCATAAAGGAAATTTAATTTTGTAATTGGGCCACATAGTGGTGTTTAGTTGTATTTAGGTGGAAATTCTAGAAGGTTGTAGATATTGTAGAAGATTGTGGAAATTCTAGAATGTTGTAGATAAATCATGCATTGGGTGGTAAGTGCCTATTTAAGGAAGGCTTATGTTCATTTGTAATCAAGCTCTCAAGGTGTGAGCTCTTGAAGTGAAGCTCTTTGGATGTAAAAGCTCTTCAAGTGTAAGCTCTTCAAGTAGAAGCTCTTCAGATGTAATTTTTTGTAGAAGCTCTTAGAGAGAAAATATCTCTTCTATTGTAAGAATTTGGAGTCCTTTCATTTGAAGGATATTATAATGAATATCAAGTATTAATGGAATTTTTAAGAAGCATTTTGTCATTTCTCTTGTCTCCATCTTGTTGTGATTTTGATTGTGAGTTGGTAAGGGTGGTGTTGGCCCTACATCATAGATAGATTGAGAAGATTCAAAACCCCTATATTGAGAAGAGGGGGTGTTAGACATAAAGGATCATGTACCACTTTTTCAATCAACATGCAAAATGAAATGATATTTGATGCCATACCTGGCAGGGGCAAAGAGAATGATTTGGTCCAATAAAGATATAAAATAATCAGTATGAGAAACTAAACTCTATGATACTATGATTGAACTGAAGAAACCATTAGGGTTCACCTAAGAGTAAATAAGGATATCAAACCATTATGTTTTATATCTACCTCATGGAAAATGCACAAATATGAATCAATTCGAACTTTTAAGAATATGGATATATTAACAGCATATAAAAGGATATACAAATGGTCAATTTTGCTATCATTGTTTGTGCTTGTAGATGATCTGACCATAGGACTTGTATCATGTGTATCATTAAATATTTAGGAGGATCATAGGTATTCAAAATTGTTAACATCATAATGTTTTTGACACTTGAGTGTCAACACACTTAATCATATTCCACATTGGATATCGAGTAGAATCAAGTGTCGAGTAAGTTCAAATGCCGAGTAGAATCAAGTGCCGAGTAAGTTCAAGTGCCAAGTAGAATCAAGTGTCGAGTAAGTTCAAGTTCTGAGTAAGTTCTGTAATCACCTAAAAATGGTCATCTAGACTATTAGCCCCCTTCTCAGCATTTTGGCTAAATTAATTTAATCATTTACCTAGACCAAATTGCTAATAATCAATTTATTTGATTATAACCTATAGTTTGACTAGGCTATCCTAAGTTCATTATTTGATTAAAAGAACATGTCCCCTTTTAATTAAATAAAAGACCCCATTCTTCTAACCCACTTAAAGTGTACACATAAAGACCTTTTTCTATTTTACAATTAAAAGAAAAGGCTTGTGAGACTTTTTGTCTTATGTGACAAGTCAACTTATATTCTATTGGTTGACTTGTGTGTGCACATGGATCACTCCTATTTTTGAATTCCACCGTTGATCATCCGCCATCTTCATCTTGATCTCCACCATCCATACATCTTTAAAAGGGAGAGAGATTTCCCCCTCAAAGGATCCATCCTCATTTGAATATTGTTATGCTGCAGGTTTTCTAATAGGTTTCTTTGGAGCTTTTTGGAGAACTTCTCATTTCTTGTCTCATTCTCTCATTCCATCACATTAGCATAAGATCATATGGCATTCTTAGCATAGTTGCATTTTAGTTTAACTTTGATTCCTTTGCAAATAACTAGATCACATAGATTAATAGTTGGATTTGTAACATTCCCATCTCACTGTTAGCATAGCTTGCATTGTGCATCTCATCCTAATTTAGTTTCATTTTTGCATTGCATGATCTAAGAGTTCTTTGACACTAGCACTCTTGCTCTTGTCTAAAGAATCTCCCATTTTGTGGTTTACTAGAAAGGGCTGTATTTCTAAGGCTCAGTTGAGAGGTCCTATATACTCATTTGTATGCCCCTTGCACTCCATGACTAGGGAGCTCTAAGTCGGCATTCGAGCTTTCCAATCTATGGAGAACTTCAGATAGAATGATTTAGAGAAGTGCACCTTTTCTAGTGTACAAGTTCAAGTTTTAAGAAAGTTCAAGTGTTGAGCTAGTATAGGTGTTGAGTAACACAGAGGTGCCAAGCACCAATAACTCAATAATGCTGAGTTGGTGCATTATTTAGGAAATCGAAGATTTGCCAGATCTAAGCTGACAAGGTTGTTATCTAGAAATCTATGAATTAAAAGGAAGATAAGAATGATGAGTTGGTGGCACAGAACACCATGTAGAACGTTTTTAAGATACAATTGGCAAAGTTTCAAGAAGAAAACAAGATATGGGGTAGATACATTGTATCCTACCTAATCAATTTTGAAACCCTAAAATTGAAGAGGGAGAATTGAGCGGTAAAGGAAAATTAGACTTCTATATAAGAAGACATAAGTTAATAAGAAAAAAGAGATAAGTGGTATGAGAAGATATACAAGGGTTCACAAGGAAGTCTATTTTTAGAAGTGAGGATGATCAGATCACAAAAGGATCCAGATCAGAGAAAGTAGAACAAGTGCCTACAATCAGCAATCAAGGATTGTAATCAATCAGGTTTATTGTAGCTAATACTTTCTAGCAATTGCATTAGAATAAAAATCCTATGGTGATAGGTTAGCTTAACAGCTATTTCAATAAATCCTTTAACTAGGTGATAAAATCCTTTAATAAGGTAACACTTCATGTTAAGTGTTTGAAAGCCTCTAACCAAGTCACTATTGACACAGTGTAAAGCCTTTAACAGGGCAGGCCTTTAATAGGGCAAACCATCAGAAGTGGTTGAACAATATTGCTGCAGTAATTTTTTGTGAGTATCATCCTCACCCCAGTTTTACCTTCTTATTCCTGGAGGGTTTTTGGGTTACCAAATTCCAGTTTTAAGTGTTATTGATGCATGTGTCTGGTTTCATGATTATTTGATATACTTACATGCATGCAATTTACTTTCAGTTAAAAGTTTTATTGGCTAAAGTATGATACTTATGATTCACCCCCCCCCCTCTCTCGTAAGTACTCTTTCCATATTTGAATATTCCAAAAATTGGTATCAAAGCATAATCCAGGTTCTCTTAAGGAAAAGCCTAACAACTTGGAGGAAAAGATCTAAAGATGGAAGCCTTCAAACTTGGAAAGATCATTGAAAATCAGGTGATAGATGTGCAACTTTCTTTGCATAGCTTGGAGGAATTCAGAAACAAGTTGATAAACTAATTAAAAAAGAGGAAGGATCTAGCCATAGCTAAAAATGATATACACTACAAGGAGATTGATACCGCCAACATATTTTCCAATGGAGAAAGAAAAGAGTTTGATGCAGCAATAGCAGAACTGATGGAGAAAAATAAAATTCAAGCAAAAGAGATAAGAACTCTCAAGATGGAACATGAATCACAAGCTATAATGATATGTGAAATTACTAAACAAAAGAAAAGAGTAGTTGATGATAAGGTCATGATAGAAAATGACAAAAGGAATCTTGCAAACAGACTCGAAGAAAAATGTACTGAACTAACAAGGATCTCAAACATGCAGATGGATACACTTGCCCAAATGATGAATCTTCATCATGAACTCAATGTAAAGGATATTGAGATCTCTACCTTGAAGATGCAAAATGAACAAATGCAGAATGAATTGAATAGAGAAAAAGAGGTAGTAGAGAATCTCAACAAATCAAGTGAAGCAATCAAATATTTCGAACAGTTGCTGAAATCACCAAAATCTACCCATGATACATCAGGACTAGGATACAACAACACTAAAGTTGGAGAATCATCAAAGAGTGCTGAAAAAAGAAGTGATAAAGGTAAAAATTCAAAACCCACTTGTCATTTCTATAATAAGAAGGTACATACAACTAATGTGTGCAGGAGTAGAAGATTTAATCAATCAAACATACCCAAAAGTTTCTGTCACAAGTGCAACATGCAAGGACATATGACACAAAATTGTAGATCCAATGTCACAAGGACTCAAAGATTTGATGGACATTGTTATAATTGCAAAAAGTATGGACATAGGGCATTTGAATGCAGATCAAAACCTATGTGGATATTAAATCAACCAGCAAAAATAGAAGGAAATGAAAGTCATTATCATTGGGATTACAACACTAGGTATAGTTGTCACTATTGTCAAGAATATGGACATATACCACAAAACTATATAAGAACACATTTCAAAGGAAACTACAAAAGATGGTTGAATCAAACCACATGTTTCAATTGCTTAAAAACTGGTCATGTTAGCAAGAATTTCCCAACAAGATCAAAGGCATCCAAGACTAAAGATTGCAAAGGGAAACAAATAATTGATGTTGAAAAGATAAGAGGGCAAATGAATAAGACTTGGAAAAAGAAGGAAGGGTGCAACACATCAAGTGGAGGGATCACCTCACCCAATGGGTTAAGTGATCATACTTCATCAAACTAAGCACAAGAAGTACACAGGACTGATATACAAAGCTATATCATACATCAATCCCAAGAAAAGGAAGTTAAGCAAACTATAAATCCACATGAAACAAGATGTTAAGATAAAACTAAATATTGATGCCGAACTGCCTTCGGATGCCGAGCTCCCAACAACGACCGAGCTAAAAATTGATGCCAAGTTGGATAACTCTGATAGAAGCCAAGTAAAATGGAAATAATGGAAGCCGAGTTAGGTCAAAATTTTTTTAGAAGCCGAGTTGGCAGTTGAGCATTCAATGCAATAAAATTAGGGTATATTATCGCGATTTCAATTAGTTTTTCGTATCGCAATCAAGAAGCAAAGGAGAAGAAAGAGAGCTAAGTGACTTCATAGCAAGAATCCAGTATTTCAAGCAGATTGCACACTCATTCAACATATTTTTCATCGATCTAAAGGTATTTTTGTTTGTGCCGAGCTACGCAATTTTATACCCATTTGTTGTATAAACCTTAGTTCGCAATAATGGCATCATGTTCAAAGAAAACCCAAGAAAAAGAGTCATTTGAAGTCCAGTTAGTTTCAAATGAAGTGAAGCAACTTGATTTTTGCCCTATTCCCAAAGTTGCCTACAAAAATGACCCAGCCGAAGCTCTCTCCCACATTCCCCCAAAAGTTGTAATGGTTCAAGATGTGAGGAAATGTTACAATTGCGAAATTGGTGCCATAGGAGACTTAGAAATTCATAATGCATATGATAAACTATGTGAAAAAAAGTATTGAAAAACGAGTTTTCAATAGTAGAAAGAAAAGGATTGACCAAAACTTTAGCATTTCTGACTTTTTTTAAAACAGAATGGGTACGGATAATTTTGAGCCGAATACATGAAAGAGCTTTGGTTAGAGTTAGGGCTAGTAAAATTTACCAAGAAAACTATTCATAGGGTTACTGGTATTCCAACCCTAGATCGGCCAAAGACCCTGCAAAGTGACAAAAGGGAAATAATAGAGAAAAATATAGGTGCCAAATGGAACAATAGAGGAATGACTATCAACACAGTCACAGATCCCCTACTAGATTTTGCTGTGAGAATTATTTCACACAAATTCTATCAATCAAGCAGGTTGAACAGTGTACCTTGTATAGTAGTTGATGTTGCATACAAGATAATCAAAAGAGATCACACTTATGATTTGGCAGAGCTCATGTTTCAATAGATTAATGAAAATTTGGGAGCTATAAGGAAAAGCAAGGGAGCTCAATGCAAATTTTCATCAATTTTGATGTGTATGTTCTTCTATCTAATGAAATAATTTCCTTCTATAGGTAAAGTAAAATGGAATCTAGATAAAACAATTGTTGAACAAATTAATGGACACATTGAACAAATGGGTGAAAATTTTGATGCCCAAATGATAGGTTATTTTGAGGATTTCAAGAAATCCATGAAGCAAAGGTCAAGGATACCAGCTTCATTAGTAGAAAAGCATACAAATGACATATTTTTCTTAGTTGACATAGATTTTACTTACATCCAAGCAGTAATTCCAAGGGTAAGATGGCTAAGGCCATTTGGATATGAAATCAATATTGATGAGGCATCAACAGCAATAACTGCATTATTGGCAGAGGGAGTAGATAAAAATGCACCACATTTTGACACTTATGATGTGGTAAGATAAAAAATAAACATGGAATTAAAAATTAATTCTACATTGAAGAAGAAAGATAAATTAATCAAGAAGATCAATAAGAAGTTTGGCAAAGAAATTGAGGTTGAGGCAGAAGAAGAAGAAGATGATAGTGAGGATGAAGATGAGCAGGAACAAGGGCCAATAGAACTAACCCAAGGTCTTGGAGAAGACAAGGAGGAAGGTGCAGAGGAAGAAGAAGCCAAGGAAGCACCAACTAAAGCCGAGCCAAAGAAGAGAAAGGCAACAGAACAGACTTCAGCCAAGCCCAGAACGAAGAAAGCTACCACAAAATCACCTCAAAAGCCAACAACACGAGCATCAACAAGAGCCTCTACTCAAAAGGCTAAAGAAGAAGTTTCCAAAAAAAAAACAAGTCAAGGAATCCCAGGAAGAGCCGAGGAAAAGAAGAAAGTATGTGGCTCAACCTGACACTGATGATGAAGAACAACTAAAAGAGGTAAGCAATTCATTAGTTGATACCCTATGTAAAAGGATTGCAAGTGGTGACTTGAATAATTTAAATAAAATTGATTTTAGTAAATTTAATAAAGAAGAACAAAATAAGATAGAAGAAACAGTGTATGGAATGATGGAATAGTTCAAGTACACCCCACTTGAACTAGATGGTCAATTGCCAAAGGAGTTGTAAAAAATTATAGAAGACAAATGGCATTTTTGCTTAAAAATGGAGAAGGAGATGAGGGAATCAACCCTAGCTAGTGTATTTCCAGATTTGACTAGAGAACAAATTAGCAAAATAGTCAAAAGGCATAACAATAGGTTCACACCCAAATACAGGGCATTCTTTATACTTTAAAATAGAATGGAAGAGATTATTCAAAGAACAATAAAATTGTGGAAGAATTTGTATAAAAAGATTGAAGATTTTCTTGAGGAAGAATACAAGGAAGAAGCAGCCATACCAATAGAAGAGAGAAAAAAAAGGAAAGAAGAAGAAGAAAAGAGAAGAGAAGAAGAGAAGAGAGAAGAAAAAAAGATAGATGGAAAAGAGGAAAAGACACAAAAATAGGATACAATGGCAACAACTGAACAAGAGGAGCAACTAGATCAGAGTGTGCAAGACACACAATTGCCACCCCCTAGCCCTCCACAAGCATTCATTCCACTTGCAAATACTATAACAATTACTGATGTTCTTGATACTTCTGGCCAGAATGTCAATCCATTAACTGCAGAAGATCTGAAAGGAATTCTTGACCAGTCAACACAACAAGCAATATTATGTACAGAACTAGTATTGGTTAGTATAGATGAGTTACAAAAACTAGTAGAAAGTATAGTTAAAGATACGGTGAATACACAAGAACCACCTTCTATCACAACTACTAGTAGTCAATTTGAAATACCAACTAGTATAATTGATGCTGCAAGACAAAAGCAAAGTGCAGCTGTAGAACAAGGAAAAGAACAAATAGGATAGACCATTACATCTGATCCTATAGCACAAATACAAGGTGCACTTCCACAGATAACAATAATTGATCATGGTAAATAGAAAGAGGAGGAAATAGTAAAAACCCCTAAAGAAAAGGTGGCAATACAAACACTAATAAATTTGCCTACCTCGGGGACTCCTTCACACAAGCCATTACAAATTTTAGTACCATCATCCAGCACTACCAGAGTTACAAGGGTACTTCACTATGGAGACCTTGAATTAGATGAAGAGATAGTCATACCAAGTTATGACTCAAAATCAATAACCATTGATAAAATAAATGAAGTGTAGGATGCACTAAATAGAAGGAAAAGACAGGAAATACTCAGGAAAGAGTATAAAAATAAGCAAACACTTTATGAGATCAAGGACATCTTTATGGATGCCTTTAGTTTGCAATCACCGGATGAGTCGAAGCATATCACAGAGCAACTAATAGATATTGTTCACCAGGTGACAAATGAAGACCTAGAAACCAATGCAAAACTTATGGAATGGTCAAAAAGAAAATTTCAAGGGAAAGTGAATGAGAAAATATCAAGATAAATCACAATTTCACAAGTAGAATTAACAAAGCTTATTGATAAGGTGAAGAAGGTACTTGAGAATATATTCTCACTATACAAAAATTTGTGTGATTTTTCATATTTCACACAAGAAACAAGCCAAAAAATACTGAGCTTGGAAAGAAACTTAAACATTTCAAGCATGCAACTACCAAGTGATCCAGCTCAAACTGTGAAGCATTTTGCTCAATCGCTTCACACAAACAAAGAAATAGCTATAATAACAGCAGATGAGGCCAATATCAAGGCCAAAGTAATACAACTCCAGTCCTCCATTACCCCACATTTAGAGATACTCCATAAAGAGCAAGTATATGCTGAAAATGTACTCAAGAAAGATCCAAATCTTTCTACATTAGATGGACTTGTTCATCTTGCTGCCAAGACTGCCATCGAACATAAGTCACTAGAAATTGCTTTGAATAATTGGGATGTAGCTCTTAGAATGATCATGGAGGTAAATAGCACATTCTTGGCCAAATATGGTCTTAACCCTTAAACACTCTTTGACATAAGTGTCAAAAAGGGGGGAGATATAGATTGTAAAGGAGGAGATACAGATTAATAAGGGGAGAATAGATACAAAGGAGGAGCATTGATATACAAATAATATACAGATAAGGTACAATCAACTTAGGGGGAGTTACAAAATTTTTGAGGTATATATTGTAAGATTGTAAGACATAAATTTTGATTAAAGTTTTCAATATGTACATACCAATCAGATTAGTAAATGCACTTATAAGGTCAGTTAGGTGTTTTTGTCACTCATGTCAAAGGGGGGGATTGTTAACATCATAATGTTTTTGACACTTGAGTGCCAACACACTTAATCATATTCCACATTGGATACCAAGTAGAATCAAGTGCCGAGTAGAATCAAAAGCCGAGTAAGTTCAAGTGCCGAGTAGAATCAAGTGCCGAGTAAGTTCAAGTGCCGAGTAAGTTCAAGTGCCAAGTAGAATCAAGTGCCGAGTAGAATCAAGTGCCGAGTAAGTTCAAGTGTTGAGTAAGTTCAAGTGTTGAGCAAGTTCAAGTGCCGAGCTAGTATAGGTGCCGAGTAACACAGAGGTGCCGAGCACCACTAACTCAATAATGCCGAGTTGCTGCATTATTTAGGAAATCAAAGATTTGCCAAATCTATGCCGACAAGGTTGTTATCTAGAAATCTATGAATTAAAAGGAAGATAAGAATGATGAGTTGGTGGCATAGAACACCATGTAGAACATTTTTAAGATACAACTAGTGAAGTTTCAAGAAGAAAAAAAGATATGGGGTAGATACATTGTATCCTACCTAATCAATTTTGAAACCCTAAAATTGAAGAGGGAGAATTGAGCGGTAAAGGCAAATCAAACTTCTATATAAGAAGACATAAGTTAATAAGAAAAAAGAGATAAGAGGTATGAGAAGATATACAAGGGTTCGCAAGGAAGTCTATTTTCAGAAGTGAGGATTATCAGATCACAAAAGGATCCAGATCAGAGAAAGTAGAACAAGTGCCTACAATCAACAATCAAGGATTGTAATCAGTCAGGTTTATTGTACCTAATACCTTCTAGCAATTGTATTAGAATAAAAATCCTATGGTGATAGGTTAGCTTAACAACTATTTCGATAAATCCTTTAACTAGGTGATAAAATATTTTAACAGGGTAAAACTTCATGTTAAGTGTTTGAAAGACTCTAACCAGGTCACTATTGACACAGTGTAAAGCCTTTAACAGGGTAAACCATCATAAGTGGTTGAACAATATTGCTGCAGTAATTTTTTGTGGGTATCATCCCCACCCCAGTTTTACCTTCTTATTCTTGGAGGGTTTGTGGGTTACCAAATTCCAGTGTTAAGTGTTATTGATGCATGTGTCTGGTTTCATGATTATTTGATATACTTACATGCATGCAATTTACTTTCAGTTAAAAGTTTTATTGGCTAAAGTATGATACTTATGATTCACCCCCCCCCCCCCCCCCCCCTCTCATAAGTTCTCTTTCCATATTTGAATATTCCAACAAAGATCACATCTCTGAGCATATTGTTTTCTCAATCTAAGACAAAGTAGGAGTGTGATCACTTATCTCCTAGATAATCTTTGATTTAACTCTGTATCATTCAGTAATATTATGTCTTGAAAATTCTTTCTCTCCTATGGTTGCAGGTTATATTATTTTAATGAACTGCTAAATAGAGATATTTGTGGTTGTCTACTCTAGATTAAATTATGTTGATGGTGTGCAATTCTATTCATAGCACATTTTCCATTATTGTGGTCAACTTTTAGTCATAACACTAAAAATTTTAGTCACGTGACCAAAATTGATCAAATTCTGGTAATGTTTTGCAATTTATAAGCATAAGTGACTAAATAGATGACTTATCTTCTTTTTAACGAATACTCCAAAAATACGCAGTGAAGTTTAGATGACTAATTTGGTCATTAGGTAAAATCATAAGGTTACACAAAGATAAGTGACTAAAAAAATGACTAAACAATTGGTCACCAATAATTAGTCACCTAAACAAATAACTAAATGAATGACTAATGAATTTTTTATTATATTAAGTTATTTTTTTACTTTTTAATAATTTTTATTATTTAGTAATAGAGTTTTTGATGTATAGATACATCATTGTTAGTTAACTTCCTCAAATGCCTTATCCATTAATACAATAAAAAAATAGGAATTCCAAATTGAAGTTGGCAATGATGGATCAACTGCATCAACATGACATAGAAATTGTACCACATGTAATGTAAAATAAGAGTAGAGGAAAGACACTGGCTATGGTGAAACATATTTGCACTCATTCAAATCAAATGCCCCATGCCATATTTGATGCCATGACATCCATAGTGTTTTCCTATTTATCATACAGTGCTTGAGGGGAGTATGATTGCTATTAATAAGAATAATACACTTTAGAAGAACTTTTTATTAATTTTAAATTTTTAAAAACTTTTTATACTTTATAAAATTATATTGAAAGATAGAAATAAGATATGTAGAAGCTTTAATTTTTTAAAAAGTTTTTAGACTTAGTATAATTATATTAAAAGATAGAAATGAGTTAAGTGACATCCTCTATAAAAGTTAGATTTTTTGAAAGTTAAATTTAATGTTTCTTTTACATTAAAAATATTGAATGCATATAGAGTGGCTAATATTATGATATTTATATTTATAATTTTAAGGTTTTATAAGTTTCTTTTTGAAATAAACTATCTATCAAGATGAATCAAATTTAATTTTGAAATGTCAAGATGACATTATTTGGAATGCAATATATAACCAAAAGGACAAACATGTTATTTCAATAATACATTCTAATCTATCATTAAATATATTATATGTTATTCTACAAATTTTATTTTTTGGCAAAAGTGGACGAGCCACTATATATATATACCCAACATTGTTGCAATATGTACAAGTGACTAACATTGATATTTCCAATCTTATTATATTGATGAACAAAACTAATCTTGTTAAGATTTCAAAATTTATTGAATTTTACATTTTCATGCATATCAAACAATAGGCATGGAGGACTCAAATTCAACCAAGATTGTCAACAAATTACATACCATGCCTAAAGTTTGGAAAAAATTACCCACAAAAATAGAGGGAAGCCTTTATGCTATCTTTCTTCCATATCCTTGCATGAGGCGCCCTCAACAAAAGTAGATGCCAAACTAGGATTGACAGAGAAACCCCATCAAAAATTTGAACATGTTATAGGAGAAACCTCCCATCCTAAATTCTATCCTTTAGCTACAACATCTAAAATGCCAATGGAAATTCAATAGGTAGAAAGTACACCCCAAACATTTAATTTGGGGAAATCCGACTAAGGAGACCAAGTAGTTTCTTGTGAGACATGGTGTGCAAAACCAGGAGCACTGATAGCTGGAACTAACTAGACACTTGTTTCATGAACCAATTGAATTCGAGGAGCCAAAGGTGTCTTCATGTGGGATGATTTTTCTCATGCATCATAAATTGGAATACCCAAAATGTCAAGCAATGCAAATCTTGCTTTCTTCACCTCCTCAGTCAGTTGAAAACCTAGAGCTTGTGTCATGACATGCAAGGTCTTAGTCAGGAATTGAGGGTTGTGCTTTTTGAAGGACTTCTATAGCACTTTGAATGTCATCATAGCTTCATGATTCTTCATGATTATGGTTCTTGGAAAGAGTCCTGCCACCAAGGCATCTCTAGACCACAATCATAAATCTAAATTGCTCGTTTCAACTTATTTTCTACCCAGTACTCCAGTTGGACCACATTGATAGTGATAATTTCCAGCCTCAACATTGACTGTAGGAGATCCATGACATTAGACAAGAATATGGAGACCAAATTTGAAGAAAATAACACATTTTTTGAGGATATAGAAAAGAGGTTCCCCCCAATGATGGTTCGAATTGCTTGGTGAATGATGTAGGAATGCACAATGAACATAGTATCTAGAACCACGTTGTCTAAAGGATGAGAGAGTGCATCTTCATCCAATGTTAGTTGAAGATTGATTATAAGTTTTGGGGAGAATACTTTGATGAAATTGGTGATAGGAATCACATTTCACGCATGTATCATGTGGGAGCGACATTCTAGAAGCAATTTGAGATGATAAGCACAAATAGCTAGGAAGATGAAGATATGAAAAGAGGTCCATTCTTCACATATAAATAAACCCCCCATCATACACTCAAAGGAATTGAAGTACTTGCGCTCATGTGAGTAATAAAGAAGATGACATTAAATCAAAACCCAATTGCAACTATGAAAGGAAAAGTACAAAATTGTCACCCCAAAAATTGATGAAAGAGAAAATTATTTTGCTATTGTATGTATTGAATTTGATCTTGCCATGTACAAAGAACCACACATCCAAAAGAAGCAAGATCATACTTAAGGGATGTTAGAAAACATGATTTTGAGCATTAAGAAAAGATTTAGCATGATTTTACCATAATCTTGCACATGAGAGCTTGAGATTTATAAAGGCACTAATTAATGTTTGATACTAAATTTGGGCCCAATTTGAATAAAGCTTGGTGACCATCAATCATTTAGCAAGTCTTTTCCTCTCAGATCCATCACACTTTTGCATGTTGACCGTCAAAAGCTTGGTAATGATAGATCTGGATCACTTGGCAAGATCAAGTAACCTAATCAGTAGTAGGCCCAAGAACACTCAATAAGAACTATGACCAAATTTCTTGGCATAAGCCTCACCTTGATTAACTTGGTCAACACACTACCACTTAACACCTAGTAAATACTCGGTATATAGTAAACCAATTTACTTGGTGAAGCTCAAGGAACTCGGTCAACACTAAACCCAAAGTTGTAAGGTATACACTATGTTCATGTAGCTCATCAAAAGTAGACACTGAGTAGTTTGGTGAGGCTCAAGGAACTCAATCAATACTAAACCCAAGGTTGCATAGTATACATTATGTTCATGTAGCTCAACAAGTGTAGACACTCAGTAGACATTAAACCAAGTAACTCAGTGAGGCTCAAGGAACTCAGTCAATACTAAACCTAAGGTTGCATAGTATACACTATGTTCATATAGCTTGGCAAAAGCTTTACCCAACCTTGCTTGGAAATTACTGAAGCTTGGCAAGAATTGTATCTCAAAAAAAGTTGAAACTTGGCAATAATACTAGCATTTGACAATGAAATGGTATTCACTATTCAAGAAAATGTAAAAAGTAACCAATTATTCCTGGCAGTCCACAAACTCATTAGATGTCAATTTCTACAAGTCTTTGCAGTGCTCCATGAATGTTGAAGGTTGTAATGTAAAAGTAATAATCCCATTACAACATAAGTTAGTGAGATAATCAACAATTTTTTTTCCTTCTCTATATGTGTGTGATAAAGTAACCTCCTAAAACAGATCAATTATATTCCAAATTTGCTGAAGCACATACTTAAGTTTTCAAGATGACAATTATCTCTTGACACAAGTTGAGATTATAACTCAAGAGTCCCCTTCAATCTACACATGATTAAAATGCCTTTATTTGACAAGAATTAATCCTAGGGTAAACTTTAAGAAAGCTAACTCCAAAAGAAGATATAAAATATTGGTGAATCTTTCATTATTTTGTAAAAAAATAATAATTTCTATTGGCAAATCTCTTAATTTTTTATTCTAAATATTATTAATATTGGCAATTATTTTCAAATCATAATTTTTCTATATAAAATATTGATGAATCTCAATAATAATAGGAAGTTCATTAATCACCATGGATTATTACAAATCAAGATTGAACATTTTTTTTTACCTAGTGGCATATTATGAGGTTTTTTTACATATACTTTAAATCAATAGTGAAAACTAAATATTGGTGATATATTCCTAAAGTAACTAATAATTATGATAATTATTGGTCAATTAAATATATTTTCTTGAATAATATATTATATTTAGGTGACTCAAATCTAATCATGTAATGAATATTCTGGAAAATATTTGAGTTTAAGTTTTTCAATAAAATAAATTATTGAGCGATTATAAATATTCTAGAACTAAATTTTATAAAACTATGTCAATTTAGGTTGTATCAAATCTTAAGTTATTAGCCAAAAAATTCTAAAATTAGCCAATTTGTGAATATTAGCCACTAAAAAATACCTTGATTAATCATGAAAGCAATGACTAAGCCTCATCCATATTGTTTGTTCCTATAGGTAAGGGTGCTATTGTAATTGCCGACACTTTACCAATGAAATCTCTAATGCATAGCTTGACTATCCAAGATTACCTCTATATTCTCCATCAAAGTTGAGTTTGACAAATCTAAGCATAGGGGGTTGTCATTTAATTATGGATCTATCTATAGGTGTATGCAATTTTGAAGATGTAATAGATCCAAATGGTATGAATATAGATTTCCATTCCATAATGATATTACTTCCATCCTTGGAAGTGATAATTGGATTATATTTACATCCATTCACGCTTGCATTGACAACTTAAAAGATTGATTTTTTAATAATTTGGAGCACACTTTCTATAGATGAAACCTCTTTCCTGAAAATCCTCTTATTTCTTTCCTACCAAATTGCCCAAATTACTAAAGTAGGTGCACATTTCCAAACTCCTACAAAAAGGGCATTAGGGTAAAGAACTGGTCATGCCTAAAAGATGTGCTAGATGTTATTTTGTAGTGGGGTAAAGTAATTTAATTTGTTTAAGATAAAAAACCAACATTGGTACGTAAAATGGTAGCTTACAAAAAGATGATCAACTATCTCAAATTCTTCTTTGCATAAAACACATTTAAAAGGAGTAGCAATACTTAGCCTAACCAAATAATCACTTGCTAGAATTTTATGCTTAATTTCTAGCCACACAAAGCAACTAGCCTTAGGTAACACTACCTTGTTTTAGTAGAACATGAAGTCTCGAGAAGGTGATTTTGCCGACTCAACTTGTTGGAGAATTTTGTACCCTTCCTTAATTGAATAGTTTCCATTCTTAGCCAGAATCCATAGTAATCAATCCTCAACCTTTGACATAAAAGCCTATCTTTTTGAGAAGATAGATTTAAGCTACTATTTGTATTAAGGGTCAAGAGGTAGTTGGTCTAGATCTTTCCATATTACTTTCCTTGAAAAAATGCATATTGCATCCATAACATGAATAACAAGATTACCCACTCACCTATTGTGATTGATACAATTTTTTTGTAAATTTGGCATTGTAATTAGGGGAGGTTATCCATTCCAAGAGTCACCCCAAAAGCTGATCTTATCTCTACAATTTAATTCCCAAGAAATGTACTTAAGAATAATGTCTCTAGATGTAATCATAAAGTCCCAAATAACAGATCCCTTAGGAGGGTCCAACATGGAGAACATTCTATGGATCATTATTATATAGGTATTTTTGTTGCATGATTTGACACCAAACTGATTGTGATTTAGTATACATGTACCAAGACAACTTACCACCAAAGGCTTTATTCCTTGTTGTCAAATCATGAATTCTAGCTCCACCTAAGGTAGGAATATGTACCATGTCTTGGAGAGAGATAAGTGGAAGTTTCTTATCATTTGTTAGATTTCCAGACCGTAGAAAGCCCCTAATAATGTTTTGAATTTGTGAAATGATAGAGGATGGTGCTTGCATGACATCCATATAGTAGTTTGGTATTGCATAAAGAACTAACTTAATAAGTAGTATTCTGCCTAATAAAGACATCCATCTAACTTTCCAAGAGGCAATTTTTCTCTTAATTCTTTGGTCAACACCATCCCAAAAACTTTTCTTATTGGATCCCATAAAAAAGGGATCCAAAGATAGGTAGAGGGTAAAAAATCCTCAATAAACCCCAAAATATGCACTATCTTGTCTGATATAACTTTGTTTGTGTTAAATAAGAAATTTTTTGACTTTTTAGAATTTATTTTCTACCTTGAAACTTTTGAATATTGTGTTAAAATTTTCTTTATCTATTTAGCTTATGAGACTAGTGAAGTACCAAATAGTAATGTGTCATCAGTAAATAAAGAATAGATGACGAAGATTGATGTACCTTCAATTTTTGCTCCTTTCCACTTGTAAGATAAATGATGGTACTTGATAGTCCCACTAAGGGCTTCAACCATGATGATAAATAAAGCCGGTGAAAGAGGATCACCTTGTTGGAGACCTTGCGTGGAAGTGAAGATGCCCAACACTGATCCATTAATAATAACTAAGAACCAAGCCCCCAAAATGCATGCTTTAATCCACTTACACCAATGTTTATCAAAACCCATTTTTTGAAGAACTTGAAATAGAAATTACTAGGAGACTCTATCATATGCATTTTGAATGTCCAACTTGACAAAAAAATTGTAGGATCGATTACTATTGATGGAATGTAGGACTTCATGAGCTACCATTGCACCCTCCATTGTTTCTCTACCAAGAACAAAGCCACCTTGTTTGGTAGAAATTATGGATGGTATAATTTTTTGAAGACACAAGTAAATAGCTTTAGTAATGATTTTGTATGTCAAGTTGCAAAGTGAGATTGGACAAAAGTTTGCAAAATTTTTTGGCTCCTTTGTTTTTGGGATGATAACAATATTTGTAGAATTGAAGTACTTTAGCATAGATTTGAACTTTCTAGATTCCTTAATGGCTACTAGAAGATCCCAACCTATAAACTCCCAACAACTTTGAAAGAATAGTGTTGTGAAGCCATCTAGTCCTAAAGCTTTATCTAGGGGGCATGAGAAGACTACTTCTCAAATTTATTGAATGGTGAATAGGGTCAAGAGCTTAGTATTCTCCATAGGGGAGATCCTTGTAGGGATATGTTGAATAAAATCCTCAACTTGCAAAGACAAAGGTGATGGGTGATCAGCTACTACAAGAAGGTTCTAAAAGAAATTGACACCTTCATCTCTAATTAGTTGAGCATTAGTTAAAATATTTCCCAATTCTAACTCCTCAATTTGATAAATTGATTTAGCTACCTATTTTTGCTAGGTAGAAGCATGAAATTTTTGGTGTTTTTGTCTCCCTTTTGTAACCAAACTTCCTTGGGCTTTGTCTCCAATATTCTTCCTCCCTATTACATAATTCCTCCCATTCATGCTAAAGCTCTCTTTGCTTAATGAAAGTGTCATTATCCATCCCATTCTAGATTATGGAGCAATGAATTTACTCCATTTGTAGCTTAACAACCTCTTTCTACTTGAAAACATTCTTTAAAACTTGTTGATTCCAATTTTTGATCTACTCTTTGACATGATTCATTTTACTGGAAAATTGATGCATTTTAGATCTTGGAGCAAAAAGGGCACTGATCCACTATTGTTTTAAAAGTGGAAGAAAATGTGGTTGATGCAACCACATTTTTTCAAATTTAAATGATGACTTATGTTGATTATGACCTTTGGATGAAAATTTATCATTGTTTATGGAAATTGGAAAATGATCAGATTCTAGTGAAGATAGTATCTCTGAGTGAAAACTAAAATTTCCTAATTTCCATTGAAGAGAAAGAAGGAATCTATCCAATTTGACTGCAATTTGTGCAAAACTAGATCTTTTGTTTGTCCATGTGTAATTACCATTAGAAGGTTGGATATCCATTAAATCATTGTTCTCAATAAATTAAGAAAAGTCTTGAATGGTTTTAATGGGTGGAAAAATACCACCAACTTTCTCATTTTGATTCAAGATCGTGTTAAAATCACCCCCAAGAATAACTTGTGAGAATTTTGACACTACATTAAGATTCTAATTGATCTTAGGTTTTCAACTTGTCTTGAGTAGATGTAGGACCATAAACATTAATCAAGTTAAAAGATACATCAAAGTTTAACACTTGCAACATTTTCCAATTTGTTTGTTGCTGAATAAGTTATCCCTAAATTGTTACTAGGTTCCATAAGACAACAAGACCACTAGAAGCACCAATATTGGGAGAGTGTATTGAAGACCACTTTGGTCATTTGGCTATAGTTTTTTGAAATGTATCTTGTGATAATTTTGTCTCTTGTAACAATAAAATATCAACTTTTGTGGATTCTAAGAACTGGTAAATCCTACCTCTCTTATCAAAGGCATTTATGCCTCTCACATTCCATGATATAATTTTCATTTTTGACAAGGAGAATCAATTGTTCTCCTCATCACTCTCTTGCTCACAAAAAATTTTTCATCTAATGTGGTCTGAATACCTGTGGCAATCTCATTTTTGGTCTTTCAACCTTTAGGGCACCCTCTTGATTTAGGTGTCTTAGAGGTCTGAAGTTGAAGAGAAGGAGACTTAAAAATGGAGAAAGTTTGATGAATATCAAAACTATTTAGATTATTCTAAAGACCAAATTCTAATTGATCCTTGCAAACCTCAGGTTCCTTCAAAATAATCTCTGAAAATTGGAAATCCGACTAATCGACCACTTGTTGAAAAATAGAATCCTCCATACTACTATTTGGAATGTTCTGAGATTGAAGGTTAGTATCAGTCTCATGTTCCATCAAATTTATCTCTTCAATTTGAAAATTTGAATTGATTACCACTTACTAAAAAGGGCTCTTCTTAATACCTAATGGATCTTGATCACTGCATGATTCCAGTAACGAATCTATTTTGTCCACTTGGCTTGTAGTTTCTATAAATTCTATAGTCTTATAGCTTGATGTTTTTTTCTGGGCAATTTGATTGTTCCAATATTGAAAGTCTTTGAGCAACATATCTAAATCACCAATTTCTTGACTTTCTATATTAAATCCTTCTTCCTCAGCAATACCAAATACTATATTGTTAGCAATTGTAGAAGGAATTTGGTCTCTAATTTGGAGAGTTTTCCACTCAGCATACTAGCTTTTAGATAGAACATTAGTTTTATGAAAAACTAATGGAAAATTTGAATGTGGGTGTCCCAAATCATCCAAATCTAGGACATGCATAGAAGGCTTCAAAGCTGGGAGATCATGGTAAATATTTTTCTCAGCAAGCAAGCATTGTATATATGGCAAGACCCATTGTAAAAATATAGATAATTTGGTTGCTATGGAAAGAACCAAATTCTAGTTTCTTGCCAGAGGATAAGCACATTAAGAGGAAGCCATAATGTCCACATCGTGGATCAGTTTTGGATGAGCTTTGTGAGAAAATAAATTAGGATCTATGTTATAATCAGGGCATACCTCTTGAATTTCATGGATTGAATGTTGACATTGAGTATTAAAATGCCCTAATCTATCTTGAAACTTATGAATTGTTTGCTCATTCTGAATTGTGATTGACTACTCCCATAAACCCCGTTGAGAATTTATATCCAAATGAGAGGGAAGAGGTTGCCACATATCTAATAGCAAATAGACTCTCACATCCAAATGTGGTCGATCATAGGGTATAAGATCATGTATTAAGTTTATTCTATAATTATTATTATATTAAATAAGAAATAAAGTTTTTAAAGATTAGATAATGCATTCTCCAATCATTTTATTATATGTTATATATTTTGTAATATAATTATTATTACAATAAAGAATAATTTTTAAAAATTAAACATATTAAAATTGTTATTAAAATTTTAAATATATATATTTAAATATTAATATACTCAAATACTTATATTTTTGAAAAATATAAATAAAACACAAATATCATAGACTAACTATTTTTTGAAGTAAAAATTATAATAAATTTAGTTGATTTTTAATTTAACTAAAAATAAAATAAATATTAATTATAATATTAATATTATATAGGACATGCAAGAATGTACAAAGAGTAAAATTACTTAAAAAAATTTAGACATACTAGTTTTAATAAAAATAGAATAGTAATCTACACAACAATTAAAATGGGGGTAAATATTTGACAAATTAAATATTTATTGATCATGAAATAAGGATAATGTAAATTCAAAGAGGTAGTAGCCTTATTGTACCATCAAACAATTCTTTAATAGTGCCCATCAATAAATTTTGTCATTTCATAACTCTACTTTATTATTCTTTGAGATGATAAAATTTTGTTTGTGATACTATTATTGTATTAAATTAATGTATATGATTTAATTTCTTTTAAAAATCTATTTTTATTTTATTCATAATTTTAATAAAAAAATTTTGCAAATAATTGGAAATACATTATACATTTTTATAATATTGATCAATTTTTTAAAAATATTTTAAAATGGTTATTTTGAAAAATAGTATATCATTTAAATTGTTATTATAGTGATATGTAGCACACAATTTAGTCAATGATTAATAAAATTTGACATAATAAAATTTTGTTTGTGATAGTATTGTTGTTAAGTAGGAGATAAATTCTACATGAAGTGAAATAGTGATATTGTTATTTGAATTTAACTGCGTAGTTTTTGAGTCAAACTCATTTACCCATATTTTATGAGTAACAATTCACTCAAATCCATATCTCATGAGAATAAAGAAAACCTTAGAATTCATTAGATCAAGGAGATGCTAACAGAGGTAAAGCATCAAGACTTCTTGGGAGGTCACCCATCCCACTACTACTCCATCTTGAGTTCACTTAACTATGGAGTTTCCTTCATAGTTAAACCCACTCTTCTTGCAACCCCATTTCCAAAATTTGCACAAGTTTTGTGCCTTATGAACCATTCATTAGAAAGGCCCTTAAGCTCATTAAATGATAAGTAAAAGATATTCTCCATAGCAAGTCAAATTGTAATATTGTTATATATTAGGATTTAATTCTCTATTTTTTGAGTCAAACTCATTGATCCATGTCTTAGGAGTATAAGTTATTTACACAAATGAATCTCTCATGAGAAAAAATGGAACAGTTAGCACTCATTGGATCTAGGCGATGCTCACAAAGGTAAAGTGCTAGGAATTCCTATGAGGTCACCTATCTCAGGACTACTACAACTTGAGCACGCTTAACTACATAGTTTTGTCCATGGTTAAAACTAGTCTACTTGCAACTCCATTTTAAAAACTTTCACCAAGTTTTATGCCTTATAAACCATTCATTAGAAAGTCCCTTAAGCTGATCGATTGATAAGTGAGAGATATTTTCCACATCAATTTAAATTTTGATATTACTACAAGGATTTACCTATGTATTTTTTGAGACAAACTCATTGACTTATGTTTCATGAGTACTGATTCACATGAATCCATCTCTCATAAGAATAAATGGATCACTTAACACTTGTTAGACTTGGGTGATGCTCACATAGGTGAAGCATAGTGACTTCTAGAGGTCACCCATTCTTGTATTACTATGTTGAAATCATTTATAAGATTTGTGTTCTTTTAAAAGTCTATTTTTATTTGATTCATTAATAATAATAATAATATTTACAAATAATTAAAAATATATTATACATCTATTTAATATTGATCATTGTATTTTTGTTAATATTTTAAAATGATTATTTTGAAAAATAGCATATCTCCTAAATTTTTATTATATTGACATGTAGGAAAATAGCTATTCAATGATCATTAAAATTTTAATGATTTTCAACACAAAATTTTTTAATTAAAATTTAGAATAGCCCTTCTATTAAATTAAAACCACTTTAATAGTAATGTTTTTATTCAAACATTTGATTTTTTGATATTATATATTATTTCACTAAAACATATTATAAGACCAAAATATATGAATATTAAAATAAAAAAATATGTTAACATTAGATTATATGCTCTTTCTACATAGTTGACATCCTAGACATTGCTTCTAAAATCATGAAATGACCCTTAATTCATAATTCCTCATCAATAAATTTTGTGAAGATGTGAAAGAGATATTATAAATTAAATATATCAAGATAATTAGTTATAAAAGTCTCAAGTAACCAATAAAATCCAATAGGATATGCTTTTAAGTTTCCTAGAAAAGATCATATTGAGGATTTTTACACTAGGGTTCTTAGATGAAATTTGTAGGTGTAATAGCGATAGGGAATTTGCTTGATTTATTAGGTGATGATGATAGTAGTGACCTAATGATGGTTTTGAATGTATAGGATATTGTTAAAAAAATAGAGGGGCAAAATGTGGAAGCATAGACAAGGCACGTGCATCAACTATTTGCCAAAATGGTTCAAAGAAATCTGATCTCATGGAATGCAATGCTCATAGGATATGCAGAAATGAATTTCTTGACAAGGATTTGGATGCTTTTAAGAAAAAGAAATTGGAAGATGTAAAGCCAAATTGTATATCCTTCACCAACATCCTCCTAATATGCGCCGAAATGGGAGCTTTGGAATAGGATATGTAGATCTAAGGGTTGCTTTGAACAATCTGCTACTTCCCAAACACATTCTATAAACCTACAGCAATTAAAAAGAATAATAAGACTTTCTAAATGAAACATGAAATATTTTATAGCAAAAAACATGAAGAAATTCTTGAGAATTTCTTCAGATGAAGAACAAAATCCCAAACAAGTCATTGAGTGGTAAAAAGAAGAAGGTGCAATGGAAATTCTAGAAATCCCCTTCTCTTGCATATGTTTCTAGAACCTTGCTATTTTTTTTTAACTTCTCCAAATCCACTTATTGGGGTCTACTGGTTTAATTACCATGATAATGGAAAATGTGCTATGAATAGAATTGCACACCATCAATGTAATTGAATCCAAAGTAGACAACCACAAATATCTCTATTTAGTAGTTTACTAAAATAATATAATCTGCAACCATAGGAGAGAAATAATTTTCAAGACACAATATTACTGAATGATACAGAGTTAAATCGAAGATTATCTAGGAGATAAGTGATCACACTCCTACTTTGTCTTAGACTGAGAAAATAATATGCTTGGAGATATGATCTTGAATACCTATGATCATCTTGGATATTTAATGATCCACATGATATAGGTCCTATGGTCAGATCATCTACAAGCACAAACAATGATAGCAAAATTGACCATCTATATATCCTTTTATATGTTGTTAATATTGATATTCTTAAAAGTTCCTGTTGATTCATCTTTGTGCATTTCCCATGACGTAGGTACATAACATGAATATGGTTTGATATCCTTATTTACTCTTAGGTGAATCCTAATGGCTTTTTTAGTTTATTCATAGTATCATAGAGTTTAGTTTCTCATACTAATTGTTTTATATCTTCACTAGACCAGATCATTCTCTTTGCCCCTACTAGGTATGGCATCAAATGTCATTTCATTTTGCATGTTGATTGAAAAAGTGGTACATGATCCTTGATGTATAACACCCCCTCTTCTTAATATAGGGTTTGTCAATCTTCTCAATCTATTTGCAACCTGGTTCCATTGGTACTTTCCCATTTATGTGTTTTTATGGAGTCAGTGGAGGAATTGTCTCTATTCTAAAGTTAATATTGTGGATGTATAGTCTTCTATGTATTGATCAAATGAAGTATGATGTGATTTTTTTGAGTTATTTGTTATAATTCCATTTCCCCTATCTTCCTACATCTGAAGCCCAAAGGCTGTGCTTGAATTCTCATTGTGATAACAAAGAAAATGCCCCCTCTATTCATCTTCTACATCATGGAGGACAATTTTTTTGTTAGACACATATCCTTTTGCTTAGATTTGAATAGTTAGGTCCAAATTTATTTATTTATATCTCATCTATTTTCTTGTGTGATCTATCTTCAACAACAAATTTATGGACTCTATTCCTATGTTTAGTGCAACTGCAACTTGGTTCCATTTTTCACCTATGTCTACTCCATTATTCTTCTAACCTTTCTTACACTATCCCATCTTCCAGTAGTAGTGTAGATATTTTATAGCAATACATATGTTGTAGAATCTTGTGTTTCCAACTTAATAAGATGTTTGGTTGCCTTCTTTCCAAGTTGCATGTTTCCATGGACCCTACAAGCACTAAGCAAGGTGCACCAAATCAAAGCATTTGGTTCAAATGGCATTGTATATCTTTTATTTTTTCTCTATATATTTCCAACATAAAATCTATGTTTTATAATAAAAAATTCTAAACAAATTATGTTGTTGTTTTTTTGTCTTAGAAAAACATTGACCAATATTCATGAAAAGATCATTACATGTCAAGACATTAACTGCTATGCAAAATTGGACAACATTATTTCTCAGCCAAGAAAGTCTATTTTAAATGTAAGCTTGATCTCTTGAACCCTTGTATATCTTAGCTTATTGCTTGATTTTGAAACCCAATGTAGAAGATATGCCATTGTATGCACGATTGGAGCATCTGAATTGTACTATTTTATTTCACTTGTGTGAGTTATTGTTATTCAAAATCAAAACTGAGAGATCCATTTCATAATAAAAAATCTTAAGAGAAACTTTAGTTTGTTGTATTTTCCTAGCATCACAATAAGGCTATAGAGCATTGTTCTAGATGTCAAATCCCCCAATCTGGGGTCAATTTTTGTATCAACTAAGTTTTGAAAAGTTTAAAAGCATGAGGGTATCTATTGTATTATTCCAATTAGGATTTCAAAACTTCTATTTTTATAAATGGATTAACTAGTTTTAATAATAAAATTATTTTGAACGAAATGTGTAATAGCTATGAGAAGATTTCACTTGGATAGATTGATGTACTCCTCTATTTGAGAAGATTTGGGCTCCTTGGTCTATCTTAATTATGTGCAGATTTCACCTATATAGAGAATATTTTTTCTTCATATTCCTTATTGAATTTTGAAAATGAGACCATCATAATCTAAGTGAATCATAAGAACACAAATCTTGATAGGATCCATTATTTCTAAAACCTTCATCCTCCTACCATAAAAAGAGCCTCTATTATCTTATAGCCCATGAAAATTATATCAATGATTAGTTGTCAAATCTACCTTATTATGTCATTTTAATACATTTCAATAGGAGCTGACATTTTGATAATGTCACTAAGATAAGTGCTAACAACAAGTCTAAGATTTTCATCTGAATGCCTCATCATTTGAGACTGAACTAAAGAAACCACAAGAGTAGTTTTTACACACTTCAAACCATTGAAATTAGATTGTTCCAATTTTGATATCATTTTTCTTTTTCCCAACTTCTTAAGAAGAACATTCTTGGATGGAGAATGATTTTTAAGTTTTCTTCCCAAACAATAGAGCACACTACTCACTTTAAGAACTTCATTTGAAGATATATATTGACTTCTCTAAATAATTCATGACATTCAACTATTAAGTTACCCCTCTCAGCTATTTTCATTCATTGAATTTCAACACATGATAAGATTCTTAAGGGAATCTTGCCCAAATTGGGACTCTAAACTTCTCAATGATTTAGTATTTAGACAATTTGTAAAAAATATCATGTGTAGGCTGGTTGAGAACTTCAAACTAAATATTTTAGTTTAGGCTGCTGCTTGATAACTTTCATAATTCCACCAAACATGACTCAGGTTGATAAGAAGATTACATAGATATGGAAAAAAAAATTGGCAGTAGTTAATCTACTAAAGCAATTTATGTAAGCTTTTCTTTGTCTTTGAATTCCTTATATTTCTTATGCACAAGATTATTGGATTTACAGTCTTCTATGGTTGAAAAACTTGATGGATTTTTAGTGGCTCAATCACTGTTACCTAAAAAAGGAAAAACTTGTGTCCAACAGTATATTCTAAGGTTTTACATTGAAGCGAAGTATGTGGTATCTACAGTTCTTGTGCAAATACAGAAGTCCTTGCACTATCCCTAGAACAATCTCTTGGTTGTGCATACACTGATAAAGCATTGTGTGAACCCAATCTGGGTGCAGGGTCCTATCCAACTGGTGTAGTGGCACCCATAAACATGAATTTATTTGCATGTAATGTTTCCTAAATGTCTCAATGTTTTGGTTCTTAGTTATAGGATTTACAATAAAACTATTTTTTTTACTGTAGTTGGATAGAGATTAAATTTATGAAGGATGTGGGATACAGATTAAATGTATGAAGGATGTTGTTTGAATTGTGTAATTGAAACTGATATTCAAGAATTAGATACAGGAGCAAGTTAAAAGGTAAGTCATGAGTCCTTATGGAAGAAAAAGAGTTTGCAATTATAGATTCGAGCAATGTAATAAGGGAAAACAATTGGATGTGGAATATTACTCTTTATATATGTTGATCAACATATTAGCAGTCAACCAATATTTTAGATAAGGAATAGTTAGTATAAGAGTGGCCAACATATGGGTTTGTATGGTTGTGCATGAAGATTTTAATATCAATAAAATGAGATTTCTGCATATTGTTATAAATATAATTGTTTTCTTGATTATTTTCAATCTTTTTTGGCATTTGATTTAAATTATTGTACTAGTTGGTTTAAAGAGCCACTCATATGGCATGGTAGGTTGTTCTATATTATTTTTTAGCTCCTATAATATCCAAGTTCATTAATATAAACTAAAAACCAATTAAATCTTGTGACTATTAAACTCTCAACTCAGGAAAACATAGTCAGGTGTGAGGGGGATATCTCAGAACCTAACCATTGGATTTCTCTCATTTTTGAATATGTGGTTGGAAATCCATTTTGCAAGAATCTCACTAGGGAGATTGTGACAATCTTTCATGGTTAAAAAGTTATTCTTGAATGTGTGTGGGTCTATATGGAATCAAGGAAGTGGTGTTATAAATTAAGATTTCATTTCGAAATGTTTGTTTGTTTGTTTTTTTGTTTGTTTTTTTTGTCTCTTTGGGAGAAATGATTTCTCTTTTCTATATTAAGCTACTTTACTAATTGCAATGGCATGTATATCTCAGAATTTGAATCTTTTGCCCAAAAATGATGCAAGACTCAAACCCATCATAGCCATAACCACCATAGAACAAGCTACTGGAACTACTTGACTTCCACCAAGGAATTGTGTGGCTAAGAGACCAAAAAGGGTAGAGATCTGCATTCTAGTACAAAGAGATATGGTTCTACAAACATTCTCTTCTTTCCTTAAATGAGGCAATTTGGATACTCAGTAGCCAATCAAAAATGTTGAGGCATGGAATGCCAGTACTAGTACCAGTAGCTGCACTCTTTCCATAGATATTATCTAACTTTGATTTAATTTAGGTGGACTTTTGATGCATAGTGACATGCAAACAATGGCCACTAGTGGTATGAATGGACGAATTAGATTTACTAATGGCTTGGCTTAAGTATTGAGAACCAGACCCATTGACATAGGAATCATAACGACCTATAGTATTGACTATGACATTTTTATGGCATCCACTGGAACCACATAACCAATTAGTAGACCAATCAATAACAGGGTGACAATTACTAATGTTATTGTTGAAAAACTAGTTAAAATGATTCTTAGTGCCATATCTCCCTTGCTTAAAAAGCTATCATAGCTTGATAGTTGGGCACTAGCAACACAAGTAGTGAGAATGAAACTAGAAGCAAATATTGGTGGTGTTCTAAAAGCTCTTTCTATCAAAAAGCCCAATATAGGTTTCACTACATATTTTGCTAGATATCCAATTGTCAAGGCCAAAGGCCTGCATACAAGATATTCAACCTGTGAAATGCTAGTGCAAAATCCTTGACAGAAAGTTGGACACCAATGGAGAGCATTATCCCCCCAAGAGTTGGGGCATAATACTCTTTGGTAACCAAAGTAAAGGTGGTAGGATTGATAAGGGTTTCAGCTATTGTTCCTACAACAATCACAAGTAGCATTGTAGGTAAAGACTAAGAAAAATCCATCCTGATGTCTTTGGGAAATTTCTTGTGCTTAAACCCAAATGAGGTCAATGAAGCATTTCCCTTCCAATATATTGTGCCCACTCTTCTAGTGTATGCTTCACTTGAACAAGACACTTTAAACCCACCATGTCTTCTTCTATTCCAATTTCTCTTAATCAAGCTATTAGCTAGGTTCAAAGGAAAGGAAAGAAACCTCTTACTTGAACAATTGGGTGCCCTTACCTTAGAAGGCTTGACTTAGATGGACATTCTTTTTATTATTTGAAAGAGAATAAGTATTGAATGTGGAAATAGCAATGGCTACCATTGCAACAAACCTACCTTGTATAGATGGTTGGAACTAGTGATGAGCAAGGCATGCATTGTAGACCATAGGTAGACCCATAACCATTTAATTATAGGAGAAAAAAGATTGGTGAAGGGATGCTATAATTAAGTGTATGAGTCTGGAATTTGTATTAGATAGTGGGGATATGGTAGAATTTGTATACATGAAAACCCTATGTGAACTGAAGCTTGCCATTGTAGCCTTCACAATGTAGGAAACTTTTGTTGGGCCTCAATTTGATTCCATTCTTTTTTCTTTTTTTGATGTGGAAACAAGGAGGATCCCTCAATCGCTCACGTCCACTCAAAGTCTTCATTTCTAAAATTTAATAAAGTCTGGGTATTGTGTGTTGGGTTTGTATAGACAAAGCCTAGAGTGTTTAAAGTGAGAATATAGTAGCAAGGTAGGACTCTATTGGGTAGTTGCTTAAGTGAATATGTGCTATCCATAGAAATAGGACAAGAGGTTCACAAATACAAGGTTGTTCAATATTTGGAATTTGAATTATAGATTGATTATGTTGATGAATACATTAAAGTATGGGAAGTAAGGAGAAGCTAATTGATTATTTAATTTGTGAAGACTAAGGAATATAAGTGGATTATAGTTTGAAATATATGGATATAGGTTGCTATCAAAATGATGCTATTAGTTTGCAATAAGTTGTATTGTTGATAGCAATAGAAGTGGCCAAGTAGTACTTTGGGGTTGTGAATGTTCACTCTACATCACCAACATACATTGCAATTAATAATGAACTAAATTTTAATCTCTTGGAACTACTAAAGATAATTGGACAAATTGAAAAGAAGTGAAATATTTACATGGATATGGAATTAACAAGGTAAGTGTTGGTGTTTGAAACTACTAAACAACAAAATTCACAATACCAAAATGATAACACTCATATAACATAAGGATTAGCTAATTCCTACTAACAATTACATAAGTAAACCATTTGGACCCAACTTCAACAAAACCAAGGATGGTCTCCTACTCTTTAGGCTCTACAAAACTAAGGTGGGTATACCTAGGGATGATTCTAATGCAAATTTTTGTATGAAGATTATCTTAGTTTCATTCTAATTCTCATCTTGTATCCTTAGGCACATACACAGTTTACCAATTTCTATAATGCTTTCAAGTTCAAATGCATCCCTCATAAGTAGATCTGGTCATAATTCTCCTAGAGTTTACAAGTAATTCTGGAAATAGTAGCTACATTAAACTCATAAACTAAATGTAAATGAGTGGTGACTAGCATTATAACCTTGAAAAAAATGAAATAAAAATGATTTTGAAGTTATATTTGGATTGGCATGTAGAAGTAAGATTTACTCTCAACCATCACTGATTTATATGACCAACGCCTTATCCATTGGTCAAAAATTGACTATTGCCAAGATATCTAATTTAGACAACTTGTGAATAAATTTTTCAACAATAATCACCCATTCCCATTCTTATAAAATATCCTTTTCATAAACTCATGAATTCTACTGCTCTACTAAAGAATTTATATAATTTATTAAATTAAAAGCAACAATAGAATCAATACACAACCATCCAAAATACATTTAGTCACATGAACCTTATTCAAATGACCTCAAAATAGACAAGCTTATAAAATGGAGACACGAAGAGATGACATAAAAAATAGTGTAAATACCCCTTTGTATTATCCTTTTGAAATGACTAATAAAGTAACCAATAGAGTTTCAACAAAAAGCCCAAAATATTCAGTTGGTTATGTCATGTCTATATATTAGAAAGTATACTTGAAAATGTCTAAACTAATACATGAAACATGACCTACTATACTATTTTTTGAAAATTTCAAAAAATACATTAGAATTTGGACCATAACAATGCCTTGAAAACTCATTTATATAACATGAGTTGCAACAAGCAAAGGGCAATTGTGATTGATAGGTGTCCTTTTACAACAATAAGTACAATAGCCTTTTTCAAAATATCCTAGACACCTTAATTCAAAAAGGAACAACAAAAAGAAGTTGCAAATGATAGCTAGAGCATAAAATCTTTAACTTTGTCTTATTCTCTAACTACTCCCTATTGGTAAATCTTTTATTTCTATGATTGCTTCCCAGACAATGACTTCTCTCTTGGTGGGCCACTCACATGTCTTGATTGTTGCTAATTTAGTAATAGATTTTTGCCACCTAGCATTTGTGATAACTTTCCCTTTCATGATAAACCTATTCATTTCAGTTTCAACCTTGAATAAGGTATCAATAAGTTCATTAAAAAGACATTCATCAATATCACCTTAGAAAATGGATGCCACTTGTGGAAGTCTACAATATGGTCAAAAGAATTAGACCATTCATTGAAATCCTTTACTTTACTATTAGAATCAAGGACAAAGAATTAAAGAATGAAAACCATTTGTTAATACTTTCATTTTAGTTTGTATTGCAGCCAATTTCCCTATGAAAAATTACAACAGATCTTTCACCTTGTCCATGCCTTCTTTTACAACAATAACTTTAACTGGTAGATTTGGCTTTTTTGCTAACAATGGTATCAATCTATGAAAGAATTGCCTATATGGTCCCCATTAATGGAAGATTGGGTCAAGCCATCCTATTGAATCCTTGCACATCTATTTTGTAGATTTTAGATTGATGAATGCACTATAGGCATCTTGAGATATTTTCTTCAAAATTCTTATTCTATGGCTTAGTACATTCATCATAACATTTTTCTTAGTTGCACTGTTAGACTGAGGAGCTTCTGTTTCCATATTGACCATAGGCACTAGCACTATTACCCCTATAGGTATCTCTTCTATTTGGGCCTCTACTTCTATAGTATGCCTTTCTTCTTCCACTTGCCTTGGTGCATGTTCTACCTCTATTGTAGCCTTGAGTTTCTCTTTGAGGGATACCACTTCTACTTCTAAGTTTTGGATTTCCCCCTCCAACTCTTCTATTCTCTATTTCTGCACATAGCTTGGCTTGAGCTCCTCTTCATACAATTTTTAGACATCTACACATTCATTATATATTTCAGCTAACCTATCCTCAATTTGATGTACTTTTGCCTCATTCATGAGTGCAAAGTGTTTGACCAGGCTAGAAATTTCTTTTCTAGTAGTATTATCTAGTGCCCATACAACCATATTACCTTGTGCAGTTTCCTATATATCCAACATCTTAGGCTTCTTTGTATTAGGGGAAACACTCTACACTGTTAGGGTTTTTGTATCTAAATTAAAACATGATCCCCGCTTCAGTCCCTCATTGCCACTGGCTTCACAGCTAATGGCTTTGTCTTGTCTTGTCATTTGATCAAGAACAAAGGCCCTCTCAATATCCCAATTTGGTATTAAAATCATACCACTCCTATGTACTAACTCCCTGGCCTTAGTAGGGGTCATTGTTTTAGTATCTGGGTCATAGGCAAGTAGTTTATCCACTAATTCCTTATTTTTCTCAAGATCTTCTCTTGGCATAAGGCTTAATGTGAGCTCATTCTATTATATTTTATAAAGAAAACTTTTAAATTCTTATGATTTGATGAAATCATCATCTTCCATGAACTTTTCAGATTGGATGAACTTGTCATCCAATCTTGATGCTGTAATTTGGAGATCACTAGAGGCTTTTCCTATCTCTGTAGCCCTTTGATGTAAATAATTTTTCCTAATATCAGAAAAATACTCATCATTCCCTAGCATCACTTATAAGGCTCTACTTACAACCCTCTCTGGGATGTGCATTGTTTCCTATCTTTTATTGCCCTTTGGCACCCATGTTGAAGATAATGGTTGCTCCACCTCCAACTCAACCTCCAACTATACATCTAGCTTAGGGGATTATCTATTTATAGTGGCTTCCTCTCCCTCTGGCTCATGTGGCATCTGAGACATGATATATTCAAAATTCTCTACCATCTTCCTCAAGCTACCAGGCTAGGGAATCTTTGTGTAGAAACCTTTAAAAATAGTGTTTGTTCTTCTCATGGCCTCCTCCACCTTCCTTATTTCAGAATATTTTTCTAATAGTGCATCATCCTCCCCTCTTTTCTACTATGTTAACAATTAAATCCTCCACATGGATTGTCTTGCTTGGAGGTAGGATGTATCCACTAATGGCCTTTACCTCATTTTTAATATAGTTTTTAGGGTCATACATCATATAGGGCCTAGTACCAAATTTGTACTGGCCTAGGTACTCACTCAACTCCTCATATGCATTTTTTCCTATTTCAAAATCCCCTACCTTAAATGTTCTACAAACAAATGTCAAATTGTGCAGAGAAGGAGGGATCATTTCTTTGTTCATCAGTAAAAAATGCCAAAACAATTCAATAATGGCCAATCTAGGGGGCAGATATTTGGGTAGAATGTGAGGAGGTTGTGGGCATGCATATTTTCTCATCAATGTGCACTCCTTAAACAAAAATATGTCCCACCATTTATGATCTAATTTTGTTCTATCATCTAAAAATGAAGGTCTAAGAAAGGTCTTCAAAACATTAGGTTCCCTAAAGAAGGTATGGTCCAATTGCCTCACGATTACAAAACTAAACAAATTAAAGAATACAAGTGCATTTGAATAATTGAAATTCTTATCCCAAATGCAAGTCTAAAGTTGCACAAGTAACTCAAAAAATTCATCAAAAGTCTGATCAATGAAGATCTGATTGATGTAAGCAATGTTGTAATATAGGATCAAGTACATCAATAGTGAATAATGGTGAAAATTGAAATCCTTCATTTCTCCCTTCTTTGCATTGACAATTGGATTGTGCATACTATCCATGATGAATGCCTCATAGTCATACTCTTTGTGGTTGAAGGGGTCTTGTATGTCACATGCCATTAGGAATAGGGAACCATAGACACAATCCTCTACACCATCATTTCTCAAAACTTTGTGTAGCCCATACACTATGTTCTTGAAATAATTCTTGAATCTGCTCAAGGGTAAATGATCTGCCACCTTCTTTGGAATCAGTCCTACCTTTTTTACATTATAAGGAATGTGAGGTAGCATCACATTGTTCACAAAATAGGTCTTATTGCTCCCAAATTTCCTTTGCAAGTATTCAATGTCAATAGGCACATCCATCTACCTGTCTAATCCAAAAGCCTCTATGAAAGAAGTTCTATCCTGTTTGCACAAAAAGATCCCATTATGCCTTTGAAATGTCCTGGTGAATGGATTATAGGAATTTATCAGTGCTTTTAGCAAGTCCACATCAACAAACACTTTTGGGAATATCAACTTTTCCATATTTCTATTCCGTGGGTTGCAGACTAGAACATTTTCAGTCCTATTTTTATAGAAATACAAGAATATATTAAAACTGTTAATTCTAGGGCATTTTGCATCCTTGAACAGGAAGTAAGTGTCTTTGAAGATGTGGTCATTTGTCAAAATCTCATTCGTTGACCCTATAAGAATTTTTAACCAATCTCCAGCTTGCTTATTTGGTTTTTTAATCCTTAAATTTTTCTCAATTTTGACAGCACCCTTCTTTCTCTTTCCTTTAGGGGTGACCTCTACAAGATTGTCACCATCATCTTCAATCTCTACCTCTTTTGCATGCACCTCCTCAATTTCCTTGTTAGCCATTTTCTCTGCAAATAATACTTTAAACTCTTGTATAGTAACATAGAAATCACAATGCTATGGATACTTGGAGAAATTTTTAGAGCAAGAACACAAATTCTTAGAAATGGCAATATTCAAAATGTTCAATCAAATATTTATGTTTTAATCATATAGTCTTTTTTAATAAATTCTAAATGCACAAGCTTTTAATACCACCCTTTTAGGCTGACAACAAGGAATATCAACCGTGAAATTTGATCTTGATGTCCTTTTCAATGTTTTATTTTACTTGGCCATGGTGAATTTATCTTTTTTCTAAACTAGTTTGACACCTAATCTGCTTTGTTTTCAAATTTTGGTCTTATGTTTTTACATTAAGTCAAAGCTTTCAATCTTCCTAACCTCAAAAACACACTTGGCAAGCCTTTACATTCATTTGGTGACACCTCGTAATACCTCAAGCATAGAAGTGTTAGGGTTTGTTAAGCACTATGTTGAAAATTCTTTTATGGTTGTATGTAAACCCTTACACCATAGAATTTCAAGCTTCCTCAATAGTTACCTTCATTCTTATGCCTCAAACCTTCCTCGTATAAGTGTAAAGCCTTTTGATATGACCTTCACTTTACCCTTTACACTCATACGCACATGTATCACTAGAAACCTTAAAAAACTTCTTTACACTGCTACACTCACTTCATTACTCGAGACATCATAATAGTTTTCATACCCATCCTCTGGTCATATGCTTAAGGCTTTACCCATAGCATTGTAATGCCTCTTATCTTCTCTTTATTTCTACTTTATGCCTGTATGAGTTTTCTTAACTTCATAACATTGGAAAGCCTTTATAAATGACATCCTACTCTTACGTTTCTCATTTCTTGCAGTAGTGTAAATCCTTTTCTTCATTCCTTTATCTATCCTTTTATGCTTATATGCTCAGACTTAACTTGTAACCACAGAGAAAGGGATGAACAACTCTTCATTGATATGCTTACCATGCAATTGTAGAGGTATAATGAGAAATTTCCCTTTTCACTTATCAATGACCTAGATTAGATCTCAGAAAAATAGAAAAGAACATCACTGTTGATTTTAGGTACATAAAAAATAAAGAACTTAAGTCATCTACCATGCAGGTTGGGCCCATCTAATATGTATGACATGTCACCATTTGATTTTCTTGCATCAGGGCCAATCCAACAACTCAATAGGTCCCACTTAGCATGATCACTATTATAATATGTCTTTATGGCTATCCACAAGTCTGAGAAGCCAAGACACATAAACACAACTAAACATCACTTTCATTCTTATGAGTTCCTTTTATATGTAGAATTGTAAAATACTTTATGCCTTCTCATACACCATCATTTATGCCATGCCATGGTATTACACCCTTATGACATTCATTAGAATGTAGGTGCATAGATAAACACTCAATACCTTTCCACCCCTTCACTCAACTATTTACTCATAATCCCGCAGAGTGGCATGACACATCTCCTTTAAAACCTTTAATTCTCATACACTTAACACTTTAACATATGACTTGGAATACCTTTTCAAGCTCCTTTTGCTCCTCTGCTCAGCCTATCATAGTAAAGCCGTAATACCACTTTCAAAACATGAACTTTGTTACGCCTTTACACTGCATAATAAAATGCAACCGCAAAAAGATGAGCAAGAAGGTATTTCATTCTTACATGAAACCCTACACCGTAAGACCATAAAAGGAAAAAATTAAGCGCTTTACAAACCCTTTTGAAAATTTGAAAAGAGACCTATGGTTTTTACATACTTAGGGTATTTTAATGACTATGTTGATGACAAACCTTAAGAATTTAATAGAATTCAAATAACACATAAACCAGGGCAAGACTAAGGCAACCTAAAAATTTGAACAATATAAGGAAGGAAACCCTAATCTACATAATTCAATGACTTAAATGATTTTTCACTAAAATATTAAAATTTCTTTGCCCTATGAAAAATTAGACCAATAGTGGTTCTATCTGGGGATGATAGACTGCTTGAGTCTATACAAGAATTTAGAATCTATGGAAGAGCAAACCACATACTTGGTATATGAATGGAAACTTCTTCAAAGAGCATAGAATAGAACAACAAAATTGGGAACCAGACTATACAAAGATATTTACAAGGATCTACAAAATATACAAAATGTACAAGAGCAAAAGGAAACCCTAAAACTACTATTCATGGAAAATAGATACTTTAAGAAAAGTACCTCTTCAAGAATTGTCCATGAACTAGAAATTCAAGAATATATCTAGTTAAATCCTTCAAAAAATATGAATCTTCTCCATTTGTATCACAAATATTATATGGGCCAAGCCAAATTGGGTCAAATTTACCATGCTTTCCTTTGTCTTCCATTCTAGCATTCCACATCAATACCATGTCACCTATTTAAAATTTCCTCTCCATGGTCCTTTTTTCATATAAGTGCTTCATTTGTGATTGTAACTTGATATTTTGAATAGAAGACTCTCTCCTTGCTTCTTCTAGTTGCAAAATATCATCTATTTTGAGTTGCATCTCACCAATGATATCATCTTCATATAGTTGAACAAATTTATACATCTCTTTTAAGTTATTCTGTGGAAGTCTATCCTGTATACCATAAACCAAATTAAATGGAGCACATCCAATGGCCTTCTTCATAGTAACCCTATTAACCCATAGAGCTAATGGAAATTTTGAATCTCAGGTCTTCTTGTTTTCTCCTAAAATCCTCTTGATGATTTTCAATATAATTTTATTACTTGATTCTGCTTGACCATTCCCTTAGGGATGATAGGGTGATGATGTGTACTCTGTAATTCCATACTTTAAAAAAAAAAAAATTCCTTTGATCTGAAACACATATCATTATCAGTTACAATTTTTTGTGGGCATCCAAACCTGGTCACAATATTATTTAGAATGAAATTAATCACCACCTTACTTGTTACATTCTTAGTAGAAATTTCTTCAACCCACTTAGTAAGATAATTAGTAGCCACTTGGATCCAAGAATTTCCACCACTAGACCTATTTGAGATCTCACAAATGAAATCAATTCCTCATTGTTGAAATGGCGCTTGTACTTCAATAGGTCTTAATGGTAAATTCCCAAAAAAAATTTAACTTTCCACTAAACCTTTGACAAGCATCCCATGTCTTGACAAACTCATGAGCATCTATGAAAAGTGTTGGCCACCAAAAGCCAATCCTAAGAATTTTATGGGCAGTGGTCTTAGCCATATAGTGACCACTGCAAACACCTTCATGCATATCTTTCAAAATCCTTTTAGACTCAATTTCATCTACACACTTCAAAAGTACCCCTTCCATATTTCTCCACCATAATTGACCTTGCACTATAACATACCTTATGGTCTACAACTTTAAATATCTTTTCTGGTTTTCTATTAATCTTGATGGAGATTTCATGTTTTGCAAGTAGTAGATCACATCTCTATACCAACCAGAGGTATCCATATCACAAAGACCATCCCTACAACTATTATAAATTTGATTGATTTAGTTTTCCTCTAGGTTGCCTTTTGTCATCAATTTGGCCAAACCTTGACCCCTAACTAGTTGGTAATCTAAATATCAATATTAAACTCTTGTATCTTATTAATCCATCTACATCTCCTACCAGATACCTCTTGTTGTGAAAAAATATCCTTTACAATAGTAGTAGGAACAAAAGAAATGATAGTGGCTCCCATTAAGTAACATCTAAAAGCTTTTACCCCTTTCACCAATGCATATACCTATTTTTCATTTATATCATACTTAAGTTTTGCTACTTGTAAAGACTTGCTGAGGAATGTAATGGGTTGCTCATAACCTTCCTCATTTTTCTATAACAATACTATAGCAATAGTGTGAAATGAGGCAAAATAAAATATATGCATTGGTTTATCATAATTAGGTGCTCTAAGAATAGGGGCATCTTTAATAGATTTCTTAATCTTCTAGAATGCAATGCTAGGTTCACCATCCCATTTTATCTCAAATCCTTTCTTTAACATATTTGATATAGGCCTACTAATCTCTACAAAATTAGTCACAAATCTCCTAAGAAAGTTGATATGTCCAAAGAATGATTGGATGCACTTAACACTTTTGGGTTTCTAAATAGTATCTATTGCTTCTACCCTTTCAGGGTCAATCCTCACTCCATGCTTACTAACTAGACATCCTAACAACTTTCCTTCAGTAACACCAAAACTACATTTCCTTGGATTCGAAGAAATACCATACTTAAGGGCTTTGATAAATACCTTTTCTAGATGTATGCAATGATCATTCTCACCCTTGGAATAAGTATTGAGGTCATCCTAATACACAACAATAAATTTATTAATAATATCAGCAAAAGCCACATCCATAGCCCTTTGAAAAGTAGCCCCAACATTAGTAAGCCCAAAAGGCATCTTGACATAAACATAAGTACCCCATGGAGTAGTAAAAGTATTCTTGAATGGTTCTAATTCTTTAACAACCACTTGATTGTAACCTGAGAATCCATCCATCATAGACATAAGTTCTGAACTAGTGACCCTTTGCAACATAGCTTCCATATTTGGAAATCCATAATTATCCTTTAATGAAGATATATTAAGATTCTTGAAGTCAACACATAACCTTATGTCTCCATTTTTCTTCCTAACAAGAACTAAATTAGATACCCAAGAAGAATGTCTAATAGGCTTTATGATTCCTACATCTCTTAATTTGATTAGTTCCTCTTGCATTTTGTGAGCCAAAGTTGGATTTATTGGCCTTTGTTTATACCTAAAAGGTCTACCATCTGGTTTCAAAGGGATCTCATGCTGAAAAAGATCTTCCCTATAGGCTTTTAGCTCATCATATGACCATGCAAACACATGTCTATACTTCCTTAGTAGGTCTATCAAATCTTTCCTAATTTTAGGAGGTAATTTCTTACCAATATATACCTTTTTAGGTGTTACCTTAGTTCCCAAACTTACCTTCTCTAGATCTTTGGCATTATATTCACTAGTATTCATTTGTGACCTGTCTTGGTTGTCAAAAATAGTCTCTAAAACAACTAGACCCTTTGGGATTTTGTTTGTCTTCAATTGCACAATTTCCTGCCCAAATATAGTATCTTTTCCATTTATATTCTCTACATAGGCTGCACAATCAATTTCTTCTCCTGACAACATATTCTCACAATTCAAAAATCTCAAAATATCCTTATCATCTTCAAATACTTGCCAATTCTGAACATTATTAGGGACAGAGGGCCTAGTTTGAATCTAAAATTTAGATACACTAGCAAATGTGATATCATCAAGCTTTATTGCTATATTTTCTAGTAAGTTTTCCATCTTATTATTCGTCCTATCTTTCCAAATTATCCCAGATGCAACAAAACATTCAATCATATCCCATACAAAATTTTTGTATTATTTTAATCTTTTATTCTTTGACACATAAGAATCTCTTACTTGGGATACAACCAATTTAGAGTCTCCTATAACATGTAAACATTTCATCCCATGCTTATGAGCCAGTCTAAGGTCTAATAGTAAGCCTCATATTTTGCTATATTATTGGTACATGGGAAACTTAAAGTAAAGGAAAATTTGTATGTTACCCCTGCTAGAGATATCAACAAAATGCTTGAACTAGATCCATCCTTGCAATATGCACAATCAAAAAACATTTTCCATAGATTATCTTTGTCTATTTTTGTGTCAGCTTCTATTTCCATTTGAGACTTATGCTTGGATTTCTTCAAAGTCAAAACCTCAGCTTAGAATGCATTAATATCTATATCCACAAAAAATTTTATATTGTCCTCTACATATTCTTCTATAATGTATATACTTTTAGGCTACCTATTTACCTTTATTAAATTCCCCTCAATGTTAAAAGTAGCAAATGATAAATCACACTATAGACTCCCTCCCATGGTTCTAGATAACAACATGCCATACTAAAGTGGAATATCAACAACCAATACACTCATAGTAAGTTCTTTGTTAGGACAAGCTGTTAATCTATACTGTAAAGAATTAATAGTACCTATGATTGTCACCTCTCTTTTATCCATGGCACAACATCTTCCTTAAGTAGTATGTACCTTCAAACCTAATTCCTTCATTATTTCAAAAGGCATCACGGTATTGGAAGCACCAGAGTCAATCATGCAATTTTTTAATGTTTTACCATTTACTAAAATACTTAAGAAAAATGGCTCAACATTTCCCAAACATTGATTTACAAAATTATCCAAAAACATCTGAGGAATTTGAGACACAACTACCTCAGCTTCTTTGTCCTTTACCTTTTCTTTACTACTTTCCTTGGGACTATGATTTTCATTACACTAATGTTTCACCTTTATACTATTATCTCCCAACCATGCTAAAGCTTTATTTCTATGTTTAGGGATCCTTAACAATTTAGACAAAGGGACTTTGATATTGATTTGTGATAACACTATATTCATATCTATAGAAGAATCTGATAGGTTTTTAATAACAATACTCCTTTTATCATGATGTTTATCAAAAGTATTTACAACACCTTGGTGATTCTTATCACTTGTAATGATTTCTTTTGGTATCTTCTCATCTAACTTCTTTAGAGCATTATTTGGGGACTCACAAACCTTGGGATTACCCTCCTTCTTTGGTTCCCACTTTTTATTTTTAATTTTAACCCTCTTAATAGGGATCTCTTTAGGTTACATAACTTCCCCTTTTTAAGGATTAACTCCCTTTATAAACATACTAGTCACCTTGTCATTAACCTCCTTTTGAGTCATGTTTCTAGTCTGTACTTGAACTATCATATTTGTAGTAATTTGATCAATCTCTTCCCTAGAGGGCTTCCTTAATGTGACCTCTTCTTTGGCACTTACCATATTACACACATTATCTTCAATATCACTCTCATTAGAGAATACTTACTATTGCATTTTATTCTGAAACTACCTTTGCTCATTTACATCTCTATCATAATATTCATAGTCAAAATAATGTGATTCAAACATATTACATCCTACATCATCATTGTTTTCTTCTTGCTCATGATAATTTTCTATTGTAGTTTGTTTTCCTGGAAATGACAATGCTATTGTGCAAGATTTAGGGGAATGGGCTAATTAACATGCAAAGCACCATGTATGCTCAATAGTAAACTTAGGATCATCTACCAAATTTACCAAAAAAATTGATAGAGGATCAGGGGTCACCTTGTTGTTATTATTCTTAGGGGGAGGAACATCAGGCTAACCATATTTTCAAGTAGTAGTGTAAGGGAAATTTTGCAACCTATTTTGTCTATTCAAATTCTACTAGTAAGGGGCCCTATTTTCAGTGGGATTCTTGTCATTTTTTTTTACCTAAGGGATATTTAGATTCTTTATAGCTTTTAGAACTTGACTTATCTCACTAGGCTCTTTCTTTTTTCCACCTCCACCCTTGTTATCCTCCTTTCTATTTCCCTTATTCCCAAACAATCTGGGGTCATCTCTTTTATTTTTTAGTCTCCCTAAAATCCTCAAATTATTTTCTATATTGACAACAATTCTGAAAGCATCTCTTAAAGTCCTAGGCTCCTTATCCCTAAGATGATATGCCATTTTACCATCAAAGGCATTCAAATAAGTAATCATACATACCTTGTCATCAACTCACATGGCTTGCATTAGCTTATACATCCTCTTCTAGAACCTAGTATTGAAGTTAGTAATAGATTCATTATGCACCTTCTTAATATTATTGAACTCACTTAGAATATAACTTGGGTTTTTTTATCACCATATTGTTCCTTAAAACAATATTCAATTTCTTTCTAGTCTACAATGGATGACTCAGGGAGACTCTTGAACCATTCTCTAGCATCTTCGGTTAATGACTGAACAAATAACTTCATGATAACATCTTTAGCCTCAACCTCATAATCACTCATCATGTCAAGAAAATTCCTCAAGTGATCCTCACATGTGATATCATTATTTCCAGCAAAGTTGGGCATTATTTTCCTCATTTCCTATGGGATGGGGTTAGGGAAACAAGGAATACCTTCAAATCATATCTACCTATAGCCTTCTAACTAAATAGGTCTCCTTTGCAAATCGACCTTAGAAGCATTGACAACATTTCTTTCATTATTGTTAAAAGCATTACTAGTACTAGCATCTGTAGTAGATTTATTAAGATCCATTTTCTATGATGAAGAAGACAAGAAAGAAGTAGACAATTTAGCAGTATTCTGATTTTCAATATTTATTCTATCATTATCTTTAGGAGAAAATAGAACTTGCTTCTTAGCATTCTCTAGAAACTTAATCTTGATATTCATTTCAGCTATGGCTACCTCATTTTTTGCAATTTCCAATTTCTTAGCCAAAGCATCCTTCTCTTTCCTCCTTTTCTCTAACTCAACATTAGAAGGTGACAAATAATCATGGATCTGGATGGGCTTTGTTGGTTCATTTATCCTAATACCAACTTCCTTTTTTTTCCCCTTATCTTGGATACCAACAGCATGTTCTACATCTCATTTAACCTCTAGGGTCTTATAACTCTTGATCTATTATATCAAAGGACCCTCTTGGTTTATATCTTGATCCTTTAGTAGCTTTTGCTCTTCTAATTTAAGTTGTTCAACTTGACCCACAATTTTAGGCTACCAAGCACTAACTGCTATCTCATTCTTCCTTTTCAAAGTAACAATTCTCCTAAGTAATTCTTGCTTTTCCTCATAAGCCTTCATGATCTTTTCCTCCCTTTCCTTCTAAAATTCCCTATCAATAGCCTCTTTCTTAGTGAGCTACATTCTTGACATTTCATTCTCATTAGGGTTAGGAATAGTAAACTTATAACCAAAGGTCTTCTCATCATTGAAACTTCTAGGCTCTAAATGTTTTGGTTTTTCCCTTTTGGGAGAGTAATTTGACATGAAAGGGTTTTTACTACACTGGAAAATATTGTTACTAGTCCTATCCTCCAAACTAAGTACATGTGGTTGCACAACTTTTTCTTGACATATGATTTTAGGGGTATTATAGAAGTCATCATCAGATAAACTAGGATGAGATCTAGGACCCTTGCAGAAAGGTTCCTTCTTAGCAATAGAAAGGTAGGTGTTATTTTCCCTCACCATTTTCTCCTAGGAATAATTTCCCTTCTACATCTAAGCTCCTTTCATAGCCCAATTTTTTTTTCCTCTAGGAGGAAGATCAGTCAGTAACTTAATAGTGGAGTTTTTCTTCACATTTTTTCATGTGTTTTTCACAAATTCCATGATCTAAAATGTCCTTAAATTTGACACTGGTTAAAACCTTTATGCATCACCACCCACCTAAGGAAAATTAATACAATAATCTTGTTTCCCTAATAGAATATCATGGGATTATCAAGAAAGAAATGGACAAAAAGAAAGCAACCAATTAGAATCTATTTTGGGATTGTAACTCTTTCTTAATGGATAAGAAATCCTTGCAAGGACCGCACATGTCAGTGGACACCTATTGTGTGGCATTTTGTTCTCCTTCTTTTTAAATTCTCAAGGTTTGTCACTAGAAAAGTCCACTAAAACCATAGGTAACTCCCAAAGTATCTGACAATTGTAATACTAGAACTTGTCCCTAGCAGAGTAACCATTTTGTTGGTGTTTGAAACTAATAAATAACAAAATTCTCAATACCAAAATGATAACACTCGTACAACCTAAGGATTACCCAATTCCTACTAACAATTACATAGGTAAACCATTTGGACCCAACTTCAACAAAACCACGGATGGTCTCCTACTCTTTAGGCATTGAAAAACCAAGGTGGGTATACCTAGGGATGATTCTAATGCAAATTTTTGTATGAAGATTATCTTAGTTTCATTGTGATTCTCATCTTCTATCCTTAGGCACATACACAATTTACCTATTTCTTTAATGCTTTCAAGTTTATATGCATCCCTCATAAATAGATCTACTCATAATTCTCCTAGAGTTTACAAGTAATTCTAGAAATAGCAACTACCTAAAACTCAGAAACTAAATTTAAATGAGTGGGGAATAACATTATAACCTTGTAAAAAATGAAATGAAAATTACTTTGAAGTTATATTTGAATTGGCATGTGGAAGTAAGATTTACTCTCAAACATCATTAATTTATGTGACTAGTGCCTTATCCATTGGTCAAAAATTGACTATTGGTGGGAGATCTAATTTAGACAACTTGTGAATGAACTTGTCAATAGTAATCACCCATTCCCATTCTTATACAATATCCTTTTCATAAACTCATGAATTCTATTGATCTACTGAAGCATTTATATAATTCATTGAATTAAAAGCAACAATAGAATCAATAACAACTATCTAGAGTAGATTCAGTCACATGAACCTTATTCAAATGACCTCAAAATAGACAAGCTCATAAAATGGAGATAGGAAGTGATGACACAAAAAATATTGTAACTACTCCTTTGTATTATACTTTTGAAATGACTAATACAGTAACCAATAGAGTTTCAACAAAAAGCCCAAAATATTCAGCTAGTTATGTCATATCTATATATCCAAAAGTACACTTGAAAGTGTCTAAACAAGACTAACTGTACCATTTTTTGACAATTTCAAAAAATAAATCAAAATTTGGACCATCACAATGCCTTGAAAACTCATTTATATGACATGAGTTGCAACAAGAAAAGGGCAATTATGATTTATAGGTTTCCTTTTACAACAATAAGTACAACAACCTTTTTAAAAATATCCTAGACACCTTAATTCAAAAAGAAACAACAAAAAGCAGTTGTAGATGATAGCTAGAGCATAAAATCTTTAACTTTGTCGTATTCTCTAACTACTCCCTATTGGTAAAGCTTTTATTTCTATGATTTCTTCCCAGATAATGAATTCTCTCTTGGGGGCCACTCGCATGTCTTGATTGTTGCTAATTCACTGATAGATTTCTACCACTTGACATCAGTGATCACTTTCCTTTCTGTGGTAAAGCTATTCATTTTAGTTTCAACCTTGAATAAGGTATCAATAAGTTCATTAAAAACACATCCATCAATACCACCTTGGAAAATGGATGCCACCTATGGTAAGTCTAAAATATGGTCAAAAGAATTAGACCATTCATTGAAATCCTTTACTTTACTATTAGAATCAAGGATAGAAAGAATTAAAGAATGAAAACCACTTGCTAATACTTTCATTTTACTTAGTATTGCAGCTAGTTTCCCTATGAAAAATTGCAATAGATCTTTCACCTTGTCCATGCCTTCTTTTACAACAATAGCTTTATTTGGCAGATTTGGATTTTCTATTAACAATGGTATCAATTTGTTAAAGAATTTCATATATGGTCCCCATTGTTGGAACATTGGGTCAAGCCATCCTATTGACTCCTTACATACCTATTCTGTAGATTGTAGATTGATGAATGCACTATAGGTATCTTGAGATATTCTCTTCAAAATTCTTATTTTATGGCTTAGTACATTCACCATAACATTTTTCTTAGTTGCAATATTAGTCTGAGGAGCTTCTTTTTTCACATTGACCACAGGCACTGGCACTGTTACCCCTATAGGTATCTCTTTTGTTTGGGCCTCTTCTTCTATAGTGTGTCTTTCTTCTTCCACTTGCCTTGGTGCATGTTTAGCCTCTATTACAACCTTGAGTTGCTCTTTGAGGGATGCCACTTCTACTTGTATGTTCTAGATTTTCTCCTCTAACTCTTCTATTCTCTATTTCTACACATAGCTTTTCTTGAGCTCCTCTTCATACAATTTTTGGACATGTAGACATTCATTATATATTGTAGCTAACCTATCCTCAATTTGATCTACTTTTGCCTCATTCATGAGTGCACAGTGTTTGACCAAGCTAGAAATTTGTTTTCCAATAGTATTATCTAGTGTCTATATAATCATATTACCTTTTGTAGTTTCCTCTATATCCATCATCTTAGGCTTCTTTTTATCAGGGACAACACTCCATACTACTAGGGTTTTTGTATCTACATTGAACCCTGACCCCCTCTTTAGTCCCTCACTACCACTAGCCTCATAGCTGATGCCTTTGTCTTGATCAAGAACAAAGGCCCTCTCAATATCCCAATTTGGTATTAAAATCATACCACTCTTGTATACTAACTCCCTGGCCTCAGCAAGGGTCATTATTTCACTATCCAAGTCATAGGCAAGATGTTTGTTCACTAATTATTATTTTTTTCTCAAGATCTTCTCTTGGCATAAGGCTCAATGTGAGCTCATTCTATTTTATTTTATAAAGAAAACTTTTAAATTCTGATGATTTGATGAAATCATCATCTTCCATGAACTTTTCATATTGGATGAGTCTATCATCCAATCTTGATGCTACAATTTAGAGATCACTAGAGGCTTTTCCTAACTCTGTAGCAGTTTGATGTAAATAATTTTGCCTAATATTAGCAAAATACTCATCATTCCCTAGCATCACTTGTAAGGCTCTACTTACAACCCTCTCTAGGATGCGCATTTCTTTTTTCCTTTTATTGCCCTTTGGCACCTGTGTTGAAGATGATGGTTGCTCCTCCTCCAGCTCAACCTCCAACTATACATCTGGCTTAGGGGATTCTCTATTTATAGTGGCTTCCTCTCCCTCTAGCTCATGTGGGATCTGAGACATTATGTATTCAAAATTCTCTACCATCTTCCTCAAGTTACTAGGGTAGGGAATATCTATGTAGAAACCTTTAAAATCAGGGTTTTTTCTTTTCATGGCCTCCTCCACCTTTGTTATTTCAACATATTTTCCTAACAGTGCATAAACTTCCCCTATTGCTACTATGTTAGCAATTAAATCCTCCATAGGGATTGGCTTGCTTGGAGGTAGGATGTATCCCCTAATGGCCTTTACCTCATTTGTAATATAGTTTTTAGGGTCATACATCCTATAAAGCCTAGTAGCAAATTTGTACTAGCCTAGGTGTTGAGATAATGGGTGTTGCACACATTGCATAATATTGTTATTTTATTATTTTATTTTATTATGTAATGTTGTGCCTAGATGGATGTGCAACATGTAAATATTCCCATGGAATATTCTTGATAAGTTGTATTGAAACATTGTAAAAATATTTGATGTAATTATTTAATATTGGGGAAAAGAATTAAATGCCCAATATTAAATGTGGGGTCAGTGGGTTAGGTAGCACATGGTTTTAGCACATGGTTTATGTAATACCACTTAGTGGTTTTGTGGGACTTGCTACTATATAAGCAGCCACAAGGGTAGTTGTTGTAGACAAGAGAGAGAGAGAGTGACAAGGAGAAGACAAAAGACAAGAGTCGAGCGGGACAAGGCTTGACAGATTAGCCAAGGGAGCATTTGTGAAGGTTGAAAGCATGGCATGGGATGTGTGGATTCATGCTTGTTCACATAGTTTGCTCGGTTGTGGCTATGGCCATGAAGGCTTCTATGGTTGTATGGCAATGGTATTTTTTTGCTGAATAATACACGGTGATGGATGCTTTTGGAGGCTGAGTTTTTTTCCCTCAATGAGGGTTTCCCAGGGTATATCTTGTGTCACAATTTTGTGGGTATGTTGTCTATTCTCTTGCATGTGGATTTTAATTCCGTGTTTATTTCAGATCTATTATGGGTTATGTGGAAATGGTTATATTCTTTGTTGCCAAGTTTCCTTACAAGTGGTATTAGAGATATGGTTTTATTATTTGTAACCCTAGATTGAATCCATGGGAATGCATGAGAGGATAAAAGAAAGGGCAAGATATATGAATGATTTATTGCAGATTTGAGAGTTTTGGATTTGCTGTTATGATGGGATGTTAAAAGATTTGGGCATATGAAATTGTTGGAGAAAAAAAAAAATTCGGATGTTTCTTTTAAATGAGGGTTTTGGGGGGTAGCTTGCAGAAATGACCTCCTGGGTAAAAACAGACCTCACCATTGGATCTGGGTCAACATTTCCATAAATTTTGATATATAATATGCCCTAGTTTGGCCATGTTCAGAGGAAATGAAAGAGTTTTTTTAGTTTCAGCCCATGATGGCCATCAAATTTAATCCCGTCGGAATTTTTGTCACTGAAAAAAATGAAAAATGAAAAATCGTATTGAAAATGGTAAAAATACTGTCTTAGTAAAACAACCATAACTTTCTCTCAGAATATCAAATTTTAGAGTTCTTATAGACGTTGGAAAGCTAATTCAGAGCATTACAAGATGGTGTAGGTTTAGTTCTATAATTTTGAAATTTTTTCAGGTTTTTAGAGCCCTAAAGTCAGATGTTGTTTATTTTGAGCACGGATTGAGGCATAATTTGGGCATATGGAGTCGGATTTTGGACTTCGAGTAGTCAACGGAAAGCTCTTGGAGAGCTCTACAAATTGGATCAGATTTGGTGTAGGTTTGGCATGATTTATTTGTTGATATATTGATTTGAATAGTTTATAGATATATTTTGACTATGGTAACATTATGAGTTTATGGCATTGGAAATTTAAGATTTGATGTCATTGTATACTCAGTTCATATTTCAGATTGGTCTCATGATGATATGGTTATCAGTGTTTGATTTGGATATGCATGATGAATTGTTGGATCTACAAGTTGTGCAGTGTTGTAAGTGGTCTATACTTACATGTTGCATTTATAGCTTGGTTATGGGTTGTGTTTGCCCATTGATCTTTCATTATTGATGCATATTCAGATTGGTGGCTTGGATTTGGGTTGTCTATGCCCTAAGTCACATGATTTTATCTTCATGTAGAAGGGATGAGATGTTGTTACCAGGGATAGTCATGGTGGAGGATTGTGGTTGACTATACTGACAGGTTGGACACTTTGAGAGCTAGATGCTCACTTCATCGATGTGATCATGGTGCCATGGATTTTGGCATGACATGATTGGTTATATAGGTACATCCTTGATGTTCATTAGCTTGGATTTTCTGATTTGGTTATGGTTGTATATCTTCTTGGTTGAGGATCATGGTTATTTAGTTTCTTTTGAGGAGCTCATGATGTGCACTTTGAGTTCTTTGATGGTTTGATGCCTTGGTTGATTCTCATGGTTAGAAGATGGTTTTTCATCATTATGTCATGGATAGCTTGGATACACAGTTTAGTGGGAGCTTGTGACAGTGATGGGGTGACAGTGTAGGATTAGTTCCTAGTTTGATTTGGATCTTCATATAGGAGATGGATTTTATGATGCCATAGGTGACTTGGTACCACGGTTGAGTGGGGGTTGTTGGCATTGATATATTTATTGAGTGTTTGCAGATGTTGGAGGTTTGTCTTAGATCCTGTTGCTGCAGAAGCGTCTTTGACATTTGCATGGTGCACTTGTTATCTTCATGGTGTTTGAAGATGGATAGATCTTAAGGACTCATGGGGTTCTTGGTTAATATTCATGGTGTGTCGAGATGGTTCTTCTTGGTATGTGGAGATGGTTTTCTTCATGGTGTGTGGAGATGGTTGCATCTTGAGGACTCACAGGGTTCTTGGCAAAGGTGTGGTTTATATTTTTTATTTGGCATGTTATCCTTGGTGTGAATGGTTTCATTATTATGTCATGGTATACTCTTGATACGCGTTTACAGTTGTGACATGTTATGGTGTGTTCATGTGGAGCATGTTATCTCTTTAGTTGAGATGGTGAGATCATGTTGTCATGTTTATGTTCCTGAGGCCATGGTTGGAACTTGGACATTGATCTTGGTTTAGTTTCTTGGTATTGAGTACACTGATCATAAGCTAGATACTTTATTATGTAATGTTGTGCCTAGATGGACGTGCAACATGTAAAGATCCCCATGGAATATTCTTGATAAGTTGTATTGTAACATTGTTAAAATATTTGATGTAATTATTTAATATTGGGGAAAAGAATTAAATGCCCAATATTAAATGTGGGGTCAGTGGGTTAGGTAGCACATGGTTTTAGCACATGGTTTATGTAATACCACTTAGTGGTTTTGTGGGACTTGCTACTATATAAGCAGCCAAAAGGGTAGTTGTTGTAGACAAGAGAGAGAGAGTGACAAGGAGAAGACAAAAGGCAAGAGTCGAGTGGGACAAGGCTTGACAGGTTAGCCAAGGGAGCATTTGTGAAGGTTGAAAGCATGGCATGGGATGTGTGGATTCATGCTTGTTCACATAGTTTGCTCGGTTGTGGCTATGGCCATGAAGGCTTCCATGGTTGTATGGCAATGGTATTTTTTTGCTGAATAATACATGGTGATGGATGCTTTTGGAGGCTAGGTTTTTTTCCCTCAATGAGGGTTTGCCAGGGTATATCTTGTGTCACAATTTTGTGGGTATGTTGTCTATTCTCTTGCATGTGGATTTTAATTTCGTGTTTATTTCAGATCTATTATGGGTTATGTGGAAATGGTTATATTCTTTGTTGCCAAGTTTCCTTACACTAGGTACTCACTCAACTCCTCATATGCATTTTTTCCTATTTAAAAATCCCTTACTTTAAATGTTCTACAAACAAATGTGGGCTTGTGTAGAGAAGGAGGGATCATTTCATTGTTCATCAGTAAAAACTACCAAAAGAATTCAACAATGGGCAATCTAGGGCGTAGATATTTGGGTAGAATGTGAGGAGGCTATGGGCATGCATATATTCTCATCAATGTGCACTCCTTAAACAAAAAGATATCCCCACATTTATGATCTTTTTTTTTTTCGCATCTAAAAATGAAGGTCCAAGCAAGGTCTTCAAAATATTAGGTGCCCTAAAGAAGGTATGGTCCAATTGCCTCATAATTATAGAACTAAACAAGTTAAAGAATATAAGTGCGTTTGATTAATGGAAATTCTTACCCCAAATGTGAGTCCAAAGTTGACTAGGTAACTCACCAAATTCATTAAAAGTCTGATCAATGAAGTCTTGGTTGATGTAACCAATGTTGTAATATAGGATCAAGTGCATCAGTAATGAATAATGGTGGAACTTGAAATCCTTCATTTGTCCCTTCTTTGCATTGACAATTGGATTGTGCATACTATCCATGATGAATTCCACATATTCATACTCTTTGTGGTTGAAGGGGTCATGTATGTCACATTCCATTAGGAATAGGGAACCATAGACACAATCCTCTGCACCATCACTTCCCAAAACTTTGTGTAGCCCATACACTATGTTCTTGAATCTACTCAAGGGCAGATGATCCACCACCTTCTTTGGAATTTGTCCTACCTTTTTTATATTATAAGGAATGTAGGGAAGCATCACATTGTTAACAAAATAGGTCTTATTGCTCCCAAATTTCCTTTGCAAGTATTCAATGTCAATAGGCGCATCCATCTACCCTTCTAATCGAAAAGCCTCTATAAAAGAAGTTCTATCCAGTGTGGACAAAAAGATCCCATTATGCCCTTGAAATGTCTTGGTGACTAGATTGTAGGAATTTATTAGTGCTTTTAGCAGGTCCACATCAACAAACACTTCTAGGAATATCAACTTTACCATATTTCTATTCTGTGGGTTGTAGATTGGCACATTTTCAGTCCTATTTTGGTAGAAATACAAGAATATATTAAAACTATTAATTCTATGGCATTTTTCATCCTTGACTAGGAAGTAAGTGTCTTTGAAGATGTGGTCATTTTCCAAAATGGTGTTCGATGACCCTATCAAAATTTTTAACCAATCTCCAGCTTGCTTATTTGGTTTTCTAACCCTTGGCTTTTTCTCAGTTTTGACAACACCCTTCTTCCTCTTTCCTTTAGGTGTGACCTCTACAACATCATCACCATCATCTTCAACCTCTACCTCTTTTGCAGGCACCTCCTCAATTTACTTGTCACCCATTTTCTCTGCAAATTATACATTAAACTCTTGCATAGTAACACAGAAATCACAATGCTATGAATACTTGGAGAAATTTTTAGAGCAAGAACACAAATTCTTAGAAATGAAAATGTTTAGAAAGTTCAATCAAATATTTATGTTATAATCATACATTCTACCAACTTTTTAAATAAATTCTACATGCATGAGCTTTTAATACCACCCTCGCAGGCTAACAACAATGAATATCAACCATGAAATTCGATCTTGATGTCCTTTTCAATGTTTTTTTTTACTTGGCCATGGTGAATTTGTCCTTTTTTTGAATTGGTATGACACCTCAACCACTTTCTTTTCAAATTCTAGTCTTCTACACTTACGCTAAGTCAAAACTTTCAATCTTTGTAATCTTGAAAACACCCTTGGCAAGCCCTTACGTTCATCCGGTGACATGTTAGAATACCCCAAACATAGAAGTGATAGGGTTTGTTAAGAACTGTGTTGAAAATTCTTTTATGCTCTTATGCAAATCCTTACACCATAGAATCTCAAGCTTCCTCAATAGGTACCTTCATTCTTATGTGTCAAACCTTCCTCATATAAGCATAAAGCCTTTTTCTGCGACCTTCACTTTACCCTTTATGCTCATTTGCACACGTATCATTGGAAACCTTAAAAGAATTCTTTACACTACTATGCTCACTTCATTACTTGGGACATCGTAACACTTTTCAAACCCATCATCCAGTCATATGGTTCAGGCTTTACCCATAGCATCATAATGCCTCTTATCTTCTCTTTATTTCTCATTTATGCCTGTATGAGTTCTCTTAACTTGTAACATTGAAAAGCCTTTACAAATGGCATCCTGCTCTTACATTTCTCCTTTCTCATAGTAGCATAAACCCTTTTCTTCATTCCTTCACCTATCCTTTTATGCTTATACGCTTAGACTTAACTTGTAACCACAGAGAAAGGGATTAAACAACTCTTCATTCATATGGTTACCATGCAATTGTAGAGGTGTAATGAGAAATTTCCCTTTTCACTTATCAATGACCTGGATTAGATCTCAAAAAAATAGAAAAGAACATCACTGTTGATTTTAGGCACATGAAAAATAAAGAACTTAAGTCATCTACCACATAGGTTGGGCCCATTTGATATGTATGACATGTCACCATTTGATTCACTCACATCAGGACCCATCTGACAACTCAACAGGTCCCACTTAGCATGATCACTGTTATAATATGGCTTTATAGCTATCTACAAGTCTGAGAAGTGAAGGCATGTAAAGACAACCAAAAATTACTTTCATTCTTATGAGCTCCTTTTATACATAGAACCAGAAAAAACTTTATGCCTTCTCATAAACCATCCTTTACACCATGCTAGGGTATTATGCCGATATGTCATTTATTAGAATGTAGGTGTGTAGATCAAAACTCAATGCCTTTCCACCTCTCTTCTCAACTACTTACTTGTAATCTTGTAGAGTGGCATGACACATCTCCTTTAAAACCTTTTATGCTCATACACTTAACACTTTAACATATGACCCCGAATACATTTTCAAGCTCCTTTGACTCCTTCACTTAGCCTATCACTATAAAGTCATAATACCACTTTCAAAACATGAACTCCTTTATGCTTCATAATAAAACTTAAGCACTTTACAAACCCTTTTGAAAATTTGAAAAGAGACCTAGGGTTTTTACATACATAGGGAATTTTAATGACTATGTTGATGACAAAACTTGAGATTTTAATAGAGTTCAAACAACACATGAACTAGGGAAAGACTAAGGCAACCTAAAAATTTGAACAATATAAGGAAGGAAACCGTAATCTACATAATTCAATAACTTAAATGGTTTTTCACTAAAATATTAAAATTTCTTTGCATTATGAAAAATCAGACCAATAGTAAGAACAACCTAATTTATTATTGATATATTCTATGGTGATATCTATCTATCTATCTTTCTTTCTTTCTCTTTTGTAGCATAGTTCATTTGAATCTAGTTCAATCATGATTTTTGTTTCTACTTATCATGTGAGAATATTTTATAAAGATAGTTGTGAACAATATTCTCCTATTTTTACCCATCAATCTAAATTTTTAATATTAAGTAATTCCACAGGTTCATACTAGACTGTTTATGCAATAAAATCAATAATGAACTTTTGAATTAAGATTTGAATAGAAAAATGTTCATGCAAGAGTTATTTAACTATTTTTTATTAGATTTGTGAAATCATTTATTGAATACTATGCTGATATAAATATCTTTGTGAGGTTTTAGATCTATATAGATACGGGAATTTCATTTCTTTTTCCCTAGAGTGGCTACTTCCAAAGCCAGGGGAGAATAAGTTGGGAGTTACAATACAATATGTTTTTATGTTGCACATTTCACTTTTTTCTTTTTTTATCAAATATTTCATTATTTCCATATTGATGTTCTACATTGTATATATCTAGTCCATTCCTTGTCTAGTGGAATATTATATCTTTGAAATATAATTTTTTATCGTAGAAACATTTTTTCTATTCTGAAATATATAATAGAACATCATCATGCTCTCTTGGAACTAATTTTAACTATTAAGAGACATTATTTTTTAAAACTAACATCACTATAGTACACACCCATGTTTACTATCCTTAAATACATTCTCCATTAATTTGAAATTCCAAAATTCATTCTCCCATCTATCCATTGCTTAAATAAAATACTATAATTACCTATGTGTGATGTATATTTTCATTTTACACATTTTCAAATACTAGACTTTTATGTGTCTAATCCTTGATCTCTATGAAAGTGCACATATTAATATAGAAAAGTAAACTATAATCAAATTAGATAAAGGTCACCAATTAATAAAAAGATAGTCTTTAAGGGTAGTGAAAAAATAATTAATCATACAAGTGAATGCAACATGATTAGTAAATACATCCTTTTAATGAAGAGAGAACAAAGAAGATAGTGGTGAAAGCTTTCTCTAAAAGACCCTCAAAATCAAACCTTGCCCAAGTTAGACAATAATCAATATTGTGTAAAAATGAATGAGCTATACACATATGATCTTCTTTTTGAATTATTGCAGAGACTATGAAGTTGGTTTGATGTGATTTTTTAATGGGGTCTAATGTTTTTATTTAATGCAAAGGTCTATTTTCTTGACATAAATTATATAATCATTTGTATCTTTTTCTAAGTATTTAGCACAAGAAACAATACTTCTGTGTGGCCAAAGTGCTCTAGATTATATTTTATAAGAGTCTATCACTACAATAATTCAAAGAAGTATAATTAACATGAAATATAATTCTAAAATACTTGAACAAAATAATTTAAAAATGTTGAATTGTTATTGATAAAGATATAGATTATTGTTTTTCATAATAACTAAAATTTGTGTACTTTGAGAAGAGTATATCATGTTATAGTAACCATGATCATGGTAGATCTAATGCTAGGAAGATAACTTTCACAATTTTTTGCATTATTCTTTAAAGGTTACTAGCTCAATGGAAGAACACTTGCTTTATAAGTAGGAGGATGGTGGTTCAATTCCATCGTGCCCTAATATGACTAAATTAATGATTAAATAACCTACCAAATATACTACCATATACTACCCAAAAGCTACCAAATATACTACCAAATCAACTATTAAATCAACCACCAAATATACTACCAAATATACTACCATATACTACCTAAAAAATTACCAAATATACTATCAAATAAACTACCATATAAACTACCAAGTAACAACAGTAAATGACTAAACCAATGACTAATCAATGATTAAAATAGTTCAGTCATAAATTTGGTTGGGAGATAAATGTTTGGCAATAAATTACCATTGGTCACATGATCAAAATTAGTCACATATCTAGAATTTTTAGTATTTTATTTAGTAATATATTATTTTTTTTACTAGCGTTTAGATGCAAGAGGGCAGATGCAATTCACTTTTTCATCCACATGCAACAAAGTAAATCTATTCCTTTGGATAATAATATTTTTTCATACTTGTTTGGAACCTTAAACTAAAAGTAATAGGAGTTCTTCAAAGTGCTTATTTCATTCCTTACCATGCCAAGAAGTGCATGTTACACCTGATATGGATCAAAATTTAAGTGCATGAGTGTGAGTAGTTGAATGCATGGGGAATTTGGAATATAGAATTTTTACAAATATGTAACTCGAAATGATAATATAAAATTGACAAATATAACAATGGCATATCATATTTCATAATTTTAAATTCTACAAGGTGGTAAGACATTGAAAACTTAAAAACATTAGGCAACTATAGGTCAATTCTCTCCACTGGATTTAGGAGCTAGCAAGATTTTATGACTAGCACAAATCTTTCTAAACATGAATCCAATATGTAGATAGCATTATCAAAAGTACCAAAGATGGTAATCCCAACTAGACATAAGCATAGGAAGTTTTGAGCATGTAGATCAACACCTTGAGTCTTTTGGATACATGTCAGTGCATGCTATATCTATGTTGAGGTAGAACATTTTTTGCATTATGGTTTTGAATTTCTAGATTGTAATTGTTCAAAATAAAGGCAACTTTTATAAGTAAAAATCAAAGAAGATTATGTGGATTATAAATGAAATAGCCAAGTAGAACCATTTAGGGGTTTCTCTTAGCAAAAGAAAGGAAGTTCATTATTAACCTAAACTACTACAATATTTGATTCTTGATTTCTTTTCTATAACTGCTCACTCTTGATGAAATTTTCTCTTCTTTTCTATCATTGGAGCCATAGAAAAAAAATAAAGAGTTGAATTGGTTGAACTTTATTGTAGCCATATGAATTTTTTATATTGGGTCAAGTTTAAAACTAACATCTATTGTTTTGCCAATGTCGAGTCACGTTTTCGATCTTGTCTCAAAACAATTAATTTTTTTCTCATCATTGTAAGATTGTGGAATAGAGACTCATGAAGACATTTTCCATGGAAAAGGAAATAAATGTTTTATGGGAAATTTTTTTAGAGTAAGATCAAGAATACATTAGCAACTTCTATGTGCGGTGCTAAAAAGGTTCATAGCCCTACCAATCTAAAACAAGTCACATGTTTATGAATTATCACTGCCCTTACAAGTACAAATCAAAGACCTTAATAGTAAACCTAGTTTATATAGATTAATTTCTAGAAAAGGCCTATCTAAAAATATTGCCACATGATAAGGTTGATCAAGGTTGTTATCAATGCCTCATAAAAAGGGCTAGCCCAATAATTAGTTATGAACTATTATTTAAGAATAGCAAACAACACTGTATGAAGAGTTGCATGCCTTTCTATTTGGAGTCTCATGACTACCACCACTGAAAGATATGAATGGAAGACATTTCATTTGAGAAAAGACAATTGAATGATCAAGAAAATAAATAAGAGATTATTTGGTGGAAAAAGCTAGGATGATATGTTTTGGTGTATTTGGTAGAAGTGATAGTTCTTGTTCTTGTAGAAAAAATTTATGAAACCCTATTGTAACACTAGAAGAAAATGGCAGAGTGTTGATTTATTAACAAAATTCTACCAAAGGGGGGTGAAAATGGGTTCAACTAACTTGATTAACAAATACCACTTCAATTCCTAGTAAGATACAATTGCAAAACCATTGAAATCATTTGCAACTATCTGGTGTGCTACCTTCATCTTGTAGGGCTCCACTGGAGAAGGGTTCTTTAGATTATTGCATCTCTACCCTCATGCAACATTCACCCTACCTGATCCTAGCATGAGAGCTGATGAAAGGACCCCTAGGTGATACTAGAACACCCAACATCTAGTCGATGTTGCTTAACACCTCCCCCGCTAATGAAAGATATATTGGGAGTGAACCATGTGATCGATGTCATGGAAGACCCATCCTCTAGTGAGTAGAAGAATAGTTTGTTTACCTATAATAGGCCCCACCTAGACAAAAAATGGGTAGATTTTTGTAGACCTTATAATTCTTGTATTCATGCAACTCCATTGTAAAAGTGCCAAGAGATAAAATTCCATGCAACTCCATTATAAAAGTGCCAAGAGATAAAATTTTCAATTCCCACCATTCCTCTACCCTTGGCACCCTCAATTAGATTTTTTTTTATCAAATTTAATATATTATTCACTTTCCTAAAAATATATCATATTTAAAACTAATCAAAATGTAATTATCATTACTTTTTATTTAATGAGTTATTAGAAATTATATATTTGAAATTTACAAATAAATTAAATTAATTTCTAAATTTATTTTGTAATGAATTATTTATTATCAACATTTCAAGAAATTTATTATAAAAACTTAATTCATAATATCAAACTTGAAGTAATTAATCAATATACAAAATATTATTACTAACAATCTTAATGTTAATTTAAGATAATTGAAATGATTTTTTTAAATTTAAAGATAATTAAAATAATAATTCAAGTGTTTAAGATAAATTGTTAATTTGATTTTTAAAAAATCTTAAATTTCCTTCTTATGTAATAGTGAACTAGTGAAAAGAAGTCCTAGAGATTAGGCTAGTGATTTGGTTACGTAAAACTAGAAATTAATATCATACACATGCATGCAACACAGATGATTAGCTATAAGATATGATCATTCTATTGAATTAAAGAATAAACACTTCTAGGTATAGGTTAATGACATGGAGTAACCTATACTAGAATAATTCAACTAGAGGTGGCCTATACTAGAAATAAATTAATAAAAATATTATTAATTCACCCATTTATTGTTATACTTGATCTTACAATAAAATTGAATTAGTTTTGAATATTGATCAAAGAGCCTAAAATGGTGAGTAAAATCTCCCAAACCATTTAGCAAAGTATCCTATATCTAGAAAGATGCAAAATGAAACCACAATTAGTATGATAAAGAGAAGGTCCAAGGGTCATGAATGAGTTATGCAAAATAAAACTAACTTAATCCATCAATAAAGAAAACTTAGAGAAAGTGAAGAGAGAAAGTACAAATGACTAATTATTAGTGACTAATTATCTAGTCACTTGTTTAATCAATTATTTGGTAGTCTATTTAGTCACTTTTGTGTAGGTGACTAATTATCTAGTCACTTATTTAATATTTTATTTAGTAATTTCTATTTGGTTGATCTTGTAATTTTACTTGGTGACCAAATAAATCATGTTTTTAGTCACTTATGCCTATAAATTGCAAAGAAATAGTGGAATGTGATCAGTTTTAGTCACATGACTAAAAATTTTAGTGGTGTGACTAATTTTTTTAGTCACATTGTCACAAATTTGCCAAAATGTACTAGTTCATTTTATATTAAGACCATTTACATATCGGGTTCTCCTTAAGAGAAATGATTACAACTTATTCAAGCTCCTTTCGAGCAATCACACTAGAAACAAAAATTGGAAGACCAAGAATCACAACCTAGAATCCACATCTTATAAATGAGACAAATACAACCAATAGAAGACCAAGAGCCACAACTTAGAATTCCACAAGGATGTCCCTCTTGGGATTTGAACCAATCCACAATGAGAACTCATTGCTTCAACCAACTAAGCTAAACCCCTTGGACATTAATGACCCATTTTCCAGAATAAAATCATCATAATATTATTATCTATAATTTAAAATATCAAAAATAAAAAATCACCTTCTTACATCAAAATCATAATATATAATTAAACATTAATTAATATGAAAATTACTTTGTTATGAATCTATATAGACAAATTTTAAACCTTGCATTTTAAATAATTTTAATTATTCTTAAAAATCTTTAAAAATCATTAGTAAATTATATACAATTTGAAAATATGAAAATAATAATTTTTTTATTAAAATTGTAATATATAATTTATCATTAATAAATTTATAAATGATTCTTCATACTTGGAAAACATATTACTGAACTACATTTCAAAATATATTAAACCTCATAACATTAAATTCCACTAGCTTACAAAACTACTTCATCTCTTGTAAAGTTGAAAGCTTGCTTTCATGCAATTTGATGATGGTCACCCTTTCTTGTCATGTTGTTTTTAATGACCATTTTTTGATATTAATGTCTTTCATTTTATGTTTTGAGATAAATATTGATTGTCAAAACTTAATATAATATACATATAAATTATTAATATTTAGAAAAATTTCATATCTCAAATTTTCTAAATTTATACATTCTAAATTACATATAAAATTGTAGAAAATAAATCAACAATATATGCCAACTTAATCTAAATTTATATATTTTGCATATTAATATTTCAACTTGGCAAATTAAACTTATATAATATACTTATTATTTATAATGAGTTTTGACAATTGTATTATAGTTGACAATTTTATAAAAAATTCACATGTCAATCAATGCATTCCCACAATTTTTTAGCCTCTCATACTTAAAAGTAGAAAAAAAGGCCATCAAATTGAGGCCTGTCTCCAATAACATAGTTAAGTATACAATATTATTTTCATTTTGTTTTTTTTTTTTTAAATATATTTAATATTATCTTAATTTTTTCTTTACTTTCACTAGAAATACTCTCATAAAACATTGAAAACTGAAAAAAACTAGATTTAATTTTCAATTCTTAGAAACTTGCTTTCAATTTTATATTCTCCAATAGCGTACTAAAGTATACAATATCATTACCTTTATTTTATATTTTTCAATCTATATATTATCAATAAAAAATCATACCATAATATTTTTTTAATCATATATTTTTTTTCTTTCTATGAAAAGTTTGAGAAGTGGTTAAGAAAATTCAAATATTTATCTTTATTAAATTTTAAATATGTTTTCTTACATATCTTTTGAAAAAGAATATGTTTTTTTCATAAATGTTTTGATTGTAATGAAGAGCACTTTACGTTGGGTGGGTTATGATGAACTTGGCTAGTTGGTCAGCCATCGATCACAAGGCAAAAGTGAGGAAGAGAATATCACCAATTACAAGTTTCTCATGATGCAAAATGCACTAGAAGATGACAAGATTTTCCATGTCCCACTGCATTTCACATTAAGAAATCAGTGATACAATTATTTTGAGCATTCTATTCCTTTGTAGTGGTGAGCAGCTATAAGTTTTAAATAGTTGTGGATCTATTCAAAAAGGTTTGTTTTCTTGTTTTATTTATTGACTTGATGTTACTTTTTGTTAGGTTTGAGAAGTCTCATCTTAATTTAAAATAATTGGTTTTGTGATTTCTTAACACTTTTTTTTTTCTTAATGTGTTGATGGGTAAAGACTGATGCCAAGGTTCATTATTAGTATTTATTATGACTAATTATTAGGATTATTAGTTTATTTTGAATATATTTGAATGAGACCATTATGTTGTAGGTTCTTGTTTGAAATCAAGTCTTATTATATTACTACTGCAATCAAACTTAATGAATTTTAAAAAATTTTATATACTTAATATTCTATATAGTAGGGATACACATTTCTTACATTTATAAATTAATTAAGAACTATTTCATTGGCTTAAAAAATTGGGGTCTTATACACGAATGGAAGAACTATGCCCCTCCAATTTTTAAGACACTTGAAACATTATAGTGCTAATTTTCATAATATAAACATTATTATTTTTGATAAGTTGAAAGTGAAACTAAAAATCATCAAGCTAAAAAATATTTAAGGGTTGTTTGTGCCATTGAGAGTAAAATTTAGTATAGCAGTGACTCCTCATTAAGGACATTTAGTTTATGATTTATTGGACCTTTTTCTCATCTAATTTTACTCATCATTGGTAAATATATTTTATTTTATTTATTGTGAGATTGTTGGGTGCAATACAGTTGGTAAATAGTTACATATTTTGATGAATGTTTGGTTTACATAGAATGGATTTTTTGAAAGTAATAATGATGGTTATGTGGATCCTCTAATAACTTTTAATCTATTTAAGTATTTAAGAAAATTAAAGTGTAATTTCAATTAATGTTCACAAATTAAAGAATACTTTTAATCTTATAAGATTACTAAAAAATGTCTATTGAATAGACTAAAGAGGAAATGCCCTTCATTTTATAAAACATTATATCACATACAATATACTACTCTGACATTTAATTTTTTTATGATATTATTATTATATCATAAAATAATTAAAATTGTTATACATTATACAATATAATTCATATAAATATTGATCTTTGTAAATTTTAAAGAATATATAAGTTCAACCATTCTAATAATCTAAATAGCATTTCAATTAAATTATTCTTATAACTAGTTACAATTAAACTCTCTATTATAGTTAGGATTTTACTATTTCAACAAAAAATATTATGACACTAACCTCAAATTAAATTAGTTAAAATTACTATTATAAAATAAGTTATTATACTACTAAAACAAATTACTATATTGCTAATAAGGCAAGTACTAGCCACTAGCACTTGTTAGTACTTGTTGTACTATTGTGATACATTTTTCATTTATGGGTTAACTCGTGATTAAAAGTTTTTAGTTTAAAATTATCCATTTTAAAGTTAAATAATAAAATCAATAGGTTGCAAGATTTTTAACTTAATAGTTTCTATAAAATACTTTTATATGATTTGATTGGATGAATCAATATAACTCTTGTACAATTTTTAAGAGTTATATTTTTAATGATGTGATTTTATTATAAAACATGACACTTCTATACTATTTAAGATTTATAATATATTATATTTTTAATATTAAAATTTATAATTTTTTTTTGTTTAATTAAAAATATTATATATAGTTATATTACATAAATACTTGCTTAAATTTATTTTCATTAATAAAAATATTTTATTTTTTCAAAAATTTAGATTTCTTTTTTATCGATAAACGGCTGAAGTCTTAATTTATATTAAATAATTTAGTAAGTAATTACAAGAATATTTGTTTTGACAGGCACTGGTAGGAAAGAACAGAGAAAGAAAACCTCTAGTCTAGCTCGAGACTGTAGTCTTTTATTATACATAAATCAAAGGGGCATACCCTCGTAAGAATATTATCAATTAAGTTTCATAAGTTTTTTCTTACATTTATACTTTAGAGATTTTAGTGTTAATGTTATTTCTCCTACACTCTAGGTAATGCCACTTATTATTTTGATTAGGAGCCCTACTTGCATAAGAAACACCACAAACTAACCACCATATAATGTTAGCCATTAATCCAAAGTTATAATACAATAAAAACCATATTTCTATAACCAGAATAAGATTAAATTTCAAAAGGACTCGATAGATCTAATATGAGTAATTGAAACTAGGCAAATACTTGTTTTCCTACTATTTGGGAGATTAAATGATACTGCCAGGGTTGTTTTAACTTGTAGAACTAAAAGAGTATAAAAACTTTTATAGATACAGGGGACTGTTAAAAGAGATGAACAATTACTAACTTAATTAAATGTAACCTGTATTCTTATCTTAATTCTAAGATCTTTATGAATCAATAACATCTTGTTCTCTTGTGCCAAATTATTGCCTTTCAACTCAAATAAAGTTAAATATAATTAGATATATTAGGGCTTTCAATAGGTTGCTTAGCTAGGGCCGAAGTTATAGAACTAAAAAATTAGATATATTAGGCCTAAAAAACTTTTAGTTCTATAACTAATGCCGATAGGCATTCTACAATGGTAGAATGGGGGAGTGGGATGGTGTGAGCATGTCAATGTTAAGTTTTATTCTTCTAGGTTAAATTTGACAACCATATACATGTCAACAATTTAAATCTTATTATAAATATAATATACATTTTAAAATAATTTAATAAATACCACATAAAATATCTATTTAAATTATAAAATATGAAGATATAAACCATCCATTTTTTAAGAAATCAAAATAAAAAGCTTAAGTTAGTAAAAAAACTAAGTAAATGGAGATGAAGGAAATATAAATAGTTTTAGATATAGTAAATTAAATTATAATTATTTTTTAGTAGATATCTATGGACATTTCTTTAGATAGATTTATTTAAGATATCTATAATAGTTTCTATTTTGAGTGAGGTGTAGGGCCTAGTTGGTTGCTCGGATATTCAAATTAAAAATTAGAGTAGAAAAATGGAATGGGAATGAAAATAGAAAAGGGCAATTCCAAACCTATTTGCATCATTTAGAATTCAATTGGAAATATGTTAATCCATTGTTTGGATGTACAAAAATGGAATAAGAATAAGGTTAAGTTTTGTATTTTAAAAAATATTTTCCTTCATTTTTTTTGTTTTAATTTATTATTTTTTGGTTAATTTTTTCAATAATGGTGAGAAAGTTAACTTATTATCTTTTTTATTTTATTCATTGAATTTAATAAGAAATATAATGTATATATATATATATTTTAAATAGATATAATAGTAAAATTGTTAAAAAGAAAATTGTTAATTTTTTTTAAAAAAAATAATAATTTACTTTTTTTTCTAATAAATAAATTTAAAAAATTAGATTGGAAATAGGAATGATATTTTCCAATAAGAAATAATTTTTTGGCATAGACACATGCACATTTTAGGGGCAAAATTGGAATATGTCTTTCCATTCCCAATTTTGATTGAGCGTACCAATAAATGAATATAAAATATATTCTAATTTTCTCTTTCTATTCTAGTCCTATTCCAACAACCAAATAGGCCCTTAAGACATTATTGCATTCTTGTCATTAATCAATTTACTAATTTAGTTAATTTAGTTAAGTATTTAATAATAAGAAATTAGTCATTAGAAATTCTTTTTGTGATTTCTAGGTGAAATATAAAACTAATCTAAAATTTTACTTATTATTATATGATTATTAAATTATATTTGTATATTAGTCTTTATTTTGATTATAAAATTGTTTTCTAAATTCAAATCTTCAATATATTCACCAAAATGATTGAAAAATAAAATTGTCATTTACAATTTATTTTATTTCACTCTAGTTTCTATAAAGGCTTAATTTAATAAAGTTATATTAAAAAGCTAATTATTTACTAGTATTATAATTTTGAAACTAGTATCATAAATGTAATAATTTATAGGTAATCTCGTCATAGACCTTTCTCTAAAAAATGATTATTTCCTTTGAGACAATAAATTATGTTCTAGTAGGAATGTCTACATTTTAGCTTGCAAATTAATCAGTATAGGCAGAAGCCTCTACCTTATATTCAATTCAACTCATGTTCATGATCTTAAGGGATAATAGAAATATGAAATGAAGAAAGAAATTTATAGATTAGATATTCTTACAATTACACACATCAAACAACACAGTAACTCTTGATTTTGTCATTGATGTCAATGTATCCTTTATCTAATTTTGAATTTGATGATTTTACAATCTAATGTAGGATGTATTAGATGAAGTTTTGTGAAGATCTATCTATAGCCATGTTCAAAATGGTCCTTTTGTATCTTTTAACATAATGCAGACTATCTCTTTCAATTGTGTTCTACTTCAAAAGTTGTCAGTGAGATTTGGCTGAAGTATTTCTTGTATAATGTTAGATCTTAGTTTGTGGTCTTGGATGTGACCATGAATGTGTTTTGTTCCTTTATGTACAAGGCATTTTACATTGAGTGAGGAGGATATTTTTCATTCATGTTTAATACTTACCATCATGGTAATGTTTTAGTGCAACCTATTTAAAATTATATTCGACTATATTAGTTGTTATTTGTGGCATGATTATTATTGAAAGATATATTTTATGTTTGTCACTTACAATTTTGATTAACTTCTATGTCTATTATGTATGCAATTCATTGATCTCTATCTCTATGATTGAATGAGAACTGTTTGTCACATATTAAGACAAATAAGAAGAATAGATGTTGATTTTAGGTACATTCTATTTTCTTATGCAACCTCATTACAATTTTTATTTTTACATGGTGCTCTCAATTTATATATGTTTTGCTTAAAATTCTACATGGTATTAGAACTAAGGCTTCTATGAAGAAGAGTAATTTTTTTATAGGTACAAAAATTAGAGCTTGAAAGAGAGGAGTTTTTAGTCTATTCTCTTCCTATGTTGGGTAATTATAAAGGGAAGCCAAAAATTCTTCTTAGGATTGCAAGTAGAGGTGTGTATTGATTAACCATGAAAAAAGGTTGGACAAAATTCTACCTCAAAGACAAGCCAAGTTCATGGTTTTTTTGCATGGACATTTAATTTATTTTCTTCTTTGGTGACCTATTTTAGTAGACCTACCATGCCTCTTTGTGTGAATGTTTTCTTGGTTCCATAGTTGATCAACACTATAGAAAATTATCACTTGTATTTTCAACAATAATTTTATTTTTCCATGGTTGAGTAGTGTCATTGGAATCACTTGTATAGATTCATATGTTATTAGCATCCTTGATTGGTCTATGGTTTGGTTTTTTTTCCACCTGTTCATTGAGTGGGGGCACTATGTAGATTATATGTATTTTGTATAATCAAATGAACTTTTTCCCTTTATTTTTAATCTACTCATTACTTGAGTAGTGTAGTAGGGGGAACTCATGCAAATTGATCCTAATCTTTACCTAGGATTTAGAGGAGTCTCTTCATTTATGAGTGTAATGGGTATCATTTGAAAATGTCCATATATTTGTTGTCACAAAGGATTTTTAGTTGCATCTCTTATTAATTTTGAGGGGGAGAGGTAGGGTGGTGGGGAGGCAAGGTCAGATTCATTCTTAGTGGGTTTTTCTCTTTCCTTTCATTTGTTCCTTTTTTCTCTTAAGAGGGACTGTTAGTGTAAGATTTTTTTTATGTTCATAACTTTAAAATTTGATTCACCACTAGAGCTATTATCATTCCAATTTGTAGATATCTATCCATGTGATTGAATGATAACTATTTGTCATGTTTTAAGGCTAACAAGGAGAACTACTGTGTATTTTAGGTGCATCTATTTGCTCATGTAATCTCATTGTCACTATTACTTTCATATGAAGGTTTCAATTTGTATAAATCATGCACATGTAGTCAATCACTAAATAATGATAGATCTATTTGTAGTATTATTTTTGTTAATTTTATGTATTCGTGCAAATATATTTTTCCTCTTTTCCTAGCTAGATTAGTTACTTATGTTGTAGGTTTAGCTGAAAATTTTACAATAACATGATATAGAAAAATGGTGATTCTTTTATATGTGAGGATGACAGTAATATGAAAAGTGAATTTGAATATGCATTGAAATATCCATGAATTAAGGAGTATGCGAGTTGATATGTTTAGTGGTGAAATGGAAGCATTAAATAAGATGTTTAAAGATGAAAATTCCACTTCCCAAAACATTCAAATATAAGAAAAAGAGGAGATTCTAAACATAACTATCAATATAAGTCAACTTACATTAGTAAAACCCAAATGAGATAAAGGGACACCAAAAGTAAACCCAAATTATGCCAAGGGAATATGCAAGAAAGGACTCTTTCATCAATTCTCATTAACCAAGTAATAGGTTAAATGTAACTCAATTGAATTAAATTTATTATTGTACCTAGTTTTATGAAATCTAATCATGTGCGTGATTCAAATGAAATGCAAAATCAGATCGAAGATACCAAAGGAAAAGAGAGAAGATGAACACCTTGAAAAGAGACTTGGAAAGGCACCTTTCTACCTAAAAGAATGATGATTAGAAAATATAACCATAAATTTGACAATGGATTTGGAATCAAAGTTGAAAATCTAAAAAACTCTAAAAATACCAAACCTCCAAGTAAAATTTGACCTATATGATACGTTTATAAAATGAAAAACATATTCCAAGAGGGTAGAAACAAAATTGACTCCAAATTTCCAAGAAGATCTTTAATGTAAGTTTCTAAATTCAAATTTTCCATTCCAATAACTTATTTCTCACAAAAGATAAATTCATTTTCTTTATTATGGAGGTCTTGACTTGGTCAACCCCTAGATCAAGGAATCAACCTTGAAACTAAAATAATTTTAAGTGATAAAGGAAATAATAGAAAGTAGTAGAAATGAATATAAAAATAAGTAATATGACTAATTTTGTAGATACAATTCAATTTAGTATGCAATAATGTATGATATTGTAATAACCTTAACTCCACTCAAAGATAGAAAAATTAAACTAAGTATGACAAAACCTCCCGAATGAAAATTCTTATGATATTTCTTCATGAATTTTTGAAGAGACTTCAATGAATTAATGGAAGATATCCTCCTTCGAAGAAAAAAATCCACTAGCACCATGAAGGAATAATCTTTATGCAAGAAAGAAATGCTAGATCTATGTTGAATGCTTGATGTATGCCTTAGAAATTTTTTTGAAAATAGTTGCTTGATGTCTTATGGGCTTAATTCATTTCTTGTGTGATAATGTCAAAAATATTATATATAATAGTTTTTGGGATTAAAACATAAATAAATTTTACTAAAGAATAAAATAAAACAATTGAAACACTTGACTCATTTTGGGTTTTGGGGCTAGGATAACTCTAGGTTATAGGTTGACTAGGTTTACATATATAAGAGGCTATCTTGAGGAGTACTAATCCTAAACTCTTAGGGAAAGTACAAAAATAAATGGAAAATGATGAAATAATGAAAAGATGTGGCCAAGAGGGTTATAAAAAATACTAATTTGGGCCATGCATAGAATAAGAGACGGCCCATAAAATTGGGAAAGATTAGAAGGAGAGAAATGACCAAAATCACAGTAAGGAGGGCTAAAACTTAAAACTAAGTGATCCATTTTTTTGAAGGTATAAGTTGAACCCATACATAGAAAAATATCATTCCTATGTTTTTTATTATATTTATTGAGAATTGGCTTCACTAAATAATCCATGTATAGTAGTTTGTACTTGAAAGTAGTTGATGACATAATATTTGAAGGTATTCATAATTTTACTAAAAGTTTTTTTTTATAAAATGAAAAAAAAGGTGTGAAATATCTATTATAGGTGAGAGAAATTTCTTTCTTGGATTAAAAATTACATAGTTGGATAAATGAGTATTTATTACTTAGTGCTATCATGTAAGAGAGTTTTTGAAGAAGTTCGGAATGCAATAATCCAAACTATTTCGTATTCCTATGGTGAGTAGTTATATATTAACAAAAGACAAGGAATCCCCTTATATTAATTAGTCTCCATAGAGGTCCATCATTAGTGGATTTATTTACTTGACACAAAATAGACCATATATAATGAATAGCATTGTTATAGTTTAAATTATTTTGAAGGAGTTATTAATATACTTAAGGTCCTAAATTACTGAGACAGGGATGAATAAATAATCCTCTATAATAAAATTTTAACCATTCTTTCACAAAATTGATTAATTGATATTAGTTCTAACATTTAAATCATCAATTAATTATGTGTTAATTTGTAAATATTATCAATGAAACCACAATGGGAATTGATACCCACAAGTATTTTCTACTCTTTTGAAATGAACCCTATTAAAGGCTTGGCCCTATTTAGAGATTATGATAATGCCTTTTAATATCTTTACCTTGTAGAAATAACCTTTTTAAAGTAGTTTTCTAGCTTAGATTAATGAGCCACCTAATTAGAGGAATTAACTTTAGATCCTACTAAATATCCCCCTCACCCTAGTAAAAGTTAACTTGTTAGAGGATTTTAACATGACAACCTACTAGGGCTAACCAATTAGAAAGATCTAAGAAATTAAACTCAATACTTCTTAAACTAATCCTTGTCATTTTACCATTCTCATCTCCTTGCAGATGTTTGTATACTAGCTTGATTACACAACCCTTGTCGATTATGACTCTTACTCTTCCATACTTATAAAATGACACCCTGCCATATAAATAATTCTCACTATTAGTTCAGTCCACTAACTTAACCTAAATATTTTACACCTTAAGTCAACCAAAGATTGAAAAAAATGTAATTCCAAACCCTAATCCATCATTTGATTGTACCACATAATTAACCATTTCAATCACACATTCATTCAAAAATATATATGGAAATATCAAATTTTCCAATAAAAAAAGACATTTTCAAGAAATTCTATCAAAAATACCAATACATAACTAATCTATCAAGAATGATTGATTCAATGACATTTCTACATCATCAAATATCTCACCAACTCAAAGAACTATAAAAAATGGCCAACATGTTACTAACTGAATATCAAACACAAACATTCAACATGTTCTTCATTTTCCTTCCCAAGTTTTCTTTAGTCAGTATAAAACATCTCTTCATGCAAATAATAATAATAATAAATTCTTAAAATGATCCAAAATCATAGTAAACATCATAAACCTTAAATTTAATCACTACAAAGTAGAAGATAAATTTGAAAGGACTATCAAATCATTCATTATCATGAGATGGCCAACCTGGCTAAATTGCCTTTCCTCAAATAAACATATCTCATTATTAATTAATTTGGAGTCTATAAAATTAAATATTCAATAACTAGAAATATCTCAAAGGCTCCCTTAGCAATCATACACTATAAATCATCACACAAATAAAATTCTTACTAGATTTTTCACCTACATATTAAAGAACTCAACCTCCTAATAAAATAGTTTGTACCCAACTATCAATTTGACATCAATGAAAACACAATAACTAATTTAATTACCACCAAACATGTGTGACAAGGCATCTACATTAGTAATGTGAAGAAGAGTCACATGTTATTTCTATAAAAATAAATTTTAGATACCTGAAAGGAATAGTTAATTAGGGGTTATGGTTTGATAGAAATGGAGACTTTACACTTTGTGCATAAACTATTTTTGATTGGCAATGAATTTTGGATCACAATTTTTTTTTAGTAGAGATACATTCTTCTTAGGTAACAGATTAACCTCCTTGACTAGTAAGAAGTTGTTAGCACAATTGATGTTGTGATAGAAGGTTATTTTAGTGGTGTCATCATAAAATTTTGATTAAATAATGATTATTTATTGTATTATCATTGATCTCAACTATAAACCTAGTGTTTCTAGTATATTTCCAAGCATAAACATGATCAACAATGCATTGTAGTGAGTTTCAAAGTTACCAATCCTTATAATTTGGGATGTCTCTTAAGGTAAATCGTATGCAATATATTATTGAAGTGAACAAAGGAATGATCAATTAAATTGATAATGTCTCTACTAGAAAAGTTAGTGACAAGTGATAGGTGTTTTAATTGGCTTGTAAAATCTACAATGAGTCAACTAGAGAAATCAAACGAGAGAGTATAAAATACTATTTTGATGACATAGTTATGTTCATACCTCATTATTTTGATTAGTGAAAAGATAGGTGATCGGTGAAGAAGTGATAGAGTTGTTGAACATGTTAAGTATATTGTATTCTTGAGTGAGAATTAGTAAATTGATGATCCATGATCAATGTTGAGGTTGCAATGGGTTTAGCCTAGTCAATCATTATTTGACGACATGTCTTCATGAACACAGTTGTTAATATAGCATCATATTTTTTGATGATGAAGTTTGAAGAACATTCTAATGAAAAATTATGTTTTATCAAAAATATGTTTTTATCTTTAACACAATACAATTTAAATCAATGCATTGGATGACATGGTCTAGAAAACATCTTTTGTAGTTTGAGATTTGTCTTGTGGCATGTTGAATCTAAGAAGAATATTTGAAATCCATATCAATTTCAAAATTAGGGCTTAATTAAGGCACTATACTTAAAATTCCAATATGTATAAATTGAAGATAAATAGTTTGTGTTGTATTTGATTGTAGTGAGTTAAGTATGGTAGAAGCGTGCAAGTTGCAACCAAGCCAGAGAAGAGTTGAGTTGTGAATTATAGTTGAGATTTAATCAATTTGATCAAGTAGAGGTAGTTAGAAATTCTATAGATTATTATTTTTGTTGTTCCTTAACCATTTTGATAGTGAAATTTCTTACTCAATGGATCCTAATTGGCCCTTTATTGTAAATCCTTTGAAAGAATGCATTTTATATTAGTAATTTAAGTCCTTTAACTAAGATATTTCTAATAGGGTAAATATCCTAATAGAGCTAGAGGTAAACTCCTTAGCCAAGTGTCATCTAATATATTTTTAAAAAATCCTAATAGGTTTGAGAATCTCACAAGGTATACTTCTAAAGAGTGCACATTTTATGAGTACTAATCCCCACTGTAGTTTTCACCCAAATCAAGTTTTTGTGATAAAATATATTTGTGCCAATTTTTTGGATGTGTTTATGCGTTTGAAGTTTTCATGTCTTTCTAGTAAGTCATTCTTTTGATAAGATTTTAAAGCTTAATTTTTTTTAATCAGTTGACTAATGATTCACTCCACCTCTTAGTAATTTTATCTCTTAGGACTAACTTAATTAGGATTGTATTTCATAGGCTACTCCAAAAGATGAATATATTATTGTTCCTAATAACTGTACACAAGTCATTTGGATGATTTTTTTTTAAGGTATTTTAAGGTATGAATAAATGATTTGATATTAATTTATTGTTAAAATTCAAGTACACCATTAAAAGACAAGATATTTAAATTAAGTATCACTTCTTGAGAGACAAAATGAATGAGAAGGAACTTAAATTAGATTGTGTGCCTACAAAAGAGAAAATTCTAGATATTTTCATAAAGTGTTTATGAAATGATACATTTGAACTATTTTAAAGATAAACTTTGGGTCATAACCCCTCATAATCATATTTAATATTCCTTATGTGGAAAAAATCTTATGTTCCATCATAATATTATTTCCTACATAGGTGTGCTGGGGACTTATCCTTAGCTCGAGTAGGTCATGTGTGGTTTAGTGATATAGATTTTAAATTATTCTTTAAAGGTTAGTAAGAAGATTTGATTTACTTGTCCTCTTTTTCATTTATATCAAAGTAGGAGAGATATGCATGAAAAATGATGCCACTATTTAGGGTTGCAAGGATGTTTGTGAAAAATATGTATTTGAAGAAAGAAAGAGATGTGTTTGGATGGAGATGCAATTGTTTAAGATATGAAAAGATTATTTAAGATGGATATATAAAGGGACTAGGTGGATATATTATGACTTTCTTCCTTGATTATTTTTTTGCAATTCATATGTTGCGATCACTTTCAAATGGAAAGATTATTATAAGTTTGGTTGAGAATGCTTGAGATTATTGAGGTGTGTTGCAAGGATAACTTCAATGGCTAATATTTTCCAATTGGCTAATCTCACTTATTAGGGACCCCAAGTTTGGCTATTTTTTTTAAACTTTTGGGGTGATCATGTTGTCTGGAAATTACAAGAATTGGGTCCCATGCTTAGGTCCATTACTAATAATAATACAAAAGTATTTGTATTTTAGTGATGACTTCACTAGTGTAATCTATTTTTTCCATGTGATAAATTATATATAGATATGTATATGCATATATATATGTATATATATGTATATGTATATATAGATATATGTAGATATGTGAAGAGTATTCACCTAAAAATTTCTAATTGGAAGATCTGGAGGAGAATGTGGAGAAGCGTTGGCTGTCGACTGGGCTAGGGTTTTTCCCCTAGCCTGTTCTTGGTGTTTGATCTTTAGTATTCTTCTGTTCTGTTTGGATTGCTAGCTACTGGACATAATTTATGTCAGTGTTTTTGGAAATCTTCTGCAGTCAATTTTGGATTGGGGTTTTATTGTTTGCATGGAAGGGCTCAGGATTTCTTCTTCATTGGTGAGAATAGATGGTTCTTCTCCAACTATGCATGCAATGCGATCTGAATCATTTTATTCAGGGGAGAGCTCCAAGTTGAAAAAAGTTAATGGTTTTTTTCCGCGTAGCCATGATCGCCTTGTTCTGGTTATTCCTCCAACGACTGTAATGGAGGACATTGATTATTGGACCAAGCATGCTTTGATATGCAAATTTATTGGAATCCAGATTTCCCTATCCGCTCTTGAGGCATGGATTCGCCGCTCATGGCAAGTGGAAGGTGATATGGAGATTATGTTGGCGAGGAATAGTTATTTTGTTGTTGTATTCTCTTGCATGTCTGATCAGGATCGTGTTTTTGAAGGAGGCCCTTATTTCTACAACCATGTGAGGTTATTTGTCAAACCTTGGCATTCAGGTTTTAATTCTGCTGAGGATCTCCCTTCAACAGTGCCAGTTTGGGTTCGCTTGCCTCGTCTTCCCTTGGAATTTTGGCGTAAAGACATCCTTTGACAAATTGCTGCTTTGTTGGGGAAGCCGGCTGCAATCGCACATCAATCCCTCGATAAAAAGGTTATTTCTTATGCTAGAATTTGTGTTGAAATTAATTTGAATAACCCATTACTAGATTCTTTGGAAATTTGTATGGGGGATTTTTCTTGGGTGCAGCAGTTAGATTATGAATCTCTCCCTTTTTGTTTCTGGATTTGTCATGAGTATGGTCATTTACTGAGTCAGTGCCCTCATAACTCAAGTTTCAAAGGAGTGGATGGTTCTACAGCTGGCAATACTGGTGGTTTGGTAGATACTACAGGGAAAGGACAATCTCAAATGGCTAATACTACCAAGGGGATGAATCTGCAAGATGCTACAGGTAAGGGTAAGGCTCAAATGCAGGATAAGGATGGATTTACCCTTATTTGCCCTCATGCTAAGGGCCATGGTCAAAAGAGGCCTTTGAAAGAAAGATTATCTGATTCAGGTTTTAACCGCTTTGAGGTGCTGGATAGTATGGTTCTAGAGGAGGGTATTCCTCCTCCTATCTCTTCTGATCTAGTTTGCCCAGATGAGAGATTTGTTCCTAATGATGCTTGTGGGGCATCCCAAGTTGTAGTATATCAGAATTGTGAGGGCCCTATAGCTCCTGTGACAGAGGCTCTGGTGATTCTTGCAGTGTTGGAGAATAATGATGTTGTTTTAGCTGACTTGGTTAAGGATGTGCTACCATCAGGTAAGGGCAAGGGTTCTCCTCTTCCCTTGGGGTTGATGTCTCGACCCTTTAAGCAAGCTTCTTCTACTCCTCTAAGGAGTGGGCGCAAAATAGACCAAGAGAAGATTAAACTCACAGGCGATATATTGATTGAGCCTGGTTCAATGAAACCTTTGGATTCTCATTTTCCCAATTCTACCCAATGATGATTATTCTCTCATGGAATGTAAGGGGGTTGAATAGCATCCCTAGACAAAAGGCTATTCATAACTTGGTGGTTGATCATAGCCCTGATGTTTTTTGTATCCAAGAGACTAAGCTCTCTGTGGAGTCTATGGTCCAACATGCCTCTAGTATTTGATCTCATGGCCAATGCCAGTGTGTTGGGGCAACAGGAAGTGCGGGTGGTTTAGCTATATTTTGGGATCCTCAAAAAAATTTTCCTCTTGGTTGGATGTCTTCTTGCTCAGCTCTCTCTATGGTAGCTTCTGCTCTAGACTCAGGAGAGGTAATCATGGTTACTAATGTGTATGCACCTTTTGATCTTGTGGGAAAGGAGGAACTTTGGGAACATATTCAATATGTTAGAAATTGTCATCCTTATCATCCTTGGGTGTTAGCAGGGGACTTCAATTTAGTTTTAAGTCTGGAGGAGAAGCATGGTGGTTTGGCTAGATTGGGGCCTTCTTCTGCTCTTCTTCAGCAACATATATCTCTTTTGCATCTCTCTGATGTTAAGCCTTCTAATGGTCTCTATACCTAGAATAATCGCAGGACTTGTGTTGCTGCTATCTCAGAACGTCTGGATAGATTTCTTTTTTCTTGCTTCTAGGTTAGTGGCACCCTTACTATCTCTTCAGAAATCCTTGATTGGAGGGGTTCAGATCATTGGCCAATTAAATTTTTTGCTATAGGGGCTTATGTTCCGAAGCATCCTCCTTTTAAGTTCTAGTTGATGTGGCTTCGGGACTCCTCTCTTCATGATTGTGTTTTCTGTTGGTGGAAAGATGGTGCTCCTACATATGGTACTGCAATGTTCTCATTTTCTAAAAGGCTTCAATATGTTAAAAGGCAGCTCAAGATATGGAATAGGGAATGCTTTGGGAACCTTCACTTTATGAAAAGGCTTTCTCAAGAAGATCTTGATGTCATCACAAGGGAGATTAGAGATCGAGGTTTCTCAGAGGCTCTTGGCAAGGCTGAATCCCTTGCTTCTAGAGCTCTAGAAGAATGGGAACTCCGAGAGGAAATTTTTGGAAGCAAAAGGCTAGAGTTGATTGGCTCCAAGAAGGTGATCGTAACACTACCTTTTTCCATAAAATAGTGCAATCTCACCGAAATTAGAGCACTATCTCTTCTTTGGTTAATTCTCAAGGTATCCAACTGAATTCCTTGCCATCTTTGTTCTAGGAGGCTATTTGGTACTTCTCTACCCTCTTCTCTGAGGACTCTCCTCTTGCTAATAATGAAGAAAATCTTATTTTGTCCTATATTCCTTCCCTTATCACTCAAGAAATGAATGATTATCTCATGCGTCCTATTTCTTTGGAAGAGCTGGAGGAGGTGGTCTTTGGCATGTCTAAGGGGAAGGCTCCTGGTCCTGATGGCTTTCCAGATGAATTCTTTCAAGAATTTTGGGACATCATTAATCATGATTTGTTGGAGGTGGTTAAAGAATCCTATGCTAGCAAGCAGATGCTTCGAGCTTTGAACTCTACATTCTTGACTCTTATTCCTAAGAGAGAGGGTGCTAATCAATTGGAGTGTTTTAGACCAACTACCTTATGTAATGTGGTTTACAAAGTTATTACTAAGTTGATTGCTGAGAGATTGAAAAGGTGGCTTCCCATTATTATCTTAGAAGAACAAGGTGGTTTTGTTGTTGGTAGACAAATTTTGGATGGAGTAGTTATTGCTACTAAGGCTATTCACTCTATGGCTACTTCCAGGGAGAGAGCCATGTTTGTTAAGGTAGTTATGTCTAAGGCCTATGATAAAGTTAAATGGAGCTTCCTAAGGAGTATTCTTCTTTCTTTTGGATTTAGCTCTGACTGGGTGAGTTGGATTATGAGTTGTGTTACTTCTGCCTCTTTTTCAGTTCTTATTAATGGTCAACCTTCTCAACTATTTGGTGCTTCTAGAGGCCTCTGCCAGGGTGACCCTCTCTCCCCATATCTATTCATCATCATGGCTGAAGGCTTGGGTAGATTCATTAAGCATCAGGTGTCCCAAAATTCTATTCAAGGCTGGCAGTGGGGTAATGGCTTACCTTCTCTTTCCCATCTTCAATTTGTTGATGATTCTGCTCTTGTTGGTCTTGCTAGGATCAAGGAAGCTAAAGCCTTTCGACATGCTTTGGACATTTATTTGGCAGCTTCAGGCCAGAAAGTTAATGAGCACAAATCTTCCATTTACTTTTTTAACACTCCTGATTCTATTCAGCATAGGATTTTTGGTATCCTACGGTTTTAGATAGGATCACTTCCTTTGACTTATCTTGGCATCCCTATTGCTATTTCTAGGAAGCCACATCTCTTCTGGAAAAATTTGATTACCAAGCTTCAGGATAAGGTAAATCATTGGACTCATAGATGGCTTTCTACTGCTGCCCGAGTTACTCTTCTTCAAGCTGTTATCCAAGCTCTTCCTACTTATCGAAGCATGGTTCACGCTGCACCTATTTAATTTCTCAAGGAGTTTGATGCTCTTTCTCGACAATTCCTTTGGAGTGGTAATTTGCGTAGTACTAAATGGAGCCTAGTTAATTGGGAAACTATTTGTAACCCTAAAAAGGAGGGTGGTCTTGGTATTTGATCTGCTCTATTGAGTAGTCAAGCTTTGGCTGCTAAACTTTATTGGCGATGGTGCTTTGGACAACATCAACTTTGGGCTCGTATTATCACTCATAAATATTTTCATGGTGCTGATCCTTGCTCTATTTTTGCACTTCCTCTTGAAGGTTGTGGCTCAATGGTTTGGCATACTTTGGAGACAGGTGCGATGTTGGTAAAGAGGGGTCTATTTTGGATATGTAAAGGAGGTTCTCAGGCTTTGTTTTGGTTTGATGCTTGGGATGGATTCTCTTCCATTTTATCCATATACCCTCATCTTCAGCCTCTTTGTAACTCTTTTCTTGCTGGTTGATGGGATAAAGTGGCTCATTACAAGACTCCTTATCAATTGGGACTTGTTGTTGGTTACAGATGGAATCATTCTTCTAATTGGCCTCCTGGAGGTATAGACATGGATCGTCAAGAGCTTTCTCAAATTCTAGCCTCTAGAGAGTGTTCTTCTTTGCTTGGTCCAGATGTTTTGGCTTGGGGCGGTACCTTGTCTGGTAAATATCATGTCTCTGCTGGGTATCAGGAGATAACTAGACAATTATTTGGGGATGCTGAGGTCCCTTGGTGGAAGCAAGTTTGGAATAAAGTTTCTTGGTCCAAGTACAATTTTTTCATGTGGCTAGTGGCTCACAACTGTTGTCTTACCTAGGATAATCTTTGTAAACGTGGATTTCAGGGCCCCTCTTATTATGTTTTGTGTGGTAATGGAGAGGAGTCTGTCTCCCATTTGTTCTTCCATTGCTCCTATTCTACTCAGATATGGCACCTTTCGTGGAGTGCTTAGGGTTGCTCTTGTCAGCATGCTTCCTCTTTGCCTAAGTTTTGGGCCTGCTTGGGTACTGCTCCCTCCAAGTCTTCTTTTCTCCATGTTGCTTGGATTGCTGGCCCATCTTTCATACTTTGGCATATTTGGTTGGAGAGGAATCATCACATATTCCAAGATGTTCAGCTTGGTGTTTTGCATCTTTGGTGGAAAATATCACATTCTCTTCAGGAAACTATTCTTGTGAAGTGTGAGCTTGATTAGGGTATGGATCTGGTTGATCTTGCTATCTGTAATTACCTCAATTTTCATCTGTAGGATGGGGCTGCAGCTCATAGGTTTCCTTCTATGTCTAGGTAGCTTCACCATCAGAGGAAGGGTTGAGTTAACCGGGATGGGCACTGGACTCCTCCTCCCTGTAGAGTTCTAAAAATTAACACTGATGGTTCTTCCCATGGGAATCCTAGTCCGACTGGTATTGGCGGAGTGGCTCGTTGTAGTTCTGGGGATGTTAAATTTTTCTTCTCTTCATAAGGGTGATTATACTAACAATCTCATGGAAGCTCAGGCTATTTTATACGCTGTGGAACATTGTTACTTACTGGGATGGAGTAAGATTATCTGTGAGTCTGATTCCTAGGTGGTGGTGAACATGCTTTCTTCACAAGAGCTTAAGGATGTTAGTTGGCAGCTGGCCACTATTGTTAAACATATTCTTTTCTTCTCTTCCTCTTTTCAGTTCATTAGGTTCACGTATATTCCTCATGAATGGAATAGAACTGCTGATTGTTTAGCCAAATGGGCATCTAGTCATGATCTGAGTTGGAATATTAGGGATAGGAGGCAACTTTCCTTTGATATGGTGCAAGAATTTGATGATCTTGTTGCTCAGGATCAAGCTCCTTGTTGAGCTCTCCTTGTTGTATTTCTTTCTGTCTTAATAAATTTTTACCCCTCTTTTTGGAAGAGTATATGTAGATATGTATATATATATATGTATATATATATATGTATATATATATATATGTATATATACATATATATCTATATACATACATACATATATATACATATTTATATATACATACACAGACACATAGATATATATACTTATATATATGTATACATATTTATATATACATACACACACACACACACACATATATATACTTATATATATGTATACATATATGTATATGTATATGTATATGTATATATATATATATATATATATACATATACATATACATATACATATACATATACATATACATATATATACATATACATATACATACACATACATATACATATACATAAATATACACATATACATATACATATACATATACATATACATACACACATATACACACACATATATATACATACATATATATACATACATATATACATATATATATATACATACATATATGTATATATACATGTACATGTATATATACATATATATACATATACATGTATATATACATATATACATATATATATATACATATATATATACGTATATATGTATATATATGTATATATACATGTATATATATATATATATATATATATATATATATATATATATATATATGTTTTAGAATTACAAATAGGAAAGTGATTTCCTGAGAGGGGGGGTGAATCATAAGTTAAAACTTTCACCATTCATATATCATATTCATTCAATATATAAACTGAAATAACATGCAAATTAAATGCATCTAAAATATGTAATCAAATGTGCACACTTGACACTAGATATGATTACCCAGAACTCCTTCAAATGAGAAGGTAAAACTAAAGTGGGGATGACACCCACAAATTTTTACTCCTACAACAATAAAGTGTAGCCAATTAAGGTTACAATAGGTTGACCATGAAACATGATCTTCCTTATGAAAGGTCTGCCCTATTAAAGGCTTATAGAGACTGTTAAGTCCCACCTTATTAGAGGATTAACACCCTGTTAGAAGTGTTCCTAGTTAAAGGACTTTAGAAAATTCACTTGGAATGCTACCCTATTGAAGGATTTGTATCCTAGGAGATTTAACTAAAATTACTTGTTAAGATGTTTTAGCATAAATCTTGTGATTGGCTCTAGATTGCCTAATTAAAGATCAAATCAGCACAATGTCCTTCTTGATCCTATGTGATTAGATGTAACAATGATGTATCCTTCTCTATTTTTTTTTCTCCCCTAACTAATTCTGTAATTCATTCTCACTGCTAAGTCACCTTGAATGCTCTGTGAACAAATCTAATAATTCACTCCTTGTTACCTTCCTGTAACTTGATCATTTTCCTCTTTTTATTTTCATAATAACTTTTGGGGCTTCATCTTCCTTATAAAGACTTTGGTGACTTAGGGTTAGGTATGAATCTATGACTAAGATTCATCCATATTGACTCTTAAACCTTCCCATTTCTGATTGGTTGCATGTAATTGCATAGGGAATCTGCATATAGATTTGTCCTTATCTTCAAAAGATCGATATCTATCTTTAAGTCAACATAAAAATAGTTTACATAGTTTTTTGTACCATAACAAAAAAAAGTCCAATATATGTTACTCATCATTTGAAGTCACTGATGCTCAACATCCATTATATTTCTATTTTTGACTCGGCACCTAAATTGCTCAACATCTACTGTCTTACTCAAAACTTGAATCACTCGACATGGTCTATCTACTCAACACTTGAGTGACTCGGCACATGAGTGACTTGACACTCATTGAAACTCGACATATTCTATTATTCACATATTGTGCTTGGCATATATTACTAGTTCAACATGAACTAAATGAATGGATTAAGTGTATTGACACTCAATTGTCCAAACCAATCTAAGATCAACAATCTCCCCCTCTGACACAAGTGTCAAAAACACTTAAAAATACATAATCAATCTTAATTTTCTTGAGCATAATATATTCATAGCTCAGATTATGTAAAAAACTTCAAAATTTCAAAAAAATTCAATAACCTTTATACCTTAACATTTATAACTCCCTCTGAGTTAATGTGTTTGTTTGGTATCCAAAATTTGTTCTCCATTCTAAGTAGATTTGTCTCTACTAATACTCTTTCATCTAATATGCTTTGTTTCTACTCTTTCCCTATTCTAGTGTGGTCTCCCTTTTCCTTTATCTCTCCTTTCATTGCTAACTCCCCCTTTGTTTATTCTTCCCTTTTTACCTTTTTGCTTTATCTCCCCCTTTTTGACACTTATGTCAAATGGGCTATACATTGATAGTGTATTTTTACAAATAGGATTTATGGACTTCCATTCTGATCTTAAGAACTGCATCCTAGTTGTCACATGCAACATTGAATGACTTAAGCTGGATTGTGAGCTCTAATGCAAGGTGTACTAGGTGATCTAGTGTAGAAAGATTGGGGTCTTTCTTCAGTAATGTTTCTGCATAGCCTAGCTCTTTATGGAGTATTTCCATGTGTGGGCTAAGGGAGTCTTGTATTTTTATCAACTTGGCTCTTATGTTAGCCTCTTCTACTATTAGCATAGCTATTATATTCTGTGTTTGAAGAAATGTATGAAAATCCTTCTCACTTTGAGTTGGGTTTTGAGGTAGCTATGTACCTAAATGTTTAAATTCCTCTCCAGACTCAAAATCCTATGTTTGGTCTCTTGGGTGAAGAGTGTTGGGTCACACAATTTAGTGTACAATGAGAAAATTTTCTCAAGTACCTTCTTCACATCCTCAACCTTAGTTTCCAGTGCAACTTGTGTCAGTGCTATATCATTAGATATATTCTCATTGACTTTTCCTTGAAACTTTCTCTTAGACCATTCTAATAGTCTAGTATTTGTATCTAGGTCTTCATTATTCACCTTTTCCACAATATCTATCAATTGTTGCAATAGTGGCTTTATCTCTTTAGGTGTTGGCAAATTGAATGCATCTAAGAAGATGTCTTTGATTTCTTGTAGCGTCTATCTCTACCTATACTATTTCTTGTTGCTTCTTCTTCTCTAAGGCTTTTTGCAACATGTTTATTTGTTCTAGTGTCATTGTTGCATAGTCATATTTAGGAATCACTATTTCTTCATCTAGAGTTACATCTCCATAGTAAAATACCTAATAACCTTAGAAGAGCTTGAGCCTAGTGCTGAGATCTGTAGGGGTACAAATTTTGTGCTCAACTTTTGAAAGACTTTTGTAGGAGTGCCTAATCTTGGTAAGGATACCGATGCTTGAATCATTTCTTGCTTCTTTTCCTTTGGTATATCCTCACTTTCTTTAGATTTGATTTTATCTAACACAATTATTTGACTTGCACCTTTTTCTTGTCCTTCAGGTATAGATGAAAATATTTGTCCCACTTGCTCTTATGTTATTTCTTTTTCTTCTGCTTGCCTCTGTTCAACTATGTCAACTTTAATACTTGTGTCAACCTTAGTAGATGTGTCTATTTATGTTTGAATTAAAGGTTTAACTTGAGTAACTATAGGGATAGAAGGTGGTTCTTGTGTGTTCACCTTGTCCCTTGTTATATTAGCTACTACATTTTGTAGTTGATCTACACTAACCAATACTATATTTTCACATAATCTTGCTTGTAGTGTAGATTGGTCTAGTATATTTTTCAGAACTTCTGCAATTAAAGGATTGACGTTTCAAGTAGAGACATTAGAGACATCCTTGAAAATTATGGTTTCTATAGGTATACTAGTGTCATGAGGAGGGTTTAAAATCAACATTTGTGTGTCTTGCACACTTTTTTCTTCTTGTTGCTCTTCAGTTGTTGCCATGTCAACATTTTTCTTTTGTGTCTCCTCCTCAATATTATTTTCTTTTTCCTTGTCATCCTTCTTATCATCATCTTCATCACCATTATTTATACCCTGAAAGGGATCCTCTTCTCCTTGTTTGACATTTGTTAACTCATAAATCAATTTCCAAATTTGGGTGGACTTATTTATAACATCTTCAATTTTGTTCTAAAGAATGTTGAATGCCTTGTACTTGGGTGCAAACTATCCTCCATATTTCTTATTTTCTTTGGAAATCTGCCCTTTTGTCAACTCTAACATTACCTGGGCTAATGTAGATTCTCTAATTTATTTCTCCAGGTTTAAACAATAATGCCATTTCTATTCAACAATGTCATATAGATTCTTGGGCATTGTGTTATGTAATTCAAGTGGGGCGTTCTTGAATTTTGACATCATTGCATGCACTGACTCTTTAGCTAAATTCTTCTCTTCTCTACCAAGTTTTTCAAAATCAATATTTTTTAGACCAAATAGATTTGCATTACTTCTGAAATTTTCATACATATTTTCAACATAAAAAAGTGGAGTATGACTTACCACTTTGAATTGGCTTATGTCCTTTGATTCAATTATCTCATCACCTGAATCTGGTTGTGCAATGTATTTCTTTATTTGTTTCTTTTGGAAGCCTTTTTGTTCTATAGCCTTAGTCTTCTCTTTGGATTTCTCCTTGGCATTTTGAGTGGTGGTTCGTATGCTTGCCCTAGTTTTTCATGTTGTTGGCTTTGTTGGGCTTGGCTTAGTAATTTTATTTTCCTTTGTCTTTGCCACAGGCTATGCCTTAGCCTTTCTCTTCTTTGGCTTGGCATGTACTAGTGCTTCCTCAACTTTTTCTTCCTCAACACCTTCTTCTTCTTCTTTACCCTCACCCATGCCTTGGTTTAATGCAAGAGGTTCTTATAATTGTTCCTGCTCTTCCTCTTCATCACTTGCATCTTCACAAAAAAATTCTTTAAGCTTCATTACTAGCTTGTCCTTCTACTTCAATGTGGAGGTAGTCTTCAATTCCATCTCAAGTTTAGACTTCATGACATCATAGTTTCCAAATATTTTAGCACTTTTATCAATCTCCTCTATTAGGAGTGTTGTGATGGCTATTGAGGCTTCATCAACATTGATCTCATATCCTAAGGGTCTTAACCATCTTACCCTAGGTGTAGCAGCCTGTATATATGTGTAATCAATGTCTACAAGAAAGCATATGCCATTATAGTATTTTTCAACCAAAGAAATAAGTATCCTCATCCCTTGTTTCATAGACTTCCTAAAGCCTTCAAAGTAACTAGTCAGGATAGTCACTATTCAATATATTCATTAATTTTAACAACTAACTTGTTTGTCTTTTAACCAACTATACCAAAGGACAGAAATACATTTTGTACATAGAAAAATATGTAGTCAAGTATTGATCCAAACTTGCATTGTGCATTCTTAGTTTTTCTTACTGCTTCGAGGTTCTCCATCAATTGTTTTAATTGAAGCTCAACTAGATCATAAGTATGATCCTTCTTTATGATTTTGTAGCCCACATCCACTACAATATAGGACATATTGTTCAATCTGCTTGATTGATAGAACTTGTGAGAGATTGATGGGGACACAACCCAAGAACAAAATGGACACAACAGAAAGGGAAAATTATATTAACTAAGAAAGAAAGCTAGTAAAAATAGTATAGGAAAATAAACTTCGCAACATGCCTTAAGGGCTTACAATAGCATAAATCTAGAGATAATTTCTCCTTTCAGTACCTTCTCTCAAACTCCACTTCGAACTGCCTTTTACAATGCCAGAAATTTCCTTAAATAGACCCCAAAGGGTTAAGGACTAGGAGTACATTCTAGAAAGTGCTAGTAGGCATCCACTGACCAAATAGAAGGTTCTAGAAGCTACGTTAGAAGTCGGTGCAGATCTAGAAGAATCCAAAAATGATAACCGAACTTTCGGGAGGCATAACTTTTGAACCGTAGCTTCGATTGATGAACTGTTTATATTTTTGGAAAGATCTTGAAGTGCTCTATAGCCCTATGGACTAGCTTCACTCATCCCCCATTTTTTAGCCCTTTTTGAAGTCATTTAATGCCCCTAACCTGACTTTGAAGCATTCTTAGGAGGTCTCCAAAACCTGAAAAACTACAATAACTTTCAAACCGTGGGGCCTTTTCACCTGATTCTTTTTATGGAATGCTCTAAATCACAATTACATTCATTTGGCCAATTCACACCTTCTAGATCACCAAAATGATGGCCAAATTGCATGCTCCTATTTTTTCAAGATTTTCTAGCACATTGATAGTTGAATTGTGAGAGTTGGAACCTTTATTTGACCCAAATGGGTGTCCAAAAAATGAAAACACATGAAATAGAAACTAAGTCTAAGTACAGTTTTTTGGGTGACACAGGATTGCCCTTATACCTCTGGATGCTCTTGCATCAGAGATAACCCTAATGGAAAAGTTTAGTAGTGGGTCTGTGATAGTGTCTATTAGCATTGCTCATTTGTTCCACTTTGTACCTATGTTTTTCTATATACCTCTTTCAAGTCACTCTGCAGAGTCTTGGGCCAATCTAGGGTTGGGTATCCAGTTACCCTATGAACTATTCTCTTTGAAATTTTGGTTGGTCCATCTTCCAACCATAAGCATCCATCATGTATTCTACTTAATACTATCCTAATCCATTCTATCTTGAATATCGTAGGAAAATCTAGGGCACGGGCCAAACCCTTCCTTTCAACAATCTTGAATTCTTTCAAAATGTCTATTTCACATAATTTATCATAGGCTTCTCTAATTTCCATGTCACCTATTCCTCCTATCTTGCAATTCTAGCATTTTCTAACATCTTGGACCATTATGACATTTGGGGGAATCATGGACAACGTGCCTGAAGGATCTTGCTTGTACTCTATGTCTAAAATTGCTTTGAAAATTGGCTATTTAACCTCGTTACTAACTAATTGGATGTTCAAGACTTGTTTTCCCTCTACATTCTTTGAGCTAGATGAAATTGTGACAAACTATGGTTTAATTTAAATTATGTAGCTTGGCTTATGAATAATACCTTAAGAATCTGAAGAACAAGACTGAAATCATTGCTGTGATCTTTTGCGAATGATCTAAATGAGTTTTTGAATCACCTTTAACTCTACTTGCTCTTACTAAAATTTGAAATGATGAGAAATGAGTGAAAATTGATTATATACTATTCAAAACTTTGTATTTAATGCTTGGTGCTTGTATAGTTGTATACTTGACATCAACACAATTTTTGATCCACTTAGAATCTATAGATATTACACTCACTTGGTAGCTACTACAGAGTCAACATTAACTAATCTTAGTCTGGTAGCTCAATAATAACTAGTATTTCACTTGGCATCTATAGAAGGCTTTCCATACTTAGCAACAACATGAAAACTTGAAGATTTAACCTTGGATTTTTCACATCTTGCATCTTTATTCATGCTAATGCATTCTTTTCACTACTATTTTCCTTTTGAACTGATGTATGATATAACTCTTGAGTATAAGTCCCTCATACCTCTTATTTTCTTAGTTTGATGAGGTGTGACCACTTCAACTATTAGGTGAAGTGATCCCCAATCCATTTGATGTACTATAATCATCTCACTTCTTGTGTGTTTTACATCTGCCTTGCCTTTTCCTTTGTTGAATTCACAATTGGGTGCCTTTGACCTAGTTGGACAATGCTTATTGATGTGACCAATCTTCAAACAACTAAAGCATGTAGTTTTACTTAATCATCTATTGTAGTTGCCATTGAAATGTTTCCTAATTAAATTTTTAGGGATATGTCCATATTCTTGACAATAATGACAACTTTTTCTTGTGTTCTAATTCCAATTATAAAATTACCCATGGTTGCTTTCCTTTTCTGACTTGTTTAGTGACCACATGGATTTGAATTTTCATTCAAAGGATCTATGTCCATATTTCTAATAGTTGTAGTAGAATCCTTCAAATCTTGGTGCATGCATGGTTTTTGTTATGCATTCATATGCCTAATAACATTGTTTTTTGCACTTGTGACAATGAGTCATATCCTTAGGATTGATATGCTGATTTGCATTCTTCCTCCTACATAGATTAGTAGTATGTCCTTTCTTACCACAAAAGTGACAAGTAGGTTTTGAGTTCTTACCTTTGATATTTCTTTCTTTAGCAACTTTTGATGATTCTCCTTCTCCAATGCTTGTGTAGCCTAATCTTTCTACATCATTGTTGGATCTAGGCGATTCCAGTAATTTCTCAAAGCATTTGATGGATTTATTTGGCTTATTGAAACTTTCAGCAATCTCTCTTTCTTTTTTTAGGTCATTTTTTAGTTGTTCATTTTGTAGCTTCAATGTAGTTATCTCAATGTCTTTGACATTCAACTCATGATGAGAATTCATCATCTGGCTTAGGGTATCCAATTTCATGTTGGAGATTTTGGTTAGTTTTGTTGACTTTTCTTCTAGTCTATTTTCTAGATTTCTTTTGTCTTCTTCAAGCATGGCCTTGCCTTCTATAGTTCTCTTTTTTTGTTCAGTTACCTCACATAGCATCATGGCTTGAGATTATTGTTCTAGCTTGAGATTTCCAATCTCATTAGCTTGTACTCTATTCTTTTCCATCAGATCTACAATTGCTACATCGAATTCATTTGAGTCTCCATTGGAAAATAGCTTGGTGGTGTTGATCTCTTTGTATTTTGTGTCATTTTCTACAATGGCTATCTCTTTTCATATCTTCAAGGATTTCCTTAACTCTTCTTTGGCCTCATCAAGTTGACATAGAATGAGTTGTATCTCAATTCCTTAATCCTCAATAATCTTTCCCAATTTGTAGACTTCCATTTTAGGATCTTTCCTCTAAGCTATAAAGCTTCTCATTCTAAGAACTTAGCTCTGACACCAATTGTTGAAATTACAAATAGGAAATTCATCTTCTAGGGGAGGGTGAATCAGAACTTCAAACTTTAACTAATAAAACTTTTACCATTCATATATCATATTCATTCAATATATAAACTAAAATAACATGCAAAGTAAATGCATCTAAAATATGTAATCACACACACACACACACACACACACACACACACACACACACACTTGACACTAGATATGATTACCTAGAAACCCTCTAAATAAGAAGGTAAAACTTGGGTGGGGATGAAACCCACAAATCTTTACTCCTATAGCAATAAAGTGTAGCCAATTAAGGTTACAATAGGTTGACCAAGAACTATGATCTACCTTGTGAAAGGCCTATCCTGTTAAAGGCTTGCAAAGACTATTAAGTCCCACCTTGTTAGAAGTGTGCCTAGTTAAAGGACTTTAGAACATTCACTTGGAATGCCAACCTATTGAAAGATTTTGTAGAGCCTGCTAGGACTACTCCACCTAGGAGATTTAACTAAAATTTCCTATTAAGATATTTTAGAATAGATCTTGTGATTGGATCTAGATTGCCTGATTAAAGATCAAATTTGTACAATGTCCTTCTTGATCCTCTATGATCAGATGTAACAATGTTGTATCCTTCTCTGTTCTTTGTTCTCCTCTAACTAATTCTGCAATTCACTCTCACTACTAAGTCACCTTGAATTCTTTATAAACAAATTTGATCATTCACCCCTTGTTACCTTCCTATAACTTGATCTTTTCTCTCTCCTTTTTTATAATAACGTTTGGGTCTTCATCTTCCTTATAAAGACTTTGGTGGCTTAGGGTTAGGTATGAATCTATGACTAAGATTCATTCATATTTTTTCTTAAACCTTCCTATTTTCTAATTGGCTACATGTAATTGCATAGGGAATCTACATATAGATTCATCCTTATCTTCAAAAGATTGAGATCTATCTTTAAGTTGGCATAAAAATGGTTTACATAGTTGTTTGTGCCATAACAAACAAATATGTCTAATATGTGTTACTCGGCACTTGAAGTCACTGATGCTTGACATCCATTGTAATTTTGTTTCTGACTCAACACTTGAATTGCTCAACATCTACTGTCTTACTCAGCACTTGAATCACTCAGCATGGTCTATCTGCTTGGCACTTGAGTGACTCAACACATAAGCGACTTTGCACTCATTGCAACTTGACATAGTCTATTAATCACATGTTGTGCTTGACATGTATTACTAGTTTGACATGAACTAAATAGATGGCTTAAGTGTGTTGACACTCGATTGTCAAAACCAATCTAAGATCAACAATATATATCTATGTGTGTGTGTGTGTGTGTGGGTGCCTATAATTTCCAATTATTATCTTAATTAATTTCATATTAGCCAATATTTGGTAAAAATTGAATTTAGGGTACACATTAAGTATGCAGATTTGATATGCATCTCTATTCTAGACACTTTTCATAAAACTTTTTATCCTTTCTCACTTTGGCCCAAAATAGATTTGATTGGGAACATGTGCCTTTACTTTTGCAATTTTTTTTAAAGCTCAGTATCTATTTAAATTTTTGGCCCAAAATGGGATTTATGCCATTGATTTAGGATCCTCTAATGATCATAAATAATAGGGATGTTTCCTACATACCACTATTGAATAATTTGCAGGGAAACTATAATGATAAAGTGGAATAGATTTAACCTTCAATTTTGATACTGAATTAGGATCCATATAATAATAATAATAATAATAATAATAATAATAAAATCATGATTTCTAAGTATGTGTACTTCTTTCCATGATTTTCATCAATAATGAAATATTTGCTAGGCTTTTATAGAATTTGAAAGAGTTGAAAAAAAATCACCAATAAAATTAAAAGTTTTCCCTCAAGGAAATAAATTTCCTAGAAATTATCCCCCCCCTTGAACTAATGTTTTATTTGCCAAAATTTTATACATTTTTCCAAAGGGGGGTTTCTTAAAGTTATCCCCTCTATGTTTATATTAGTGTTTTATTATTAATGACAACATTCTATCTTCTATTATAGATAATATATTGATCAGTATTTAGTTTAGTGTGGTGATTTGAATAGGTTGATTAATGTATTATAGACCTTATGATGCTATTCATACTAAGGGTTCTAATATATCTCTACTTTATGATTGTTAATTTATAGAATTTTACATGATGGTTTGAATGAGGTTTGGTTGAATTTTATTATTATTATGAAAAGAAACAAGATGTTGTTGACTTGTGGTACAAACAATAAACATTGGGTATTATTAAGGGACATATTAATTGTTGGAAATATTGTCAATAAGATGTATTGAGTGTTTTCATTTATGGAAACATATAATCAAAATTTCATTTATATATTTAGAGTTAAAAAAATTTCTAAGTGATTAAATAGTTTGCAACAACATAGAGATAGACATGATGTGTACATATGACACACTTAGAATTATCTTATGTGTAGTTGAGGATATCTTTATGAAAATGTCATAATGATGTGGTTAAGTACACAAATGTGTAGGAACAATATGACACACGTTATAGTTGAAATACCATTATGAGTATTTGACAAGATAAGATAGAGAATAGTAGAGAATTGAGTTGTACGACTTAATGAATTATTTTGGTAACAAAATAATTAATAAATCATGATGAACTGAATGTGGATATTAATCCATAATTTATTTTATATTTTATCAAGTGTGGTCTGAGTAGAGAATTAGGAATTTGCTAAGTATAAGTTAAGATCTTATCTTGTGTGAATAAGTGTGCTAGATGTGAAAATTATATGAGATGTGAACTATTGTACAGAAAACTTGAAATATATATGAGCCTTATGTGATGAAATATATCAGATGTATGATTAGAGCAAGTGCAAATTATAGTAGTGAGAAACTATTGTATGCATATCTATTCTTGTGAAGAACTTTATTGTATAAATACATGTTAGGGCAGTGGGATCTTCTTTCATACATTGTATTCAATCTACCAACTCCTAACAAGGTTGAAGAAAATCCTAATAGGGTTAAGGCTTCTAATAATGTCTAGTCCTCTAACAAGGACTCGAGATAGTATATGTACTTCATAGACTCCTAATAGGGTCAATATCCTTAACATGACCCTTTTTTTAAGTGAATCCTCCTTTGGGCATCATCCCCACTAGGGTTTCCCCTTGTCCAGGGTGTACCTAGTTAACAATAATGGTGTTATGAGTTCTCTATGTGTATTTTTATAATTACTGTTAAACATTGTTGGTTTACTTTCATATGCAAGTTATGAAGTTTAATTAACAATATTTAGTTGTGGGAAAACATTTTTTGAATACCAATTCATCTCCTCCCTCCTAGTATTATCTATTTCTAACAATTGGTATCACTGATTAGTTACTCTAGAGAAGCTTATTAACTTGAGTGAGATCCCTATGGATATGGAATAGTTAAAGAAAAACCTTGAAGAATCTCTTGAATGGATTGACCTTCTTAAAGAAGAAAGAGATAACTTGAAAGATAGGTATGAAGATGCAAAAGTGTATATTGGGAAACTAAAATATGGCAAGGAATAAATTGTGCACAATAGTGACAATTATGAAGTAGGAAATCTCAAGAAATAAAATAAGATCATGAAACATGAATTAAAAATATTTGAACTTAAGTTGAGTCTTAAGAAAGATGGTAGTAAGAGTGAACCTAATTTGAAATATGAGAATGCAGTCCTTAGATCTCAATTAAGTAACATGTGAATTATATTCTATTATGATTGATCATGTAGAATTATAAAAGTACAATATCATAGTGAAAAGAGAATTGGCACAAACTAAGCAATAGTTGGAGATACTTTAGGGTAAACCCACAATAATGGGTTCCACTTTAGTGGGATGAACAAAAATGAAAAAAAATTGCAAAATGCAAAATTGAGTTTATCATATGTTTGCAGTGAACATACTTAATATGTTTGCTACGAACATATTTATAAACCATGTTTGCATTGAACATATTTAAAATAATTACGTATGTTCACAGTGAACATACATAATAAATATGTCCACTACGAACATATGAGACGTTGACTTCCAACATTTTAAAATGCTATTTTTACCCATCTTTTTCAATTTTTATGGCATTCACTATTCAAGCAAGCGTTGGAGCAAACATGTGCCTTCTGTCAGCGTTGCCTTGTCATTTTCATTCAGATTCTCATCTTCAGGTATGTCTATATATTATTATTTTAATGTTTTTAAAGCATTTTTTAATGTTTTCAAAGCATTTTTTAATGTTAATTTATGTTAAACTTAATTATACTAATTTAGAAAATATTAGAAAAAAAATTAGAAAAATATTATATAAAAACATTAGAAAACAAATTTAGAAAACATTAGAAAAAAAATTATAAAAATCATTTAAAAAAATTTAGAAAACATTAGAAAAAATATTAGAAAAACATTAGAAAGTTTATAATAATATAAATTTTAGAAAACAAATTTAGAAAAAACATTAGAAATTTTATAATAATATAAATCTTAGAAAAAAAATTTCAAAAAACATTAGAAAATTTATAATAATATAAAATTTAGAAAAAAAAAATTAGAAAAAAAATTTAATTTTTTTTTAGAAAACATTAGAAAAATATTAGAAAATTTATAATAATATAAATTTTAGAAAAAAAATCTACAAAAAAAATTAGAAAAACATTAGAAAATTTATAATAATATAAAATTTAGAAAAAAAATTTAGAAAAAAATTAGGAAAAACATTAGAAAATTTATAATAATATAAAATTTAGAAATTGTTTTTAGGAAAACATTAGAAAAAACATTAGAAAAACATTTTAAAAAATTAGAAAATTTATAATAATATAGCATTAGAAAAACAAATTTAGAAAAATATTAGAAAAAACATTACATTTAAATATTAGAAAAACATTAGAAAATATATTTTTAAAAAAATAGTTTAGAATTTTATATTAGAAAACTATGAGAAAATAAATTAGGATTTAAAAATTAGAAAATATTAGAAAAAACATTAGAAAATATTTTTAAAAACATTAGTCTTGAAAATTAGAAAACATTAGAAAAATATTTAAAAATATTAAAAAAATAATAGTGTAGAAAATAAAATTTAGAAAAATATTTTCAATATTCATATAAATTTAGTAATGTTAATATACATGTTATTGATTATTTAATACATCTTAATCTTTTATGTTTACGTATATTTTTTATTCATATTTTTGTAAATGTTATTCATCTTTATTCACGTTAATCTAAACTATGTAATTAACTATATTTAATGACATACATCTTAAGGGGAGATCCTAAATTATACATAAGAATGTAGATTAATGTATATTTTATTTCATAAATGTACATGTAAATATGTTCATGTTAAATGTAGACACATGTATGTTTTCAATATTCATGTTTATGTATATGTTATTATTTTTAATGCCTTAATCTAAGTATATAATTAACTATATAATTCAATGACATGTCTTAAGGGGAGATCCTAAATTATACATATATAAGAATGTAGATTAATTTGCATAGGTAAGAATATAACATACATACATACATAAGAACATATAAAGAACATGTATGACCTAAAGAGTACATGTTACAACATTTAATTAAAAAATTAATTATAAGAACATAACTTGATTATATAAAAACATAAATAATGTACATCATATAAGAACATGTAAAGATTATATATATGTATAAATACATAACAACATTAACTTGATCATAAGAAAACATAAACAATATGTCTAGACATAACCCTAAAACTAACTATAACCAGGCTAAAAGATAACTCTAACCATGTAACCCTTTAACCTGAACTCAAACTCTAACCCTAATTTCTAACCCTAACTTGAAAATTGAAACCCTAATTTCTAATGCTAACCTTAGAATTTCAAACTCCTACATATTTGTACACTTTCTTAAGACCCGTTATTTATACATGTCCAAAATAACTTAAAGCTCAAAAAAAGAGAGTAGTACCTAGATCTACTTCTATTAAATATGTTAACAAAAAAAAGAGCAGTACCTAGATCTACTTCTATTAAATATGTTAACAAAGAGAAGGAAGATACTATACAAGAAGTTCATGCGAGGTTCACAACATTGTCTATTCCATTTTAATTCTTTTTTATCTACCTAGAACTTAGTCATCACCATCATACCCATGGCTCTGAATGATCTAATTGTTTAAAGTTACTAGTGTTATGTTGCCCCTAGAAAAATAATAGCCAAAATGGAGCATGCACATGAGTTGTATTTGATATACCTGATCATTGACCCAAGACCATAATTCATAATTCCTTACTGTAAGTTTCTTCAATCCTCAACTAGATTAAATAAACATGCTTTGATACCTTGAATGAGAGAGTTGATCTTTAGTTGCTTAGATTTGAAGCACAAGAAGCAATCATGAAGGTTAGGTTCTAATCTTGTGGCTTATTATTCAATTTTCTAAGGTTCAACTACATCATCCTCTCTCACATAGTAATGGATAAATTTTAAAGTCTCTTTATCTTGGGGCATTTACAAATTGATCTACTATCAAATGTTCTCTTATTGCTCAAGGGTTAGAGTGAATCCATCTATCTCTCCAGATCAATGAAGAACAAGGGAAAATATGTGATATTAAATTTTTAGTTTTGAGGATAACATTCAATTTATTTCTCTTCTTTGTCATTGGTCATTATGGAATTTTTAGTCTAGCCCAATTTAGCTAAGGTTGCAAATGAGGGATCCCATCTTAGATGAAGATATCATATTGACATGAATAGTCCTAATCCACCAGCTCAATATCTTGTTAGGGGTACAATTCCCATGGGTATACTACCCAACAAGCATTTGAGTACTAATTCACATAGATATGAACTCTTTAAACAATGTCAACTTGAAGTTTTAAATATGCACTTGCTCACATTGAATTTCTTAAGGCATAAGGACCAAAATCATAAAAGCCAAGAGGTTGTTTGAACCTTAGTAGAAACATTAATAAAAAATTATTTAGCCATCATATTAGACCTTGGACAACATATCTTGTGATAAAAGATCAATTAAGATTCATGTAAATGACTTAAAAACTATTTTGGATAAAAGCTTGAAAATAAGGGATTAAAAAAGGTGTCAAAAGTTGACTTTTTTTCCCTCAAGATAACCTAAACTTGAACATCTATATGAAAATTTGGACATATGGTTAAAATTAGTATGATAAAAAATTGAGTGCACATGCATTTTTTATTTCATAAATCTAAATTATAATACATCTTTAATCAAATGATACTATTTTCACTTATTTGAAAACAACACACATTAAAATACATTATTATATTATGACATTGTGTTATTTCTATTTAAGGAAAATATAGAAAATCTAGCTAATTTAACACATTTATAATTAATAATAAGTAAATATATTATCACTTTCTTATTATATGATTGAAAGTTTGTTTTGAATAAATTATTGTTAAATGAAATATAGAAAATCTAAGTTTACTTATATTATTTACTTATTGTATTTACTTATTATTATTTAAAAATGTGTTAAATTAGCTAGATTTTCTATATTTTCCTTATAGAAATAATGTGCAATGTCATAATATATAATAATGTATTTTAAGTGTATAGTAGACTTAGCTAATTTTTAATTAATAATAAGTAAATATATATAGCTAATTTAACACATTTTCATGTTTGGAAGTTTATTTTGAATAAATTATTGTTAAATGAAATATAGAAAATCTTTTCAAAACATGTCATAATATTGATAAACTTAGAAGACATTCTCGTGAGAAATGGATTCATGTGAATCACTACTCTTGAAACATGGGTCAATGAGATTGACTCATAAACTATATGATTAATGCCTTATAGAAATAACACAATGTCATAATATATAATTTAATGTATTTTAATAAAAAACTTGAATTGGTCTCATATAGTTCAATGTTTTGAATTTCACTTCTTAGAAAATTATAAAAACATATTACTTAAATATCTAATAAGATGAACCCTTTATATTTCTTATACAATTAGTAACCAAACTACAAAATAGGAAAACTATGTATATATGTTAGAATTTAACTACTCCAAATATTTGATCTAGGGGATAAAATAAGATCTAATTTATCCTTATATCATGTTCTTATTTTATATATATTTTAATTGATGGTTTATGGACCAATGTGTTCAAATTTATAATTAATTACACATGTTTAGACTAAATTTAGAAGGATTCATATGTTGCCAACCTTTTTGGCACCACATGTGATGTCTCAACAAAATAAATTTACTTAGATTATCACATGAAATTGAGAAATATTTTGAATTGTTCAAACTTTTAAATTTTGCATATTAGCAAGTTTTGATTATCCCTAAATAACTCTAACTCTAGAACTCTAACTCTCATGTATGTATGTATATGTGTTCAATCATATATTTAAATTTTATCAGATCATATGTACATGTTACAGATTATCTAGACATGTGTGATGTACATTGAATTACATGTATAATTTTTAATTAAAAATAATAAATTATGTGTATAGTAGATAGTTTAGCTCTTGATACATTTCTACAGATATGGCTTCACACGATCAGCTTGCTGCAGCTCTTGGTGTGGCAACTGATGCAGTTCCTACTAAGGCACTTGCTGCAGCACCTGATGCGATTCCTATTGCAGCACCTAATGCAATTCCTATTCTGGTTCCTTGTGCAGCTCATCGTGTTGCTCATGGTGGGGCACGTGTTGTAGCTCATGGTGGGGCTCATGGTGTACCTCAAGGTAGGGTTCATCGTGCGGCTCATGTTCCAGCTCTTGGTGTGGCTCCTAGTGTGGCTTCAAGTGGTGTAGGTCCTATCATGGCTCCTAGTGTGGCTCCTATTCTAGGTCAGGCTACACCTATAGCTCCTACTACACCACCTCCATGCATCGATATTGATGCTTTATTTGCATATTCAGAGTAGGAGGTTGCTAGACTACAACATTCTATATTGTCTTTTGATGATGGTCTTTATAGAGACATATGTGCTACTATATGTAGGAGTTTACAAGATCTGATAGGTAGATTTAGAGCTCACCATTAATTTACTCCTGACATATTAGCTTCCATATCTAGGGAGCTTAGGGATGAGATTTCAAGAGATGCGTCTTTTGATGATATCAAGAGGGTGGCCCCCAAAGGCATCATCAAAAGAAATCTCTTTCCAAGATATGAGGCATCACGGGTCAGGGTGAGAGGCTACCGAGTCACATGATGTAGAGATCTTGTTATTGCTAGCATGATCTATCCTTGGTTTTTAGCTACACATAGTTGTTATCCTAATAATGACTAGATACCTCTTTATTTTGCATAGCAGTTGTACACTGAGTTCTATATGGGTCTCAACATCAACTACTTGGACATTCTAGATTATTGCAGATAGGGGCATGGTCAAATCGTAGATCATGACCAGTATCGTAGTGCACATTATCTGCCACCTCCAGATGTTAGACAATTTTTTGGATGGAGACTATCTCCTGTGACTCCAACACATGTGCCTATTGCAAATAGAGTTTTTATTGATTCCCAGAGGGGAGCAATTGACACCATTAGACACATTGCATATGTGGCCACTAGTATCACATCTGATTCTATTGGTCATTATATTCATAGTTGACATCCTCATCCACCTAGTCGACCATATTTAGAGGCATCTAGTAGCACTTAAAGAACCTCCTCTAATGATGCATATCGAGTTGCTAGGCTACCACTACCAAGTGATGTTTGTGGTCTTTCAAGACATCAGACACATGTGGATTTGGCACTGTATTTTTTGGAGGATATGTTGCACATTATCAATTATATTTTTGATACATAGGGGATGCCAATTCAATTAGTGATGGATGTTGCTAGACAGGATTAGAGCCTCGACATAGTTCCACAGAGATAGGCTACCACACCAGTGATAGATGATACACCTCTACATAGCTCATAACATTCGGGACTAGGCTCACAACACTCTATAGTTGACTTGGGCATACAAGTTGGAGATGTACAGATCATAGCTGAGGGTCTTGATGATTTTGGTGAGCAGTTATGAGGCCTATTTGAGATTGATACTAGTTCAAGCTTGGGTATTTCATTTTACATGGACATGTTGTTCTGACCTAACAGCATTGATTCTACACCATTACCTAGCTAGTCACGCAGTCCACTTCACTCAAATTTACTAACAGTTAGACACGGTGCTGAGGGTGGTTCAGTAGGTGTCAAAGTTTCATGCTCAGGTGCATCGATAGATAATACGATGGAGTCTACTGATCATCCTCCACCTCTCGAGACCTAGGTACATATATAATTTATTTTTAATTTTAAATATATGAAATTAAAAAATATGAATTTATTAAAAAATTTAGTTTAGAGATATAGATATTTAATTTAATCTTTAACTATAATAAATCATGTAGGCACAGGTTGCTGAGCACATGGTTACATGTAGTGTTGGTTCAGGGCATCATGTACGTGAGAGAGATGATTCTATTGAGGCACCTGGTAGTGCTCTAGTACTTGAGTTTTAAATAATTTGTTTAAAGTTATTTAAATGTTTCAAACTAGATATATATCTATATATATGAAAGTTTGTATTTAATTTGTATGTACACACATGTATATATATGTTTAGATATAACTCTAATGTATGCATATGTATATATATTTGCAGGGCTCGGTTGATGCACCTCGGCGAGAGGATGTGTAGGAGACTCGATCAAAGGATCATTCTATTCGTATGCGTCTTGAAGGGTCCCTCTAGTAGTAGATCTTTATATATATTTTTTGATGCATTTATATATTGGAGATAGTTTACATACACATATGTGTATTTTAGTACCTTGATGACATACATGTATACATATGTTTCACTATTTATTTGATTATTGATTACTTCAATAGTTAGATGGTCACATGTATATATGACATTTTATATTTTGCAATGTACATCTATTTATTTGAGATTTATAGTTTTCATATGTATGCATTTCAGTTGTAGAGATATAATAGATGTAAATGTTTATTCTTGAGATGTGTATTTTTTTGTATTATAGCTATAGAACATGATCTTGAGACGTGTACATGTATATATACATGTGTTTTTTTTTTTTTTATAGTATTATAGTAGAACATTCTTCATCAATAATATTATAGCTTTTAAACTTTAGATTTTATTGTCATCATTATAAAATAATCAAATCAACTTCTCTAAATATATGTACTTCAATAGTTAAATATTCAAAGAAGCTCCAAATTGATCTATGAACCTAATTAAAAATTTTAAAAGAGAATAATAATTTAAATAGGGTGATTGAATTGAATTAATATAGGTGCTTAATACTACTAAATTAACCCAAATGATTTAGCTTATAAATTTAAAACATTATATTTATTTATAATCATTATATGAAATAAACAATTAGGGGGACTAAAGATACATAAATTTGGTAAATCAATTAGTAGGAATAAAGATGCAAATTTGTTATATCAATTAGTAGGAAGTTAGAAAGATACATATTTCTTAAATTATCAATTACTAACCCGCTAAAGATAAATATTAGTTTTATGTGGATAAAAATATGTTAATTAGGTAAGCCAATACATTATTTTAGAAAACTTTTACAAAATATAATATTTAAAGCCATATTAATTTAAACTAATTTAAACTTTAAGAGTATGACCGTAGATGTAATAAACTAACATCAAAATATATAGTTTTTTAATAAACTAACATTTGGTAACTATGAACTTATAATCTTACAATTTTAAAAATCCATTTAATTCACTTATGAAAATCAATAGTTTGAAAAAAAGTTGATAAATGAATTTAAATTATTAAATTCATCCATGGTATAGTTAATTTATTATTAAATTACATAGTTTTTTAATAAACTAATGATAATTAAGAACTTGTGATCGTATAATTATAAACACATTTAATTTAAGATGAAATTCAATAGTTTGAAAAGAAGTTGATATTTAAGAATTGTAACATATTAAATTATTTTTGATACTTATCTATAGATAATGATTGTGTAAGTTCAAACTAACTTAGCCTATTTATATCAAGTTGTTCAATTATTAAATTCATCCATGGTACAATTAATTTATTATTAAATTATATAATTTTGTAATAAACTAATGATAATTAAGAACTTATGATCGTACAATTAAAAACACATTTAATTCAAGATGAAATTCAATAGTTTGAAAAGAAATTGATATTTAAGAATTGTAACTTGTTAAATTATTTTTGATACATATCTATAGATAATGATTGTGTAAGTTCGAACTAACTTAGCCTATTTATATCAAGTTGTAAAATTATTAAATTCATCCATGGTACAATTAATTTATTATTAAATTATATAGTTTTTTAACAAACTAATGATAATTAAGAACTTATGATTGTACAATTAAAAACACATTTAATTCAAGCTGAAATTTAATAGTTTGAAAAGAAGTTGATATTTAAGAATTGTAACATATTAAATTATTTTTGATACATATCTATAGATAATGATTGTGTAAACTGAACTAACTTAGCCTATTTATATCAAGTTGTTAAATTATTAAATTCATCCATGGTACAATTAATATTATTAATTTATATAGTTTTTAAATAAACTAATGATAACTAAGACTATGATCATACAATTAAAAACACATTTCATCAAAGTTGATATTCAGATTATTATAAAAAAATCTTAGAGGTCTAATCAACCATGATGTACACTTATAACATGTAATATATTTTCATGATCTTCATTGTCTAGTCTCCACTTGTGATGTACATGCTTAAGTTTGACTGGATGTAGACAAAGTCCAGTAGCAATGACCAAGTGGTTGTATTGTAAAACCTTGTTGTCGAGTTGATAATCAACAAAGTGTATTCCATGTTGGACTATTTTGTCTTGCTTCAAATATGTTCCCTCTAACACAACAGAACCTACACCACAAATTTAAGTATTTTAAAATTTGATAGATATAAAGTTGTGTGTGTGTGTGTGTGTGTGTGTGTGTGTGTGTGTGTGTGTGTGTGTGTGTGTGTGTGTGTGTGTGCATACATGTATATGTATAATTCACCTATGGGGAACAACATTCCATCACTTTCTTCAGGGTCATATAACTTTGTCCTCTCTGCAGTACATTGAAATAAATAATAACTGACACCTTCATAATTTCCAGGCTTAGCAATCACTTTAGGGTCATATAAATTTGTCCTCTCTATAGTACATTGCAATAAATAATAATTGACACCTTCATGATTTCCAAGCTCAGCAATCACTACAAAGACAACTCTTGCATAACAAGTATACATGTATATATGTGTACATTATATATAAGACAATTGAAATTGATAATTAAATAACAAGTTGAGATTAATTTTTATGATACTCACCCACTTTTACCAATCCAAAGATATGATTATAATCATCATAAATCAATGGAATATCATCAAAAAATTTATCACCTTTTTCAAATGTATTGGTAACATCAAGTGGTACTAAAATCCATGCACTTGTATATCCAAGTGTTTGATTGATGCATTCTTGATAGTCTTCATCAATGCAACTATCAAAAAAACATGAGTATTCTCTTGTCTTCAATGTCCAATTGCAATTATCTATACTCATGACTAAATGTAAGGAACGTGTCTTTTCTATCCTCTTGCAACCATGCATGTTTTTTCTATTAACACCTGAAAGTTCATTAAATTGAAAATATGGACAAATTAAATTTAAACTTCAACAAATTGAAAAATAAAACTTAACAATAAAATTTTATAACTTAATTGCATAAAATTTAAATAGATGTACACATCCATACCTGTTATCTCCCAAAAGACTCTATATGGTACCTGTCGACTTGTTGTTGATGATGTCTCGACCTCATCTAATGCAAAATATTTCTTACACCATTTAACAACATCATGTGCATCATTTACACAAACTCCCTGATAATTTATTTGATACTTTCATAAAGCACATTTGATGTAAGCTCCAACACGATCATGTTCACCTTTTCCATGACCACTCTTGAAGAAATTCCATATGTGTTTTATATTCTCATTGCGATGATATCTACACAATGCATAAAATGGTCTAGATGATTTGAATTGTGTGGTCCATCCATCAAACCAAACATAAAGTTTATCAACATTTATGTTTCTTTCTTTCAAATAAGAAAAAAAATATTGAATCAATTTCTACATAGTGAATGTCATGTTCTTTATCATCACTTATATAAAAATGATATTCCTTTTTAATTACCTGTGCTTGAACTATACTCTGAACACCATCCAAATATAACTGTGCATGTCTATAACAAACATGTACCATAATAGTGACCTGGTTAGAAAAGAAATAATGTCATTGAATTGCTTTCTGATGAAAAAAAAAATGGTTCTCTGCAAAATCAACAACTGATACAATCGTTCCAAGTGGGAAATTATCTCTCAAAGTTTGAAATTATTATGCTTGCCACTTTGCAAAAAATGTGTGACGAATATAAGGTTGAATCAATTTCTTAAATATGTCCATAAATGTTCAAACAAGTAACTCCTCTTCAATATATTCCAACCTTTTTGTCTTTTTCCCCAACTTTGTTTCATTCTTGACATACTTCTAACTTTTGCAACTCAATTTTCAAAGGAAATAGAGCCAATTCACCACATGTTTCACATAATCCTTTGATGCAATTTATTTGACTAGTTGGATCATCTATGTTGTCACATAAAATGGATGATACAAACTCACTTCTCCTACTAGGAGGAGAAACATGAAAACCATATGTGTCTTCTACAAACTTTCAAAATACCTGATAGTGGAGATCAAACTCAATATGATGACGACAACAATACATTTCAAACACTTTGTTTGACCTCACAAAGTATGACTTCAATTTTTCAAACAATGTTTGCCTAACTTTTACATTAGGATGTTCACTACAAAATGACACATATAACTCATGCTATTTTGTGTCCAACCAATGTTTTGTATGATGTTCATATTAACCAAGTGTAATCCTATGCCTGATAACATCTCTATTATTTGATGAAGGATGAGTGCTATCAATCCAAAATGATATGACTAAATTTTTTAATAACTCTTCAATCCTATCAGAACGAGGTGCTCTACACATGATTGCCCAATTGTCCTCCATAGTACTATCATCCACAATTAATCTTCTCTTAACATATTATCTCATTGACTAAAACCCATTTCAGACAAAATTGAAGATATTTTTTCTATTTTGGGTCATATTCTTATTTACAATAGACATCAACATCAGTTTTCTTGCCACAGACTTATCTTTAGTTCCGGAGTGTTTTCCTATGTTTCTCAAACCTTGTTTAACATTTTCAATCAAATCAATTTGCATGCTAGAAAATCTTTTCTTCTTTGATATTGTGTCTACACCTAACAATTTCAATGCCAGTGAAAGCAACTAAGCTTGTTCAAGTGTTTCAGTGTTATCAAATTGAGTCATAATTTCTCTTATCTTCTTATTCATTGACCTTTTCTTAGAAAAACTTAATGGTTGAACAGTAGCTGCAAGTTTTCTCAATTTATCCACATCCATTTTAAGTAAATGATCTAAATTCTTATGAAAAATACCATTCTTTCTAGATTGGGAAATATTTAATAGTTCATCCATACTAGTTCCTATATTTGATCTTGACCCTTCTCTGACTTCTATTACTAGAATTTCTATAGGGAGCGATCTTGAGCCTTCTCCAACATCCATTGTTTGAGATTTTGCAGGGAAAGATTCTGACCCTTCTCTAACTTATGTTATTTGAACCTCTGTAGGGAGTGATTTTGGGCCTTCTTCAACATTCATTGTTTGATATTCCATAGGGAGTGTTCGTGACCTCTCTCCCATATGCATTTCTTCTACTTCTGTTGAGCCTTCTTTAACATTTCCTTCACCTTGTTAATTCGATGATAATGTGTCATAGTCTTCTGAAGATTTCTTTGTTCTACTTCATCAAATCTCTTCCTTGCATATTTTTTTTTCCTTCCTTTCTTGTTTCCCATTATAAAATAAAATAAAATAAAAAATTTACCCCTTGCCTCAAGATAAATTTCACACAATAACCATATAATTTTTTTTTGTACAGGTTTGCTTGTCACTGTCACTATTTTTAAACTGCTTGTCTGGAGCTGACATTAGTTTTTTAAATTTTTTTACATGTTCACGTGAATGCCATAAACTAGACATGTTCATGCGAACATGTCTTGTTAAATTTTTGGTGGTCGAGAAATTGTAACCTATATGTTTGCAGTGAATAGATGTTCACAGCGAACATATAAAATATGTTCACTATGAATACTATGCTCGCTATGAATGCCCAAAACTAAGAAAATTGTGCCCCCTTTTTTTTCTCTTTTGACACCCATAATTGTAAAAGAATAATCTCCTACTATAAAATAAAAAAATGTCAAAATGTGCTACTCGGAGCAAGCTTTCCAACAACTATAATTGTAAGACATTTTTTAATCATTAAGACTTTCAAATATGAGTTTAACTCATCATAGGTTCATTATCAATTAAACATCAACCGATTTTGACACTTCGAGAAAATTAGTAAATTAGGTCAATTTTTTTTATGAAAAGTATGTAGGAAATAGCTTATTGAGATAGCTTTCTATTCAAAAAAAAAAAGTTTTATGATAAATTGACTTCAAGTTATTTGTGTCAAAATGAATGTATGTTTGAATTATGATTGGTGTCACTTCAAAACTTCATAAACTATACAATATTCAACCAAAATGAACCAAACTAAATGCATCCTCTAGATATTGATATTACAAATCTAACTCTAAAAGAATTACTTCATTATCATTTCTAGAAAAAAAGTTATTGAATTTTATTATGAACCACTTTTTGGAGGAGAAGACAAATTGACATAATTTATTTATTTATTTTTAGATTAAAAAATATGGTTACAAAGTAGGAATAGTGTAATAAAAATCACTAGTTTATGTCATCTTGAAATTATTTATAGTTTTAGAGATATAATCACTCAAATGTGAGGTTTGTTGCAAAAATATTGATTTCAGTGTCAAAATTGGTCAAAAAGTGGAACCCATTATTGTGGGATCACCCTTTATTCAAGTGGTGAGAAGAGTGATGAAAATATATTTCACCAAAGACCTTCTTATGATAAGATAGGAATTGGATAGCTTATTGGTGACAAATAATCCAAGAATGTTGAAATTAGAAAAGAACTAGATCCATTTGTTGAATCCCCTAAAGAATCTATTGTGAGAAAGGTAGAATCAAGCACAACTATTCAAGTATCAAAAGAGATTGAATTATTTGATTTGTCAGTGAAACATGATGAACTTGAGAAAAAAAATAAAGTTGATAAACCTAAGAAAGATGAACCACCCAAGGAAGTGAGACATGAGTTTAAAGGTTGATGTTTCATATGTAATGAAGTTGGTCATATGAAAAGTGATTTCATAGGTAAGTCTTTTAAACCTATGACTAATTTCTATTGTTATAATTTTCATGGTTATGGACATAAATCAATAGATTGTAAGATTCCTAAGTTTGATGGCAATAATGCAAATAGTAAAATGTTTAGGAACACTAAACCTAGATGTAATGTGAGAGAGAGATCATAGAGAAGATCTAATGATGGAGGGAGATTAGATGGAGAAAAATAATAATTTGTGTGTTACAAGTATAACAATCCTAGACACATTGCATGGAATTATAGAGCACCTAATAGTTAGACTGGAACCAATCAGAGAAGGAATGCACCTGTATGTTAGTTATGTAATAACTTTGGACATACAACAAGATACTACAAAATGGATAGAAGGAAACACAATAGAAATGATATAATGAATGGAAATGGCAATGATAGAAAATAGAAGGGAGCAATCAAGGAACATGTTGATGAATTCAAGGAGGTATTTGTGAAAGCCTATAATCCAAAAAGTTCTTATACAGTTTTGGAGGAATAATATTTTGATCCATTTGATGGGAAATTGAAGCCGGCAATTATTTGTGACTCATCCAATTTGAATTGAGTAGTTGTAGCAGAGAGAAAACATCAATTGGTTAGAAATGATGGTAGAGAAAGGATTGGAAGTTGTGAAATTAACAAAAGGTAGAAGATATAGAAATAAATCTATGGTCAAGTGCGCAATAAAATATATGGTCTTAGGAATATTTGAGAAAGAAAACAAAGTTACTGGTAAATAAAGATAGTTTGTGAATTTTTTGTAGATACACATTTAATATGTAGTGAGATTTGAAATGATTTAAGGATCACAAACAATATTGTGAGTACCATTTTATCATGCAAAGTGTCTAAAGAGAATTGAAAAGTGATTTGACATCAATTTGGAGTGCAAAAAATAACTCTTGAAGTGTGAAGTTACAGAAGCCCTAAAATACAATTTTTAGGTATTTTATGGAGCTCAAATTAAGTTTTTAGTGCAAACAATTAGAGATAAAATAGATAGATAGTTAGTGTATGATGTTAGTGAAAGACAAAGATATGTATTTAAGAAATATACATTCACTTCTCTTGTGGATGATACATTAGGTGCATTTTTGAAAGTCCCACATAATGTACTTCATGTAGAAGATATTAGAATTTATATCCACTAAAAAATTAAGAGTACAAAAGATGAGGATATACACACAAACTTAGGAGTCATGTGTAATAATGACCTAACCTTGAAGTTTGATTATGCAAACTTGAACAAGTTGAACCTAGTGAAGTATATGTTCTATACTAAGTTTGATAATCATGAATGGACCCAAATTATTCTAATTAGGGTACATGATGAAATGTTTTGGTTAGGAGATACACATGTCACAATTGATAATAACATAATTAACAAGGTCGCAGGATTAAGTAATGAGGGTTGCAATCTTGTAAGTTAAAAGAATGTAAGGAAGATGGTTGAAACAATCTAAATACACAATTTGTTGTAAGAAACATGAATGTTGATACAATTTAGGACAAAGGAGTAAAGTTATTGAGTATGATCTTAGGATAAAAGTTTAACCATGGTTCAAGGGTTAACTCAATACTAGCTGGATTCTTACACATAACTTACATAATGATAGTCTAGTGAAGGAAAATGAATCTATGTTAGATAATTAGATTACAATTGTTGGATAATATTATGAAATTGAAGAAGCCCAAGAATGTAGTATAAGTAAAGATCTTATCTTGTGCAAATAAGTGTGTTAGATATGAAAATTGTATGAGATGTGAACAATTATACAAATAGCTTGAAAGATATGCGAGCCTTATGTGATGCAAGATCTGATGTATGACCAGAGAAAGTATGAGTTATGTCAATGAAAAATTATTATATGTATATCTATTATTGTGAAGAACTTTATTGTATAAATGCATGTTAGGGAAATGGTCTCTTCTTACATAAATTGTATTTGATCTACCAACTCCTAATAGGGTTGAATAAACTCCAAATAGGGTTGAGGCTTCTAACAAGGCCTATTCCTCTAACAAGGACTTGAGACACTATATGTACTTCATAGACTCCTAATAGGGTCAATATCCTTAACATGATATTTTTGTTTAGTGAATAATCTTGTGGGAATCATGTCCACTGGGATTTTCCCTTGGCCAACATTTCCCTAGTTAACAAATAATGGTGTTATGAGGTCTTTATGTGTATGGTTGTATTTATTGTTCAACGTTGTTGTTTTACTTTCATATGCAAGTTATAAAGTAACTAACATTATTTAGTTGTGGGAAAAAATTTGTAGAATACTGGTTCACCCCCAACCCCCCTCTCAATATTATCTATTTGTAACATTAACAAAACCTAGTATTAGACATCCAAGTAGTTAGTAACTAAGGTATATCTCTATAAGAAAAAGGTCCAAATGATATAAACCTACCAACCATGGTTTGCATTGCTAAGTATCAACATGGAACAATCCCCAATACTAGTTGCATTCTTAAACCAAAAAACAAGAATATAGAACCTAGGTGAGCCCTTTAAAACTAAAAAACACTAATCTGTCACAAGAGGAATATAAATAAAAAGGGGAGAATAATCACTATTAGAAGGCCTAAAAACTAACCTCGGGCAATAGAAAGCCTATTTTTTCTTCACCCATAGATCCATAGGTCCATGGCTAATAGAACCACAAGTTTAGTTCAACTTTCCCAAATATCTTCAAACACCCCTCCCCCCCTTCCCCCTGACCCTCCACAAAGTCCATTCCCACCTTAATAGAGAAAGGGACCTCCTAAATAATAGAAGGGGGAGTAAATACCCTAAGATCAATGCTAAATAGTTTACTCAATCTCCTAGTCAAGATCTTGAAGGTATTGACCAAAAAATTCCAAGTGACCCACAAAAGAAGATTAGAAAATATAGTCCTCCTAGCATAACTTCCTTCCACCTTAAGAAAAAGGAATCCCACCTCAATAGGAAGAATGAGAAGGAAGAGTAACCCCAAGAAAACCTTCTACTAAAACCAAGTTCCACATTCTTATCATCAACCAAATGAGGAGTATTGTTCAACTCATTGTTAGAATTGACCACACAACCTATCACCACATCAATAGATGATATCTCCACCTCAATAAGAGGTGTGCATAATGAAAATAATAAGAACTAGTCCTCAAACCAAAATTCCATATGAAGGTGCCTTTGAAATTGAAGGTGATAGTTCATCACTATAGAAATAATAACCACCTGGTTGCAAGAAAAAGAGCCTAATAAGGAGACTACGAAATATGCATGGCACAACCACCCTAGATCTTAATAATTGAGAAACAACACATCCTTTGATGTGTTAAGGAGAGGCATAAAATTAGTGTCCCAATCTCACAAGAAGTGAGGCTACAATCATTACTTAGACCCAAAACACTAGAGGAGCCACCAAGAGTAACCATGTGAAGAAAAAAATTGGCTATCCAAAGAAAAATAGAGGGGTAAAAGCACAAACCCATGTCACCCTTTTGTAAAGGAAAAGGCTAACAAAAGTATTTAAGTGTTCACTTTCAATGGCATAAAAAGTATTATTATTTAGAATTTGAAAATGATGTAAACTAATGAAATGTGTAGAAATGGATGAAGTTTAGGATTATAATTTTTAATAATTATTTTGAATAATAATTGATATATTTTCCTAATTTTTATAGATAATTTTTTAGTTGTTGAAAAATGCTAAAAATTATGAGTTTAGTTCCCACCACAAAACTATATGGAAATAAATGTATATCTATTTGAACTTAGACTATGTTATAGATAACATATATCTCTAGAACAAAAAAAAAAAAAGACTTTAAAACTATATTTTCTCTTTTATAATGATTCAAATATCAAATCACCTAAAATCAATAGTTTTCATCTTCCATCATAATTTTCAAAACAAATCTATTCTAACTAGAAGGAAAATTATATATTTTGAAAGAGGACTCTCTCTTTGAGAACATCATTAAATTTTAAATTTTTTTAATATGATTTAATATTTATTTTCTTTCTCAAAGTCAATTTTTTTTAGTGTTAAAATATGTGCTTGTAGAATTTTATAATTATAATATACTATATCTAGTTAAAACACTATAAACTCTATATGAAAATATTCTTGACTTTGAGATCTATAAAATGGTATTTATATTTTACTAAAAAACATCATAAAAAAATAGTAAGAGTTATTGAAACACAAATTTTCTAAAATAATTTTATTTCTCTAGTAATTGGATACAAACTAGTATAAAACATGCATTTGATAGACATTTCCAATTGGAAAAGTGTGAGACCATATATAACTTAGCTATAATGAATTTATCTAGATAATATGTTTGAACAAAATTGGCTTTTGGATACAAATACTGATATTCAGTTGTTCAGATAAGTCAGCCTGAAAGGTGACATAGCTTTGGACTTTACCCAAAAACATCAAGAAATAAAGCTACCTCAATAAGGCTATTAGGGGAAAGACCCTGCACTAAGATGAGTTTCCAACTATCAATGTCATCAATAATGGAAATCCTAGAAACAAAACCTCTCCCCCAAATATCACACTAGCACTCCAAAGGATTGAGGTCCTCGAGACAAATTGTAAAACACCCATTTGTAATCACAACCCCAAGAAGAGAATTCATGTCACCATAATCAAAAGAAACCCTCTTCTACCCCTGAGATACACTATCAAAGTTAGCTAGGGGGCACCTAATCCAAAATTGGGATAGAAAAACACCCCTTAGCCAAGATATGCCATTTTAGGACATCCACCAATCCATAGACCATGACCTAAAGCATCTGATGGAAAATCTACTCTTCTTCCCTTTGAATCAAGAACCCATCTACACAAAAACATGACGCAATAGCACAAACCCATTAGAGGGAGAGGAAAGCACCAAAGAAGAAACATCAAATTCTATCCATCAGGGTCTTCACTCTTTGAGTCCCTCTTCCATCATCTGGTTCATCCATACATGAAACCCTAGTGTCTCCTCTCATTCATCCTATTTTTATGGTTAGGTCTCATTTTGGTTGAATTTTTGTTTATTGGTATTAGAGCATGATACTATGTAGAGGCTAAGTATTTGGTTTAGTAGGAGTTGGATTTAATGATTCATAGATTGTAAAGATAGTATTATCAAGTGTCTTATCATTATGTTTGTAACTTCTATTAATCATGATTTTGAGTACTGTAACAAAGTATCTTTTGGTATGTTACAACTTAGTAGTAAAGTATTCCTATTGATTAGTGTTAATGACAAGTTTGGATTTTGATTTTATCATTATAGTGTTCCACATTGATAAAGGATATTAAAATTTCTATGTTGGTAACATGTGGGTGTTCTTCATGGAATGACATGTTGTGATTCTCTTTGTTGCATTAGTAATGGGGCAACATGTTCACGATTCAATATTTGGGTCCTATCTAAGTATTAATTGACCTAATTTTAGGTCACATTAGTGTTATGGCATATTATTATGTACTAGGTTGGATATTTTAATGGTAGATGTCTTCTCCTTGTAATTGGTATAAATGAGAGAATATTTTGTAATAGATAGGGTGTAACATGTTTATAAAATATGAAGGGATGATATAACCAAGGTGATGCAAATTTTTCTTTATTGGAACTATATAGCGCTAGTCCATATATTATTTCAAGGTTCATTTATAATGAGCAACTTGTCTGTATTTTTGTAATTGAGATGAGGTCAATGACCCTAACTAAGAGAAAAATCTAAGATTATATTGTGAGTATTTTTCTCTTATTAGTGTGCCTATAGATTGGATTGTAAGCCTATGGGTGTAAACACACCTTTTTTCTCCATTGTATGATCTCAACTAGATGGTACCTTTAGTAGAGTACATCTTCTTATGGGTTAAACTCTCATAAAGATTTTCCATAGTGGGTTTCCTCATGAATAAATCTTACGATTTTGTATTATATATTATAGATCTTTCCTTTTCTATTTATATTGTCATATTTGTATAGGCATGTGATGTTTTGAGTAATACCTTGTACAACCACTTCATCCATGCCTACTTGTGTTTGCCTACTTTTGGTGTAATAATACAAAGTTATCATATGTTCTCACCTTTTAGATCCATTGGTAGTGTGTTGAACTATAAAATTCAAACCATCTTTTTTTTTTTTTAGGTTGACATGCTTTGTTTCTAGGTTAACATAACATGTCTTTATTATATGTATATATAGGACATCTTTCAAGATCCAAATATAGGTGAGAGAGTAAAAATTTCAAAGTTGGTATCATGTGAACATGATAATGTAAGTGAATACTTAGTGAGAAAGTGTTTAGCTAGAAATAAGTTATGTTAATGGTGATTAAGAAATTCATGTGAAGGATTGCATCAATTTTTGGAGAAGCTTGGTATGCCGACAAAAGATATCTAAATAAATTTTTTGCATCTATTTTTAGAAGAGGCTCTTGTGCTAGTAGAAGATCCCTAATTAAAAGATATGCATTTTATTTTAGTTGTGCTAGCTCTTCTTCTAGAACATAGGGAAATATTTTGAGCAAATTTCAAATCTGCATTTTACCCTAAGTGTCAAATAGCGACAGGAGGCCCTGTTTGCTAGTGAATATCTCGCACCTAGAAATGTGTCATCACTTGCCACTTTGGGAGTGTTTAGTGTCCATACCTAAGAACCTATGTTTCATATTTTGAGTTGATTCAAGTTCATTTGATTAGGTTTTGAATCCCTCAAAGTTGGTCAGTTACTATTTTCACGCTTTTGCACTTTGCACATAATTCTAGGAAGCCCTGTTTGACATGTTATAACTTTTGACCAGTTGACCAAAATATTGAAATTCCTTTTGAATTGCATTTTAGAGGTCAAATACTTGTTATGATTCAATTTTTAAGTCTTGATGAATCTGTTTGATTAGTTTTCAAATGCGAATCCAAACACAATTTCTATCCTTTTAGTGGTCTCAGTATTTGTAGATTTGTTGGAACCCTTGTTTGTGATGTTATAACTCAAGACCCATGATTGGTGAGATCAAATGGATTGTACCATTGTGTTGTACTCTAAAAATTCTTTAAGTGTGTCAATTTTCCAGTCATGACGAATCTATATGCACACTTTCCCAGGTCAATTCCATTTGCAAAATTCACTTTTCTGCCATTCTTTCAATCTGCAAAATCTAAGTAGCCTATTTTGACCACTTGCCATTTGCATCCTATTTTTTGTCAGGAGCCCAAATTTTAGATTTATAATCTCCTCGTGACATAGAACCAATTCCCAGTTTTCATCTTTCCAAGTGTCAATTTACCCAGTTTTCAAAGCCAAATCCTAACCCAGTTTATTTCCTTCTGACGTGTTTACTTACAGGTAATTTTGAAGGGGCGACTTTGACGGTCAATATCTTTTGACCCTAAATTTTTCATGAGACAACATCTGACAGGGTGAAAGTATTTAGAGCAAAGATTCAGTATGCCAATTTTCAGAGCCTGGCCAATTGTCCAAGTCAATTTTTAAAGGTAGTTAATAGACCTCCTAGCATGAAATTCATAGTTTAATAGGAAGTGGTAAAATGAGTTTCAAATTGATTGTTCAATAGTCGAATTTGATGTGAATCAATATTAGGTCACCAGTGGATTAGTTTGATGGTTCAGTTGTTTGAAAGCAAAAGTTTTTTAGTCTGACCCACTACTGGCCTAGCTAAATTACATCAGATTGACATGAATAATGAAGTTTTTACAATGGATTAAGGAGAAGGCTTTTGGACTAGTCTTGTTTCAATTTGTCTTCCAAGCTCTAGAAATATCAAGAAGGTTTTGATACATTAAATATCAACAAACTGGTAGCTATTCAATAGATTTATGATGTTAACCAGTCCTTTGGTCAAAAATCAAGAGCACCATGATATATTGCATTGTAGTTTCTGTGGAAATTCTTCATGCGATGCTAAAATTCATGGAATATAGGGTTATTATTTCATTCCCATGCGTAGCTCAATTAATTTTGATGTGGCCAATTTCACCTTGAGGAGAGAAAGCAAGGACAGTCCATCGTCAAATTTGTCTGTTAAATCTCCCATCAAGGAAGAATGCAAAAAGAAATGACACTAAAAGAAGAGCTCCACATGCCGGATGAAGAGTGAAGCTGCCATGTCAACATGGACTCAGCTAGAATCACGGTACAAATAGTTACCAAATCTAAGAACGAGAGAGCTTTAGTCTTCAAGAGCTACTAATGTAAAGCTGAAGTCTATTTCAAAGGAATTTTTAGATGGAGACGAAGAAATGGATATGCCCAAGAAATTGCTCGAAATTAAAGAAAATGAATAGGCGGTGAATTAAAAAGAAACATAATAGTAAGTGAGAGGACGTTGAGAGGACGTAGGTGTGTCTTTTGTTTCTTCATCCCTCGTGATCCATATGATATGATGATGGCTTGTCTTTACATAATGTTGATCTACATGATATGGCCATGACCCATCTTTGTGAATATATGATATGGAAATGACTCCCCTAGATTGCATATAGTCATTTACAAGCAATGCATCAAGCAAAGTCAAAATCAAAGGAAGACAATCTGCCAAGCAAGACTACCCATGCCATGATAAAATGAAGAATCTGCCAATGTGTTAATGAAATAGGGAAGCAGTGGCTTGAAAAGGTAACCCATGTCTTTTGGTACCCATGTTCAACAGGAGAACCACAAAAAATGCATAAAGGAACTCTTCACGCTAAAGAGAACACGACATAGAAAAGGAAGAGGAAAGTCTTAATAAAAGAGCAATGCACACATGTTTAAAAAGGGCTTCAGCGGTAAGGAGGGGAGTCTACAGTATGAACACAAGTCCATGCATTGTCAAATGAAGTAGAGCCTCACACATCATACAGGCCAGAGACCCAAGCATTAGATGAAAAGGAGCTAGAACATGCAAATAAGAAGGAGCAATATCCATGTTTTGAAAGGGGGGGCGTTGGATTTAAAACAAATTATTTCCCACAGTTCCAAATCTATTGTGCTTCTTGAAAGAAAGAAAATTAAAAGCAATTCAAACCCATGCAATTCAAAGAGGCAGTGTTTTGAAAAGAACCTGAGCAAGAGGTGAAGAGGTCATGGAATACGCCAATCAAAAGGCAAAACCTACAGATTTTTAAGGGAGCTCTGCCCACACCATCTCCAAGCAACAAGTAGCCACGCCCAAGGAGGAAAGCTACCCAATTTAAAGAGTTTGTGCTGATAATGAGGGGCCACATTTTTAACAGGTAAAGAACTCTGCGCATAGCAGGACCATCCACATCAACAGGAAGCATGAGAAAGCCGCATCAATGAAGGAAGCTATAGGAAAGGTCACAGCATGAGAGTAATGAGAGAAAGTCACGCTGTCAAAGCAAATTCACCCTGTGCAAGGAAAAATAGAGCAACAACACATGTTGAGGGAGCATGCTTTTAAGATGAAGGTGCCAACAAATATAGAAGTCACAGTTTTTTTTAAAAACAAAGGCAGAAATGGCGCAGACACCTTAAAGTGGGGAACCAAGCACTTTGAAGGGAAGGCATCTGCACATTCAAAGAAGATCACGCTAGTATTGAAGCTCCACACTTGAAGTTAGACCGCCCAATGCATTAAAAGAATCCTGCACCAAAAGGAGAGGTGCCAAGAAAAGGAAAGGGGTAGCTAGCATAAAGCAAATGAAAAACCGCTCATAACATATTAAGAAAAAATCAAAACGGCTCCACGTTTTGTGAGGGAGGAGGTCGCAATTAAACGAGGGCTTCCAATAGTAGAGAAATCTCCAAAAAATGGGGTGCCCCAAATAATTAAAAATACAAACACAAGCATTAAAAGGAAACTCCACGCAGGCAAGTAAAAATAATGCCATAGCTAAGAAATGGTGAAACTCGCATTCTGAAAAAGGGGGAAACCATAAAAAAAAAATACGGCAACAGGAAAAGACAAGATAGCAGGGGCATGTGCAATGAGGATCAATAATCCCACATTGCCCATGTTACTTACTTTTTAGATGTTTATATACTTTTGCACATACATTGTATAATGAATTGAAGAGAAAGGCTTTTGAAGCCTTAGCCGCAGGTGGAGCCCACCAGGATGCCCAGTTGGTGCGTAGACTAAACAAAATTTTAGATGAAGATGTAGGCTTATTGATGTGGAATCTGGTGCATGAGATCAAAACACTTGGCAAATCAGATGATTGTAGCTATCTCGCCAAGCAGAAGATGCACGAGAGTTAACATGGCAAGATAGTGACGCTGATGTGGTAGGGATGACATGGTGATGATGTGGAATTCTTAACAAATCACAAGGTGTCATGTGGCATAGATTTTGAGGTAAGGTAATGTGGTGAGTAGGTCTAGAGACGCACTAGATCATGCCACATGGAAAATCTAAGGGTTCTCGTTAACTCACTATAAGAAAGATGTAGGGAAGATAACATGGTGAAGTAGTGAGAAGATGACATGTGGCGTTGATGAGGATGTCCAGTCAAAATGTGACACATGGCACTGCTCAGATTCGAGCCAATCAAAAGATGACACGTATTAAGCATGGTCAAACCAAGTTTGACCCGAATGGAACATATGAGGGAATTTTCAAAGGTTTTAATTTTTTTTTTAAAAATGTTTCTGCTCAAGATCATGTGCACAAGTCAGTTTTTAAATAAAACTATAAATAATTTATATAGTTCAAACTATATAAAGGAGTAAATTTTTGAAATTTTCAAATGCAATGGAAACCAAGAATGAAGATCTAATTTTCAAAATGACATATCTGGGGCATTTTTTGTAAAAAATGGGCACTTCAATATACCGTTGGAACCAAGAGAATCCAAATTTTCCATTTTTCAAGTTAGTTTTTACACAGGTGTTCACCAATTTGAGCTATAAGCCAATTTGTGATTTCCGGGGCATTGGTAGCAGAACATACATTTTTTTTATCATGGAGCATTAGAATTGGTTAGAGGATAGTTCTAAAATCTTGTTGGTATCTGAATGTGGAGAAAATCAACTCTAAGCAATTTTCTTGCATTTTGGAGGTCACTTTGAACTGATTTTCACTTTTTACACCGAGTTCATTTAAACACCAAAATTAGTTACATCCTTTCATCATTAGATTTCTAAGATATTTTGATGCCTTTGAGAGTTAAAATGATGGGGATTTGATTTTTAGTTAGAAGGAGAAGTTAGAAAGAGGTTTTTGATCTTCTTGGGAAGGATTTCTAAAGGGACACATGTCAATTGCAAATTAAATCTAGGAATTGTCTTCTCCATATTTATTCTTTCTTCTTCTCTGAAAGGTTGTTGGCTGGTTTTCTATTTTTTAGTTCTTGGAGCTCTGCTCAGGCTATGAAAGCCACACACCCAATGTTTCTCTGTTGTATTGAACAACAATTAAGTTTTATGTAGTTAGTTCTAGTCTATTTGGTGATTTATGAGTTAATTTCTGTACATTTCATGTATTTGGTTTCAAGGAAAGCAAATTAAGAGCAACAATGGTTTCAAATTCAGTTTGAATCTTGTCTCCTGTTTGTGGATCTGTAATCCTTTCTAGTTTGTGATCAAGGAGCATAGATTGTGTTGCATCTCGTTTAGTGGTTTATGTGATTGAAATATCTTGCAGATGGAAAAAAGAGTCATGTAACTGCTTTGTGTTTATTACAAGGTTTATAGATTTCATGAAAGGATTGTCTGAGTATGAGATTCAAATATGAAGCAGATGTCTATTCACAAGGTGGTAGATAGATCAGGGATCTTCATATAGGAATTATGTTAAAGGTTTCCAAGAGATGTACTATTGTAATTCATTTTAATTACCCAATAGATAAGGCATTGGTCAGAGATAGGATCATTAAGCTATGTTGATTATACTTGGGTCTTGTTGTTATCAACATATTAAATCAATTTTCCCTTTTATATTGAAAGCTATTCAATGTTAACCCACACTTAGCTTGCTAGTTTCATGAGTTATGTTCTTAGCTATTTCATGCTTGTGATTCCTAGTTAAGTATAAAACATTTAGAGGTTTCTATCTGCTTTACATTAGATTCAGTGTATGCTTTGGAAACTGGTACCATATAAAGAATCTATAGGTATACCTGCCTAGGTTTTGTAGAGCCTGAAGTGCAAAAGGAGTGTAGCCTTATAGTTGGCCTAGGTTCTTGGTGAAGTGTGTCCATTATTGGAGATAGCTGCCCATAGATGCATTCACACCTTGCATACTTGGTTTTCTAAACACTATTAAATCAGGAGCCAACAAAATGGTGACTCTGGTGGGGACTGTATTGAATTTGAATGATAGACAAACCTTGAGAATTTAAAAGAGGAGATTCAATACAGCAGAAGAAGTGCATAAAAAAGTTGCAGTAGTAGGTTATCTGATGTGTTTTCTAGGTCTCTTACTCAAATATCATACACCCCAGTTGAGCTTTATTCATGGACATCAGTATGTTGTGAAACTGGATGAAAATTGTGTGCTATGACTATTATAGGTCTATCTTCAATTAGTTTAGTCTTTGCAAGTGTTGTTGAGAAAGTTCAGAGTTAGGAATTGATTTATAAAGTGTAAATTCATTTCAAGATGATAATGATCTACAAGTTCTCCTACATTGAAGGTCTGGTTTAGATTTGTCAAGTGACAAATTATGTTTTATATCTCACAAAGTGTGAGTGGTGACTCTCAAATCTCTGTACTAGTTCTTCCAAGTTGATTTCATTGCAAAATTTTGAAGGATTTTTAGTTGTATGGGTAGATTTGAAATTGTTGATAGATCTTGGAAAGAAAGTTTTAAATTCTTGATACATTTTAAAGTTCTATTTGCAATCTGCTATTATAAGGAATTGAAATGTTAAAAGTGAATCAAAGCAGTGATCTCTTTATCCTCTTGAAAAGAGATGGCAGCTCTACAAAGTTTTGACCAGTGGTGTGAAGGAATTTCGGTCTTGCACCTATGCCAAATCAGCAGATTGAAGTTCAGCATCAGCACTTGAGGTATTTTGGTTTTCATGTTTTCTTTTCATGGAAGTCAAGTGTTAAGAAAAAATGGTTGCCTCTATTAAGTGATTTTCAACACTAGAAAGAAGAGGTAGAAATTTTATTCTAAGATGGAGTCAGATCTTAGATCTAAGATTAGTTTTCCAAATTCTAAGGGTTTAGAAACTGTGAGTAATAACATTGCTGTGTTGAATAGACTAGTTTACAAAAGGATTGCCATTCTTATAAGAATTGAAGTAGGAAGTACTCAAGGTTTAAGTGTCGAACAATGTTATTTAAGGCTTAAATCAGTAATCAGTAAGATGCCTTTTCATTGTAGCCCTAAGGAATCTTCCCTGCCTAGTGTTTTCCTTGATGTTCTAGTACCCGATTCAATCAATTTGCCAACACCTATAAGATTACAAAGGTTTTTACAAATTGAAAGATTCATTGGGGAGATGGAAGATGATGATTATAGATTTCATGTTATGTCTTCTAATGATAATGAGTGTGTTGAAAGTCAAGGTAGTAATGAATACAATGAGTCCGTAAAGCAAGATAATATGTCTTTTGAATGTGAAGAGGTGGATTCAAATGTTAATGAATCAGGTAATAGCAATCAACATGAAAAGGATGGATATAAAAGAGAAGATAAATTTTGTTACAATACATATGAAGTTGAAGAAAGTTGTAACAACAGTAGATCTAGTGATTGCCATGATAAGAAAGAATGTTGTAATAATGTTGATTTTCCATATTGTTACACTAAGGATCTTGTTGTTGTAAGTTCTTCATGTTATCTAGATGATGACCATAGCCGGGAGAAGATTTGTGAGACAATCTTCTTGAGCTCCAATGAAATCTCAGAATTGTTGGCTCGTGAGTTTGAAAAGCATGTAAGTATTTCTAAGGATCTTCATATTTTCTCATAATACTTTCTTATTCAATCAAATCAATTCCCCAAAGTTTGATATGGAAAAAGAGGTAGAATTTGAAGAATCCTTATCAGATTTTGGAGGTGTAGGTGACGGTTCCTCAAATGTCTTTGCACATGACGATTTGTTGGATGTAGAGAATGTTAATGAAGGGAAGTTTAATGTTGTTTCAAATTCTTTATATGTTGATCTTGCTGAACATTATTTTGATGTTTCATATGATGAAAATAAGTACACTGAGTGTTGTCAATCCGAATATTGATTTTCTTTATATGCTGATAAGTCTTGTAAAGATAAGTTCAAGGTTTATTCTGACTTTTAATTAGATGAAGAAAATGATTGTGATCAGCATAATGTAGATCATCACTTCAGAATGAGTTTTCATGCTTGGTAACTAATCAATTGGTTGAAGAATGTGAAGAGGTTTCAGTGAAAGATGAATCTAATTTAGTGAATGATACGACTACAAGTAGGCAACAATCGGATTCCAAATACTCTTTGCATCCGGAGACACAAGGTGAGTTGCAAGTTTTTGGTGTTTGCAACTTGGTCAATGATGTAGATTATGAAGTTTTTGTGTTTCTGATCAGCATGCATGAATTATCGTTGGATTTTGATTCTTAGTTCAGTTGGTGTACTTATGAGCATGCTGATTTGTTTTCTCATAATGAGCATGAGGTAGAGGCTAATGCTAATGTATGTGTGCATTATGAGAATGAAGTAAGTTGTTTCAATTTTCCAAGAAATTTGTTTCAATATGCTAATATGATTGGTGAAACAAGGGAGAATGAGAATCATAGTTTACCTCATGAAGACATAAATAAAAATCAAGTATATGATAGAGGTAAAAGTTTTTGCTAAGCTCGGGGGCAATGTTTGTACATAGTAGTGGTAGTAGTTTCTTACTTTCAATAAAGTTGTTTGAGAAAGTTTTTGAAGTTCAAGTGTGTGGTCTGCTTCCTCCAGAGATCTAAATCCTTGCCATGCCCACAAGGGACATGCATCCTCAGACAGAGCCACTATTGGGACTAAAAATTGCATGGTCAATTTTGAGAACCATTGAAAAAGGCAAGCCCTTAAACGCTTTTAAAATGCATATGTACCTGGTTGTACCTAACTATACCATTAAAGCCCTAAGACATGTTTAATGCTTCTAGCACCTTTCATTTAGTCTGTCTAAGCATTCCATGAAGTTAAAATGTCATTCTGAGTCATTTGGCAAATTCCTATTTTGAGCAAATTTCAAATCTACATTTACCCAAGTGTCAAATAGCGACAAGAGGCCCTATTTTATAGTGAATATCTCGCACCCAGAAATGTGTCATGAATTTCCACTTTGGGAGTGTTTAGAGTCCATACCTGAGAACTTATGTTTCATATTTTGAGTTGTTTCAAGTTCATTTGATTAGGTTTTGAATCCCTCAAAGTTGGTTAGTTACTGTTTTCATGCTTTTGCACTTTGCACATAATTCTGGGAAGCCCTCTTTGACATGTTATAACTTTTGACCAGTTGACCAAAATGTTCAAATTCCTTTTGCATTGCATTGTAGAGGTTAGAGACTTATTATGATTCAATTTTTAAGTCTTGAGGAATCTGTTTGATCAATTTTCAAACGCGAATCCAAACGCAATTACTATCTTTTTACTGGTCTCAATATTTGCAGATTTGTTGGAATCCATGATTGGTGAGATCAAATGGATTGTACCACTATGTTGTACTACAAAAATACTTTAAGCGTGTCAATTTTCCAGGCATGATGAATCTATATGCACACTTTCCCAAGTCAATTCCATTTGCAAAAATCACTTTTCTGCCATTGTTTCAATTTGCAAAATCCAAGTAGCCATTTGCGCCCTGTTTTTCTTCATGAGCCCAAATTGAAAATTTATAATGTCCTCATGACATAGAACCAATGCCCCAATTTTTGTCTTTCCAAGTGTCCATTTACCTAGTTTTCAAAGCCAAATCCAAACCCGATTTATTGCTTTCTGACGTGTTTACTTGCACGTAATTCTAAAGGGGAAACTTTGATGGTTAATATCTTTTGACCCAAAAATTTTCATGAGATGAGATCTAAAAAGGTGAAAGTATGTGGAGTAAAGATTCAGTATGCCAAGAGCCTGGCCAGTTGTCCGGGTCAGTTTTTAAAGGCAGTCAATAGACCTCCTAGCATGAAATTAATAGTTTAACAGGAAGTGGTAAAATGAGTTTCAAATTGATTGTTCAACAGTCAAATTTTATTTGAATCAATATCAGGTCACTAGTAGATTAGTTTGATGGTTCAGTTGTTTGAAACCAAAAGTGTTTTAGTCGGACCCACTACTGGCCTGACTAAATTACATCAGATTGGCAGGAACAATGAGGTTTTTACAATGGATTAAGGAGAAGGCTTTTGGACTGGTCTTGTTTCAATTTGTCTTCCAAGCTCTAGAAATATCAAGAAGGTTTTGATATGTTAAATATCAACAAACTGGTAGCTATTCAAAAAATTTATGATGTTCACCAGTCCTTTGGTCAAGAATCAAGAACACCATGATATATTGCATTGTAGTTTCTGTGGAAATTCTTCATGTGATGCTAAAATTCATGGAATATAGGGTTATTATTTCATTCCCATGCGTAGCTCAATTAATTTTGATGTGGCCAATTTCACCTTGAGGAGAGAAAGCAAGGACAGTCCATCGTCAAATTTGTCTGTTAAATCTCCCATCAAGGTAGCATGCAAAAAGAAATGGCACTGAAAGAAGAGCTCCACATGCCGAATGCAGAGGAAAGCCACCTTGTCAACATGGGCTTAGCTAGAATCATGGTACAAATAGTTACCAAATCTAAGAATAAGAGAGCTTTAGTCTTGAAGAGCTACTAATGTAAAGCTTAAGTCTATTTCTAAGGAATTGTTAGATGGAGATGAAGAAATGGATATGCTCTAGAAATTGCTTGAAATTAAAGAAAATGAATGGGCAGTTAATTAAAAATAAAGTTAATAGTAAACGAGAGGAGGTTGAGAGGACATAGGTGTGTCTTTTTTTTCTTCATCCCTTGTGATCCATATGATATGATGATGGCTTGTTTTTGCATAATGTTGATCTACATGATATGGCCATGACCCATCTTTGTGAATATATGATATGGAAATGACTCCCCTAGATTGCATATAGTCATTTACAAGAAATGCATCAGGAAAAGTCAAAATCAAAGGAAGACAGTCTTCCAGGCAAGACCACCCATGCCATGATAAAATGAAGAATCTGTGGATGTGTTAATGAAATAGGGAAGCATCGGCTTGAAAAGGCAACCCATGTCTTTTGGTGCCCATGTTCAATAGAAGCACCACAAAAAATGCATAAAGGAACTCTTCACACTAAAGAGAACATGACATAGAAAAGGAAGAGGAAATTCTTAATAAAAGAGCAATGCACGCCTGTTTAAAAAGAGCTTCAGCGTTAAGGAGGGGAGTCTATAGTATGAACACAAGTCCTTGCATTGTCAAATGAAGTGGAGCCTCACACATCATACAAGCTAGAGACCCAAGCATCAGATGAAAAGGAACTAGAACATGCAAATAAGAAGGAGCAATATCCATGTTTTGAAAGGGGGGAATTGGATTTTAAAAAAATTATTCCCACACAGTTCCAAATTTGTAGTGCTTGTTGAAAGAAAGAAAATTAAAAGCAATTCAAACCCACGCAATTCAAAGAGGCAGTGTTTTGAAAAGAAGCTGAGCAAGAGGTGGAGAGGTCATGAAATATGCCAATCAAAAGGCAAAACCCACAAATTTTTAAGGGAGCTCTGCCCACGCCATCTCCAAGCAACAAGAAGCCACATTTTTAATAGGTAAAGAACTCCACGCATAGCAGGAAGCATGAGAAAGCCGCATCAGTGAAGGAAGCTGCAGCAAAGGCCATCGCATGAGAGTAATGAGAGAAACCCACGCTGTCAAAGCAAAGTCACCTTGCATAAGGAAAAATAGAGCAACACCACACGTTGAGGGAGCATGCTTTTAAGATGAAGGCACCAGCAAATATAGAAGTCACAATTTTTTTTTAAAAACAAAGGTAGAAATGACACAGAAACCTTAAAGAGGGGAACCAAGCACTTTGAAGGGAAGACATCTGTGCATTCAAAGAACATCATGCCAGTATTGAAGCTCCATGCCTAAAGTTAGTCCACCCAATGCGTTAAAAGGAGCCTGCCTCAAAAGGAGAGGTGTCAAGAAAAGGAAAGGGGCAGCTAGCATAAAGCAAATGAAAAACCGCTCATAACACAGCAAGACAAAATCAAAAGGGCTCCATGTTTTGTGAGGGAGGAGGTCACAGTTAAAGGAGGGCTTCTAATAGTAGAGAAATCTCCAAAAAATGGGGTGCCCCAAGTAATTAAAAATACAAACACAAGCATTAAAAGGCAACTCCACGCAGGCAAGTAAAAATAACGCCATAGCTAAGAAATGGTGAAACTCACATTTTGAAAAGGGGGGAAACCATAAAAAAAAAGTGGCAATAGGTAGAGACAAGATAGAAGGGGCATGCATAATGAGGATCAATAATCCCACATTTCCCATGTTACATTCTTTTTAGATGTTTATATACTTTTGCACATACATTGTATTATGAATTGAAGAGAAACACTTTTGAAGCCTTAGCCGAAGGTGGAGCCTACTAGGATGCCCAGTTGGCATGTAGACTAAACAAAATTATAGATGAATATGCAACCTCGCTAATGTGGAATGTGGTGCATGAGATTGCCACACTTGGCAAATCAGATGATTGTCGCTATCTCACCAAGCGGAAGATGCACGAGAGTTAACATGGTGAGATAGTGACACTGATGTGGTGGGGATGACATGGTGATGATGTGGAGTTCCTGATGAATCACAAGGTGCCATGTGGCATAGATTTTGAGGTAAGGTGATGTGGCGACTAGGTCTAGAGACGCACCAGATCATGCTACGTGGCAGATCTGAGGGTTCTCGCTAACTCACTATAAGAAAGATGTAGGGAAGATAACATGGTGAAGTAGTGAGAAGATGACACATGGCACTAATGAGGATGTCCAGTAAGAATGTGACATGTGGCATTGCTTAGGTTAGAGCCAATCAAAAGATGACACGTGTCAAGCATGGTCAAACCAAGTTTGACCCGAATGGAACATATGAGGGAATTTTCAAAGGTTTTAAAATTTTATTTTTTAAAATATTTTTCCTCAAGATCACGTGCACAAGTTAGTTTTTAAATAAAATTGGAAATTATTTATATAGTTCAAACTATATGAAGGAATAAATTTTTGAAATTTTCAAATGCAATGGAAACCAAGAATGAAGACCTGATTTTCAAAAGGACATATCTAGGGCATTTTTTGTCGAAAATGGGCACTTCAATATACCGTTAGAACTGGGAGAATCCAAATTTTCAATTTTTCTGGTCGGTTTTTACATAGGTGTTCACCAGTTTGAGCTATAAGCTAGTTTGTGATTTCTGGGGCATTGGTAGCAGAACATGCATTTTTGATCATGGAGCATCAGAATTGGTTAGAGGATAGTTCTAAAAGCTTTTCGGGATCTGAATGTGGAGAAAATCAACTCTAAGAAATTTTCTTACATTTTGGAGGTCACTTTGAACTAATTTTCACTTTTTACACTGAGTTCATTTTAAGACCAAAATCAGTTACATCCTTTCATCATCAAATTTCTGAGATATTTTGATGCCTTTGAGAGGTAAAATGATGGGGATTTGATTTTCAGTTAGAAGGAGAAGTTAGAAAGAGGTTTTTGATCTTGTTGGGAAGGATTTCTAAAGGGACACATGTCAATTGTAAATTAAATCCGAAAATTGTCTTCTCCATATTTATTCTTTCTTCTTCTTTGAAAGGTTGTTGGCTGGTTTTCTATTTTTTAGTTCTTGGAGCTGTGCTCAGGCTATGAGAGCCACACACCCAACATTTCTTTGTTGTATTGAATAGCAATTAAGTTTTATGTAGATAGTTCTGGTTTGTTAGGTGATTTAGGAGTTAAATTCTGTACATTTCATGTATTTGGTTTCAAGGAAAGCAAATAAAGAGCAACAATGGTTTCAAATTCAGTTTGAATCTTGTCTCTTGTTTGTGAATCTGTAATCTTTTCTAGTTTGTGATCAAAGAGCATAGATTAGGTTGCATCTTGTTTAGTGGTGTATGTGATTCAAATATCTTGCAGATGGAACAAAGAGTCATGTAATTGCTTGGTGTTTATCATAGGGTTTATAGATTTCATGAAAGGATTGTCTGAGTACGAGATTCAAATATGAAGCAGATGTCTATTTACAAAGTGAAATATAGATCAGGGATCTTGATATAGGAATTATGTCAAAGGTTTCCAAGAGATGTACTATTGTAATTCATTTTAACTACCCGATAGATAAGGAACTAGTCAGAGATAGGATCATTAAGTTATGTTGATTATACTTGGGTCTTGCTGTTATCAACATATTAAATCAATTTTCCCTTTTATGTTGAAAGCTATTCAATGTTAACCCACACTTAGCTTGCTAGTTTCATGAGTTATGTTCTTAGCTATTTCATGCTTGTGATTCCTAGTTAAGTATAGAAGATTTAGGGGTTTCTATCTGCTTTACATTAGATTCAGTGTATGCTTTGAAAACTGGTACCATATAAAGAATCTATAGGTATACTTGCCTAGGTTTTGCAGAGGATGAAGTGCAGAAGGAGTGTAGCCTTATAGTAGGCCCAGGTTCTTGGTGAAGTGTGTTCATTATTGGAGATAGCTGCCCATAGATGCATTCTCGCCTTGCATACTTGGTTGTTTAAACACTGTTAAATTAGGAGCCAACAAGATGCATTCAATATATAAACTAAAAATAAAATGTAAAGTAAATGCATCTAAAACTTGTAATCAAACACACACACAACACCAAATATGATTGCCTTGAAACCCTCCAAATGAAAAGGTAAAACTAGAGTACGGATGATACCCACCAATCTTTACTCCTGCAAGAATAAAGTGTAGACAATTAAGGTTACAATGGTTTGACCATGAAACATGATCTGCCCTATCAAAGGCCTGCCCTATTAAAGGCTTACAAAGACTATGAAGTCTAATCTTGTTAGAGGGTTTTAACACTCTATTAGAAGTGTGCCTGATTAAAGAACTTTAGGTCATTAACTTGGAATGCAACCTTGTTAAAGGACTTGGTAAAGCCTGTTAGGGCGGCTCCACCTAGGAGATTTAACTAAAATATTTTGTTAAGATGTCTTAGTGTAAATCTTTTGATTCAGACTAGCTTGCATGATTAAAGATCAACTCACACAATGTCCTTCTTGATCTTTTATGATTAGATATATCAATGTTGTAACGTTCTCTATCCTTTGTTCTTCACAAACTGATTCTTCAATTCAATCTCACTGCCAAGTCACCTTGAATACTCTACAAAACACATTCAATCATTCACCCCTTGTATACTCTCTTTCTTGTAACTTGATAAAAGGTTTAAGGCTTCACCTTCCTTATAAAGACTTTGGTGGCTTAGGGTTAGGTATGAATCTGTGGCTGAGATTCATACTTTTTTTCACTTAAACCTTCCTATTTTCTAATTGGCTACATGTAATTACATAGGGAATCTACACATAGATTTGTCCTTATCTCTAAAAGATTGAGATCTATCCTTTAGTTGGCTAAAAAATGGTTTACGTAAGTGTTTGTGCCACAACAAACAAGTCTATCAAAACTATGTCACTCGGCATATGAAGTTAGTAATGCTCGGCATATATTTTAATTCTACTTCTAACTCAGCACCTAAATTGCTCGACATCAATTGTTTACTCAACACTTGAATCACTCAACATGGTCTATCTGCTCAGCACCTAAGTGACCTAGCACTCATTGCAATTTGGCATGGTCTAATGTTTACATGTTGTACTTGGCATGCATTACCAGTTCAACATGAACTAAGTAAATGAGTTAAGTGTGTTGACACTCAATTGTCAAAACCAATCTGAGATCAACAATCTCCCCCTTTGACATGAGTGTCAAAAACACTTGAATATACATAATCAATTTAATCTTCTCGTGTATAACATATCCATGACTCAACTTATATACAAAATTTGAAAATTTGAAAATTTTGCAATAACCTATATACCAAAAAATGTATAAATCCACCTAAGTTAATAGGTCTGTTATGTATCCAAAATTTGTTTTCCATTCTGAGTATATTTGTTTCTGTTGATACTCTTTCACTTCAATGCACTTGTACTCTTTATGCTACTGTATTTCTATCTCTTTCATTTCTCCTCCTTTCTTTATTCTCTCCCTTTTTGTTATTTTTTTTTCCTTCTCTCCCCCTTTTAACTATCTCCTTCTTGCACTGTTCCCCCCTGTCTCCTTCTTGCACTATTCTCCCCCTTTTTGACACTTATGTCCAATGGGCTATACACTTACAATGTATTTGTCCAAAAAAGATTTATGGACTTCCATGATGATTTTAAGAGCTGCATCCTAGTTGTCACATGCAACATCTAATGACTTGAGTTAGATAGCTAGCTCTTCTACAAGGTGTACTAGGCCATCTAGAGTAGAAAGATTAAGGTCTTTCTTCAGTAGAGTTTCTACATAAGGGTAAGTGCACCAAGTTGTGGTGCCAAAAGGGGGGTATAAGTGGACAACTTTTTTTTGAAATCAGCAATTTTTGAACTTCAACAAGAATTTGAGATAGTTACACTCAAAATTTTAAAATATGACAAAAACAAAAGTTATAGTTCTAAACTACTATTTTTTTTCAAAATGGTTTAGTTTTAGGTCCTCAAAAAAGGGGGCCACAAAAAGTGGTATTGTATATTCCAAAAAAACATAACATAGTACAAAGTGTACCCCCCCTAAAATTTAAACTTTTTTTTTGAAATTCTTTAATCATTCTAGTGAAAACTTACCTAACACTATGTAGTTTATCCTAGATTTTTTGGGTAATTTTATAATGTGTATTTTCTTTTATGAATTTTTTAATTAGGCACATCCCAAAAATGTGAAATATCTATGTGCTCCCCCTAGAAATGATTGAAAACTAATCTAAAATCAAAACTTCTTTTTTTCAAAGTGTGTAGAATGGAGTCTAGTTTTTGAAAAACTAAGTTGTTGCAAAATTTGATGAACGAGCTAAAATCTATAGCCCAATTAGCACATGTTGGTTTTTGACAAAAAATGGACATACATTCAAAAAAATTATAGATGAAAGGCTTGCAATAGTTCAAATTAAAAATAAATTATATGGTTATATAGCTAACATAGAGACCTACAATGTCATGTAACTTGATTTTATCGATGCTCAACCATGAGGAAACCTAAAGGAGAGCACACAAGAAAAATCAATCATTTTTTGTATGTTTGCAGCAAAACACATCTCAGACTAGTTTGCAAACTCCAAACCTTTGAGTTGGATCCCCAAGGCAAAACCAAACCTTAGGCTTGGTAGGATGCAAAGCTTTGAATAGCACGTGTGCCCTATAGTGTGTGTGCGCTATAGTGCGTATGTGCTATTTAAAGCTTTATAAATTTATTTCTTAATAGTGCATATGCACTTTATAATTTTTTTTTTTGAAAAGTGCGTACACACTATAGCGCACATGTGCTACTTAAAACTTTTTAAATTTATTTCTTAATAGCGCGTATGTGCTTTATAATTTTTTTAAAATTTTAAAAAGCGCGTACGTGCTTTATAATTTTTTTTTAATTTTAAAAAGTGTGTACATGCTATAGTGCCTATGCCCTATAGCACATACGTACTATGGATTGGGATACCCAAGCCATAGCACATGCATTCTATAGTGTATATGCACTTTTCAAAACTAGAAAAAGAAAAAAAGGTGTCATCTTTTTGGCACCACAACTTGGTGCACTTACCCATAACCTAGTTCTTTATGGAGGATTTCTATGTGTGGGGTGAAGAGGCCTAAATATTTGTAAATTTGGCTCTTATCTTAGCCTCTTCTATTGTTAACATAGCTAATTGACTCTTTGATTGAAGCAATGTGTGAAAGTGCTTCTCACTCTAAGCTGGGTTCTGAAGTAGCTATGTACTTGAAATGTTTAGATTCCTCTCTAGGCTCAGAATATGATGTCAAGTCTCTTGGGTGAAGAGTGTGGGGTCACATAATTTGGTGTATAGTGAGAGGATATTCTCAATTACCTTCTTCACATCCTAAACCTTTGTTGCCAGTGGAACTTGAGTCAGTGCTATTTCACCATATATCTTCTCATTGATTTTGCTCTAGAATTTCTTTTCTGACTACTCTAGAAGTTTAGTACTTGTATCAATGTCATTATTATTGGCCTTTTCCACAATTTCTAAATTTTTTTCTAATAGTAGCTTTGTCTCTTCAAGAGTAGGCAAGCTGAATGCATCTAAAAGATGTCTTTAATTTCTTGTAGTGCTTGCTTTTTCCTATATTCTTTCCTAAGCATTTCTTGATGTTTCTTCTTTTCAAATGCTTGTTGCAAAATTCTTATTTGATCTTATAGTCATTGTGTCATAATAAAATTTAGAAATAATTACCTCTTCATCTAAAGTGATATCACCATAGTAGGTTACCTTATAAATTTTTGAAGACCTTAAGCCTAGCGCTAAGATTTGGAGGGGTATAGCTTTTGTGCTCAGCTTCTAAAAGATTTTTGTAAGAGAAGTGCCAGATGTTAGTAGAGTTATCAATGCTTGGATGACCTCTTTTCCTTTTACCTTCAGTATCCTCACTCTCTTTAGATATGCTCTTGTCAATCATAATGATTTGGAGAGCACCTTGTTCTTATGCCTTAAGTACAGATGCATCTATTTGTCTTGTTTTATCTTCCTACTTCTTTTCAATAACAAGCACTTTATCACTTATGCCAACTTTGATATTAGTATCAACCTTAGTAGATATACCTACTATTGCTTGGATTGGAGGTTGTACCTAAGTAACTAAAGGGATAATAGAAGGTGGTTCTTGTGGATTCACCTTATCCCTTGTGATATCATCTACTACCTTTTGGATCTCATCTACACTAATGAATACTAGATTTTCACATAACTTTGCATGTAGTGTAGATTGATCTAATATATTTTTCAAATCATCCATGGTTAAAAGATTGATGTTCTAAGCTGAAACATCAGAGACATCCTTGACAATTATAGTTTATGCAATTACACTTGTGTCATGAGGGGGACTGGCACTCAACATTTGTGTCTTTTGCACACTTTGTTCCTATTGTTGTTGTTCAGCCATTGTCATGTCATCATTTTTATTTTGTGTTTCCTCCTCAACAATATTTTTTTTTTCTTTTTCATCATTATCATCATCAATCCTAACCTCAAAGGGATCCTCTTCTCCTTGTTTTGCAGTAGTTAATCCATAGATCAATTTCCACATTTGAGTGGATTTCTTTACAACATCTTCAATGTTATTTTCAAGAATTCTAAAGGCTCTATACTTTGGTGCAAACCTTCCTCCATATTTCTTATTTTCCTTGGAAATCTGCCCTTTTGTCAATTCTAGCATTACCTAGGCTAATGTTGATTCTCTAATCTACTTTTCCAAATTTAAACAGTAATGCCACTTTTGTTCAACAATGTTGTATAGGCCCTTTGGTATAGTGTTATCAAACTCAAGTGGAGTGTTCTTGAATTTAGACATCATTGCATACACTACTTCTTCCACTTGAATTTTCTTTTCTCTTTCAATTTTCTCAAAATTAATATTCTTTAAACCAGATAAATCTACATTACTTTTTAAATTCTCACATATATTTTCAAGATCAGATTCTAGTTTGTAACTTACCATTTTAAATTGGGTTGTGTCTTTTGATTTGATTCTTTCTTCATCTGAGTCATGTTGTGAAATATATTTTCTTCTTTGTTTCTTTTGCACCTGACCTACTTCTTCTATAGCCTTAATATTTTTATTGGCCTTCTATGTGCTTGCACGTGTGCTAGCTTTGGTGGTGGGAGCTATTAGCTTGGCTAGGCTTGGCTTTGCAATTTTCTTTACCTTAGTCACAGGTTGTACCTTAGCCTTTCTCTTCTTTGGGTCAACTTGTGTGGGTGCTTCCTTGAATCCTTCTTCCTCAACACCTTCCACTTCCTCTTCTTCCTTATCCTCTCCCATGACTTGAGTTAATGCAAGAGGTCCTTGGGTTTGTTCTTGCTCTTCCTCTTCATCTTCTTCCTCACCTGCACCTTCACCAAATTTAGCCTTTAGATTCTTTACTAGCTTATATTTTCTCTTAAGTGTGGAGGTAGCTTTTAACTCAATTTCAATCTTTGATTTCATCACATCATAATTCCAATAGATTTTTGTAGTCTTGTTAACTTCCTCTGCTAGGAGTGTTGTGATTGCTACTAATGCTTCATCAATGTTGATTTCATAACCAAGTGGTCTTAACCATTTGACCCTTGGTATGGCAGCCTATATGAAGATGTAATCAACATTAAATAGAAAACATATATCATTATAGTGTTGCTCAACCTATGAAATAGGTACCCTCATCCTTGGCTTCATTGACTTCTTAAAATCTTCAAAGTAGCTAGTCATCAATGTCTCAAAGTTTTCTCCCATTTGTTTAATATGCGCATTTATTGAAGAAACTAACCTATTTTTTTCCCATCCAACTATACCAAAGGATGGGAATGTATTCTATACATAGAATAATATGCAAACTAGAATTGATTCAAATTTGCACTCTGTACTCTTGGTTTCCCATACAAATCCAAGGTTTTTCATTAGTTGTTGTAGTTGAAGCTTAGCTAGATCAAAAGTATAATCGTTCTTTACAATCTTGTAGCCAACATCTACTGCAATACAAGTTACACTATTCAATCTACTAGATTGATAGAATTTGTGTGAGATTACCCTAATAGAAAAGTCCAGTAGTGGATTAGTCATAATATCAATTGTCATTCCTCTCTTGTTCAATTTTGCCCCAGTATTTTTCTCTATTACCTCTTTAGAGTCACTCCACAGAGTCTTGGGCCGATCTAGGGTTGGGTAGCCAATTACCCTATGAATTATTCTCTTTGATAGCTTAATTGGTCCACCTCCTAGCCATAAGGATCCATCGTAGATTCAACTCAATACAATCTTAATCCATTTAGTTTTTAATATAGTGGGAAAATCTAAGGCGTTCGTCAAACCTTCCCTTTCAACGATTTTGAACTCTTCCTTTAGAACATCATTTTCACATAATCTATCATAGGCTTTTTTGATTTCCATATCTCATATTCCTCCTATCTTATAATTGTGACATTTTCTAACATCTTGTTCATCGTAATAACTTTGGTTGGGATCATTGAAAGTGTGCCAGAGGGATCTTACTTGTACGCTACATCAGGGATGGCCTTGAATAATTGTTGTTTAACCTTGTTACTAACAAGCTAGACATTTAAAACCTCTTTTCCTTGTACGTTCCTCAAACAAGATGCCATTTGACAAACTAGGGATTATTCAAATGTAAACTACGTAGCTTGACTTGTGATAAATACCTTAAAAATCTTGGAAAGATGGTGTGGAATCATCGCTGAGATCTTTGTGAATGTCATGAACAAGTTTTTGGGTTTCCTTCTACTCTTCTTGCTCTTGCTTGAATTTTAAATGATGAAAAATGAGTGAAAAAACCATGTACCCTTTAAAACCTTGCATTTAATGCTTGGTTCCTATATAGTTGTAAACTCAGCATGAACACGATTTTAGATCCACTCGACATCTATTGATATTACCATCACTTGGTAGCTACTATAGACTCAACATCAACTGACTAGTTTGGTAGCTCAAAATCAGCTAGCATTTCACTCAGCATATATAGGAAACATTTCATGCTCAACAACAACATGAAAACTTAAAGATTTAATCTTGAATTTTCAACATCTTGCATCTTCATTTATGCTAATGTAGTCCTTGTATTACTAACTTCTTTTGGAACTGATGTATGATATAATATTTTGAATATCAATCCCTCATACCTCTTATTTTCCTAGTTTGATGAGGTGTGACCACTTGACCTATTAGGTGAAGTGATCCCTACTCCATTTGATGTACTGCAACCATTTTTATTTTTCCATGTCTTGTTCATCTCATCTCTAATGTGTTCAACATTTTCCTCACCTTTTCCTTTGTTAAATTCATAATTGGGTGCCTTTGACATAGTTGGATAATGTTTACTAATGTGACCAGTCTTCAAATAGCTAAAATGTTAGGAATTGATAGATTCAGAACAATATAAGAATAAACAATTAAATGTAGAAACAAAAGAAGAAAGCCATAAGAAGATAGATAACACACATATTTAACATAGTTCACCAAAAACCTAGGCTACATCCACCTACACAGCCATCCAACCTTTCTTATTATCCAATGATTATAGTACAAACCTTTATAGCTCAATACCATCTCAAGAACCACCTATATAATTATACATTGCATTCTATTGATACCTAAACATAAGCTATATTTTATGATATATCTTGCTTAAGGGTTACAATAAGCCTAACTAAATAACTCAAACCCAAAAGAATTATGAAGTATGTATAGTACTTCTCTGATTAATCACCACAAACTAACAATCTCCCACTTGGGGACTCATCAAACTCCACCCTATAAAATAATCTCCCACCTGGAGACTGATCTTGTAGCAATAACATTACCACATGGGCTCCCACTAGATAAAAGCCTTTGCTATATATTATCTCTACAATCATCAGTCAAGAAGCCCAATAGAAGCTGAGCAAGAAACCAACTTCTCCTTCAGGATTACCTTCATGAACATGTCTGTAGAATTATCACTTGTGTGAATCTTTTCAAGCGGTAGTTGGCCATCCTCCAAAATAGATCGTATAAAATGGTACCTGAGCTATATGTGCTTTATCCTTGAATCAAAGGTAGAATTCTTTGCAAGATGAATTGCACTCTAGCTATCATTGTACAATGGGCTATCTTCCTACTTTTGACCCAATTCCTCTAGATAACATTGTAACCAAATCATCTCCTTCCTAGGTTCCATAGCAACTAAATACTTAGCTTTGATGGTTGAAAGTGCATTAACCTTCTGCAATCTAGAAATCCAACTAACTACAGTACCCCCTACAGTAAAAACATACCCTTTAGTACTCCTCCTTGTATTGACATCTCGCGCCAGATCAGAGTCAACAAAACCACTTAGAGAAGAACCATATCCTATGAAACATAATGCCTTTGTAGTATTACCTCTCAAATATTGAAGTATCCATTTGACAACACTCCAATGTTCCATACTTGGATTACTCATACACCTGTTGACAACTCCCACTACATGAGCAATATCTGGCCATGTGCATACCATTGCATACATCAGACTTCTAATGGCTAATGAATATGGGATGTTGGAAATTTAATCTACCTCTTCCTATGCCTTTGGGCACATCTCCTTAGTCAATCTAAAATGACTAGCCAAAGGTGTATTGACTGCTTTTCATCTTACATATTAAATCTTTTCAACACCTTCTTTATACACTCACTTTGGGACAAATTCAAGGTTCTATTTTTCCTATCCCGTGTGATCCTCATACCAAGGATTTTATTAGCAGCACTCAAATCCTTCATAGCAAATGACCTTGCTAATTTCTATTTAAGTTCATTTATTTTTTGCATATTAGACCTAGCAACAAGCATGTCATCAACATAGAGTAATAGAATAATGTAACTCCCATTATCCAATCTCTTAAAATATATACAATGATCAAAATGACATCTATGGTAACCTTGTTCAGCTATGAAACTATCAAATTTTAAATACCATGTTGGGGTACCTACTTTAGGCCATATAAACTCTTCCTTAACCTACACACCAAATTTTCCTTACCCTTGACCTCATATCCCTCTGGTTGCTACATGTAAATTTCCTCCTCCAAATCTCCATGAAGAAAGGTTATTTTCACATCTAGCTATTCAAGATGCAAGTCATCTATAGTAACAAGACTTTGTATAGTTCTAATTGAAGTCATTTTTACAATAGGGGAGAATATTTCATCAAAATCTATACCCTTTTTCTATGCAAAACCTTTTACCACAAGTTTGGCCTTATACCTTTTCTTTCCTCCATCTTCCTCCTTTAGCCTATAAACTGATTTGTTAGGCAAGGCTCTTTTTCCTTCAGTTAAAAGGACTAATTCCCAAGTCTTATTTTTTAATAAGTATTCCATCTCCTCATTCATGCCTAATTTCAACTGTTATTTGGCATCTACCTATATTGCCTCTTTATACTCCTTTGGTTCACCGTAATTAGTCAATAAAATAGAGTATAAAGAAGGAGAAAATCTTTCAGGATGTCTACTCAACTGAGTAGAACATCTAACACTTATAATAGTTTCACCTATGATTTTCCATCACATTTCCTCTCTTAGGATAACACCAAAAACTTCATCAAATTTCAAAGTATTTGAACTAGAGACAGAGTTATTTACAACCATAACCAAGCTATTCCAACTTTCTGGTAAAGAACATAAAATTAAGAGAGCCCTAACCTCTTCATTGAATGAAATTTTTATGGATTGCAATTGACTGGTGAATGTGTTAAAATCATTTTTATGATTCTTTATATATCCTCCCTCACCCATTTTCATATTAAATAAATGCTTCATAAGAAATACCTTATTTGAATATGAGGGTTTCTCATATAACTTAGCCAGTGTCTCCATCAACACTATAGTCACATTTTGCTTTGATATATTGAATGTTATAGACGGGGCAAGGCATAATCAAATAGATCCCAATGCCTTCCTATCCAAGATCTCCCAATCTTCCTCTGTGATCATTCCTTGTCTCTTAGGTTTCCCTTCTAATGTCTTCCACAGATCCTTTTGATACAAATAATCTTCCATCTGCATTTTCCATAATTGAAAGTTTTGGCCATTGAATTTTTCAGTCTTGAATTTTGAATCCTCCATTACACTCACTCAAATTTGAAAGTCCTATTAGTCTATAGCAATAAACCTTGCTCTAATACCAATTGTTAGGAATTGATAGATCCAAAATAATAGAAGAATAAATAGTTAAATGCAGAAACAAAAGAAGAAAACCATAAAACATAGATAACACACTGATTTAATGTAGTTCACGCAAAACCTAGGCTACGCCCACCTACACAGTCATCCAACCTTTCTTATTATCCAGTGATTACATTACAAACCCTTACAACTCAATAACACCACAAGAACCACCTATATCATTATACATTGCATTTTATTGATATCTAACCCTAAGCTATCTTTTATTCTCTGATCAATCACCACAAACTAACATAAAACATGTAGTTTTACTTAACCATTTTTTGTAATTACCACTGAAGTGTGTCAAAATGCAATTCTCAGGGATATGTCCATATTCTTAACAATAATGATAGCTTTATCTTGTGTTATAATCCCAATTATAAAAGGTTCCATGGCTTCTTTCCTTTGCCAACTTGTTTGATGATCACATGGACTTGGATTTGCATTCAAAAGCTCTATGTCCATACTTTTGAGAATTATAGGAGTAACCTTCAAATCTTGGTGCATTCATGGTTCTAGTTCTACATTAGGCTTGGCATTCTAGTTTGTATTCTTGCTCCTACACACATTAGCAGTATGTCCTTTCTTACCACAAAAATGACAAGTAGGTTTGGAGTTCTTACCTTTGATGTTTCTTTTTCTAGCAACTTTGGATGATTCTCCTTCTTCAGTGTTTGTGTAGCCTAATCCTAATGTATTATTGTTGGATCTAGGGGATCTCAATAATTTCTCAAAGTACTTGATGGCTTCATTTGACTTGTTGAAACTTTTAGCAATTTCTTTTTCTCTTTTCAAATCATTCTACAGTTTTTCATTCTACAACTTCAATGTGGTTATCTCAATATATTTGACATTCAACTCATGATGAGCATTCATCATTTGGCTAAAGTTATCTAATTGCATGTTGGAGATTATGGTTAGCTCTGTTGACTTCTCTTCCAGTATGTTTGGTAGAATTATTTTGTCTTCTTCAATCATGGCCTTGTCTTCTATGGCTTTCTTCTTTTGTTTAATTACCCCACATAGCATCATGGCTTGAGATTCTTGTTCTAGCTTGAGATTTATAATCTCCTCAGCTTGTACTCTATTCTTTTCCATTATATCTAAAATTGTTGCACCAAATTCATTGGAGTCACCACTAGAAAATAGTTTGGTGGTGTTGATCTCTTTGTATTGTGTGTCATTCTTTGCAATAGAAATTTTTTTCTTTCCTTTTAAGGATTTCTTTAACTCTTCTTTGGTCTCATCAAGTTGATGTAGAATGAGTTGTATCTCAATTCCTTGAATTTCAATAATCTTCCCTAGTTTGTAGACTTCAATTCCAAGATCTTTTCTCTAAGTTTCAAAGATGATACTTCTAATAACTTGGCTCTAATACTAATTGTTGGAATTACAAATAGGAAAGGTAAACTTCTTGGGGGGGGGGGGGGGAGTTTAAACTTCAACCCATAAAACTTTCACCATTTATTAGATGCATTCTATATATAAACTAAAAATAAAATGTTAAGTAAATGCATCTAAAACTTGTAATCAAATGCACACACAACACTAGATATGATTACCTAGAAACCCTCCAAATGAGAAGGTAAAACTTGGGTGGGGATAACACCCACAAATCTTTACTCCTGCAGCAATAAAGTGTAGGCAATTAAGGTTACAATGGTTTGACCATGAAACATGATCTTCCTTGTAAAAGGCCTACCATGTTAAAGGCTTACAAAGACTATTAAGTTCCACCTTGTTAGAGGATTTTAACAACCTACTAGAAGTGTTCTTGGTTAAAGGACTTTAGGTCATTCACTTGCAATGCCACCCTATTAAAGGATTTGGTAAAGCCTATTAGGGCTACTCTGCCTAGGAGATTTAATTGAAATCACATGTTAAGATGTCTTAGTGTAGATCTTGTGATTGGCACTAGCTTGCCTAATTAAAGATCAACTCTACACAATGTTTGTCTTGATCCTTTATGTTTAGATATATCAATGTTGTAACCTTCTCTATCCTCTATTCTTCACAAATTGATTTTGCAATTCACTCTCGCCACTAAGTCAGCTTGAATGCTCTAAAAAACATATTCAATCATTCACCCCTTGTATACTCTCTTTCTTGTAACTTGATAAAAGATTTAGGGCTTCATCTTCCTTATAAATACTTTGGTGGCTTAAGGTTAGGTACGAATCTACAGATGAGATTCAGCCATTTTGCTGCTTAAACCTTCCTATTTTCTAATTAGTTTTATGTAATTTCATAAAGAATCTGCATACAAATTCGTCCTTATCTGCAAAAGATGGAGATCTATCCTTAAGCTAGCTAAAAAATGGTTTACATAAGTGATTGTGCCATAACAAACAAGTATGTCAAAATTGTGTCACTCAGCATGTGAAGTTACTGATGCTCGACATATATTGTAATTCTACTTCTAACTCTACACCTGAACTACTCAACATCAACTATTTACTCGACACTTGAATCAATTGGTATGGTTTATCTACTTAGCACCTGAGTAACTCAACACTCATTGTAACTTAGCCTAGTCTAATGTTTACATGTTGTACTTGGCATGCATTACTAGTTCGACATGAACTAAGTAAATAACTTAAGAGTGTTGAACTCAATTTTCAAAACCAATCTGAGATCAACAATAGTTTGGCTGACCATAATCTTGCACATACCCTATGCTTGCCTTCTTTTGTCCTAACAATATAAAATTATCATTTTTTCCCATCTTTTAGGTCCACTGGTAGATTGTTGAACTATATATTTCAATCCATCATTTATTTTAGGTTGATATGCTTTATTTCTAGCTTAATATGTCTTTATTAATATATGTATATATACAAAATCAGTTAGGATCCAAATATAGGTGAGAAAGTGAAATTTTTTAAGTTGGTATCATGCAAACATGATTACATAAGTGAATACTTAGTGAAAAAGTGTCATCTAGAAATAAGTTATGTGAAGGGTTATTGATTAATTAGAGTCAAGGATTTTATCCATTTATTAAGAAGTTTAGTATGTTAAAAAAAAACATCTAACTAAATTTGTTGCAACTATTTTTATAGAAGGTTGGTGTGCTAGTAGAAGATCCCTAATTATATATGATACACATTAAATTTTAGTTATAGTGCCACCTCTTCTTGTAGAGCATAGAGAAATATTTATCAAAGTTTCCCTTGCCCAAAACATCACACACAAAAATAATTATCATTAATATTTATTAAAAATGATGATTTGGTTATGTCAATAGGAGCAAGGTTACATAAAAATAATATTTTTGGATAAACTAGTAATTTAACCCAATATGGCCACATAGGCATACCCTGCATGAAGGGGCCATGCTAACACTCCATTACTCTAAACATGATTACTAAAGTGAAAGTTCTGCATTTTAATCCACCTAATACCTATCTCCCTTAATGAGTCATTCATGTCTCCTAAAAGGCCCACACTACCCAATTTTTTGTATGGTTCTTCTCCTAATCATGTCTATTCAACAAAACATTGTGATTTACAATAGTCAACTCTACTTTAGAAAACTTTCTCTTTAAACTATCTCTTGTATTGAATGTTTCGTTGTTTCTCTTCTCATATTTTTTGTGGCTCCAAGACCTTGTAATATTAATTCAATAGTTTTTTCCTATTTTCTAGCTTCAATTACTAAGGTCATTACAAATATAATGATATCATCTACAAAACTACTACATAATATATGCCAATAGTGGATGTAGTTTTGAAACCTTGTGAATTGGATTTGTCTACCATATTTACTCAAAATTTATTCCAAACAATACAACAAAAGTTCTAGGAAGGTCCATGACGTTCAAATGAATTATGGTAGGACTAGGCTAATGAATAGGTCCATCATTGAGAAAGATGCACTATAGGGTAAAATTGAAATGACCCAAATGGAAATTGAAAGTTTACATATTGTAAAATAGATTGATAATAGGGATGTTCAACCCATGGAAGAATAAATTAGGAAGTAATCTTAATTGGATTTTTGAATAGATTTTTTGAGGAATTAGGATAATTATTTTTTTATGAATAATCCTTTTCTATTAATAAATAATACACTAAGATTATATTCAAGATAGTATATTGAAGAAAATGATGTAGCTGCAAACTACAATCTTTATAGCGACAAAATTTACTGATAGGAATTCCCTTTTTTCTTGATAAGAGGCACCTATTTTTTGATCTGGTGTTCTAAGATCCCGTGCCTTATTTGATAGGAGGATCTTTTGGATGCTCACTAATGATGATATGGTGCACATTTTTTCTAATACAATGCTTTTGATGTCATGTCTTTTACAATTGATGTTCCTTGGGCCAACATGGTGCTCATGATGCATAATCTTGTCAATAAGGTTGAAGCACATTTTTCTAACATGTTGGATTCTCAATAGTGATGCATAGTTTTTCTAATAATGCAGGGGCACTTTTTCCCAACATAGTAGAAGTGGATCATTGCAATGCACATAATTGTTGATATGGCTCCCTCTGATTAGGATGATTTTAGGATAATTACTTTGAATGATAGGGGTTAAGACTACAGTGTTATTTTGAATATAAGAAGGATCAAATAATTTATACATACTATTAGTGATAGGGTGCACATATTACCAATATGGAGTAATTGTTGCTATAGTCTATAATAGAGGTCAGATAGATATGTAGTGTAATAAATGTAATTTATTAAGGGTAGATCAATTCATAATAGTAGAATACATATATCCTTTTAGCTACTAGACATAATACTTTTGTTTCCAATGAAATTACTCCCACTTTGAGTTCTCTTGCTATTTTAATCTTAGGAATTTTATTCTTTATATGCTATCTCATTGTGGTCACCATTTATGATTTGCATGTGTATGATATTTCTTTTGTATTTATCTCCTTTCTCACAAAAAAAAATCTCCAAAGGTGAACTTATTATAACACCTTTACTTAATTTCCTCAAATTTTGAGTCTCTGGGACAACTTTTACATAGTTAAACATTAAATAGAGATAATCTTCCAATTTTGTATAGCTAATAAATTATTTTTATGAAGCCCAAATATTTTCATATTAAATATGGTAGGTTCAGTTCACTATTTTTCCACTCAAAGTAGGAGTAAAGTTCTATGGCGTGAGATTATTCTAGGAAAATAACTAAGAGTACAATTTATGCCAGGATCCTAATTAGAGAAACCAATTAAATATATCTAGTTTAACCTAAAGTTATTATCTTACTTCCTATGATTAGACCAAGAAAATATTTGACAAAGAAATTTTCAATGTTAATGAGTCCCATTTTTTTAATGAAGCCAACCAAATCTTCCATGTTGTCAAAGTAGTGTGTCAATCTTACTAAAATTTTCAAGAGAAAGAGAATGGAGTTGAATCCCCAATAATGATTTGATAGTTCTAATGATCCAAAAATATTTGTGCAAATATCTCATCCTAGATAATTGTATATACAAAATAAATGTTAGGAGCATAAACATTAACAAAACACTACAAGTCTTAAAAATGAGAAAAAATCACTATTAGAATACTAATAGAGCTAGAGAGAAGATGTACGTGCTAGCTTTTGAGGGTATCACATAGTGGTCCTACACCACTTGAAGCACTACTATCATTACTAATATGGAGCCTCCTAAATATAATCAATAATATTTTGAAAAGTACTACTAGTCATTTAATTTTCCAAAGCTTAACCAAATATTTGTTTTCTCCTTAAAAAGGTAGTTCTTGTGATCTTATTTTCATCTAGATATATTGAAACTCCTCATGTTCTAATCATGGAATTGTGTTTCCCTCTAGATATATTGAGACTCCTCATGTTCTAATCATGGAATCATGTTTCCAAATTTTAGAAGCTAATTCAAGTGGTTTTTTCCCTCTTTTGAAAATAATGTTATGTTCTGAGTCTCTTAGAAGTGTTATCATATATCTTGCCTATCTGTACATCAATATTCTTGTTTCTCATTTGAACTTCTTTTGGAATTTTCACCCCTCCTTATCTAATTTTGTACATGCATTGGTATCTGGGGGCATAATTAGATAACTTCTGATAGAAATAATTTCTTAGCACACTATTTTGAAAGTTGGGAAGGAGGCAAGGGAATTGAGTAAAATAACTTGAGAGGATGTATGAAAATTGGGTGAGAGTACACCTTTTACTTGTTTAGATGTCTCTAATTTATGAGTGTAAAGGAAATAACATTTTCCTTATTTTAAGATCACCCCCTTGGAAAAAAAATTCTATTTTTATTTCATCTAGCTCGGTCTTACATTCTCTTATTGATTTTCTATATTCTAAGGAAAACCTTAATGAAGGGACATTCATTGCACGTCTCATTCTTCATGGTACATTATTTTCTTTTGAGGATTCTTTTTCCGATCAAGAGGTGTATATTTGAGTTAATTTTCAAGGGTTCTTTGAAAAGGAGCACTCAAATATCTTTATTTCATTAGTTCATACAAAAAATAGTAACATTTTCATAAATTTTACTAATTTAGATTGTAGAGAACCAAGATATGAAGTGGGTTGGGTATCAAAATTCACATAAATGAATGCAAATACTAACTATGATTTATCTTTGGTTACCCTATTACTAGAAACATAATATCCAAAAGTATTTTGAATCCAATTGAAATTATGTTCATCCTATATTTCACTGACAATACATAGAAGTCACCTGCATAAGTAGTTTTTTCTTTAGGTCAATGAGTAGATGAAAATAAAATTTGCATTTATATAGTGATAAACCTTGTTTACCATAAGACCGTGGACCAAAAGTAAGAAAAATAGTAAAGTTTTCCCCATTAGTAAACTTTAAAAAAAAGAGATTAACAAAAGTAGAATTGATTTTTAGCGTAATTATTATTAGTATTAACATTTTAAAAAATATAATTATATTAAATCCTCATTAATATTTGTCATTTAAAATATTAAAATAATAAATAATTTTCTCGATGTTAAAATTATTTGTTATAAAAATAAGTATATTAATTTTATTAAAGATTTAAAAATTATAATAATTCAAAACTTCACATAATTTAAATTATTCCTAATATTAATACCAATATCTTCAATAGAAAAGATATGATATAAAGTTATTTTTTGTCCATGAATTTGAACATGGAAGCTTTTGTTCTTAAGATTCTTAATGTATACCATATAAAGCTACTACTTATTTCAAGACATGTTAGATCTTCTAGAAAAATCTCCTTAGATATTCTCTTTCTCAAGATTCTTAATCAATAAGGTATCATGTAAAGCTCTTTGATTTTGACATCTAATATTCTCGCTTAGAAACTTGATTTTAGTATTGATTTTTTCCTATAACATAATAACTAGTAGTTATATGTTTTTGTACATGCAATGATAAGTTGATATGAGTGATATATTTAATGAGATGAAAATGTGACATAATAAATTATGAGGTTTTGATCAAAGGAATGGACTTAAACATGACATTAAATATTATAGTTTGAGTTTTAGAAAATCAAAATGAAAAAGAATAAATATTTGAGAATACATGACTAAAGTGAATTTGTAACATTAACCCTGTTGGAAATAATCAATACTAGCTAGGTTACTGAGAGGGGAGGGATGAATTAGTAACCTCAAAACTTTAAATTAATTCAGCACTTAACCATATAAATCATTCATCATTCATTCATCTAATCTACTGTATACATGAGAAAAGATAAACATTCATAACACATGAACATAGTATTTTGGTGACCCAGAAACCTTCCAAATAGAAAGTAAAATTGGGGTGGGGATGATACCCATGCAACTTCACTATTGCAACATAAAGTTGGCCTGTTAGGGCTTACATTGACCACTTTTGATGATCTGCCCTATTAAGAGCAATTTAGATTGATAGGTCCACCTTGTTAGAGGTTTTACAAACATACAATGAAGTATGCACTCTATTAGGAGATTTATACAAAGATTATTAAGTCTACACTATTAAAGGATTTAGAAAATTGATTCACCTATAAGGATGAAAATGTAGATTTGAATTACAACTTGATTGCTAATTAGATCTTGAAGTACAGGTCACCTCTTGTGACTGATATGTCTTTTTTGCTCCTTAAAGACCTTGCTGAATACTCTGCTCTATTGCTAATTCACATTCACTCTTCTCAAAACATTACATGTCCATTCCTTGACATACTCGTGATAATACATTCCAAATGATACAATACATTACATATATACCACTTCAATATTTACAATTACAAGGTCAGCTAAAACACAAGTAAACAAAACATTACTGATTTGGCCAAACAGTAGACAACTTGGGCTCTTCAAGCTGACTCGGTGACCTTCTAATACTCAACATCCACTGCATTAGTCAGCATCATCATGCACTTGGTAGAAGTAGAAGTTTTGTCCATACTAATCACACAATGTAGCTTGGAACTTGGTAACCATTGGAGACTCGGTAGATATAGTGTCACTCGGTATATACTGAAACCTTTGTTTATCTTGCTATCACTCAGTAAACACTACACATCCATTACTTGGTAGAAATTGGCTTCATATCATGCAAAATAATGACTCAGTAAACACTATGAAGCTTGGTGACCACTACCTATTTGATGAACATTGTAAGCTTAGTAAACACTATTGGACTGCACATTCACTCGGTAGCTTCAAGAATACTCGATGTGAACTGCTCAACTGTTGAATTTACAAGGTAACCACTGAATGCTCAGTATAAACTTTGAACTGAGTGATGATCTTGGTAGCCATTCATAATCGAATAAGTATTGTCACTAATGACAAATACAACATAATGCCAACAATCTCCCCCTTTAGTATTAGTGAAAAAAAGACTTATGAGCCAAAACTTATGTACACTAACATTCTGATTTTTGATTTTTCAAAACTAATCTTTGTAAAGTTGTTGTATATACATATCTTACATATCTCCCCCATACATATGGCATAATATATACATAGCTTTATCTATACATATATCAATCTATTTTCTCCCTTATGTCTCCACAAGTCTTTTAGTATCTCTTTACTTCCCCTATTCTTATTATCTCATACTCTCCCTTTTTGACAATAATGCCAAAGGGTATATGCAATATATATTCAAATAGAGACATCAAAATGTGAGAGAAATTTAGAGTGTACCTTGAGAATAAGAGTCAATGTCTTATCCCAATTATCCTGCAAAATCTTGCAGGTGGAGAGGGCCACTTGAACTTCTACAGAAAGTTTGATCATATGATCTACAAATAAAAAATTGTTATTGTGGACCAATGTTTTTGAATATTCAATATGTTTTTGCATTGGGTCCATGACTGGAAGGATCATATTCTGGATATCAATCAGTGTAGACTTGATCCTAGCTTCCTCTCTAAGTAACTCTACCTGCATTTCTGATAAAAATTTCACCTTCATGTGATGTACTGAGCTTGAACTAGGGTCAAGTTGTAACCTTTGAGCACTAGCGTTCATATCCACATAAATCTTATTCAATTTCTCCTTTATATCCTTGGTAGCATCACAAAGCTTGCCAAAAAGTGATGTTAGATTTGTGAAGGATTGTTCAAGGTTGCTAAAAATTGTGGATAACTCTACCTAATTTATTTGAATGTGCTGAGCAATGTGCTCAAGCACCTTATTGTCAAATTTCTTTTTTGCCTTTTCAATTAGCTTCTCTTGACCAAAAGTGTCCTCATTGAACTTATTCACAACCTCTTCCAATTGTAACAAAATGGGTTGAGATAAATCAATTTCAATACCTATAGCCTCAGTGATTTTATTTTTGGCATTCTCAATTATTGTAAATTCTCTATCTCTCTCTTCTCTAAGCTACTTCTGCCTTGCTTTTTGCTCTAAAAGCTAACTAACTAACCTCATTTCATTGGTTATGGTAGTGTCTAGATCTATCTTAGGAATAACAATTTCTTTGTCCAAGTCTATGTCTTCATCAATTGCCTTGCCAGTAAGCAAAAGTTTTAAAGGAGTCTTGGGTTTTACTTCTGTGCTTACTTCCTTGGATTTAGAAATGGAAACAATAGTTGAAGTAGTTGGACTAGTAGTAAAAACTTGAATTGGTCCAATTAGAGGAAAACTGAGAGAGGTACCAACTGTATCCAAAATTGATGGGCTTCCCAAAAATGATGTACCAATAAGTAATGTACAAACTAGAATATTTACAACTAAAGAGCTAACTAGAACAAAAATTGGTGTAGTTAAAGCTGTAGTAGACAAAATTGTAGAACAAATTGGCAAACTTACTAAACAAGCTATAGTAGAAGTTGACACAATTGTAGAACTGGTAGCTATGCACACTGTTGAGTTAGATTTCTTAGTTGCTGATGAGGAGGGCTAGAAATCAGTAGATGAAGTGACTAACACTTGCATTGAAGATACCTGGAGTTGTGAGGTAGCAGGTGCAACTGATATTTTTGATGTAGTTGCAATCAATCCTATTGAAGCTAACTCCAACCCTAATGATGTTGCTAGCTTAGGTAGAGAGTGAGGAAGGGAAGCAATGACTTCTACTACAATCTTCATTGGATCATCTTCTTCATTTTCTTCCTTGTCTTCCTCTTCAGCTTCTTCCTCTTTCTCTTCATCAGCAACCCTTAGTGCATGATAGTCTTCAACATCAACAGTAACACATGGAGTGTTATCATCTTCATCATCATCACTATCACCATCATCATCCTTGATCTCAACTAGATCATCACTAGGCTTGTGTAGATGATAGATGTTTTTCCACATGTTTGTTGCATCTCTAACAACATGCTCTATGTCTTTGATTAAAATCAGACGTGTGGAATTTGATCATCATTTTACTTTTATTGTTCTTCATGGATGCCTTTACTTCTACATCAGTAACATTTAGCAATAATTTCCTCAAAGATTGTTCATAAATATCCTTGGCTATCTGTTCAGTTGATTCCCACCTTGGTTGCAATCTCACTAATAATTCTTTTAAGATTTGGGGAGCAATCTGGTCTGGGGAATACTTCCATTTTCCCATTTTGGTGAGTACTAGCCCCTCAATCTGCATCTTATCAACATCAATTCTTGTTTCAAACTTTAGAGCCTTGAAGTTTATGATGCCAGCTCCTTCTTCCATCTATTTTAACCTTTCTTGGAAGGTGAGTGGGGGCTTGCTTAGCACAACTTCACCTTTTCCTTTGCCTCTCCTAGTAAAAATAGCTATGGAGGTCTTTGGTGGCTTGGTAATAATTAGCCTACCCTTCTTCTTGGTTGGCTCTACCTCCTTCTTTGATTCTTGCTCTTCTCCTTCATCATCATCTTCTTCTTCATCATCCTCTCATTTTCCCTTGGTAAGCATTAGAGGGCTAGTGGCAGTTTTCATCTTAGCTATTTTCCTCTTGCCTTTGCTGATTGCTTGAGATAGCATGATTTCCAGTTCAATTCTGGCTTTTTCCTCATCATATTTTCCAAAAACTAGTTGCTTAGCATGTATAGGCTCATTTACTAGTGCTTCAATAATGTCCCCAATTTTGTCAATATTGACCTCATAAGGGAGAGGCTTCACCCATGCAACTCAAGGCCTGACTACCTAATGTATACTTTATCACAGTCAACTATGAAACACAAATCATCTTTATAATCCTCAACAAGTTTAGCAGGAATCCTGAACTTGTTGTTCATCCTTTCCTTGAAATCTTCAAAATAGTTATCCATAATACTGCTAAAATTTACACCCATTTCTGCAATAAACTCATTTATCTGATATAAAATGGGAACGTCCTTTCTCCACACAACAAAACCTTTGGATGGAAAGAATTTTTGCACATAAAAGAAAAAACACGTCAATAATCTTGAACCAAATTTGCAAGGGTTGTTCTTTGATGTTCAGATGTTGTCCATATTTTTGTTTAATTGCTTCAGTAGTAGCTCTGAGTAGTCAAATTTCATATTTTTCTTCACAACTTTAAATGCTAAGTCCACTGCCTCACATGGCACACTATTCAAATGACCAGAGCTATAAATTTTGTGGGCAATTACATGAATACCAAATCTTAACTCTACATCAGAAACAATGCTAATTTTCAAACCTCTACCATCCCACTCAGCTAGGGTTTTCTTCTGGACTTCATCTCAACCTAGAGTTTTGGTAGATTTTTCTTTGCTTAGCATGGGAAGGCCAGTAATCTTGTGAATCATCTTCTTGGTTATCAATACAGGCTACTCTAACCATAATTGGCCATTCTACATGCAACTAAAAATATACCTAATCCATTTTATTTGGAAACTCCTTGGTAGGTGTGTGATATGTGTCAACCATTTTTTTTCAAGATGCTTATGTTCAGGTTTCAATGAGCCATCAACACACATTTCCTCTAAAGCACTATCCATTTTTAGGGTTCCTATCTCTTGAATTGAACACTTAAAATGAGTGTAGATATCATTAATTAGAAGTACCTTTGGTGGGATTTGAGATTGCACACCATTAGGGTTGAGTGCCTCCACCACTACTAGAACTAGCTTGAAATTTGGAGCTTTCCATTCCACACCCTTAACCAACATTTCTGAACCCCTTTTCACCTTACTGCTGCTGCTGCTTCTAGATGCCATTGCTACTTGGTAGGTGATGGAAATTTTTGAACAAATTCTTGGTTGAAAATTCACTCAAAATCTCTTGGAATCGCTTGAGTGCACTTGAAATCTCTTTGCTCTATGAATAGTGAAAATGTGGTGAAAAATGAAGTCAAATTCTGCCCCTTTTGATGAAAATTCACCATTAATGCTAGGTACCATACTGGTGTAGTGCATGACAGACTGTCATCCACTCACTAGCTTGGTAGAAACTTGTGACTTGGTGATCAAACAAAACTTTCATTTCTCCCGACCTAGCTCAGTTGAGTTTGTGACTAACCTTGCTTGGTATGAACTAAACTCATGTGATCCTTTTCTACTTGAAATATTGATTTGGATCTTCTACTTTCTTCCATTTGGAACTGTTCAAGATTTAGCTTGAAGATGCAGTTCCAGTCCCTTCTTTGAAGAATCTAATTGGAAATGGTGGAGTCACCCACTTCTTGAGTGACATGACCATCATTTGAACTATTTTTCTTGGTAGATTTAGGAATCCATTGCTGTCTCATATGCTTCCTGATGTTATCAACTTTAGCTTTCTTCTCATCTTCAACTCTTCCTATGTTCATGCAGTTTTTAGCTATATGACCAATTTTAGTGCATGTATGACATCTTACTATTGAATCTCTTTTTCTTAAGTGATGCCTTGTGCAGTCTATGCCGATGTGTCCATATTCTCCACAATAGTGACATCTACACCAAGTATTGTAATCCCAACTAAATATTGCTTTGACAATTTGTTCAGCTGGATTGAATGGTTTGGATCTGTATTTAGATGCCTTGTGACCTTGTTTCTTGCATTTGTGACATTTACCTTCAAATTTTTCTTTCTCCTTGCATTCATTAACTTTATGACCATGTTTACCGCAATTGTAGCATTTTCCATTGAATTTTTCTTTTCCATGGCTCCAACATTTGTTTGATGTATGGCCTAACTTACCATAGTGATTGCAAGTAGTTTTTTTATTCCTTTGGGCACCTTGTTTGCAAGATTCACCTTCTTCTTTGTAACCAAGTCCTGCTTTACCTTTTCGCCTATGAAGATTCTGCTCACTTTGTTGATTCAATTGATCCATATCTGCTTGTGATTTCATCATCCTTTCATTGAGTTTATTTTTAGAAATTAGATTAGCTTTCAATCTTTCATTGATCTATCTTTTAGTGATTAAATCATTCCTTAAGCTTTCATTTTCAGATCTTAGATTCATGATTTCCTCATTTGCATTGGAAAGTTGATTGATAAGACTTTCTTGCTAAAGGGATTGGTTTTGATTTACATTGTTCCTTGACTCCAAGTCTTCACTTGCCTTATTCCTTTGTTCTAAGATTTCACACATTCTTATTGACTAAACTTCTTGTTCTCTTTTCAATTTTCTTACCTCTTCTTGCAGAGAGCCATTCTTTGCTAGGAGTTCTTTGATTGCCTCATTAGCTTCATATGAACTGGTTGATGGAACATAGTCTTCAACCTTTTCTTCAACATACTGATGCTCATTCATTTGTCTTGAAAGTTCTTTTCTTCTTTTTAGGGATTGGGAAAGATGCTCTTTTGCGTCCTTGAGTTTCAAGCTATGGCCATTTCTAGATCTAGCTTCTCATTCTCAATAGCTTTGTCAAGTTTGAATATCTCCATTGTCCTTGATCTTTGTTCAAGCTGTCAAACTTTATCTTGAGAACCACAGAGCTCTTATACCAATTGTTGGAAATAATCAAGACTAGCTAGGTTACTGAGAGGGGAGGGGTGAATCAGTAACCTCAAAACTTTAAATTAATTCAGCACTTAACCATACAAATCATTCACCATTCGTTCATCTAATCTACTGTATACATGAGAAAAGATAAACATTCATAACACATGAACACAGTATTTTGGTGACTCAGAAACCTTCCAAATAGAAAGTAAAATTGGGGTGGGGATGATACCCACAAAACGTCACTACTACAGTATAAAGTTGGCTTGTTAGGGCTTACATTGACCACTTTTGATGATTTTCCCTGTTAAGAGTAATTTGGACTAGTAGGCCAACCTTGTTAGAGGTTTTACAAACATACAATGAAGTATGCACTCTGATAGGAGATTTATACAAAGACTATTAAGTCTACCCTATTAAAGGATTTAGAAAATTGATTCACTTGTTAGGATGAAACAGTAGATCTAACTTACAACTTGATTGCTGATTAGATTTTGAAGTACAGATCACCTCTTGTGACTGATATGTTTTTTCTGCTCCTTAATGACCTTGCTAAATACTTTACTCTGTTGTTGATTCACATTCACTCTTCTCAAAACATTACATGTCCATTCCTTGACATACTCATGATAATATGTTCCAAATGATACAATACATTACATATATACCACTTCAATATTTACAATTGCAAGGTCAGCTAAAACACAAGTAAACAAAACATTACTGAGTCAGCCAAATAGTAGAAAACTCGGGCTCTTCAAGGTGACTTGGTGACCTTTTGATACTCGACATCCAATGCATTACTTAGCATCATCATGCAGTCAGTAGAAGTAGAAGCCCAGTCCATATTAATCACACAACATAGCTTGGAACTCAGTAACCATTGGAAACTCGATAGATATAGTGTCACTTGGTAGATACTAAAACCTTCGTTTACCTTGTTGTCAGTCAATAAACACTACACATCCATTACTCGATAGAAATTGGCTTCATATCATGCAAACTGTTGACTTGGTAGACACTATGAAGCTCGGTGACCATTACCTATTTGGTGAACACTGTAAGCTCGGTAAACACTGTTGGACTACACATTCACTTGGTAGCTTCAAGAATACTCAATGTGAATTGCTTAACTACTGAACTTACAAGGTAACCACTGAATGCTCAGTAGCCATTCAAAATTGAATAAGTGTTGTCACTAATGACAAATACAACACAATGCAAACAAACCCAACATGCATGTCTATATTTCTTGTGGATATTATTTCTAAAGAAATTCAAGTAACAATTTTATTTTAGATTGACTATAAAAAAAATGCTATGAAATTTTGAGAGAAATTTATTATTGAAAACTTACATATTATTGATAAGCTAAAATTTGCATATGCATGCAAATTATCAAGTGCTCTTGTTCTCATTTTCAAAGATGGTCTATCTATGTATACATATGCAAATAAAGTTGAGTTTGGCTCATTCCCATACCCTTTTCCTCTCCCTACACACATTAATTCAACATATTTAGCCCCAACTTAACAACATAAGTATTTTAAATAGTTGGAAACTATTAAATTAATTACACAAACATTCATACATCAACCCTAGTATAGTTCATATCCATCTAAATCTAGCAGTTTTCTCTCCTAGGATAATTTTTGTGGCCATGACCTCAACCATATAGATGTAGACTTTACCACCATCTTGGCAATATTGTAATTTGAAAGTTAGTCAACTCAACTCTATTATGTTGTTTCCTTGAGTTGGTTAAGTACAAGTGTTTTAGCATGTGATGATATGTGTTAGTATTTATAACATTTAGTTCACTTCTATCATCCAAATATCTTATCCTCTATATTTTATTCAAATAATTTTACATTAAGCCACTTTAATTAATATTAATCTTTCAATATAATTGTAAAGGCTATTATCATTTAAATATTAAAAAAGAGTTACTATAAGTTAGAAAAATAATAAAGAGAAATTGTATATTTAGTAGGTTCAAATCTAGTTATAAAAAGAAAATGCAAAACCTAAACTTAGACATGAAAATTTGATATCAAATAAAGTATAAATTCAATATGTAGCATATGTTGGATGTACTTTTCACAAATGGTTAGTCATGAGTTAGGTTTGTGTATAGAATTAGGGTTAGACTATGGGTTTACACAATTATTGGTATGATGGTTAAGGATAGGAAGGTTTGTATTAGGGTTAGTAATTAAGGTTATAGTTTAACTATTACTATTATGGATTACCATTAAGAGTTGGGGTTAGGATTTAACATCTAGTATTTAGCAATATGGATAGGAATACAGTTGGTGATCGTATTAGGGTTAGCACTTAGGATAAGGATATAATATTATGATTATGATTTTTAAATCCATACTTTATCATTTAAGATTAATAATAACAATAACTATAATTTTAACCTTAATTTGAGTACCCTATAATCATAATTTAAAATTTATATTTTCTATTATATATATTTTAAAAAAAAATTGTTTACTAATTTAATTTGTAAGATAGGGCATCATTTTAGTTAGAAAATAACTAGGCATGACGAAGGAAAAAATAAGTTAAAAGGATATATTTTGATATAATAAATCTACAGAGGGAAAAAATAGAAACCAATAGTTGATTTCTTTAGTTTATGTGATACATAAATAAATAAATAAGTCAAACAAACTGAAAATAATTATAAAGAAACACAAAATAAATGGGAATTTTTTTATAAAAAAATTTGTGATCAGAGTTGACAATTTTCTACTAACAAATTGTAAAATCTAGGAGCAAAGAACTCACATATAAGCCTATCAACTTAATTAATAATTATGTAATGAAATTATTAGTTTTAGGTGGAGTCTAAAAACTTATATTTTCACAAGATATTTTCGAATATGTTGTTTTCAGTATGATGAAATATTTATTTATAATAAAAAACATAAAATTAAAAGGGAAATTATAATTTTGTAATATTTGTAAATAGATAGTAATATTCAAAAAGTTACTAAAAATGTTTCTAAAATTAATATATCTCTCTTTTAAAATAATTATAAATTACTATGAATATATAATTATAGAAATAGAAATATATATTTATAAAAAATAGCATATTTATGCTATTGGAAAAAGAAATATGTTTTATGAAATAATTCTTTATTATTGTAAAATTAAATGTGATAGCTCGACTCTTCTTTGCCATTCGTGGACCTAAAAAGGCCATTAAAAAGGGCATACATTTCTATGGTTTGAGACATTTAAAGTTTCAATAATATTAAAGCTTATAAACATTTTACAAATGTAATGAGTATGTAGTATTTAGGAATAGTATTTCATAATTACAAAATCATAAATAATCTTGTTGACTTGAATCTAACAACTCTTTTGACTCATTCTCAATATTGCTTCTATTTTTACATTGGGTGTCAATTGTAAATGCATCCTTTATTCACTCTGTAAGATGTTTCTATTTTTTTGGTTTTATTATTACTAAAGTTTTAATAAATATTTCTTAATTTAAAATTTGATATAATTGATTTAATTCATTTTTATAATTTTCATAAGTTCTCTAAATTAAATTATTATTTTTTTTGCAAGAAGAACAAATAAGCCCACACAAATATTATATTTTGAAGTCTTGAATGGTATTAAGAAACTAATTTAATTTTTAAAGTGAACTATCTTTTGTAACAATTTTCCTTATAATGATAAATTATTAGTATTTAATAATTTATTTATTTATCTATATAATAATTTGGTTGAAATTATTAAAAGATAATTGAACATTTATGACAATACATATATTCATGATGGAAATATTACTCATTGTACTTTTGGCAAATAGACAATTATTATGTGAAATTTTTGGTTATGTACATATTATTAAAATTTAATGATATTGATAATTTGTATATTTCAAAATACTATATTATTTTGATTAATTTTTTTATTTTATTCTTAACAATCACTTTCTATTCCTATTACAATTTACTATAAGACAAGTACACTTCACTACATACCAATTGTTTCATTAATTTTCTTGTATGAAAAAATATATCACATTATCAAATTTATTTGAAATGTTAATTAGAATCTATAATTTTTTATTTAATCATCAAGTAGGGGACCTAGCAACATAGAGTTCATTACAAAAAAAAATTAAACTAATTTATTTGTTGTAATCTTTTTTTTTTCTTGATAACGAAAAGAAACAACAAATTAATGGGCCAGCCCCCTAGTTTTAACTGCTTAAAGCTTGCAAAGCTACTTAATCATATCTTATTTATTTACTTTATTAAAGTATTATTTAATTTTCAACTCTTGAAAACTTGCTTTCACTGTTGGTATTCTCCAATAACATAATTAAGCATACAATATCAGTTTCATTATGGTTCATTTTTAAATATCTTAATTGTTTCTGTATTCAGACAGATTTGATTTTTAATTCATGAAAACTTGCTTTCATTCTAATAACATAATTAATAAATATACAATATCTTTGCAGTTTTTTTTTTTTTTTAATATTTTATCAAATAATTAGGTCGAGAGGCTTTCTGAATGTAAAATTTGACATGGAAGCAAAAATAGTCAAATCAAGAGTCTCGAATCTTAGACTCATATAAATATGCAATGATGAAAATTATGGTATTATGAAAATAGACGCCTCGAAAAAATATCTCTCAACATATATATATATATATATATATATATATATATATATATATATATATATATATATATATATATATATATATATATCATCTAACTAACTTGATATTCAATGATTATCAAAGAATTTATATTATCAATAAAAATATCTTACGATGATTTTTGTTTTTTTTTTTCCTATTTTTCTAAGCTTCCTCTTATTGATTAAAAAGATTCAATTCTTGTTTTTATTAAATTTTAATTTGTTTTCTTCCTTATCTTTAGAAAAAACAACTAGATTTCATTCCATAAACATTGTTTGTTCAGCTTTTTTCTATTTGTTGAAGGTTTCGGAAACAATAAAACTCCAAATGTTTTTTTCTATCATAAACATTATTCCGATGAGATTGAGAAATTTGGGAACTGAGCAACAGAAAACTGCTGCTTACAAGATTCCATAGAAAACAATGGACCAAAATGAAAATATATTGGAGATAATAAGAGAGCACTTTCCTGAAATGGGAATCGAGCGACAGTCACCACAGAATCCAGAGCGTTACAAGATTCATCTTCCACAACCTGTGAACAAGATGCCCAGATTTCGAGAACTTCGAAATGCTCTGAGAGATTCAAGAGCGCCCAAACCAGTCTGTCCTCGCTGTCACCGAAGCAATACAAAATTCAGATACTTCGACAACAATAATTCAAAGACTTTGCAAGTAAGATATAAATGTTCTGATTGTAAAGAATCTGAAACTGATCACGACTTTACGTTGGGTGGGAAACAATATACGAAAGACCAGAGCCTCATGATGAACTCGGCAGTTGGTGAGCCATCGATCACAAGGCAAAAGCGAGGAAGAGAAGATCTTCAGTTACAAGATTCTCATGAGGCAAAACGCATTGCAAGATGGCAAGATTTTGCACGTCCTGCTGGACTTCACATCAGAGGAAGAAGTGATTTTAATGCAGGTTATGATTATCATCATAACCCACGTCCTTCTTTTACCAGTGAGTTAGGTTATCATGAAGAGCAGAGGCTTCCACAACGAGAAAAGAGGTTAAGTTTATTTGATTATAACACTAATCCTTTTTCTGCTTTTCCTCGTCAGCCTCATGCACCTTATGGAACATCATCATTGTTTGCTCCAGAGAATGTTCACTTCAATCCATATTCTTCTTATAAGCAGAACTTGATGAGACCCCAGTTTACTTTGCCAGCTTCTTCTTCTTCTTCTTCAACTTTACTCATGTCTGGTTCTTCTTCATCTTTATTTATGCCTGCTTCACGTTTTTATGGTCAAGGTGGTACTGCTGTTTCACATGATAGAGTACAGGGGGATTTGCAGCTGAGAAGCCAGATTGAAGGGAGGAGAAATATATTGGGTTATTCAGATTTTTCGGTTAGTCAGAGTGCAATGGATTACCCAGCTTTAAGAAATCAGAAAGCAATGGACTACCCATCGAATACAATTAGACAGAGGGCAATGGGTTATCCAGTATTTACTAGTTTTCAACAGAGGGGAATGGATAACCAAGGTTTTACAAGTGAGTTTTACAATGAGGGTGCGTCACAGTATCCACAGAGGAGGGAGATTGTCGATAGACAGAGAGAGATGAATTATGTGGGCTCAGTGAGTACATCTGATGTGTATGATGAGGAACTTATGGCTCTCACCAGCAGTCCTAAGGATTTGTCTACTGATATCTTCACTCTTCTTCAGAAGGAGAAGAAGTAAGTCGTAACTGTTTCGTAGAAGACTGATTCCTACTTTTAATTTATTTAGTTTAGATTTACAACCAGGTTAGGTTTTTCTTTAATAGACAAAGGATCATCAGTCACACTGTTGTCTTTAAGATATTTATCGCAAGAAGCTATTTAGTGATACAATTGTTGTTACCATTTTGTTCCTTTCTTGGGGTGAGGTGAGTCGGTTTTAAATAGTTGTGCCTCTGTTTAAAAAGGTTTTGTTCTGACTTTTTGTGAATTTCTTTTTTCTTTTTGACTTGATATTACTTTTGATGGGTTCTGGCTGTCTAATCCCAATTTAGAACATTCGGTTTGTGATTTTCAAACAAATCTGGTTTCAGATCTGGTTTCAGTTCTTATTGTACTTTGTTGTGGACTAGTAGTCCAAGACTGGAATTTGAAAGCTCTTGTCTCTTAGTTTATATATATATATAGCTAGTAGCATCAAACACGAATAAAATTCAAAGTTAAGACTATTTATTCTTCTAATATTATCTAGACTATATGATATAACTAAAAAAAATAAGAGAATTTTAATTTTTAGATTATCTCTTGAATTAAAAAATTAGTATAAAAAGCATTTTTAGAGAGTAAGAGTTCTAGTAAACATTAGTATATATTAAGATTAAGACATGATTTTGAATTAATTATTCATATGTTAAAAAAATAGAAAAATATTTTGATATTATGATGATAAAAAGATTCTATATATTACAAGTTAGTATTTAATTTGTTGCAAGTTAGGGTTTAAATGCTTTAGCTTAAATTTCTTTTATAGGGTTGTTGATTTTTTATAAATACTTGAGTTAATTTTAGTTAGGGTTTGATTTATTTTGTTTGCATGGTTAGGTTTGAGATATTTTTATAGATTCTAGGTTCAATTTATTATAATGCTTAATTAGGTGTAGAGATGTGTGTAAACTTGGCTTGATACTCAAGGAAGCACCAAATAAGGTACACAATGACATTTTATATAGCCTTAATGATAGAGTTAGGCTTCAATTTGAATCTAAAATTTAATGATATGGGTTAATTTAATTTGCATTCTACAATTTTCTTAAAAGTAAGCCTTTAACTTAATTTACCATTTAATATTATATTAATCATTTGGTGGACAATAACGTTTAGTTTAATTTTATTAGTGTATCATATCTAGAGTTATTTTTAAAGTTGGGTAGTATTTAATTAGGAACATAAAAATATTTTCTTTTTAATATTATTTTGTTAGGGTTTGTGTAATACATAATGTAAAAAATAAATTAAGTAATGGATACAGTTAATGTTTAATTTTACTAAAATTTAGACTTCTATTTGGTATAGAATTACATCTTATTTATATATTGTAAAATTTGATAGTTAGGTTTGGAGCTCAAATTAGATGGAAGGGTAAATATAGTTTACCATTAGCATTTAGCTTCAAATAGAATTTACTTTTATTTTGGCTAATTAATTAGTCATAGGGTTGATTCTCTTTGTCAACTATCACTAGTAAATGTTCAATTTTAATATTAGGGTTACATATATGTTTCTTATAGATATGTTGATATGTTGGCTATTGACCTCATTATTTTGGTTGTATGAGGTTAATCATGATTTGAAAATGAAAAGGGTTTAGTTTGGTTGCATGTTAGATCTACACTTCAAAAATATTTGTATAGTTGTTTTGACTAAAGGTTAGAATCCAATTTAATTAAACATTCCTATGCTTATTAACAAATATCTATCATCTCACTTCTTCTTTTTTTGTACTTCATCTTTTTCTCTCCCCTTATAACCATATCTTCCTCTTGATGAAAAAAATATTCATTATAAAAGTTAATTCTAAAGATTATGCATATTTGTTATAAACAATAATATGATTATTTTTAAGTTGTATTAAAAAAATTATATCCCTTCAATACACTACTATAACCTATAAAATTAGTAATCATGAAATATAGAAAAAAAATACACATGTTTCAAATTGAAGGAATGTGGTAATCTAACATATAATATGAAACATAAACATGATTAATTATATGTATACTTCAATACAATGACCTTTTCTATCAAGTATGTATACCATTTGTAAACATAATTGACAATGAGTAAAAAAAAGGTTATAATACAAACTAATTGTTATGATGCAGTGACCTAATAAAATAGTAACCAATGAGAATAGTGCTACGACCTTCATTTTCATTATGATCACATTGCATTGCTTCCAAATATTTTAAAAATTCAGATACTTGATTAAACATCTCCTATATCTTATCCACGACAATCTGCATTTGCAACTATCATTATCTGAAACATAATCTATTGACAACATTGTAGATTCATAATGTTCAATCCTTTGGTAGCAACAACACAATACATAATTTTCACATTTATCAATTGATGTTTGAGAGGAATCATCCGAATTTAAAGAAACAATGAGACTTTGTGAGATAATTTTAGATTCATTTTCTGATAATCCCCTTTTTTAACTTTCTTGAACATGCAAATATTTGAAGAAAGCATCAGATTCTATTATTTCTTATCAATTTTAGAAGGGAAAAAAAATATAATCCAAATGTAGGAAATCCCAATGACAAGAAGAAAAATGATGACCATATTGAGTTAGAGACATAGATCATGGGAAAATATTTATGCAATATATATTTGAGAAAATTGAATGTAATGCATAATATAGGTCAACTCAAAAAATAACATATAACATATGCCAACTCAAAAGATAATGGAAATTATTTTGATAATTAATGCAATGTATGCAATTTTCAATAATTAATACCAAATTATAAAACAATTGAGAACATCTATGTAATCTTTTAATGTGAAAAAAAAATGTTAAAAATTTTCAATTATCAAATTGTTACACCAAAAAAATATAAATCATATGTTTGTAAAAATAAAATTGGCATATAAAATATGTGAATGTAAGCTATAATATTTTTTCACTAATTTTATAGTAATGTGACATTTACATTATTTTAGGAAAGAAATAGAGTCAAATATTCGAATTCAAATCACTATCATCATCAAATCAAATTATGTTCATTGAAATAAATCAAAGTCCATAGGATCTAAAATATCAAACCAATAGAGATGTTTGTAAGTTGTATGTCACAAATACCATGTGTCTATAACTCCTCGCCTTATTCTTTGAAAATCACAAGTAGTTTGTGTCCATGTTGGTATTTTCTTTGCAAAAATCTTTATTATCCTTTCATGGATCAAAAGAGTTTGGAAGACCCCTTGAGGTCCCCATCTATCTACCACAACTTTATTCCACAGGGTGTTCTTTAATCCACCAAATTGCAATCTAAATATTTGACCATGATAATGATAATTTGCTAGACCCTGAGTACTAGTTTGTGGAGATCAAATATTTTTTTCTAACCAAATAGAACTATTTTCTATAGAGTGCATTGTATAAGGAGATTTCTCAATCCAAACCTTTGCAAGAATAAAATAAAGCTCTGTGGGATCATAGTCTTCACAACAAACCAATTGCAAAAAAATAGGGTCTTGGTAGAAATGACCAAAATTTTGAGGAGTTGGTGGATAAAATTTGAACAACCCTTCTTCTAAAAGATATCTTTTACAAGACAAATAATTTTTTCTTTCCTCAATGTGTATTTTTCGAAGATCAAAATGATGATATGTGTCATCAACTTTAATCGATCTTTGGCTCAACATTTTTATTCCCTTCTAATATCTGAATTTTTTTTTTAAATGCATTAAAAGAGACAAATTATATTTTCTATCTATTCAATAAATATTATTTGTTCAGTCATGTTAAGTTATAACAACACATTACTTAAAAATATTTGATTCACAATAATATAAATATATTGAATGAGAATAATAAACTTTACAATATCATTTTTTTTAGTAAATCTTTACCTATTCTTTTATTGTACTATAAAAGAAGAAATACATTATAGAAGAAGTACGACTTGCATTGAGAATGATGAACATCAAAGTACTAACATTATTTTTTGTCCAATTTTTGTTTAATTGTTCTTTTCTCAAATAGAATAAGTCTTATGTTTATAACATATCTATATACAAATGCATATTACTTAACTGTTGTAGAAAGAAACTTATTAAACTATATAAGCATGATGCTTTACTTCTAAAGCCTTTAGCCTTTTTTCTTTAGCTTTTATTTTTCCTAATTATTTTCCCTTCTTCATTTTCTCATAACGATCAAAATAAAATGGTGGCACTATCCTTATACCTTGTAAAGACTTCACACAAGAAATTGCAACAAACACCATTCTTGTTCTTTCTCTTGGTCTGATTCAATTGTTTATTTTTCAAGTGTCAAACTTTGTGATTTATCTATTGTTAGTGCCCATGCCAATATCAATGACATCAGAGTGGTGGAACCTCTTTGTATAACACTAATAGGTACTATTTTATGATGTTCATTATTGAATGGAAAGTTAGAGTAGGCATCAAATTTTACCATGACATATAGTGATAGTTGAGGTGGTGTACTACCTAGCTTGTAGACTATTTCCTCAACATAACCCAAAGCTCCATTTACAAGGCTTGCTTTTATCAAAAAGTTTGATGTGAGCATAATTCTTTCTCTCCTTGAAATCAATAATTTAACATCAAGTTCATTTGCACAATTATCATCTATTGAACTATAGTTTGAAAATTTTTTACCAATGACATGTGCAACTTGTTCTCTAAGAAAATGTAGTTTTCTTTGATTATGTTTGTAAATATTATCATTTGTAGAGAATAAATGAATGTTGTTGTCAAAATATTCATTTATTATTGTTGGAATATTACATGTTGTTCATGAAAATAGTAATTTCCAATCCTCAATTATTGGTTGAGTATCTCTAATATTTGTGAGCAACTGGAGGAACTTATTTTGATCCAAATTCTCTCCATCTTGTCTATAATTTTTTCCCAATTTAATCACAATCTTGAAGTCTTCCCATAGTATTTTTGCACGTCTCCTAATATCATATCCTACTATATCTTTTACAAGAGGGAGTTGGCCAAGACCATTGACTAAAATTACTGAGACACATAAAAAATTGTATCAAATATTTAGTAGAAATTTAGTATTTAAAAAAATTCATGTTAATTTTTTATTGCTCTAGTATATATCCATTATAAATTTTAAATAAGAATACCTCCAAAGTCAAGATTGGAATTATGAGGAAATTCTTGACAAAGTTTGGACTCTATATTCTCAAGCAACTTCTCTCCAAGAAAGCTCATTTAATTTATTAATATATACCTTATTTGACTTAGTTCTTCTTGGAAACTTTTCAAATGTGTTCCTTCCAACTGTCTAAAATCATGTACTAGAATCTTCAATTTGAAATGTACAGTTGAACCACCTATATTGTGTGCAGCCACTCTTGTTAGTGCTAGTATTAATAGTGGACAAAGGTTACGGAATGCATAATATTTTAAAAAATTATTGATTGCACAAATTAAATATGATTTTCCTATACTAGTTGTATACTGAATTATCTTATACAAGGGTGCCACATTATCACCACCATTATAGTGTGTCATAATAACATCAAATGCCTTTTTTCACCAAATTTACTACTATTGATTTCATGTTCACGTTGAAGATTTATTGTGCATCTATTTTCTCTCCTTCTACCAATAAAATTGATTTCATCTGAAGTATATTCATCTGAGTTATATTTCTTTGACCAACTATGTTTTCTATCCATATCTCTTCTTCTTAGGATATCAACTTTAGAAATCTCCATTATTTGACAACAATTCATCTATTAGATGATTTCCCATTCATGCTCTATAATGTTATGAGCACCCATTACATTGTTATCACTTCTAGATTGAGAACTCCTATCTCTATTTTCTACATCCACTCTCCATTAAACAATCCATGAAACATAATCTAATGACTCCCAATTTGAAACTATTGTGATATTATCATCACCAATATGAACTTGAATGTCATGAAATAGTTTATATAACAACAACTTCGAAAAGAAAAAATCAAAGAACTTGTATGATACATGTGGCAAAATAAAAATAAATCTTGGATAGAATCTGGCAATTGAAACTTTTTTTCTATGCTCTCACTTATTATTTTTCTTTCTATTTTTATTATATACCCATGCTCTAGAGGCATCAATCAAAGATATGGATTCCATAGAAATAGGTCTCTTTTATATGAATTGATGAATGATTATGTTTTCTCTTCAATACAATCTTCATTCTTTGTCTTAACAGGTTTGAAATTTTTTGGAAGACATTTAGATTAACAAATATTCTACTACATTCCACCAATGGAAGTTCTAGGAGCATCTGACATGTTTTTTGAGCTCCAACATCTCTTTCAATAATAGTTTCACTTAAATTCTTTTTGTTGACTTTGGATGAAAAGTCATCAGGATGCTCTATATTTTCCAACCGTGTCAACATTTGATGGTAGGTCTCAGAAATTTTCTTTGCTTTGGATGCATATTTTGCAATATGCTTAATAATAGCATGTGGTGACTAAACTAGTTGCCAATCTATATTTTCTCTCCATAATTGCAAAATATCATGATTATGAGAGTTGACTCTGTCATCACTCCTTTGAGGTTAAATTTTTTTCTCCACATTCCACATCCTAATACAATTTTGAATCTTTTATATTTACAACCCAATGAGCATTATACCTAAAATTTAAGTGTAAATGGTTAAAAAGAAAAAAATATTTCATCGCAATAGTTTTTACATGTGGAGATCCCCTACATGCATATCTTGACCAAAAGTCTTTAACATTGAAGCCTTCCTCCAAAAAAATTTCATGAAACATTATATGTCTAAGGCACATGTTGTACACAACAACATGTGGATAATTAATAACATTTTGTCTCCTTTACTTTTGAGCCTCCCTTGGGTCTAGTGGTTGAGTTCCAAGCATTAGTGCATGTAGATTAGGCCAATAAAAATTGGATGCACAAAGTGTAAATAAAATTTTGGGGGTCCCTTGCTATTTCAGTAAATCATATAATTCTGCCTAACTTTTTTTCTAATATGAGCTTGTACCTCTTAAGGTTTCTCCAATATGCATTAATTTATCACCAAGGTCGATGCTAAATTTTTTCCATATGTTCTTGTAACTCATCAATGGTTATTGGAAACTCTTTAATATTTTCTTTTATAGAAACATAACTGGAGTTTTGTTCATGGCGCCTCATTATTATGTTTTGCATGTAATATCTAAAGCAGGGATGTCTACCAAAGTGATGATCCCTATACCAAATTAGATGTTTCACATACTCATTAAGGTATACTCTTCATAGACGTAGTTCCAGCTGATCACATTGTCCATTTGGAAACAATGTTCAAAAGGTCATCTTTTAGAGTTGGTGAAACATATTCATTCACTGGAGATGTACCTATTTATGGATAATCAATCAAATTTAGAGGATCTATATTTGGGTTATTTACCCATGCATGTATGAATTCCATTTCATTTTGAAGATTCACTAGTCTTTTTACCATTGATGTTGAATGATTTACATTGGTATCATTAACCTCAAACAACTCAATTTGTAGACACATTATTTGTTTTTATTCATTGTCAACGTCTACATGAACAATATTTATTTGATGGAATATTTTATAGTCATTATTTATTTCAATTTCATCCAATGCATGAGCATCTATATTAACATTTTTATATAATTTTCCATTTTCATTTTTGTACCATAGAGCATAGTACACCCAATTTTTGTTAACTATAAAGTCATAGTTTGTACCATGCTAATCTTTTTTTTGAACTATTATTATAGGAAATTATTTTATTGGGCATGGTAGACTTTGATATACATGCTCTATATTTTGAGGGAAACTTTTTGTCTATCCCTTGTATTTATATTGGCCCCCTATTGCATGTGTCACTTTCAAAATTGGACTTACAAGTTCAATTAACATTTCTTCTACCTAAGTCAAGTTTGCAAGTTTTGATGGTTGTATACTTAGGTCCATATTGTTTTCTACTAAGAATATGTTATTTCCTTTTTCTTGGCCATACCTACTACACATTGGACCTTCTTCTGTATGGTTAACTTTAATTCCAACATAACACTCCTGACACATGTAGCATTGTAGGCATAACCAAATTATCTAGAATTGACATCGAAAGATTATCTAAAGGTTTTGATAACTATTTCCAAATATTTCATTGCAATTCCTCTGAATCTCTATACCAAAACCAACATCTTTATTTTGTTTACTCAAGTTTTCTTCCATAGAATTCAGTGGTGCTACACTTGTCAATGCAAGACAATCATTTTAAACCACTGATGCAGTTGTCAAACTATTGTTATGGACTTGTATTTCTTCTAATATTCCCCATGTTCTTCTTCCAACATCATATTTCCTATCTTGTTGGTTGTGATTGAGACATTTATTTTCCTTTTTAGCTTCATTCAACTCATCCTGTTGTCGTTTTCTACAATCTTTATGATATTGCCTCCTAAAATTCCTTCTCTTCACATTTCTTTCCAAAATGTTTTCACTTTGTGTTCCTTACAACTTTCTTTTCTCCATGTCTCCAAAATTATGCTCATTTTCTTAAATACTATAGTTACTGCAATTTTTTCCTTTTTTCCTTTCATTTATTTTTTCATGTTCACATGATATATATAGTACATTTGGTTTTGAGATATTTGAAGCATGTTATTCTCTACAGAATGAAAGTTAAAAGATGTAATCAAAAATTGATCATTTTCAACTTGTGATGGTTTATATTGTTTTAAGATAGTTGGACTACCTAATTACTTGCACTACCTAGAAATTTCTATTGATTATTCATTTGTCTATCCACCATCTCTCTCTCTCTCTCTCTCTCTCTCTCTCTCTCTCTCTCTCTCTCTCTCTCTCTGACACACACACACACACACATGCACGCACATAATGGAGCAAATGTTGTCTCTCCCTTTCTTTATCATCCATCTTTTCCTTTTGCCTATGCCTGTGTTCTCTTTGATGTTCTCTTTTATATTGTCTTCTCTCATCTTCAAACTAAAAAATTTCACATCTTGGTGGCATAGCTAAAAATTAAGAAGTAAATTACTATTTAGACTATGTTTCTTTACTTTGATTATTCAAGCATTTCAAATAAAATAAAACACTACAAAATTTTACATAGGAAAATATAATTTTTATGTATTTTCTAGAAGATTAGATAGTCTTAGTATATATAAATTTTTAAAAATATCACTGATAATTATTCTATTTATTCATTTACATATAAATTCACATATTTTTCCATAGTTACCTTTTGTCTTTCAATGATATAATCATAAGATTTTTATTCCATTATTGTACTAAATTGAATAATAGATCTATAACAAAAACATTGTTTATTGAAAAATATAATGAATTTTTCAATACAATACATAAAAAACAAATAAAAATTAGGATTCCATTTAACAATTTTAAATTGTACAACATATAACTACATAATTTTAACAATTAACTAATCTAGCAATATCATTTGAAATATTAAAGTATCAAAGTAAGCAAAACGTATCCATCATCTTTAAAAAGAGTATGTTGTATTAGTGACACATGAAATGGCTATTTAATAGTGAGGTTGTATGTAAAACATTATGACATGTTTAAATTTAATATATTCTAAAAAAAAAATATCAAGATTCCATTTTGAAAACTAAAATTGCATTACATATAGAAATATAAATTAAATAATCATTGTATGCATAATATATATATGATTTTAGAAAATAAATTGTTTCATCATTGGCATATGAAAATAATTGTGTCGAAATTGTTTTTGTTCTATACAGAATAATGTCATGCAAAGGACCTAACAAATTCTCTCAATAGGTTCTTTTTAGGACCCAAGTGGTACTTGAGCTTCACGTTCACATAGTTAATAATAGTTTTTACACTTTTAATAGTATCCATACCATTTATACTTTGTGATAGAAAATCACTTATTCTATTTTTTGTGCATCATAATATCAATGTCCTCTTTCTATAATTTATTTTGCATTAACTGATAAAATTGTTGAATGATTTGATCATTCGAATACAATGTGAAAGAACTATCAAATAACTTAAAACCCAAACCTTTGATAAAATTTTGTATCCTTTCATGGATATATCTGGCAAATTTTTTATTGTGTGCAATTTTTTATGACAATTCACAAGTGTTGATCTTCTCAAATTACACACCTTTAACAATTGTTGGAGTGAGGCTTTGCTATTACTAACACAAAATGAGACCAATTGATCAACATGCATTTCCTTCACCTTTCTTACAATTGGAATGCCCTCTTTTAAGAAATAATGACCCGAAATATTGTTTCATCAATCTCCCATGTCACAATTACCTTCTCAAGAATAGTTTAATACTGTTCAACTACCTTTTGAATCATGTCAATACAAAGAATTTCCAAATCATCACTCCATTTTATAACTGCAATATGTATTTCATCTTCATTGTTCTTATCTAAAATAAATACAAATTCTTTGGCCGATAATAGATAACATTACACATGTTCATATGATTGAACAAGAGGTGAATTGCATGTATTTTTTTACATTTTGTGGGGATTCAACATGAAAAATTTGATATTTCTTTAGATCATCACAAGTCACATCATTGATCTCCACTTCAATAGGAGATGGATCACCTTCATTCTCATCTATATTGTCACCATTGATAATAAAACCATGATTTACACTAAGAACTTTATCTGAAAACATAGATGGGTCCAATGTGACATCTCTCTCACTAAATCCATTGCATTTTTGAAATTTTTGATATAAAATATTTTTGGTAAAGAAGAGAAAAAATACCACTATAGAAATATTGGTGGAGGAAACAATTGGATCCCCCACAAAGTTGGGGAAAATAATATCGATTCCTTCACCTAATGGAGTGTATTAAGGGCTATATAAGGGAGTCATTTCTTTGTACCACTTCAAAAGAGCACATTTTTTAAAACTTTTTTATTTTGGGCATCACTTGGAGGTGCATGCTCTAGATTTTCTATCCCCATGGTGAGACTATTATTGTCTTGGTCAAAGCATCAATCTTCTTGGAAGATTTGAGTCCTATCATTTTAGACATCTTAGAGATAGCCAAGGAAGAATGCCTAGAGTCCTAGAAGGTGTCACTCAACCTTATTTCATAGTAGGACCTAGAGAACTTGGTATGAGTTAAGCGATGATTAAATTCCTCAAAGTCTCTAAAGTCAAATTTCTTGAATTAGAAATATGTAATGTCATTGGTCTTTTATTAAGACATTCTTTTTTACTTAGTTAGCTTTATACATTAATATTAAAAAAAAAACATTATGGATTAACAAACTAATTATTTATTAGGGAAAAATCTATTTATTTGTTATTAATATTTCATTTTAAAAAAAAAAATTCTGAAAAATAATTGAAATTTTGGTTGTTTTTGTTGAAGGGTCATATCATCCAATAGCCAAAAACTAAGGGATGTCAATTTTTACAAAATTCACCTTGATGGGCTCAAGAAGACTTCATCCCTTGTGAGTTCACTAAGAACCATTCAACTTGATCAATAGACTAAAGACCCATTTGCATATATATATATATATATATATATATATATATATATATATATATATATATATATATATATATATATATATATATATATATATATATATATAATCTTTTGTATTATCATTTATCATTTAAAATGCAAAATTAAAAAATCAATATCTTTCTATTAAACTTATTTGTTATAAAAGCATAAATACATATTTTAAATATATTATAATTTGTAACCCGAAATTCCAAATAATTTCTATTATTTGTAATATTTATACCAAGATCTTCAATAAAAATATACCACATAAAATTATGAAATGATATCTTAAAATATTTTTTTATTATAAGAATAAGGCTGCTAAAAGTGTTAAAATAAGCTTTAAAAAAGAAGGGATGAAAATAAGCAATTGATACTTATTGAAATTCGATAAATGTCTTTTTCCATCTTGTTTTTATATGCCTATATTTTCTCTTTAAAATAAATATTTAATTAAAAATTTCCCCTTAAAAAGTGCTTAGTTCCACGAATTTTTGCTAAAAATATGGAACACCCAAAATAAACTTAGCACGTGCTTTCACTATTGATTTTTCTAAAAAATCAATAGTGAAAGCACTTGCTAAGTTTATAATATATTTGATCATTAATAAATTTAGAAACTAGTTATTCATAGTTGTAAAATCATAATAGTGAAATATATGAATTTTCTTGCATTTCAAAATATTATTGAACCCCTCTCATTAAATTCTACTACTTTTTCATTTTACAAGGTAGTTTGCAAAGCTACTACTTAATGTTATCTAATCATTTTTAATTATTAGGGTCAATCTCATTTTCAACTCTTGGAAGCTTGCTTTCACTATTGATGTTCACCAATAACAAAATTAAGGGTGGCGACCACCGGATATCTTTCGGTGTCTTTCGAGCTCTCTGCGGACTCTCTGATAATTACTAACCAAACAAGATTGATAGCAACTTGCGCGAATTCGATGTTATTTTCGTGCAATTGAAACTCATTAAAGAAATGTCAAGGCAATCCGTCAGTACCAGTTTGAGATGGTTTTTTAAATGAACGACTTTGAAAGCTATGGAATTCAGAATTAAATGACCAAATCACTATTATTAGTATTGCAGACAATCAAACGTAAGCAGCGAAAGGCAGACTAAAGGGTGCGAATAAAGGCAGACTAAAAGGCGTAAATAAAATTTTGTGTATTCTGCGTATGTTATTTGTGGAGTACGGATAAATGACCCTGCGCGGCTGCATTGAGCCTGGAAGCTCTGGTGCGATCTTCATTGAAACGCGCGGGTGAGATTCCAAATCGCAGGGAGGGGTGTCGGTCATTACGCGAAATTAAATAGCATTGGAGATTTTTTCTAATTGGCATAGTCTTATGCCAAAAAGCATGAAAGCGGTGTGAAATAATAGAAAGGAATGACAAAATCTATGATGAGTGGATTTCAACTGCGAATTAATCAGACAGCACGATTGAAAACTAGGGTTTTTATTTTGTGCGAAGCTTTCTGATCAGATCTGCTCCTTTTGATCCGCTTTTGATTTCCGATTGGGTCTGCGCCTAGGGCTTTGTCAACGTGGCGACCTCTGGCAATGCCAATACTGATGGCGTATCCCTTTCTACATCCAGCATGAAAGTCTTTAATATGGCTAAGGTGAATGGTAATGGCAAGATTGCCGAGCAAGCATCAGGTATTACATTTTCGACGGTGACTAAATCTGCTCCAGGTAATGGCATTAGTAACCCAATCTCCCATAGCAGTGATCGACCTAAGTCTTTTTCTGAGGCTGTGGGTCGATCATCGGTCATTAACAATAGGGCAAGGTTTGAGTTTGTAAGCGCGGGTAACAATGATGTCTCCAACTCCGGTAAGACCCCTTCAGCTTCTCTGTCTCCTTTTGCCATTGTTCCTAATCCTAAAATGTTGGATGAAATTGTTAAGGAAAAAAGTAGATTAAGAGATACTGCGATTTTTTTCTCAGCTATTGAAATTGATAAATGTTCGCCAAGAAAATTTATTGATGATTGGTTCCATCATTACTCGAATAACAAACTTGGGTTGCATATTTCTTTTTGTAGGCAAATACAAAAGGGTCTATATGTGATTTTCTTTGTGAATCATGATGCTCAAATAGAGGTTCTTAAAAAACAATATTGGAATGTGGGTTCAACACCTTTTAGGGCTATTGCTTGGTCACCAGAGGCCGTCCATGAGGAGGTTCTCGCACTTTCAGCTCCAAGATGGATTTTGTTTAAAAACATTCCCCCTTTTTTGTGGCACTTTTTGCTGCATTTGCTTGAGCCCATTGGTAAAATTATTCGAATGGATGAAACTGTGAGACTTGTCCTGCATATGGACGCTAGAATTCTTATCTCTCTCTTACCTGGTAAGGACCTTCCTACCGATATTTCAATTAACATCATGGGTAAGTGCACCAAGTTGTGGTGCCAAAAGTGGGGTATAAGTGGACACATTTTTGCTGAAATCAGCAAATTCTAGACTTCAACAATAATTTGAAGATAGTTACGCTCAAAATTTTAAGATGTGACAAAAACAAAAGTCATAGTCCTTTGAATCTAGTTTCTAAACTACTAATTTTTTTTCAAAATGGTTTAGTTTTAGGTCCTCAAAAAAGGAGGCCACAGAAAGTGGTACTGTTTATTTCAAAAAAGCATAACATAGTACAAAGTGTGGCCCCCCTAAAATTTTAACTTTTTTTTTGAAATTCTTTAATCGCTCTAGTCAAAAGTTACCTAACACTATGTAGTTTATCCCAGATTTTTCGGGTAATTTTATAATGTGTATTTTTTTTTTAATGAATTTTTAAATTAGACCCATCCCAAAAATGTAAAATATTTGTGTGCTTCCCCTAGAAATGATTGAAAACTAATCTAAAATCAAAACTTCTTTTTTTCAAAGTGTGTAGAATGGAGTCTAGTTTCTAAAAAACTAAGTTGTTACAAAATTCGATGAATGAGCTAAAATCTACATCCCAATTAGTACATGGTGGTTTCTGACAAAAAATGAACATACATTCAAAAGAAATTATAGATGAAAGACTTAAAATAGTTCAAATTAAAAATAAATTATATGGTTAGATAGCTAACACAGAGACCTATAATGTTATGTAACTTGATCTTATCGATACTCAACCATGAGGAATCTTGAAGGGGAGCACACAAGAAAAATCAATCATTTTTTGTATGTTTGCTGGAAAACACGTCTCAGACCTGTTTATAAACTCCAAACCTTTGGGTTGAATCTCCAAGGAAAAACCAAGCCTTAGGCTTGGTTTTAATGCAAAGCTTTGAATAGCGCGTTCGCACTATAGTGCGCACGCGCTATTAAAACGCTAGTGAATTCAAGGTAGTGCGCACACACTATTGAGACCTAAATTGCAAACCAAAACCAAGAGAGAGCTAGGGGGGTGGGGCGAGGGAATGGCTATTTGTGTGTGTGAGAGAGATAGAGAGAAAGTAGGGGATGGGAGAGGGGAGAGAGGAAGTGAGAAAGAGTAGGGGTGGCAGAGAGAGTATAGGATGGGAGATAGAGAAAATGTGAGAGAGTAGGGGTGGCAAAGAGAGTACAAGATGCAAGAGAGAGGAAGTGTAAGAGAGAGTACAAGTTGGGAGAGAGAGATTGAGAGTAGGGGATGGGGGAGAGAGAGAGTAGGTGGTGGGAGACAGAGTGGGAGAGGAAGAGCGAGAGAGAGGAGGATGGGAGTGTATGTGTGTGAAAGAGAGAGAGTAGGGAATGGGAGAGGGGGAAGATAGAGTAGCTTGAGAGAGAGTAGGGGATGGAAGAGAGAGTAGGCGATGGGAGAGGGAGTGGGAGAGGGAGAGAGAGAGGGGGGATGGAAATGTGTGTAAGAGAGAAAGAGAGAGAGTGTGAAAATGTGAGAGAGGGTAGGGGGTAGCAAAGAGAGTAGAGAGGGAGAGAGAGAGAGAGAGAGAGAGAGAGTAGGCAGTGGGAGAGGGAGAGTGAGTGAGAGAAAAAGTAGAGGATGGGAGAGGAGAGAGGGGGGATTGGTGTGTGTGAAAGAGAGAGAGTAGGGAATGAGAGAGGGGAGAGAGAGATAGAGAGAGTAGGGGATGGGATAGAAAGAGAGTAGGCAATGGCAGAGGGAGTGGGAGAGGGAGAGAGAGGGTGGATGGAAGAGAAAGAGATTAGGCAATGGCAGAGGGAGTGGGAGAGGGAGAGAGAGGGGGGATGGAAGTGTGTGTAAGAGAGAAAGTAGGGGATGGGAGAGAGTGTGAGAGTGTGAGAGAGAGTAGGGGTGGCAAAGAGAGAGAGTGAGAGTATGGGATGGGAGAGAGAGAGAGAGAGAGAGAGAGAGAGAGAGAGAGAGAGAGAGAGAGTAGGCGATGGGAGAGGGAGTGGGAGGGAGAGAGAGAGGGGGAATGGAAGTGTGTAAGAGAGATAGAGTTGGGGATGGGAGAGAGTAGGAAATGGGAGAGGGAGTGTGTGTGAGAGAGAGAGGGGGGGAATGGGAATGTGTATAAGAGAGATAGAGTAGGGGATGGGAGAGAGTGTGAGAGTTTGAGAGAGAGTAGGGGGTGGTAGAGAGAGCTTGTACAGGATGGGGGTGAGAGAGAGAGAGAGAGAGAGAGAGAGAGAGAGAGAGAGTAGGGGATGGGAGAGAGTGTGAGAGAGAGTAGGGGATGGAAGAGAGAGAGTGAGAGTAGGGGATGGGAGAGAGAGAGTGAGAGTAGGGGATGGGAGAGAGAAAGTAAAGAGGGAAAGAGAGTACTTGAGAGAGAGAGAGAGAGAGAGAGAGAGAGAGAGAGATAGTAGGTGGTGCAAGAGGGAGTGGGAGAGGGAGAGAGATGGGGGATGGGAGTGTGTGTGACAAATCTAGAGAGTAGGGGATGGGAGAGGAGAGAGAGAGGGGGGGATGGGAGTGTGTGTCTATGAAAGAGAGAGAGTAGGGGATGGGAGAGGGGAGAGAGAGAGTAGGGGATGGGGGAGATAAAGTAGGCAGTGGGAGAGGGAGTGGGAGAGGGAGAGAGAGAGAGGGGGAATGGGAATGTGTGTAAGAGAGATAGAGTAGGGGATGGGAGAGAGTGTGAGAGTGTGAGAGAGAGTAGGTGGTGGCGGAGAGAGCTCATACGGGATGGGAGAGAGAGAGTGAGATTAGGGGATGGGAGTGTGAGAGAGAGTAGGGTATGGGAGAGAGAGAGAGAGTGAGAGTAAGGGATGGGATGGGAGAGAGAGAGAGTAGACAAGGAGAGAGAGAACTTGAGAGAGAGAGAGAGATCTAGTAGGCGGTAGGAGAGGGAGAGGGAGAGAGATAGGGGGGATGGGAGTGTGCGTGACAGATGTAGAGAGTAGGGGATGGGAGAGAAGAGAGTGGGGGGATAAGAGAGTGTGTTTGTGAAAGAGAGAGAGTAGGGGATGGGAGAGAGTGTGAGAGTGTGAGAGAGAGTAGGGGGTGGTAGAGAGAGAGTACAGGATGGGAGAGACAGAGTGAAAGGATGGGAGAGATAGAGTGAAAGGATGGGAGAGAGTGAGAGAGAGATTAGGGGGCGGCAGAGAGAGAGAGAGAGTACGGGATGGGAGAGACAGAGTGAAAGGATGGGAGAGAGTGTGAGAGAGAGTAGGGGATGGGAGAGAGTGAGAGAGAGAGTTGGGAATGGGAGAGAGAGAGAGAGAGAGAGAGAGAGAGAGAGAGAGAGAGAGAGAGTAAGAGTAGGGGATGGGAGAGAGAGAGTAGAGAGGGAGAGAGAGAACTTGAGAGAGAGAAATAGTAGGTGACCTGGGAGAGGGAGTGGGAGAGGAGGAGAGAGAGGGATGGGAGTGCATGTGAAAAATCTAGAGAGTAGGGGATGGGAGAGAAGAGAGAGGGGGGATGGGAGTGTGAGTGTGTGTGTGTGTGTGTGTGTGTGTGAAAGAGAGAGAGTAGGGGATAAGAGAGAGTGTGAGAGTGTGAGAGAGAGTAGGGGGTGGCAAAGAGAGAGTACGAGATGGGAGAAACAGAGTGAAAGGATGGGAAAGAGTGTGAGAGAGAGTAGGAGGTGGCAGAGAGAGAGAGAGTACGAGATGAGAGAGATAGAGTGAAAGGATGAGAGAGAGTGTCAGAGAGAGTAGGGGATGGGAGAGAGTGTGAGAGAGAGTTGGGGATTGGAGAGAGAGTAAGAGTAGGGGATGGGAGAGAGAGAGAGAGAGAGTAGAGAGGGAGAGAGAGAACTTGAGAGAGAGAGAGATAGTAGGTAATGGGAGAGGGAGTGGGAGAGGAGGAGAGAGAGGGATGGGAGTGCGTGTGAGCGATCTAGAGAGTAAGGGATGGGAGAGGGGAGAGAGAGAGGGGGATGGTAGTGTGTATCTGCAAAAGAGAGAGTTTAGGGGATGGGAGAGGGGAGAGAGAGAGTAGCCCAAGAGAGAGAGAGAGAGAGTAGCAGATGGGAGAGAGGGGCAGATGGGAGTGTGTATAAGAGAGAGTAGGGGATGGGAGAGAGTGTGAGAGAGAGTAGGAGGTGGCAGAGAGAGAGAGAGAGAGAGTAAGAAGTGGGAGAGGGAGGATGGGAGTGTGTGTGAGAGATCTAAAGAGTAGGGGATTGGAGAGGAGAGAGGGTGAGAGAGATAGAGAGAGTAGGCGGTGGGAGAGGGAGAGCAAGAGAGAGTAAAGGATGAGAGAGGGGAGAGAGAGAGTGTAGGGGATGGGAGAGGGGAGAGAGAGTAGGAAGAGAGAGAGAGTAGGGAGAGAGAGAGAGAGTAGGGAGGGTGGAGAGTGATGTGTTCTCATATAGTGCGTACGCGCTATAGCGCGTACGCACTATGTGAAATCACCTAAAAATAGTCAAAAAGCAACTTTGGGGCCCGTTTCATTCATTCTCTGCTTTTGTTCTGTTCTGCACTCTGTTATCCTGACAGAAATTGCGGGTTTCAACACAACAAACACTCTTTCAAGGTGGCAAACACTATTTCAAGCTAACAAACACTATTTCAAGGTGGAAAACACTTTTGGAAGGTAGCAAACACCAAATTCAATCATTGGATACACAATTTGAAGACTTTTTGAATATTCCTTGTATAGAAAAGGTTAGTGCAATCTATTTTAAATATTGTTTGTTGATATATAGATAAAAATTTGATTATAATTTGACATGTTGTTTAATATATAGTGAATTCATTGAAATTTGTATGTTTCAATGAAATATTATTTCGAAATGGTTAGAAATTTGACAAGTGGTTATATATATATATATAGTGTATTCATTCAAATAATTATAATTTTATATGTATTTGAATAATTTGTAATTTACACATTTTAAGTAATTCAAATGTTTGAATAATTTGACATGTAGAAATCATCATCATGCCAAGGAAGAAACCAAAAATCAAACAAATGAAGATAGGGAGAGAGATTTGGCAATTAAAAGAGATAAAATGAAATTACTATGTGAGCAAAGAAAATTGCAAAGCAATAATGAAGAATTGACTTTTGAAGAGGATCAAGAACCACCGGTACCAAGAAACAAAGAGGAAGAATTGGAAAGACAAAGAGAACGAATGAGACTGTTACGCTCAAGAAGACAATTGAATCGTGAAGCTACACCATCTTCTAATGTTGGAGTCATATTGTTCGCTACACCATCTTCCAATGTTGAAGTCATATCGTCCTCTCATTTTGAAGAGACACCGATTTGTAGATCCGACGATATACACACTCCATCATATCATATTGAAGGCACAACATCAACACATCAAGTAGGTGATTTTCCATCTTTTGCATCTTATTGCCAAGGCACATCATCTTTGGTTCAAGGTACACAATACACTCAACCTTATGTTGATGTTCAAAATGTTGAGAGAATTGAAGAGATTATAACACCTTCTAGAATTCGTTTTAGAAGACCAAAATATTTGATTGATATTGATAGTAACATTTTGAAATCAATGCCTCACAAGATTAGCAATCGTACTTGTCAAAAAAAAGTTAATCGTATGTGGAGATTATTTTTTGATGAATTAAATATTACAGGTCAATGCCAATTATTTGTTGAAATGATGAGGAATTTAAAATTTAGGCCTATCATGAAGATTCTTGGGCTAAGAACGATGGATGATTCAAATGAAAAAAATATTGTAAAGAATCTAATGAATGCTTATGACAAAGTGGGTTCTAAATCACACACCAAAGATAGTAATATCGCAAGATGAGTACTTACATCAACAATAGTAAGTAGCCAAATGAAGAAAGCTCGACTCATGAGAAAGACAAGCAAAACATTAAAAATTGGTAGAGGTACTTTAAGGAGAGCCATGCTAAGGCGTGAGAGATTGGAAGATCCAACAAAAAATGAGTTATGGACATTTAGCAGTAGACTACCACGAAAGGATAAAGAAATTAGTGAAGCCTTGAAATCATTAATCGAATATTTTTGGAAAAATAACACACGTGTTTCCCCTAATCAAAGAGATGTTGTAAGAAGGAGGATTGGTAGCCAAAATCGCGAGCCACATGCGAAACATTTTTTGGACACAACTCAGACACAATTTTTTGCAAAATTTATTGGTATGTATCCACAAATTTGAATAAGTCAAAGATTTTTTGAGATGGGTAAACCTTTTTATGTGAAGATAAATCACACATGCACAACTTGTTGTTGTAGGATACATATTAAATTTTCTAACCATTTTGATGTTTTTAGACATATATGCGTAATTTTGCATTCTCAGTTTGTTTTGCAGGATTGTGACATAAATGAGCCACCAAGATCTTCAAGGGAATTCATAGCCAACATTTTATGTGAAATAAGGGACGGCCAACAATTTTACAAGACATCATGCTTGGATGGTACATGCTTATTTTGTGGTTCTTTGCAACTTTTATCAACTTGTCAACATATGGATAGTACACATGCAATTGAAAATAAAATAGTAGATTATGGAAAATTTAAGACAGTGACATATGCTCTAAAAGATGGGAAACATGGTAAAAAATGTGATTTAGTCATTGAAAAGATTCCAGTGTATGAGTTCATGAAGATTTTTCGTGAAAACATTATTTACAAGTATGCAAGGCATACCCATAGAGCTCGATGGTTGGATTTGCAATTCAAGTTGTGCAAGGATATGTTTCCACTGGATACCATTGTTTCGGTTATAGATTTCGCAGAGAACTACACACTACAACCACAAAATGAGGTGCAAGCAAAGTATTATACTTCTCAACAGGTTTCCATATTTGTTCACATAACATTCATGCATTCACCTACAAGTACAGAGAATGACAGGAAGATTTTGAGGGAGTACCATTTTTACATCAACGATGATCGATCACATTCTACGGAGTTCGTACATGGTTGTTTTCAACTATTTTATGGAGATTTTGCTAACAGGGGCATCACATATCGTCAGCACATTATTTGGTCAGACAATTGTGCATCTCAATTCAAGAATGCACGAATGTTCTATTGGTTGAGCAGGATGCACAAGTTGTGTAGAATTCAATACATGTGGAATTTCGCAAAGGCTGGTCATGAAAAGGGAGAGCATGATGGTGCAGGCGCATGTATCAAAAGAGCCTTAGCTCATGAAGAACTAAAGTGCAAAGATGGAGCAATATTGACAGATGCAAAATCCATCGTCCAGTGGTGTAACGCTACAATGGGTCCAGGTAAGGAAGGTGAGTCTACGGTTCATAGATTTTTTTGGTTGATAGATAATACTAACATTGCACCATATCAGGATTGTTGCACACTAACAGGATCCAGTGAGTTGCACTCTTTTAGAAGCTCTGATGCAGGTTCATGGAGTATCCACACACGAAAAATGACATGCTATTTTCCATCATGTGTAGAGGAAAATTGGGATGACTGTGAGTTGACTGAATGGGTGGACAAATGGGATATACGAGTTTTGGACCCAATTGACACCTATCGTCCCCCACAAGCATTGGAAATGGTACAGATGGAATCATCTATTGACTTTGACCGCTTGTCTGATCTAGTGCAACCTGGTAATATATATATTTATATATCTTTGTAATTTCAATATGTAACTTTATAACTTTTATGCAAGTATTTTTTGAATTAATGACCGCATTTTGTACATTTGTCACTACAGGCCATGTTTTTGCTGTTATTGCACTTGAAGACAATGAAGAAGGGACAGACTATTATTTGTGTCGTTGTGTTCAAGCCAAACAAAAATTGGATCACTCGGTTATAGAGTTCGCGAGTCAGACCACGAGGCAATACTTGAGACATTAAAATGTCGAGCAGATCCAGTTGGCTCATTAGATTAAATATAGAGAGAGGGAGAGAGAGAAAGAGTGATCAACTGGATCAAATACATTGTTGCAACCTCTTCCCCAAGACTGTCCACATGACTAAGGTGGACCGTATTGTTATGATGCGTAAGTGATGAGATTTAGTTTAAATCATAGATTTTATGTTTTGATTTTTTTAGAATCTAGATTTTATGTTTTGATGTCTCCAATTTTTTTAAAGCTAGAACAATATTTTTCATATTTTCTTATTGTGATGATATTTTTCTTTCATTGCATGTTCTCTTGGATGACAAGAGGGAGAGAAGAAAAATAAGTAGATTTCCAAATAGCCAGCCACCCTTCTTCATGTAATTTATTCATTTAAGGTAAAAGTCCCATTTCCTTTGTTTGGCTTTGGTATTTGTTTATTTAAAGTCATTATTCTAGTTGGACCTTCGTATGTTTGAATTTGGGATTGTTTAGTGTCTATTTGTTATGATTATACTGAATTATTAATTCTACGATGTTTCTATTATTTAATTATTTAAAATAAATTAAAACTTTTTGTATAAAATTATTATTTTTTATTTCTATCTATTTGTTATGATTATTCCTATTATTTAAAATAAATTAATTATATAATATCTCTATGATGAACTATTTATATTTCTAAACTTTACATATTTTACACCATGACCAACAATCAAACTATTATAACAATACAAATACATTTAAATAGTAATGTAAGAATGGTTTAGTTCACATAAAAAATAAGTCTATCTTAGATATTCTAAATACATCACAAAACTTTATCGCTTCAAAAAAATTGGAATTTCTCCCATCTACTTGAGTTCCCATCAATTGTCCATAAAACTGGGAAAGGGAATAGGTGCTATGCTCCCAATCCCAACATCCTCCTATCCACTACTAGGAGATGTGTGTAATGTAGGATTCAGCTCCATCAACTTAGTCATTTCTTTCACTAGTTGATTGGGACTCTCACCATTTGTTGCCAACTATGGTGAGAATGCTTGGGGTTACACTTATTAAGTAAGAATATTTCCTAATCTAGGGATTAGAGCATTGAACATATCAGAATGTGATTTATGCTATGGGAGAAGAGGTATGTTGGGCATACTAATTGATTCTAGGGCTAGTGCAATTACATCTCCTTCCACTAGTGTTGTAAATATAATTTCTATAGTTGTTGAAGGTGCACCTCCAATATTTGGTTTATATCTCTTTCAAACATTTAGATTATCCTCTCTTTCTTTCCTCTTCTATTCCTTTAGTGCAACCTTCTCGGCAACTCATTTTCCCCTCTCTATAGCATCTAAGATCTCATTTCTTGCAATCTTTTCCTCTCTCCCATCTTTCCTATCCCTGATCTTCTCCTTCATGTAAAGTGCATTAGCCTCAAATAACTTCTTAGTCTCTCTTGTTACTTAGAATTTTGTATCCTTTTCTTTGGTAGCTATAGGAATCTACTGGGTAAACCACTATGTTGTTTTCTGTCTAGTGGCATGTAACGTATAAAATCAACATCTCCATCATAGTCATTTTGGGCCTGGGTATCAAAAAATTGTTAACTATTTATTTCATCATGGTTGCCGCCATTTGCAAAGCATTAGATGACGTCCTTGGGGTCAACATGTGGTGGGGATGGAATTAAAAGGGAAACATTTTCATCCCCACAAGTATTTGGTTACCCAAGGTTTGTGACAACCTCCTACAACCAATTTGGTTGTGAATCTTGCATTAGCAAGCTTAATCTAATATCATAATTGAAAATGTAGTTTTTTATATGTCTCTTAGCCTTGAACAAATAAAAATTGGAATTCTCTAACCAACAGTAATGTAAGGAGACCCACCCTGCTAGTTTAGGCCACTATACCCAAACTAACCAATGACTTCTTCTGATCCTATAGGGTTTCTTCTTGACCTTATTCCCAAGAGGATATCTCCCAACTATCCCCTTCCCTAGGATCTATGCACACCAATTGACTATGTGACAAAGAACTCATGGTGGATAAATCTGAAGGAATTTCGTAGGAATACCTTTCTTTCCAAAATCACTCTCATCTATCCATGTTACTTCAGATTCTGGTTGATCCTTCCATTTGATAAGATGCTCCATATAGGTGCCATGACAAGTCTTCTTCTTGATTCTTGAATCCATAACCCTTTCAGCTTTTGGCTGAGATTATAATGGGATAGTGACTTCTTCAACCTTTGATTTTGTTTGTCCTTCTATGAATGTAGGCCCTTTATATTGAACTTAGTCCTTAACATTAAAGATAAGGTAAATTTCCATGTTTTGTGGGAGTTCTATTTTGTCGGCATTAGAACCATAATTTGCAAGTACCTTACAAGGTCCTATCCTATGCATTTGTAGCTTGGTTGGAACACCCTATGCAAGTACCAAAACTCATCATTGGCATCATATCATGGCCTCAACACCTTGGATCATCTCAAAACATCTCATCTAACATGTTCAAACTCCTTGCACACTCTCAGCAACTCATCTCTTACACTTTCTCAATTTTGCCTCTTCTAGGCTTGTTCCAACTAACCCTTGCCAGTCACTAATTTGTTGTTTTCTCCAAAATTTTCCATAGAACTTACTAAACTATTGGGTGATTAAAATACCCTTTTCCTCACTCTAAAATATACTCCAAAACCAACTACACTTGTTTTGTAAAATATCACTCAAAACTGGCTATTTCAGTCTGCCAACTAGGCCTAGTTTGAGGCCATTTACAAAGAAACTCACAATCCCTTGACTTTTGTAACTCCCATGACCCAAAAAAGCCTTAAGAAATGACTCAAATGCAAGGATTCTTCTATTTTTTTGGTCTCATGATCAACTTTACAATGGTTTTTACAAAACCCTCCTTTCTAGCCCCTTTACCCTAGGGCTTTCTAGAACTCTTACTTTGCAACGTCTCTAGAACCCCAAAATGGTTCAAACACATTCACTTTGGTTATATTAGATGACTTAAAACATAAAATGCAACTCTTGTTTGGAGAAAACACTAAATCCACCTTGGGAGTAATCACATACCCCTTTTTATGCACTCAAATTTTAGGGAAAACTATGAAAATACTTCTTAAATGGTTTCAACACTTGACTTTTCAGATGGAAATGGTTATTATAGACTCAAACCAACAAGTAAAATCCAAAACTTGAGGTTTCTCAACACTCAACAATCAAATTTCAAAACTGTTACCAGCACTTACTACTAGGACAATTTCTAGTTTTAATGGTCAAACTCCCAAACCATACAAAGGACCCCCCACATTTTTGCATTTTTAAACACTTTTTTTGGAGACCTACAATAACCTCTCTCAATTTTTGGAGATCACACTCCATTTTCATTTTACGACGCCATCTCAGGTGATGCTGAAACTTGCAATGTCGGCTAGTACAAAGTTGCCAACTGCCAAATCTCTCTCACCTTTCCTCGTGGGATCGAACTATCTGCTCTGTTAGCTCCACATGGTCAAGTAAACCCTATCCCCAACCTCATCCTATCCCCTTCAGTGCTCGAACGTTCTCAGGCACGCCAATCCATAATGTCCCCAAGGGTCACTAAATGCCATAGGGCTGCGATCTTTGATGGGGCATATCTCGGAGCTCGTGCAAGGTATGGATGCAATTCTAGTTCCTACAGAACCATGTTGCAGAGACCTACAATAACCTCTCTCACTTTTTGGAGATCACACACCATTTTTGTTTTACAATGCCATCTCGGGTGATGTTGAAACTTGCAGTGTGGGCTAGTACAAAGTTGCCAACTGCCAAATCTCTCTCACCTTTCGTCGTGGGATCGAACTGTTTGCTCCATTAGCTCCAGGTGGCTGGGTAAACCCTATCCCCAACCTTGTCCTATCCCCTTCAGTGCTCGAACGTTCTCAGGCACGCCAATCCAGAATGTCCCCAAGGGTCACTAAATGCCATAGGGCTGCGATCTTTAATGAGGCATATCTCAGAGCTCGTGCGATGTATGGATGCAATTCCAGTTCCTATAGGACCATGTTGCGGAGACCTACAATAACCTCTCTCACTTTTTGGAGATCGCATTCATTTTTCATTCTACAATGCCATCTCAGGTGATGCTGAAACTTGTAGTGTTGGCCAGTACAAAGTTGCCAACTGCCAAATCTCTCTCATCTTTCGTCATGGGATCAAACTATCTACTCCATTAGCTTTGGGTGGCTGGGTAAACCCTATCCCCAACCTCTTCCTATCTGCTTCAGTGCTTGAACATTCTCAGGCACACTGAACCAGAATTTCTCTAAGGGTCACTAAATGCCATAAGGCTGCGATCTTTGATGGGGCATATCTCGAAGCTCGTGTGAGGTATGGATGAGATTCTAGTTCCTATAAGATCATGTTGCAGAGGCCTACAATAACCTCTCTCACTTTTTGGAGATGACATTTTGTTTTCATTTTACAACGCCATCTTGGGTGATGCTGAAACTTGTAGTGTTGGCCAGTACAAAGTTGCCAAGTACCAAATCTCTCTCATCTTTCGTCGTGGGATCAAACTGTCTGCTCCATTAGCTTCGGGTGGCCGGGTAAACTCTATCCCCAACCTCTTCCTATCTGCTTCATTGCTCGAACGTTCTCAGGCACGCCGAACCAGAATGTCCCTAAGGGTCACTAAATGCCATAGGGTTGCGATCTTTGAGGGGGCATATCTCGGAGCTCGTGCGAGATATGGATGAGATTCCAATTCCTACAGGACTGTGTTGCATAGACCTACAATAACCTCTCTCAATTTTTGGCAATCACATTTCATTTTCATTCTACAATGCCATCTCGGGTGATGCTGAAACTTGTAGTGTTGGCCAGTACAAAGTTGCCAACTGCTAAATCTCTCTCATCTTTCGTCGTGGGATCAAACTGTCTGCTCCATTAGCTCCGGGTGGCCGAGTAAATCCTATCCCCAACCTTGTCTTGTCCCCTTCAGTGCTCGAACGTTCTCAGGAATGCCGAACCAGAATGTCCCTAAGGGTCACTAAATGCCACAGGGCTGCGATCTTTGATAGGGCATATCTCAGAGCTCGTGCGAGATATGGATGAGATTCCAATTCCTACAGGACTGTGTTGCAGAGACCTACAATAACCTCTATCACTTTTTGGAGATCACATTCCATTTTCATTCTACAATGCCATCTCGGGTGATGATGAAACTTGTAGTGTTGGCCAGTACAAAGTTGCCAACTGCCAAATCTCTCTCATCTTTTGTCGTGAGATCAAACTATCTGCTCCATTAGCTCTAGGTGGCTGGGTAAACCCTATCCCCAACCTTGTCTTGTCCCCTTCAGTGCTCGAACGTTCTCAGGAACGCCGAACCAGAATGTCCCTAAGGGTCACTAAATGCCACGGGGCTACAATCTTTGATGGGACATATCTCAGAGCTTGTGCGAGATATGGATGAGATTCCAATTCCTACAGGATTGTGTTGCAAAGACCTACAATAACCTCTCTCACTTTTTGGAGATCACATTTCATTTTCATTCTACAATGCCATCTCGGGTGATGTTGAAACTTGTAGTGTTAGCCAGTACAAAGTTGCCAACTGCCAAATCTCTCTCATCTTTTGTCGTGGGATCAAACTGTTTGCTCCATTAGCTCCGGGTGGCTGGGTAAACTCTATCCCCAACCTCTTCCTGTCCCCTTCAGTGCTCGAACATTCTCAGGCACGCCGAACCAGAATGTCCCTAAGGGTCACTAAATGCCACAGGGATGCGATCTTTGACGGGGCATATCTCAGAGCTCGTGCGAGATATGGATGAGATTCCAATTCCTACAGGACTGTGTTGTAGAGACCTACAATAACATCTCTCACTTTTTGGAGATCACATTCCGTTTTCATTTTACAATGCCATCTTGGGTGATGCTGAAACTTGTAGTGTTGGCCAATACAAAGTTGCCAACTGCCAAATCTCTCTCATCTTTCGTTGTGGGATCAAACTGTCTATTCCATTAGCTCTGGGTGGCCGGGTAAACCCCATCCCCAACCTCTTCCTGTCCCCTTCAGTGATCGAACATTCTTAGGCACACTGAACCAGAATGTCCCTAAGGGTCACTAAATGCCACAGGGCTGCGATCTTTGATGGGGCATATCTATGGGTTGTTAATACTTCGACTATACTTTAAGTCAACGATTATCAATATGTGAAAAAATGGAACTCGTTGTATTTTGAAGTACTGAGAAGATGGCCTTGCCCTTCCCCAAGAGTTTCAGAAATGGGAGACATTAGGTAAGAGAGTGAAAATGTTACTATCGCTTCAACGCACATGATGCAATTCAAAATGCAAATTTTGATGGTAATCATTTTGTGATAAGGGAGAGACTAGGGATGATCATTGTTACTATCTCTTTAGTAGTGGAATTTTGTTTTCTCTTGAATTTTGTGGTGGGGGATCAGTTATAAGACTCCTTGGATATTCCTTCTTATGATGTTAGTGAAAAGTGTTGCTCTTTGAAAACACTTGTACAATCTTTTTTAAATTATTAGATAAAAACAGAGAATTGTAAGTATTAAACATGATTAGCCTTTAGTTCCTAGAAGATCTTTATTTCCCCATCAATGCATTTAGAAAGTTAAGTTTTAAGAAGATCATAAATAGAAAAAATTAGAGAAGCGATTTAAACATTTATATTGATTGGAAACATGTAAGTCTTGAGTTTCCTCTACCTTTTAAAGAACGTTCCTTAGCTAGCAGACCTAATTCCACATTCCATAAGACTGTCATTGCGCTAAAGATTTAGGAAACCAACTGCTCTAAGATAAAGCTTCCCGGTCAATAATAATCTAGCCTATTGAGGTACATAATACTTCTCAATTAAACTTGTGTTAATTCAGTATTAATTTTGTAATTAACTACAATTTTAGTATCTATGTATAGGGGGTGACTGAGAAAACTATTTGAGGTCCAATTTGAAAATATATTTGTAAGGATCTTGACCAAGGTTCACAACTTCGATGATTAATACATTCATTCAGGCCAGAACCTCACTACAAAAAAATAATATATAAAAAAGGTAGTGAATAACGTCATGTCTAGACCCAAATCAACCAATGAAAGTCAAATTAGCATAATGTGGAACAACAATATATGCATTGAGTGGGTTGTCATAAAAAAGCTTCATAATAAAATTCATGTCTAGAATTAAAAGACCTTAAAGAACATTTATGCTTGTAGCACAAATGGCCATTCAAAACTGAATATGATTACAATATGTGAAATAGCATTACAAGAACTTGTAATGCTCTTGTGAACATCGTGTTAATTCTTGTAAGAATCCCTAAGATGCTTGTTATACTCAAAATTTTGTTGAAATTGAATTAATTTTTATCCTGTCGGTTAATTGGCTTAGGGTGATATATGCTTCTTGGATGGAATAATGAGTTCGTGATTAACTCTGTATTAAGATTCATAGCATCTTCTAGTTATTTGCAAAGGAAATTTATAAATTACTTGCTAATGTCATATGGCTTGCTTGAGAAAGATGTTTGTGTTCTTATTGATGGGTACTAATGACTATCCACATTTAGTTCTTCAATATCCTATTTGACAAGCTTTCCATAGACATTTCTTTGCCATACTAAGTATTTTTGAAAACATATTTGAGTAGAAGGACTACAGTAGATACTACATGATGTTTTAACAAATAAAGTAATGGGTTAAAGACTATTATTTCCAAGGTATTATGTCATAGTATTTTAATTGTAATGATCTTAGACTAATGATATTCTTGAAGGTAACTTCGACATGCAGTAAGAAAGACAACCTACAACCAAGGCTATATTGTGCCTACAACCAAAGCCATAAATGCTCATAGCCAAAGCCACTAGTGCACATAGCCAAAGCCATGGATTCTTATAGCCAAAGTTACAAGTGTTCGCAGCCAAAGCCATGAGTATATGAAGTCGATGATCACAATTGTTTACAACTATTCACTAGAAACAGCTTCTTTGCAGTTTTTGAGAAATACTAATAAAGAAAAAAAGAACATCTACTAGTTGGTAGACATAATGGCAACTCTCTAGCAATTGAATTTAATTTCATACATGCACATATCTAATTTAATGTCATACACGAACATATCTAATTTAACATCATACATGAACAAACATATAATATAAAATGATAACCAATAATGTCATATACATTAACAAACACATAATATATTATGATAACCAATAATGTCGTATGTGAACAAACATATCATATATTAACCAATAATGTCATACATCAAATATAGAATGTCATATGTACATCAAATGTGTATGGAATATGTCTCTCAGATGCCTATATATATACATGGGCAAGGAAACAAGTCTCTATATATATGTATCAAATATCTCAACTACATCTTTTCCTTCCCATGAGGGGAAGGAAACATTATCTTGACGTCCTCTTCCGTCGTGTGGAGGGAGACAGTGGAGATGACGGGGCCCTCCTGACACGCTCACTTGACCTCTTGTTGAGGCTCTTCTCTAGGTCCAACTGATACAAAGAAAGTATATATGAATCAATATTTATTATACATTGAAATCAAATATATGTACTCACAAAATCAATTTTTTTCTTACCGCCAACAAATAGTCACTCTGTAAGTCCACCTCAAATGCTCATGGACAATCAGGCATGACAAGACCCTACAACAATTCAATAAATATAATCACTTATAAATAACATTAGAAATTTTGAGATTAACTATTATAAACAACAACTAAAATGAAGAAAATTCTTTCATACCTCCGTTAGTGGCTATGAGCTAGCCACAGTTGCGGCCACTCCACTATCAATAGACTGTCGCAGATGAGGAGGTGTGTCCGACATCATGAGCTACATGTCATACAATACATGTTATATCTAACATGAAACATGGAATAAATATAATCAAATGAATTAAATTAACATGAAACAACTGTACCTATGTGAAGCTCGTATGATGTCTCTGCTCTGCGTCTGTGGTAAAGGTTGAGGGTCCTGTGGAGAACTGATGCACATGCATATTTTTTTGGTCAATCCTTAATATGATTACGTAATAAATATATGTATTAATTAAAATGATTAAATTGATACATACCTCAGGACTCATCGAAGGGACAAAAAATGGGCCTGGAGGATCGCTGCTAGGCCCAAGAACACTTTGACCCTAAATTTTGAACAATGTTAATAAATCCTAATTAATTAATCATTCACTATATGTATGAAATGTGATCAAATTAGTAATTTACCTGTGTGTCAATGCCAAATGTCTCGTTTAGGAACTGATCGGTGACAAGCCCATCATCTGCACCATCTCTAACATGAGTGCCAAATGTGCATAGGGATCTGCATGAAGTGCACATGTGACCACGACGTATAGAAGGCTCCCCCTCAACTAATGGGCTCGTGGAATGGATGAGGGTTTGCGTCAAAGCATTAATGGTCCCTAGAGTGTTGGCCTCTACATGTTCCTTCACAACTGAAGGAATAATCACATGCTCACGTTGTGGATGGACCACGGGTGCCCTAACTACATTAGGGTCACGACATGCTTCAGGCCTCTCAAATGATGACCCCCCACCTCTACCCTGGGAGTCTAACATATCAAAATAATTGGGGATCTCCCCAAGGACAAACTCACAATATAATTTCTTCAAAAAATACATGGGGACCTCGTGATTGTTGCAAGGAGGGGCATCAAAAACCATCCACCATCTATCCCAAAAATTATTTCTAATAGCATCATGTATGCACCAATGGATGAGGAATCATTTAGTACCCTCTCTAACAGTATTTTGCTCACCGGGTTTTCTAAATAATGCACATATACTACCTTTTGGTATTTCCTTTTTTCTAACATCTTCATATGACAATTTATTTGCATAAAATCTTTTTTATTCATCCCTCTTAGCCTGCCAAATATCTAACTGACCACTAACTGAGGCTATCCGAGTGTTAATGGATTCAAGGGATGATGCCAATTGAGCCCTCATTGGATTGGTTTGTCCGGATTCTTTCAACCAAGCAATGATTCCTTCTAATTGAGTTTTTCCTCTCTCTATTTCATTTCTTATATTTTCTTGTGTGCCTGGTGGAGGTCTTGTAATTGGTTCGGGTTGTGGAATTTGTTCTTCTTCTTGAGGAGGGTTTTGGTTTTGGGGTTCTTGAGGGTCTTGATGTTCTTGTGGATTTTTTGGTTGATTATGAACATTTCTTGATAAAAAATCAATTGAAATTCAAATAAATAAACAAATCTAAATGAAATTTGTAAAAACCCTCCAAAAGAATATAAAAAACTTACAAAACAATATGAAAAATATATCAAAAAATGCAAAGTTAGGTTTATATCACTTACAGCGTCATCGTGGGTGCGCTTGTGGTCTTGGATTTCGTCGACGAGGAGGCATTTTGGTAAATGGTGGTGCAAATGTTGAGTCTTCAACTCGCGTACGCGCTGCTCGCTGTAGGAGTAGAAGAAAATGCTGATGAAAATGATGGGCTGCGGGTTTGTAGCCCATCATATATACTTTTTATTTTTTTTAAAGTGCGTACGCGTTATAGTGCGTGCGTGCTTTTTAAAATAGGAAAATAAAATTTCCTTGTCACCTTTTTGGCACCACAACTCGATGCATATGCCCTCATTAATAATGTGGATATCTGTCCTATAGAGGTTTTGGGGGGGTTGAATGCCTGTTTTCTCTGCCGCAAAGAAGGCCACCTCCATAAGGATTGTCCGGTCATTAGGAATAAGCCTAATCCCTCCAATGATTCAGCTAATAATATGGTTAATCCTCCCGTCACTAGTAATCCTCCCCTTGTCGATGCTCTTTGTCATTCAACCCCTAATTCTTCTTCATCCCCATCGCCTCCCACCGTAAACCCTAACCCCTCTAATGTTTTGACTAATGTTGTTCCTAGCATTGTTTGGCCTGAGAATGTTCCAACTAAAATTGTGCCTAACCCTCTCTTTGCTATTACTATTCAGCCTGAGAAGATTTTGTGTGATACCACTCCTACTTCTGGAGGTCTTCAAATGCTCCCCAGTCTTGATTTAGCTATTAATCTTAGCATAGATGATGGTTTTACTATTGTTTCAGATAGGAAAAGAAGAAGAAGGGGAAATAGTGTCTTCATGCCTAAAAATTCTCGCCCCAATAACTCTAATAATCATCATATTAAATTGTTAACTGGTCCTACTTTGACTAACGCGAATACTATCAGTCAACATGCTGATATCAATGGTAAGCCCCAAACTAGTGAGTCCTCTCAAAAATTCCCTCAAAAAATATTCCAAGAGATTGGGGAGGATTATGAATTTGAAATTATTCCGGCTGCCCCCATTCCCTCGAAGTCTAACAATGGGCAGTGCATGGATGTGGATTCTCTAGCGGATATCGAAGATGATGTTAACACCTACTCTTCTACTGTCAGGCGAAGAGGAAGACCACCTAGTTCAAAAAATAAGCCATCTGTGCTTCAACCAAGGGAGTCTTCAAATATTTTTTTGGCCCTTGCTGATCAAGAGGGTATTGCGTGCTCCACCTCTAACATTTTGTCTCAATGAATTGCCTATCTTGGAATGTGAGGGGTCTAGAGTCCCCAAATAGAAAATTTGTTATCAAAAGATTGTTAAATTCTCTGCATTCTATAGATTTCTTTATGATGTAGGAAGTTAAGTCTGTGGGATTCACTTTGGATTCCAATCTCAATTTTATTTGGAAAGATGCTATTAAGTTTTGCACTAACCATGAAAGAGGTAAAGGAGGAATTGCCCTACTTATTAGTAATAATGGGAAAAGCATATTACTAATAATGGGTGTTCTCCCTATCAGAGAGTAGTATGGGCTACTTTACAGTTTGATGACAAGACCTTCAGGGTCTGTGCTATTTATGCTTCAAATGACCCTAAGGAAAGAATTGAGCTATGGAAATGGCTTATAGATCTCCTAGATTTGCCTTGGCTTTTTGGTGGAGATTTCAACATGATTGAATCTCAGGATGATAAGTCGGGGTGCATTCCCTTTCATTGGAAGGATAATGAAAAAATTTATTGGAATAGATTTTTAAACTCTAACTATCTCTTTGATCCTATTGCTGGTAACAAGGAAACGAACCCTGGACTATGTCATACCTGGTGCAACTTTCAATAGGGCAATGCTAGGATTTATTCCAGGCTCGACAGATTTTATGCCAATAAGTATTTTTTCTCTTTTCCTCCTAACATCTCTAGATTTATTGTTTGAGTTATTGCCACCACTCTGTCTGACCATCACCCTATTTTGACTAAGGTTAATTTTAACAATAGTCCCCTTCAACACAAGTCTAGAAGCAGTAAATTCATCTTAAACACCAGCCTCCTCATGGATGAGGATGTCCTTACTGCTGTGCAGATTATTAGAGGAATAAATAAAATTAATCTTTAGAACCTATCCCATATTGATAGATGGAATACTAACCTCTCCTCCCGGAAGATCTTTTTGCAAACCATTGGGCAGAAAAAAGCTAAGGACTATAGGTTCATTGAAAAACAATTATCTTCTAATCTGCAAGTTGCCGAGGAGAACATTCAAATTGAATTTTCCAATATGGATCTTCTTTCCAAGGTTATGGCTACCAAAGATGCTCTTAGGAAGCATCAACATGTTAGAATTTGAGGAGCCAGGATCAGGTCTAGATCCCACTAGCTCCAATTTGGGGATAGGGGATCGAAATTCCTTTTCAACCTTCTTAAGCATAAACATATTAAAGAGTCTATTGATAGACTTTCGATTGATAACCAAGACATCTCTAACCCTGAGTCTATTATTCAGGCCTTTGCTAATTATTATGAGACTCTTTTTGCTTCAGAAGACTCTCCTGAGGCTGAGTCGATTAGAGTTCATTGTAGGAAGCTTATTCCTATAAAGCTTGATCCTGATGATATTGCTATTCTTGCTAATAATATTTCTGTTGAGGAGATTGAAGGTGCTATTAAGGCCCTCAATAATGATAGAGCGTCGGGCCCTAATGGTCTCCCAGTTGAATTCTATAAGACCAACATCGGATGAATATGTAAGGATCTCTTTGATCTTTATTCTGAAGCCTTGAATAAAGGTACCCTAGGTCAAGATATCAATAGAGGGATTATTAAACTTCTCCCAAAAGAAGGGGATAAAACCTTTTATTAAGAATTGGAGGCCTATTACCCTTCTTAATGTTTCCTACAAGATCTTGGCAAAAATTATGGCTCTTAGGCTAGTTAATATTCTTCCTAAATTTGTTAATTCTACCCAAACTGGTTTTTATCAAGGGTAGATATATTCTTGAGAATCTCATAACTAGCTGGGAAGCCATGGATTGGTCTAGATGCTCTCATCAAAACTCTGCCATGCTCCTTTTGGATTTTGAGAAGGCCTATGATAGGATTGAATGGAGATTTATCCTTATGATGCTAGATGCTTTTGGTTTTCCTCCTTTCTTTTGTAACACTGTGGCTATGCTTCTTAATGATGCTTCTACTTAGGTTGAGGTCAATGGTATTCCTTTTGCTCCTTTTTCTCTTGGGAGATCCATTAGGCAAGGGTGCCCTCTGGCACCCACCCTCTTTGTCATAGCTTCAGAAGCTCTTTATTATATCCTTAGAGATAATTCCTTATCTTCGGAGGTCAGAGGTATTTATCTACCTAATAATGAAGAGCTCATCAATTTTCAATTTGCAGATGATACCACTTTATTCCTTGAACTTTCAGAAAATAATTTCAGGAACATGCAAGTTAAACTCAATCTTTTTTGTTCTATTTCTAGGACTAAGATATCTCAAGCTAAATCAATTTGTTTAGGTTGGGATAAGCGGCCCCCAGACTGGTTTCTCCAATACAATTTTAAATGGGGTGGTCCTAATAGGATCACTAGATATCTTGGCATCCCTTTCTCGGTGGAGCCTGACCTCAAAGACATGTGGTCTTGGGTGAAAGAGAAGATTGATAAAAAGCTGAAAAAATGGCATAACAGGGCGTTATCTTTGGTAGGTAGAATTCATGTTTGCTAGAAGATATTGTCCTCATACACCATATATTATTCTTCTGCTTGGTGTTTTAATAACTATCAGATTTCTGAAATCCAGAAGTCCATCAGACAATTCCTTTGGTTTGATGGAAAAGGGAATAGAAAGATCCATTATGTTAAGTGGGCTTGGTGCCACACTGACAAGACCCTTGGGGAACTTGGGCTGAGGGATTTAAAAACTTAGGGTATAGCCTTGTCTGCCAAATGGATTTTTCAGTCCATGGAGGGTGATTCTCCTTGGAAAGTGCTAGTTAAAAGCAATATTGAAAGGGGTGTTCCTAGAAAAGCTAAGTCTTGGATTAGCCTCCCCTTTTGTGACCTCATTCTTGGTAATTTTACTGTCATGGTTCAAGGCTCCATGGTTTTCAGGTCTATTTGGAAGCCTTGGGATCATGTTAGGAAATTCATCACTAACAAGGAGTTTCATTCCAATATTCAACTCCATGGTGAAAGATCCATTTGGTGGAATCTCCACCTAAATGGTAAACCTTTGGCCCTTACCCAAGGGTGTTCTGCTAGACAATGGGCTACTAAATGTATTAAACAATTTATGGATCTCTTTGAGTATGATCAAATTATGCCTTGGGATGTTCCTAAGGATAAATATGCTATCCTGGATTCCCATAGAAGAACTTATAACATGATTGTGCAAGCTTCTGTTGGTCTTCCCACTATTTGTCACACTGATTCTCTTAGGTTCTTGAAGTGCAAATGGCCTAGTGGTATCATTACTACTCTGCTCAAAGCTAAGAATATTTATAAAATCATTGATTGTAATATTGATATTATCGATCATATTAATGCTGTTTGGTACTCTTCTTATGATGTTGATGCTTTGAAAAAGTATTTTGATATCTTATGGAAGAATCCAGTGGAACCCAAGATTAGATGTTTCAAATGGTTAGTTTTGTTGGACAAGCTATCTATAAAGAGAGATTTTGTTAATTCTGATATTTGTAATTCGTGTAGAGTTCCTAAAACTGGTAGACATATCCTTCTTGATTGTATTTTTGCTAAAGAAATATGGAAAATGTTTGGCTTTGTTTATCCTATTAATGTTAATATTTTTGATATTATTTCTGGTCATATTAATGGTCTTCCTAAAGATACGAATTTATTTTGGAATATATTGTTGTCTAACATTCTCTGGCAGATCTGGAAGTGCAGGAACGAAGAAAAGTATCAAGGTAAGCATAGGGATCTTACTGAGTTTTTTCGAAAACTCACTTACTTTAAAATCTTCTTGCAGGTGCAGACTACTATGATGATTGAACGAGACAAAATGAGGAGGTTCCTTCGTGATGGGCATGCTACTCTTTACTACCTTGAGCTTAAGCGTGGGTACCAGTGGCATAGTACTTTGGATGATCTGCATGTTTTTGAGCAAGCTTGCAATAGATTGAACAAAGATATTAGAGAAAAAGGGAATGCCAGAAAAGAAGAGTTATTTATGTTGGTGCAGATTCAAGGGCATAAAAGTATATTTTGGATGGAAGGTCCCTTAGGCTGGACTGCCTGGGTTGACAATCACTATGATCTTCTCAGCTAGATAGTTTTGCTTTTCCTCCTTTTGTTGCTTTGTATGTATAGCTGATACTTTCTCTTCTGGGTGAGGCTTGGCCTCCTTGTGTATATTTGTATTGATACTCTGGTGTTTTTTTTGGTTCTGAAACTCTTATTTCTAATATAAAAAAAAATTAAGTATACAATATTCTTAGCATTATTTTTATTTTAAATATTTTGTTAGAAAATTGTTGGCTCATTTAGTGGTATCTTAATTGTTACTTTATTCTCCAAAACTTGATTTTCAACTCTTAAAAACTTTATTTTACTCTAATAACATAATTAAATATACATTGTCATTGTTTTTTAAATATATATATATATATATATATATATATATATATATATATATATATATATATATATATATATATATATATTGATGATCTTTATGTCTAATTATTATCAATAAAAGATCTTAGCATATGCTAAATCTTCAGTGGTGGTCTTAGCTGGTTGATAGCTCGGAGGTGTCATGCCTCGCTGGGTTCCCTAACAGATCTGACCATAATTTTTTTTAAAAATCTAGAAAAGCTTCCACTTACTGCTTAAAGAGATCCTTTTAGTTTTTTAAATTAAATTTCAATTTGTTTTCTTCCTTAATTTTCCACAAAACAATTGGATTTCCTTCCACAAACATTGTTGGATCAGCTTTCTTCTATTTGTTGAAGGTTTAAAAAACAAAACGATTTTCTTTCAGGAACATCACTCCGATGAGGTTGAGAAATTTGGGAACTCTTTTCTGTGGGAATCATAAAACTGCTGCTAACAAAATTCCTTAGAAAGCAATGGATGAATATGAAAATGTATTGGAGATAATAAGAGAGCACTTCCCTGAAATGGTGATCGAGCGACAGTCACCACAGAATCGAGACCGTTATAAGATTCTACTTCCACAACCTGTGAGCAAGATGCCCAGATTTCGAGAACTTCGAAATGCTTTGAGAGATTCAAGAGCCAGACCAGTCTGTCCTCGCTGTCGCCGAACAAATACAAAATTCAGATACTTTGACAACAACAGTTCAAAGGCTTTGCAAGTAAGATATAAATGTATTGATTGTCAAGAACGTCAAACTAATTACTTTACGTTGGGTGGCAAACAATGCACGAAAGACCAGAGCCTCATGATGACTCGGCAGTTGGTGAGCCATCGATCACAAGGCAAGAACGAGGAAGAGAAGATCTTCAGTTACAAGATTCTCACGAGGCAAAACGTACTGCAAGATGGCAAGATTATGCACGTCCTGCTGCACTTCCCAGCAGAGGAAGAAGTGATTTGAATGAAGGTTATCATTATCATCATAACCCACGTCCTTCTTTTACAGGAGAGTTAGGTTATCGTGAAGAGCAGAGGTTTCCACAACGAGAAAGGAGCTTAAGTTTATTTGATTATAACACTAATCCTTTTTCTGCTTTTCCTCGTCAGCCTCATGCACCTTATGGAACATCACCATTGTTTGCTCCAGAGAATGTTCACTTCAATCCATATTCTTCTTATAGGCAGAACTTGATGAGACCACAGTTTACTTTGCCAGCTTCTTTTTCTTCTTCAGCTTTACTGATGTCTAGTTCTTGTTCATCTTTATTTATGCCTGCTTCACGTTATTATGTTCAAGGTGGTACTGCTGTTTCACATGATAGAGTACAGGGGGATTTGTAGCTGAGAAGCCAGATTGAAGGTAGGAGAAATATATTGGGTTATTCAGATTTTCCGGTTAGTCAGAGTGCAATGGATTACCCAGCTTTAAGAAATCAGAGAGCAATGGACTACCCATCGAATGCAATTAGACAGAGGGCAATGGGTTATCCAGTATTCACTAGTTTTGAACAAAGAGGAATGAATAACCCAGGTTTTACAAGTGAGTTTTACAATGAGGGTGCGTCACAGTATATTCCACAGAGGAGGGAGATTGTTGATAGACAGAGAACGATGAATTATAAGGGCTCAGTGAGTGCATCTGATGTGTATGATGAGGAACTTTTGGCTCTCACCAGCAGTCCTAAGGATTTGTCTACTGATATCTTCACTCTTCTTCTTCTTCAGAAGAAGTAAGTCGTAACTACTTCGTAGAAGACTGATTCCTCCATAGTTTAGATTTGCAGCTAGGTTAGGTTTTTCTTTAATAATAACCAAAAATCAGTCACACTGTTGTCTTTAAGAAATTTATCACAAGCAGCTATTTAGTTAGATATTGGTTTAGCATTAGAAAATTAGTGATACAATTGGTGTTAGCATTTTGTTCCTTTGTAGGCATGAGCTGAGAGCTGAGTCGGTTTCAAATAGTTGTGGCTCTTTTTCTACTTGATATTATTTTTGTTGGGTTCTGGTTGTCTAATCCCATTTAAGAACATTCTGTTTGTGATTTTCGAGCAAATCTGGTTTCAGGCCTTACTGTACTCTGTTGTGGGCTAGTAGTTCAGAGTGGAATTTGAAGGCCCTTGTCATATAATTTGTCTATGTCGGTTTGAGCATTTTCATGCTTTTCATTTTACCTATTGATTGACAAGTTTATATTCTACTGAAATAATTTAAGATATTGATTTAAATTTAAATATTAAGTTAATAATATATAATATATTAAATATAAAATTAGAAAAAGAAAAGAATTTAAATAAACAAATAATATAGAAATAAAAATTTCTATTTGTAATTTAAATTATATAACATTAATAAAAAATTATAAATGCAAGAATTTCAAATAAATGGAAAGAGTTTTTAAATTTGTATATTTTATTTTTAAAAAAATCTAAGTTGTTATAATTATATAATAAATCATATAACAATATTTATTCAGTAAAACAAGCTTTGAAATCATATATTCATTTTAGAAACATTCTAAATTTTAAAAAAAACATATAAAATAAGAAATCTAAAATTATATATTTTAAAATAACATTTTATGACATGTATTTTTATTATTAAATAAAATAGTGAATTGTTTATAGTAAATTTTGATGGTTTTTTCATATATTTAAATGTTGCACTTGTGTTTTTATAAATAAATGTCTGGCTAGTATTCTAACATCTACAATCTATTGTAATGAACTATTTTTTAGTTTATTAAATATTGGTAAAGTTTATTTGTTAATTTATTATTAAAATTATTTCTCTCCCATGTCTTCCAAAATCATACAATAAATTAGCATATATTGATTTATTTTCCATTATTTTTGAAGTTTTATCAGTATTTAACTATCTTTTTATATTAAAAATAGATTAGTTGATTTAAAATACTTGCTTCCCCCATTTTTGTCAAAATCATACAATAAGTTACCATTTAAAATTCAAATTTTTAAGTCTTTAAAATTGAAATCAATATATAAAGTTAATTTATATTACATTATTTTATAATACTTAAATATTATATAATACATAATTGATGAATAATAAATTTATTATACATCTAACTTTTTCTGTTACATTTTCATAGTTTTACTATTATAATGCATTCTAAGGGAAGTACATGCCACTACATTGTGTATGTTTAAACTTATTTTCATTAATAAACATAATTTTTAGTTTTGTGATAAACTTAACATTTTATTGATGTAGAGTTCTATATTTTAAATTTTATTACATGTAATATTTTCCATCAATGTTTTGAATCAAATTCTATGGAAGATACAAAGAATTAGAGAAAGTAATAATTATCCATAATATCCACAAAGGAGAGGTTGATAAACAACATGAGATGAACTAAGTGGGCTCAATAGTTACATGTGATATGTTTGATGACTATGACCATTAGTTACTTATATCTTCACTCTTTGATTGGTTTAGGTATAAATAGGTTTACAAGGACCCAAAACCCAATAGTTTCAAAAAAAAAAAAAAACATAGAATCAACAATGTTCAAATTGACAACTATGTTGGCAATACATAAAAAAAAAAAAAAAAAACAACAACCTAAAGCCAACAACTAGCCTAAAACCACTAACCACCACACAAACAAGAACAACAAAAGGAAGAAGAGAGCTAGAGCTAGGCTAACTCCTTTAGAAGCTTGGCCATCTAGATCTTAGTTACCTCTAGATTGCCCTCTGTTGTGTTCACAGTAGAAATTGCCTTTCTATTTAACTTCCCTCTTTTTATTTTATCTGGTCCACCATAACCTTAATGCCCTCAATTTCCATTTTATCTTTGTCAATGATAAGTTTCTAGACCAGACTATGGATTTTGGGGTCATTGTCTCAAATGACCTTCTTTAAGTCCCGAATTTGTCTTGAGATACCATCTTAAAGTTTTTCTTTCTAGATTAAACCTCTTGATGCAAACCTTTAACTATTTTACCCACTTCCTCCCTAATGGATTTAATCTCATTAATGACCCAATTATCAAAGGAAATGGAGGCCTTTGCTTTATCCTCCACCTTGCCAATGTTATCAGGATCACCATGGATGGACATAGAAGGAATATCATCTTCCCCTTCACAATATTATCACAATATCATCTTCAAATTAGACATATCATTCCCAACTATGTTCTTGATTGGCCAATCTTCCTTCTCAATATTCTTCTCTTTACTAACATCCTGAATCTGCTCTTCCTTCTCATCTTCTTTAGAGATATTCCTATTAGAGAGGGAAATAGAGGGGTTCTTAGTTATTTTAGTTGTAGGAGTATCTTTACTCTCTTCCCTTATTTCCATTCCATCTCCAGCTCCACCCCATAAATCCTTAGAAACCATATCCTCCTAAGATTCCATTAAATCTTCCTCCTCACCCATTTCATTTCTTGAATCATCACTCTCCTCATCTTTCTTCTTCTTATTAGTAGTAGATTTTCTTTTATCCTCAACCAACTTTCCAACTTCACATTAGGGCTCGCAGTAGGATTTTTGGCTTCATAGTACTCTACAAAGAGAAGAATAAGGCCCTCATGAAGAATAGGGTAGGAGGATTTCTTCTTATGACTAGAAACACTTTGGCTTAGTAATTATAAAACATACTAGGGGAGAGAGATTTTATCCCCATAGTGGAAGTGGTTCAAAAACATGAAATAAAAGTAATGCACCCTCTTAATCCTACCCTCTAGGGTAAAATAAGCTCTCACACAACTCACAACACATCACCATAAGGTTTTAATTTTCTTAATAGAAAAAGAAATAATAACCTTAGCAAGGGCCTTTTCTCTATTTTATCCTTTGGGAATTTCTTCATTGCTTCTTCTATTGTCTTCCTTTCCTTGAATTTTTTCCCCTTATTTGGCAATCCTGCGATGTAAAAGATAAACTTAGTGTTAAAGGGGAAACAAACCTCAAACATTGTATAATTTTTCTCCTTCCATCCCTTGTGAATTACCTTTGTTTCCTCTAAATGAAAACTATGGAGATGTTCCAAATAAATCATCACACCACCATTAACTATTTTCTCCTAGATTGATGATTTATTCCTCCACTCATCACAATTGTTGGGTTCTTTCCTTTCTTTCTCACCACCCATGGTGCTACCAAAAAATTGTCTCATTTGTAATTAAGATGTCTATGTAATATGTTTTGATTAAGGAGAAGAGATATCAAAATAACAAAGAAAGCTTGCGAGTATTCACATTTCTTAATGCCCTGCTTCTACCTCAATAAACTATGATATCTCATTTACATTTTTAATGAATTCTTCATGCCTATTTAAATTACTAATGAGGCAACGTATCTTGTCCTCATAAGTATTTCCCTTCAAAATACAATCTTTCATTAAATTATCTTGACATGTTATGCTTCCTTGTGCCCATACTCCTAGGTTGGCAATGTGATTAGCATAGGCATTGGCCTCTCTATACACATGGGAAATAATAACTTTCTCAAAGGTATTTAAAATTAATCTTTCCTCTTTGATAATAGATGCAATTTTCCACATCGGCTTCATTTTTGCCATTGAGGTAATCCATTCTTATTTTTAATACTATTATCTTTAATCAATTTACTATTTAGTTAAGTATTTCTTGAACAATAAGACATTATTATTTAGTATCAAGTTTTGTGATTTCTAGGTGAATAGAAAACTAATCTAAAATTTCATTGATAATTATGTGGTTGTTAAATTATATTATTATATTAATTTTTCTTTTCATTATAGAGTTGTAACTTCTTAAAATTCAAATATTTAAAATTTTCACCAAATTGACTAAAGAATAAAACTAGGATTTATTATATATTATGCTTGTTTTCATATATTCTTAATTTAATAAGTTTATGTTAGAAAGATAATTTTTTGATAATTTTATAATTTTTTGAAACTAGATTTCCTATAAATGACATATGTGAATAATTTATAGGTAATATTGTTGTAAAAGTTTCTTTAAAGAAATAGTTATTATCTCTAAGATAATAAATTCTATTCTAGTAGATATTTCTAAACATTATATTACAAATTAATAACAATAGAGAGAGAATTATCTACCTTATATACAATGCAACTCATGAATATGAAATTTTAAAACAACTATATAGGTTAGATATTTCTTTAATTACACACATTTCAAACAACATATTAACTCATCCTAATAGATCACTTTAATTATCTCTTAAGTAGTATTCTTCTCTTTTTCTTTTTTACCTATTTCTCTTCCAACTTCCCTTGACCAAAAATGAGACAACCTTCACCAATGTCTCATTTCTTCCTATAACTAACCAAGTAGTCAAACCATTGAAAATCCTAAAATTATGAGGACAATGTAAGATAAGGATTCTTCATTGTATATTCTTTTCATCATTCCCTTATTATTTAAAGATTTAGAGCATTCAAACTTTAATTCATAAGATGGACTGGCTAAATAAGTTGGTTAGCATTTCTATTAAGAAAAATATTTAACTTATGTGATATATAGGATAATTAGCCACTAATTGGGTTTCCATTGTATACTAAGAATATGGAACACTTCTACAAACCCTTATTCTCAAGAATACCCATGAAGGAAATCATCTTAACAGGTGGCTTATAGCTCTTTATCTATGATGTGCAAAGGTGTTAATATGAATATGGTAGCTCATAAATAAGACTACCTATGTAACTTTTGTAAGGTGCACCATAAAATGAAGACTCAAAGATGTAAACAAGAGTGTTGGAATCCAACAATCACAATGCAAGTTCAATGGAATGCAAGATGCAAGATAAGATAATCAATTATTAAGAGTTACAAGCATGCCTACTTAAGATATGTGAACTATCCTAGAGCATAAAGAAAGCCAAGCTAAGAATGTCATAATGCAAGTAGAATGAGAGCAAAGCTAAGATGCAAGAGTGTAAAAATGTTTCAATTCTTCAATGCTCAAAAAGAACCTAGAAATATTGTAGCATAACGTTAGTAAAAAACATAAATTTAGAGAATGAGGAGAGATCCCTCCTTTTAAAAAAAAATATCACAGTTGAGATTAAGCAACAAGAGAGGGATAATCAAGGGTGGAGAATGCATCTTGAGTGATCCATGTGCACAAGAATTTTAGTTAATCAAGATCAATTGTGGGCTTTAAGAGGAAGAATATGTGTGAAGGAGAATGAAGATTCCTCTCACATAGAAAAGTGCCCTCTTGTAAGACAAAAAGTATTTTCCTCTATTTTTAAAAAATAGAAATAATGATTTATGAGTGCACACTTAGGATAAGTGGGAATTGGAGATTTTTATTTAATTAAAAGGAAGAAAGTTATTTTAGTTAAATAAAAGACTTAGGATAAGGTGGCTAAACCATAGGTTATAATGAAATAAAATATTTTGAAGGATTTGATCAAAGACAAGTGATTAATGAATTATGAAAAAATGCTATAAAGGGTGCTCATGGTTTGGATGGCCATTTTTGGGTGATTACTTCTTTTCATTTTTTACTAATGTGTCATCGATCTAGGAACACATTAAGTCAAAGAATTAAGAATCAAAACAAGCAATAGATAGATAAATCTATCTCTGAAGAATGAAGCACAAAGAGATAGAAAATCTTGAATGTATAGTTAGTTCATAGAAAAACTAAGGATTAGGACAAAGAAATAGATGATACCAATGCCCGAGATGAGAAATGATATGTAGAGTCGAGAAGCCAAACAAATTAGATAGATCAAGAGAAAATAGATAGGCATAGAAGAAAAATAAATTCGTAGCAATGCTATAATATTCTTGCCCCTTCAAGATTGAGATCAAAATGAGATAGAGAAAATGTAGAAATGAGTTGGATCTAGATCAAATTAAGATTAAAGAAATCTATGATGATAGATAAGAAATTAAGACCAAATAGTGATTGTTGGTGTCTGAAACTACTGAACAACAAAATGCCCAATACTAGAGTGATAATACTCACATAATCTAAGGATCAACTACTTCCCATTGATAACTACATGTGCAAACCAGTTGGATCCAACTTCAACAAAACCAAAGATGGTTTTCTACTCTTTAGATTCTACAAAACCAAGGTGGGTATACCTAAGGGATGATTCACAAGGATATTGTTGTATGAGACTTAATTTAGTTTCATTCTAATTCTCATCTTTTTCCTCAAGCATATACACAATTTATCCATTTCTTAATATTTTCTAATTTATACACATTCCTCATAAGTAGATTAGGTCACAATTCCCCTTGAGTTCACAAATATTCCTAGAAATAGCAGCTACCTAAGACTTAGAAATAAGTTATAAATGAGCGCTAACCAACATTACAACCTTGATCAAAATGGAATGAAAACATTTTTGAATTTATAATTGATTTGATATGTGGAAGTAGAATTTACTCTCAATTATTTTTGATTTGTGTGACCAGTGCCTTATCCATGGGGGCAAAGAGTCAACTACTAGTAGGAGATCTAGTTCAAATAAGTTGTAAATGAATTTATCAACTGCAATCACCCATTTCCATTCTTATGAAATATCACTTTCATAAACTCATGAATTCTATTGATTTACTAAAGCATTTACATAATCCCTTGAATCAAAAGCAACAATAAAATCAATATACAACCCATCTAGACTACATTCAATCAATTGAACCTTATTCAAATGACCTAAAAATTAATAGACTCATGAAATGGAGATAGAAATTGGTGACATAGATCTAGTGTAAATACCCATGATACAATAACCAATAGAAACTCAATGAGAAGCCCCAAAATTCTTGCTGATTCTATAATTTCTATATATCATCAAAGAGTACATAATTGGAAGTAAACTCAAAACAACTACACATGATTGGACCAACTGTACTTTCTTGAAAGTTGAAAATATACAAGTACTTAGACCATCACAATGCCTTGAAAACTTATTTATATAAGCATGAGTTGCAACAAGCCAACGGTAATTGTGATTGACTGTTGTCCTTCCAAACAAAAGACAAATATAGTCTACAAAAAACAAAACTTAGTTGCAACATAGTGCTAACACATCAAGACATTCTTTGGTAGGTCCCATTATCATTACAAGCTACTAGATCTTTTGATTTTCCACCACTATTCTGAATCTTTGAAGTATACATGTACTAAGCTAGCCAATAATGAATCTTGTTGTGGTGCCTATAAATCAATTTCTACCCTTGTATTTTCACTATTTTCATCTTGAATATACAAAATTACTTTTACTCTTGATTTTCCCTTTGTCATGTCCACATCCTGGGCCTCTGAACCTATAGCTGTAACTGATTGGTGACCTTTATCTTCCTCATCTTTCAGATCTGGTGCTGTTGTGTCAATAATCTGCACATCGTCCTCCTACATCTCATCATCATCTTTTTCAACCTCTTCAAACTACTCACTAGAAGCAATATTCATCATCCATGTGTCAAATAGTGCATCATCTGGCCAGTTGAATTGCAAAATATCATTTTGCTTTCTAAGTACATACTCAACCTCCTTATCAATACTAACAAATTCTTGTTTCAAAGAATCAAAGAATAACTAGACTTTCACCAATTCTTCTGTTGAGGTGGCCCACCAAGCATGCCTTATTTTATTAATGATTTTATTCATCCTTAGATAGAATAAATCATCTATCTTTTTAGCCCATTCATCTTTACTTTTCATTTTATTCCTTCTATCTAGGGCATGGGGGAATAAATCAAACTTCTAGCTCTTATATTTTTTTAAGTAGCCAACTATTACTCTTTGTAGGTGAATCCTTTTATTATCAAAATCTAGAAGATCATTAAAAATATCATAGGTCTTTTCAATTTGATCATGTGAAGACCTTATGACAGAGTAGCACAAAAATGTCATTTCTTTCCTCCTTTTTCTCTTTCCCCATTTATTTACAAAAGGCTTCAAAGCCTTATCATTTTCCTTTATTTCATCTCAAATGTTTATTACTCTTTTTAGTTGATCATAAAATAATGGCCATTCAATTTTATCTGCTAAATACATGAGAGCCTTCCTTAATTTTTCTTCATAGTGTACATTCAGCTCTACATGCAGTGGTCATAACTTGCCTTTTTCCTCTTCAAAATCCTTAGCTGTATAATGCTCAGGCCTTTGTGGTGTATCTAGGATTTCTATAAGTGGAGTGGATTTAAAAAGTTCCAAGGAGATGTAATCCTAGGTTTGGAAGACCTTCCTAACACCTTATTTTCTAGCTCAATCCTCTTTTAGACCTCTTTATTATAAGCCTCCAAAATTGCCTCATACTTGCTCTGCAACTTAAACATTGCTTTTTCTTCTTTCCTAGTAGTGGCTAAAACAAACTGAGATGTTCCCACACCCATGTGTGCAGCCTGCACATGAGAAGTATCAACTACTCTTCTTACAATAATATTTTTCATCAATCCAAATTCATCTGGCTGTGATGAGGTAGCTCTTGATCCTCTCCTTAATGACCAAATTACTAATGTAGCCTGATCTTCATTGAATGTAGTGCCCTAAAATTCCTTCTTATTCTAGTCTTGCAAATCTAGTTTATTTGAAATAGAATTGAATACTAGAGCATCTGCTATGTCCCAGTTGCGTGGCAACAAAATGTTTGATGGTTTCACTATTTTCCTTCCCTCTTCAGGTCTTATATTATGAAATTATTTCATCATTTCTTCCTTTATCTAATTTTGCAAGGTAGTTTCATCCATCTTTGGATGTTCTATTCTCAACTTATTACACCTATCTTCAAATTTGCTCATATTGGCCCTCCATGCAAATTGGTGGAAATCTCTAGATTTAACAAAGCTATCATCTGCAAAAATTGATGACTAGCCTACTCTATTATAGGGTCCAATTCCCTACCTCTATAATTTGCAATTGTTAATTCAAGGCTTGGCATAGGATGCTCTTGAGGGTTTCCCTAATCCAATTCTACCTAAGTAATAAACACACCTCCCTGTGACCCTATATGCTCAACCCTCTCTCTAGTGAGTTTCTCCTCTCCAATCCACAAAGGGGATAGAGTAGGTGAATACGCCTCAACATGAGGACCCTATTCCTTTATTATTTTCTGCCTCTTGGTAGAAGGCTCATCAAGTCTCTCTTCTAGGATAGCACTGGTGGATCCCATTATTTTTTTTCCCTTATCCATAGTGGCCTTTTTACTTTGAATTATGGTATAGCCTGACCTCTTTTGAATAATTAGATGACTAGCTCTTAAATTAGGAGTTAAAGCCAACCTCCTCATGACCTCTTTGGCCTTATCTAGGTATGAATCAGTACAAAATTATTTCTTCTCATTCATGGATTCCACTATCTCAGGGAAAGTATTCATGAGATTATTTATATTATCTACCTCTTTAGTAGCATTATCTAGAGGACTATAATCCTTATCAAAACAATGAATGCATTCTAAAACCCTAGAGTAAACTCTCCATTTTTCCTTTTTGGTTTCCTATTCCTGCAATGAGAACTCATTTCTTATGATGTCCTCTAGATAATATGAATCATGTTTTTACCTTTCCCAATTTAATTCTATGCCTAAAGGTCAAATTATAAAATACCTCAGTATCACAAAAATGGGGATGGGAAACAACCATTTTGTACTAATCCAAAATTTTACATTAAAAAGCCAACCCCCTTTAGTAATTACAAATTGATGGGCCACAGTACAATTAGGAAAAATTGACCCCAACTGCCTTTTCAATAGATAAGTTTCTTCCAATCCTCCTAACTGCCACAAAAGTTCAGCCATTACTACCTTTAAAGGCACTTGGTAAGGTAACACATGAGGGCTTCCTTTAAAACAATAAATTCTAATAACAATAGAAACAGAGTATGGGATGATATCTGTATGAAACTTTCAAACCACTAGGATTATCCATAGACCTAATGAGATTCATTAGTGCCTTAGGAATTCTGGGATTATTGCTTAATATGAGGCATCTCAACTTAGAAGTGAAATGCCTATCAAATTTGACAAAACTAGCATTCTCTGCATCCCAGGTCATATTTGCACTTTATAACTGGACTAGTAGTGCTTCTCCATCTTGCTCTCTATTCAACTCCATTTCTTTACCAAAATATGTCACTCCCTTAAACAAAAACATGTGCATCTACAAAGAGTAATGGCCAAAAGCTTTTTCTACTTTTCCATTTGCAATTCCAACTAGGCTAATATGAATTTATTTAGCCAAATAAGAGGCAAAATAAAAAATAACATCTACACCAAAGGAAGCAATCTAAACCATCATATACATGAAATTGATGGGCATGACATTTTGTTCATCTTCACTAAAAACTCGACATAAGGTCCTGTATGCCTCTACAACCCAGGAAGTGAAAAACTCTTTTTTGAAAGGTTCCTTAGAGGTAGTAGTGATTACTAGAAAAGTTCCAATTGTGCCAATATGTGCCCTCAATGCACCTCCCCTAATCACATCCTTCTTTTCCATGTATTCCTTTTCTAATTCTTGCAAATTAATTGGTACATGATAATCTGTCAATGGCTCTTGATGAAATACTTCTCTAATTTCCTTAGGACTAATTGTAACTAGAGGCACACCATCAGTTCTTATCACTACTCTAATTGCCTAGTCATAATTTTTTTCAATGGCTTCAAGAAGGTCATAGTTCGTAAAAACACTAGGAACCACTAACTTTCCCAAATCAAAATTACAAATGTTGGCATGTGGGGAAAATAGATTCCTCTCTGAAAACCATTTCTTGAACAAAGTAAGACCAGTTGGAGAAGTTTTTGCATCCCTAACCTAGTTCCCCTTATCATATGGGCCATCTACAATTTTTAGCCTAGGGTTTAAGGAGGTTAATTTCTTAGCTTGCATAGTCTCAGTGGTGGATTCTAGGAGAAATTCTAGCAAGTCATCATGAACGTTTCTAGCTAAATAGTCCTTTTTCCCTAAGAAAATATTCTTTGGAGGCATTTTGACTATAATTCATAGAAATTAAAAAGCTGTAGAGATTATTTTATATAGGAACTTACTTGATCTCTGCTTCTTTGCTCTGCAATTTTGCAATTATCTCCCAAACATTGGGGAAACTGTTTCACCTTTTACTCAAGCTCGACACAACATTCTCAATGATTTCTTTTACTTAGAAATCTCAAAGTCTTGTTTGAATGAGATGAAAATGGTGAGATTCTCTGCAATATACTCTATTTTTCTCGCACGTGAAGCCTTCAAATATCATAAATGAATTGTAATGGAAACAAAGTGGCACTGCCTTCCCTTTTCAAATCTACACTATTGATCTTAGAAAATCCTATGATCTAGGAGTGAAAATAGGATTGAATCATCTTCTTCTTGACACGCTAGTGGTCAAACTAATGCAAAGTCTCCACATGTATCTTTCTTTTACTATTGGAGTTTGAAATTGGACCCACTTTTCTTTGAGGACACGTGTCACTATGTTGTTATCTCGCTATGCATAAAGAGTGAGCACATCGCCTATGTGAGATAGTGACAACTATTGATCTTTCCTTGATTGAGCAGAGGAATATTAATTAATTTTCTTAACAAAAGATGGTGGGTCCACTATCCATTTGTTTTTCTTACTATGTCGCTACTTGTAAACTTCAAGCACTTCTGCATAGCAATTACGCGATAGCTGTAGATCTTACTTGATCTAATGGTGAGGAACTTGCACTTTAACCATATAAAATATGGTGGGTCCCTCAGTCACCAAGTCATGTTGAGTAAATAGAGTGGAATTAATTATAATGACTTGGTGATGATCATTGATTTATCTCTGATCTAATGATACTCGTTGTTCATCTTCCATCTGACTTGGAAGTGGGTTTACATTCTTGAAGATGTTGAAATGTCCTGACGCACTGGCATATATATTACTTTTTAATTTGTATGGTGACATCATGTCTTATTGACGTCATCACATTTCACACTTTCAAGCAAGTCACCACATTGCTACTGACAAGGTGTAAAGCTTTTCTAGTTGCAACATAGCGACCTCTAGTGGACTTGTAGGAAGATGCCACCATGTCACAGGAGTGCATGACTCATTACTGATGAAGCATTCACTAGGGCCCACCTTTTAGAATTTTTGTTACATTATGATATTTCTACGAGTTTTTATATCGTTACTGGTGAAAGCCATTAACTTTCCAATCGCAACATAGCGACTTTCAGTGATCCATTAAAATTTGGTGCTGGGGAAAACCTTAAACATGGTAACAATAATCAATACAACTGACACAAAAATAAAAGCACACTTTCTAGAATATCTTTCTTGGGATCTTCATAATCACCATCCATTTCAAAAGAGCATCATCCTTTGTATTATCCAGTTAATCACTATGTCGCTATCGGTGAGGCACAATAATTTTCCAGTCGCAACATAGCAACCTGTGGTGAGAACTATATTTCAGTGATGGAGAAAAGATGACATGTCAATCATAATCATACCAATTAGTACCACTGTCAGAATAGGGAACATGCATGTTTATGAGATTATGTGGGAATTTTGTGGTCACCGCCAATTTTAAAGGTTGCCGCTTTCTTCATTTTCTGGTCAGTTGCTACATTGCTACTGACAAGGCACATATATTTTTTGGTCGCGACATAGTGACTCATCAAAAAATTTGAGTTCCAGTGACACTGCTTGCAACTTGCTCCATGTACATCCTTTTTTACACTGACAACTCTAAGATGAAGCACATGACTAAACCTTTTCCAAATCAATGCACATCGTTGGTGTCAATTTTCACTTTTCAATACTGCAACTCCATTTCCTAGTAGTCGCTATGTAATTATGGTAAAAAAACCTTGCACTTTGTTATAATGATGACGTTACAGCCATGGATCTAACTAGGATTAGACGGTGGGAAATACTATGAAAAAGGTATTCAACATGATAGAATTTTAAGTGGGAAAGGGACATTAGCACCTTTTAAAAGATTTCACACAAGGATAAATTCAAAAAGAACAAGACCTAGGGTTTAAAAAATATTTCCAAAAGATATAAAAAATGCAAGACCAAAAACTAGAAACCCTAGCCTCTAACAATGGACTCAAATCTGATTTTTTATACCTAGATTGGGAAAATTTATCATGCAAAAAATTAGACCAACAGTGACCACCAGGCAATGATGAGATGCCCCAGTTTTGACCAAGAAAGATAAAGTATCAAAATTAGATCAAATTAATAAGAATGATGAAATGGAACAAAATAAAATGAGTAAGAAGAGTTCAATAGAGTAGAATTGGAATAAATGAAGAAATAAAGATTGTCTTAGAAATATTCAAAAATTAAGCCTAAAAAAGGCCAACCAACTACATATAAGAAGGAATAATTTTAAAATACAATTTTCACAATCAAGATGAACCCATATTTTGATTTTGATCCTAATAAATAGATCTAGGTCATCAAAGTTAGGTAGGGGTGTAACTTATGTACAAATCTGAGGAGTTCAAAATTTACATTAAATAGGGTCAAAAGAGTATATAAGGGGCCCAAGGGGTCATTTTCAAATCATTTTTTTTAATTTTAATTTTGAGAGTTTAGGAATAGAGAGAGAAAATGATATCCTAGAGGAGAGTTCTAACCTAGACACAAATTTGAGCAAAACCAACCTCTGTGCATTACGATCCACTAGTAAGTATCTAACATCCAAGCACTTTTTTTTTGAAATTATTGTGAGAATGTTATCATGTTTTACTAGAGTTTTAATAGGTTTCTACAAAATATCATATAATACTTTAGAAAGCATTGCATGATAGTTAGAGATTTTATCATACCATAGTTCTAGGACCTAAATTGTAATGTCTTAAAGTTATGAGCATTATCATATTGGACCCACCCATCTATCATATGATACTTAGTGAAGTATCATGCTAGAGGAAAGTGTCACATGTGTATTATAGAATGTATTGTATGATACTTGTTCAACCACTAAATGAAGTTTATGCCAAATTTGTGTTGTTCATCATTTTTATGTCTTAGTTTCTTTCTCAAGTAGTTGAGTGGAGATATTTTTAGTTTTATTTTGATTCTCATCTGAGAGGTACTGATATATTTTCATTTCATGTCTATGTAGGAGGTGTTTCCATCTTTATTGATTAGAGCATCCAAGGTGGTGGGACTAAGGCCTATGCCTCAGCTAGGTAATGTTGAAAGAGGCATATAGAGATCCATGGGTTTTAGTGATTGCCTCATATTCTAGAAAACCATGGATTACTGATAACATTAGCTAAGAGGTGGAAAATTGAGCATAAAACCTTTTATATACCTACCAAAGAGGTCACCATTACACTAGAGGATGTGTACCGCATCCTTCAAATGCTCATGGAGATCTAGTGAGTTGATTTGAGCATTTCCAATTGTTATGTTACTTTGTCGTGCTTTTGATATTAGTACTGACATGAGATTTTGTATGTCACAAGTTTACTTTGAAAAATCCTCAACAGATGGAAAAGTAGCATTAGGAGAGGAATTTAGAGATGTGCCATTCTAGATAGGCATAGAGGCTAGGAGCAGATGATATCACAGTATGACAACTAGTTTTCAGTGGTATGCATTGTATGCTCCCTCATTGTACATGTAATGATCACAGATGGGAGCTAGAAGGGCTTCCCTTGTGAATGGGGTAGACTACTGAAGGACTTGATGGGGAGACCAAGGTTGATGGTGAAGGGTCCCACTATATTAGAAAACATTTACTATGAGCTCAATGAGATGTGTATAGGGAGGGGAAGACCTAGAATGTAGAGGTATTTTGGTGTAGGTTTGGAAATGGGACCATAGTGCAGTGATATGACCCAAAGTATAGCCAAGGGAGAGAGATACCCATTCATATATCGATATACAGGGTTTATAGCATGTGTCTACTTTGTCTCTAACTTGTGTTTTAATACATTAATATGTGTGTTGCATAAATCATGTAGGTATTATTATATCCAAGTATAAGATTTGTATGTAGGATCTTTAAGAAATGTTATATATGAATAAATTTTTGCTAGAGGGAAACCAAATTCGAGAGGGGAGGATTGTGATATCCCCATTTTGGCATATAATTATTATATATAAAGTAATATTAATAATGATATTATATAATATAATTATTATATATTATTAAATTACTATATGTTATAATATTATTATTAATATCATACATTTTATGATATTAATTAGTATAATTAAGCTTGTTTATATAAATATATAACTAATATAGTATAATTAATATTAATATGAAAGGACATGACTCTATGAATACACATATATTAAATATCATCACATTGAAAGGATATCATAGGGAATATTATAAAACGCATACAACTTAAAACATAAATAAAGAATTTCCTGAAAGGGGACATTACATTAACATTCTGATTTATAGTCTTTCTCCTACATAGATTAGCAGTATGTCCTTTCTTGCCACAATTATGAAAAGTAGGTTTTGAGTTCATACCTTTTTTACTTCTTTCTTAAACACTTTTGGATGATTCTCCTTCTTCAATACTTGTGTATACTAGTCCAAATGTATCATTGTCAGATCTAGGGGATCTCATCAATTGTTCAAAGTACTTGCTAGCTTCATTAGGTTTATTGAATCTTTCAACAAACTCCTTTTTCCCTTTTTAGATCATTACTCAACTATTCAAACTACAACTTCAATGTTATGATTTCAATATCTTTGGTATCCAGTTCATGATTTGTAATCATAATTTGACCTAAAATTTCTAATTACATGTTAGCAATCTTAGTTACCTCTAATGATCTCTCTTCTAGTCTGCTAGTCAAAACTCTTTTGTCATTTTCAATCATGAATTTATCTTCTATGTCTTTCTTTCTCTATTCGGTCACCTCACATAGTAATATGACTTGAGATTCTTGCTCTCTCTTAAGATTTCTAATCTATTCAGCTAGGTTTATGTTCTTTTCCATTAGATCTGCAACTGTTGCATCAAATTCATTAGAGTTTCCATTTGCAAATAGCTTAGTACTATCCATCTCTCTATATTATGTGTCATTCTCCTCAATATAATTTTCCTTTCATCTTCACAGTGATTTATTTAGGTCTTCTCTTGCTTCATCCAATTGTTGTAGAATGAGTTGTATTTCAATCTCCTAGTTCTCAATAACTTTTTCCAATATGTAGACATCCATTTCCAAGATCTTTCCTCAAAGCTATTAGGCTTCACTTTCAAAAAACTAGGCTCTGATACCAATTGTTGGAATTACAATAGGAAAGGTAAACTCTAGGGGGGTGAATCAATGCTTCATAATTTAACCCATACAAATATTCACCACACATCCATCTCACATATTCAACAAGTAAACTGAAACACTATGTAAAGCATATACATCTAAAGTGTGTAAAAAATTAATCATTCACACATATATTACACAAGATATGATTACCCAAAATCCCTTCAATGAGAAGTTAAAAATGTAAGGAAAATCAGGTGCAGAAACAACTTCCTACACTAATCTCATAAGGAAAGTATGATGCAAATCCTATTAAAATCTTCTACACTTACAGATTCAATATCATGTAAACAACAATATTGCAGCCAACCATGCATACAGAAAATAGACAAAGAAAGAAGCACATAACACAAAGATTTTCCAGTGGGGAAAAACCTTTTGGTAAAACAACCCCACCCCTTTAAAACCTACACAATGTATTATCTTCAACACAAAGTTACAATACATTTGCAATGCAAGTTCAACATTGACAACAAAAGACTCCAATAGTAACTCGCAGTACCAACAATACACCTTTTTTGCATCATCTCTCTTCACAACCCTAAAAATGCTTATAACATGTGCTTCACTTTAGCGCTACTCCCAAAAGTAAACCATATTAGGGTTTTACCATTCTCCAAAAAAATAGGAACCCCAAAAAAAAATTTGGGCGATGCCCCGAACCCCACTATTGGGGTAGAGTGTACAGTACTCAAATATCTTAGTTTCCACATGTCTTCACTTGTCATTGAATCTTCCTAACATAGCTCTTACATGTCATAGGAATCCGTCATAACCATTTTAGCCATGATCTCCTTACACACAATTCAAGATGTCGACACATCAACATTATTTGCAAGAAATACATTTTACAAAACAATTAATAAGAATAGGAATTATACAAGGTCGAGACACCTTATTCCTAACATTCTCCCACTTGTCGAACATGTTGTAAGAGCAACAGGAACATAACAGGAACTAACTGCTATAGGCCGAAAGGCCCATAGACTCCGAACACCATCTAAACTTCATAGTGCCCACTGGTTTCGTTAATGCATCTGCAACATTCTTCACAGTATCTACCTTTTCCAAATTTACCTTTCCATCTTCCACCATATCTCTCACAAAGTGATACTGCACATCAATGTGCTTCGTTTTGGCATGGAAAGTTGGATTCTTTGCAAGGCAAATAGCACTCTAACTATCATGCCAAATAGTAATCTATTCTGCATCAACACCAACATCAGAACATAATCTCTTAAGCCAAATGGCTTCCGTACAAGCATGAGTAGTAGCCATGTACTCAGCTTCTGTAGTGGACAAAGCAACCATAGGTTGTTTCTTGCTCATCCAACTGATGGCACCACCAAACATAGTGAACACATAACCACTGGTGGATCTCCTGTGGTCAATATCACCTGCCCAATCTGAATCCGCAAACCCATGAATACAAACTAAATGCAGAGATCCAGAAGATTTACCATGATAACATATGGAGTAATCTGAGTACCCCTCAAATATCTGAATACTTTCTTAACTGCATCCCAATATACCCGTCTAGGGTTAGCCATAAATTGACTCAGGACTCCCACTGCTTGGGCAATGTCTGGTCTAGTACAGACCATAGCATACATAAGACTACCAACTGCACTAGCATAAGGTACTCTACTCATGTCCTCCACCTCACTAGGAGATTTTGGACAATCATCTACACATAACTTTGTTCCCATAGGAATAGGAACACATAGTGGTCTACAATCTGCCATGCTGAACCTGTCCAACACAGACTTCACATACTTACTCTAACTCAACCAAAGTTTTCTGTTAGACTTGTCTCTACTAATTTTTATACCTAAGATATACCTAGCTGCCCCAAGATCTTTCATCTCAAACTGTGATGACAACTGAGATTTAAAATCAGAAATCATACCCTTACCCTTCCCAAATAGCAACATATCATCAACATATAATGCAACAATAAGAAGGCGATCATTTTCAACTCTGAAATAAACACAATGATCTGATTTTGATCTTCCAAATCCAATTGACAACACAAAGGCATCAAACTTAAGGTACCACATCCTAGGAGATTGCTTCAAACCATATAGAGATTTTTTTAATCTAAAAAATAAGGATTCTTTACCTTTAACAATGCAGTGCTCAGGCTGTGACATATAAATCTCTTCCTCCAAATCACCATGAAGGAAAGTTGTCTTCACATCCATCTGTTCTATCTCTAAATCATATGATGCAGCAAGAGACAATAGAAATCTAATGGATGTCAACTTTGCAATAGGAGAGAATATTTCACCATAATCTATTCCCTGTGCCTATGAATACCCCTTTGCAACCAATCTAGCTTTGTACCTTTCAACACTACCATCTGCATAAAATTTCTTCTTGAATACCCATTTACAATCAACAGATTTTCTCCTTTAGGAAAAGGTACAAGGTCCCAAGTTTTTTTTTTCTCTAAAGAAGCCATCTCATCATCCATAGCTTCAATCCAAGAACTTGCATCTTTCATGCCCAAAGCCTCTTTCACATATCTAGGCTCATCAGTGTTAGTAATCAAAGAAAAAGCACAACTGGAATCTAACATAGAATAACCAAACCTTTCTGGTTTCTTTCTTTCTCTCGTGGATCTCCTCAAGGGTTGAGGTTGAGGTTGTTCTTCCTCTTCTTCTAAACTATCAGAGCTGCTAGAGCTCTCCTCATCATTAGACCCAACATGGTCTCTTTGTTCAGTCTTCTCAGGGGTAGGAGGCAACTGAACAACTTCTTTTTTTTTTTTTTTTTTTCATCTAGTTATAGCACAATAGGAGAAGATGTTAGCTCTCTAAAAATAACATTTCTACTATACAACACCTTACTAGTCAAAGGATCCCAAAGCTTGTATCATTTCACACCAACACTGTACCCGATGAAAATACATTTAACAGCTTTGTTTTCCAACTTAGATCTTTTTTCCTTTGGAACATGTGCATAAGCTTCACAACCAAAAACACCAAGATGTCTAATTGAAGGCTTATTACCAGACCACACCTCCATGGGTGTCTTACCAACAAGGGCTGATGTAGGAGATCTGTTAACTAGATAGTAAGTAGTGGCCATAGCTTTGGCCCAAAACCTTTGTTCTAAACCAGCTCCACTAAGCATACTCCTAGCCTTTTCCATCAGTGTCCTATTCATTCTCTTTGCAACTCCATTTTTCTCCAGGGTATAAGTTGTTTTCTTATGCCTCTCAATACCTTGTTCTTTACAGAACTAGTCAAACTCTGCTAAGCAAAACTCACCATCATTGTCATTTCTCACACACTTAATCTTCTTACTAGTATGATTCTCTACAATGGATTTAAATTCCTTGAAATGACCAAAGACTTGTGTCTTACTTTTAAGGAAATAAATCCATGTCCTTCTACTGTAATCATCTATGAAAGATACAAAAAATACAGACTTGGAGATTGAAGGAACTTTTATAGGACCATATACATCAGAATGAATAAGATCCAAAATATTAGAAGATTTGTGAGAACTAGAGTAAAACTAAACACGATTTTGTTTACCGTAGACACAGTGTTCATAGAAGTCAAACTTGAGATTGCAATCATTTAACCCCTCAACAAGATTTTTATTTTTCAGGGTTCTGAGACCCTTTTCACCAATGTGACCAAATATCAGATGCCATAACATTGTCTTTTCTGTAGGAAGCTTACCTTCCAAAGTGTTTGCATTGCCATCAGAACCAATAACCATAGTATTCTTCACTGCTCGTTCAGATGGTGAGGATGAAGAACTATTACATAGAGGAATACATGCATCTAGCTGAAATAAGGTACCTCTCCTAGTACCCCTTGCAAGCACTATCGATCCTCTCATCATCTTGCATCCTTCTTTCAAAAAAACAACTTGCACAGCTACATCATTTAGCATACTTACAGATAATAGGTTTCGTGCCAAACTTGGAATGTGCATAACTCCATTGATTCCTTTTACTCATCCATCAGGAAATTTAATAGTGACCCTTCCACATCCAACTATCTTTAGGTGAGAATCATAACCCAAGTACACCTTTCCACCATCAAACTCTTCATATCTTGAGAACCAGTTTCAATGAGAGGTCATGTGAAAAGATGCACCCGAGTCAACCAACCACACATCATTAGATGCATGGGCTACCAAAGCTACGATGAATGCATCGCCATCTTCTTGAGATTTTTCAAAACCAGAATTTGAGGCTTTCTTCTTCTTCTTAGGCTCTTTATAGTCTTTACAGAAGTGCCCAGTCTTATTATAGTTCCAACATTTTTCCTTGGACTTATTGGAAGTCTTTGACTTACCACGGGATTTGGATCTACCCTTATTGTCAGACTTATTGTCATTTTTCTTCCCTCTTTCCATGGATCTCCCATGAATAGCAAGGGCTTATTTTTTCGAAATAGAAGCCTTTCTCTGCATCTCCTTTGATAGCAGTAAAGACATGACATCATCCATTTTGAAGGTGACTAATGTGCTTCTGAGAGCCATCACAAGATGGTCCCATGAATCTGGTAAAGAACACAAAAGTGTGTAGCAACGATCCTCCTCCTCTAACTTGACACCAGTTGATGTCAATTATGTAGCTACCAGATTAAATGCATTTAAATGATCCATTAAGGATCCACCTTCCTCCATTCACAAAGAATATAACTTCTTCCTCAGGAACAACTTTTTCACCAAAGATTTGGCCTGATACATGGCCCCAAGTCTCTCCCACAAACTATATGCAATTTTCTCATCTAGAACATTCAGAAGAACTGCATCGGTTAAACAGAGTTTGAAATGTCCCTTTTCTAATTTTATATTATATTTCAAGCCTCTAATTAGATCTTTAAGATCAAACAACTAATGTTTCAAAGATCCACCAATTTCTTAATAAATCCCAAATCGGTATGCCTAAAATAGTGCCAAAATCTTCACAGCTTCACATATTATTAATAAATCTGAAAGTGGAAATTTTTATAGAAATTTCAGCAGAATAACAACCTAAAAAATGACATTTCCAGATCTATATAACATTTACACAATAGCTCCCAAACGAAGGACAAAAACAATGCTCATCGAGCTCCCGAAAACAACACAAAATAGCTGGAAACACCACAAAAACACTAATAATCTATCACAAAAGTATAATCATAGCCAAATACATATATTAAACTCTATTTAATTTCTTAATTTCTGATATACAACATAAACCCAAACTGATATGAAATACTCAACCGGAAACACCAAACTCTTACAAAAAGAACACATCTGAAAACCCACAAATCTGCATTGTTCAGCACAAAGGAAAACTTTGCATGAGCATGCACATGGAATGGCTTCAAAATTCCATCCTTATCCTTCCTAGAAATATACAAACTTCCATTCTTGGGTCTCCTTCTCCACAGGTTTGGCAGCCTCTGAAAAACAACAAAGAAATGAGCAAAAATCAAGTTCTAAAATGAGCCCAAAATGCCTCCAAACCCCTTAAAAGAGGGCATAAACCTAACTCACATCCAAGAGGGGTTAATAAAATATAATTTAATAATAATTTTTATTTATTAGTCCGTTGGTTTCCAAAGATTAGCCCCTTTTGCCAAAACTTCACCTTTTTGGAGCATGCCTGCCTTGGCAAAGTTTATTATTTTTAATTATTTGAAAAGGGGACATGATAAGTCCTCCCCTCCCAAATATTTCTTGTCCTCAAGCAATGAAGGTTGGAATTCTCAAAAATATGTGCTCCTTCCCAAGTTGCATCCTCTAGTGGTAATCCTTTCCATTTGACCAAATGCTCTATGATGCTCCTGTTTCTCAATCTTTTCTCTCTTGTATCCAAAATCTCTTTTGGTATCAAAACTAATTTCCCTTCATTATCAAGAGGTGGTAATTCTGTAGATACTATGGTTTGCTGGCCTAGAACCTTCTTTAGGAAAGATACATGAAAAATATTATGTATTTTTTTGTTTGGTGGGAGCTCCAATTCATAAGCTACCTATCCTACCTTCTTGATGATCTTATAAGGCCCATAGAACCTTGGCTTGAGTTTCTCTACCCCACACCTCTTCAAGGTGCTTTTCTTATATGGTTTCAACCTAACAAATACCAAATATCCCACCTCAAAAGATCTTTCAATCCTTTTCCTATCAGCATATAACTTTTGTTGGTTCTGTGCATGTTGTAGATTATCCTTGAGGGACCTTATTATGTCTTGGCTTTGCTTGACAAAATCACTTGCTATAGGTACTCTACTATCAAAAAGTATTAGATCAACAAAGGAAAGGGCATCATAACCATAAAGAGCATGAAAAGGAGGGATACCAATAGACATGTGATGAGATGTATTGTAACAATACTCCCCTAGGTGTAACCATTTCACCCAAGCATGTTGTTGATTTGAAACATAGTTCCTCAAATATCCCTCTATCCATTTGTTGACTATCTTTTTTTGTCCATTTGTTTGAGGGTGATAGCTAGTACTGGGAGTGAGTTCAATTCCTGCCAAATGAAAGAGCTCCTTCCAAAAAGAGTTGAGGAATCTACCGTCCCGGTCACTAACAATGTTTCTAGGCAAGCCATGTAATCTAAAAAAAAAATTGAAGAACAATTCGGCCACTTGTGATTCCTTGAAATTAGATGTGATAAGAAAGAAATGTGCATACTTAGTTAGTCTATCTACCACTACATATATTCAATCCTTACCTTGAACCTTGGGCAACCCAATGATGAAGTCCATGGAAATACTTTCCCATTTTTGTTCAGGAATAGGAAGTGGCTGCAACAACCTTGGAAGAAAATTTTTCTCACTCTTGTTTTGTTGGCATACCATAAATTCCTTAATATTTTTAAGCACATCCTCCTTCATACCCTTCCATGAAAACTGCTCTCGAATTTTCCTATATGTCTTCAAGTATCCCTGATGACTAGCCAAAGGTGTGTCATGAAAGGCCCTCAATATCCTCTCCTTAGTTTTTTATTCTAGCACTAAGAAGATCCTATTCTTGTAATAAATCAATTCATCAACAACCTTGTACCTATTATCATCCACTAACTTATCCAAAATCTTGGTGGTAAAGGAATCTTTAGCATACTCTGAAATTATGGAGACTTTCCAATTAGCAGAGATAGATATTAAGGAACACAAAGTGGGCTTTCTTGAGAGAGCATCAACAATCACATTATTCTTTCCTTTCATGTATTCAATATCAAAATCATAAGCTTGCAATTTTCTTACCCATTTTTGTTGATGATCATTCAAATCCCTTTGATTCAAGAAGAACCTGAGGCTATTATGGTCTATCTTTACAATGAATCTCCCACATACCAAATATTGTCTAAACTTATGAAGTGCATGCATGATTGCCAACATTTCTTTATCATAGATGGAGTAACCTTTCTTTGATTGATTTAATTTTCTACTCTCAAATTCTATTGGATGTCCCCTTTGAGTTAGGACAGCCCCTGTACCTTCTCTAGAAGCATCACATTCAACAACAAAAGGTAAAGAGAAATCTAGAATTGCAAGCACAGGGCATGAACTCATTACCTCCTTAAGCTTATCAAATGGTTTTTGTGCCTCTTCTATCCAAAAAAAAGCTCATTTCTTTGTCAAATCAGTCAAGGGGGCAGCAAGCTGAGAAAATCTCTTGGAAAATCTCCTATAGTAGCTACACAACCCGAAGAAACCTCTCAACTGTGTAAGATTAGTGGGTGGAGGCCAATCCAAAATTGCCTGGATTTTTTGTTGATCAACCTATACTCCTTTAGAAATTATAATATGTCCCAAATATAGGATCTCTATCAAAGCAAACTCACATTTGGATTACTTAGCATAGAAGGATTGCTGCTCCAAGATTCCCAAAACAGTGTCTATGTGCTTTAGATGCTCTTCCCATGTTTTACTGTAAATCAAGATATCATCAAAAAATACCAAAACAAATTTTTGAAAATGTTGGCTGAATACCTTATTCATACAAGATTGGAATGTTGCAGGTGCATTAGTGAGGCCAAATGGCATAACAAGAAATTCAAAGTGCCCATAGTGGCATTTGAAAGCAGTCTTTTCCACATCTTCACTCCTCATTCGAATTTGATGGTACCCTGATCTTAAGTCAATTTTTGAAAAGTATACAGCACCATGTAACTCATCAATGAGTTCATCTATGTGTGGTATGGGATACCTATTTTTTATGGTCTTCTTGTTTAGAGCCTTGTAGTCTATACACATTCTCATTGTACCATCCTTTTTCTTGACAAGTACCACAGATGATGCAAATGGACTAGAGCTAGGCCTTATGAATCCCATGTCCAGGAGTTCTTTAATAGTTTTTTCAATTTCTTCCTTATAACCTCTTGGATGGTGGTATGGGGTTGTTATAACTAGTTTGGGACCCTATTCTAACTCGATAACATGCTCAAAACCTCTATCTGATGGTAATCATGGAGGCAAGTCATTGAAAACTATACTATGCTTATCAAGAATATTTTGAATTTCAAAATGAAAATTACCTTGATTCTTTGGAGAGCTTTTTGGATGGATTATGACTCCTATTGCCCATGCTACTTGTCCTCTTTGAAAAGTCCTCTCCATCCTCTTTGCAGAGACCGCCTTAGGTGCTCCATTAGATAAGCCTCTCAATATGACTTCTTTCCCATTGGAATGAAATTTAAACTCCATAGTTTGATGGTTCATGTAATAGCTTCCAATAGAGTGCAACCATTGAACACTCAATACTAGATCTATCTCCCCAATACCAACCACATAGAAGTCATCACATAACTCATAATCTCCTAAGGACATCTTGAGTTGTTTCACCACCCGTGTGCAAGGCATAGTGAATCCATCAGCTATAGTAACATTGAATCCCTCAAAATCTTCTGCTTTAAGCCCTCTTTTCATGAGAAATCCCTCATCAATAAAATTGTGAGTTGCCCCACTATCAATAAGAACTGTCAACCTTTGCCCTACTAGTACCCCTCGAATTTGAAAAGGATGGTATCTTGGGACTCTTGATAATGCTGCTAAAGTGTCATCCTTGCTGATTTCCTTTTCTTTCTCTTCTTCTACCTCCTCCTTAGTGTCATAAAATTCCTCATGCTCATCTAAATCAGATTCTGAAGCAACTTCAATATAGTGCACTTGACCTTTCCCCAAACATCTGTGTCCTAGAACCCATGGTTCTCTACAAGTAAAACAAAGCTTTTTCCTTCGTAATTCACTCCTAGTCTCTTCATCTACCTTCTTTTTTGCCACATTTATCACATCTTTTGGTGGTAGTGTTGGAAAAGTATTTTTCTAAAAATTTCCCTTATGTTGCCAAAGATTTGGGGGTTTTTGATTAGTGACTTGTTTCATAGGCACGCAAGTTTCAAGTTGCAAGCTTCTTTTGATAGCTTCCTGTAAGGTTGAGGGTGAGAAAGCCTTAACCAAACCCTTAATAGAATCTTCTAAATCATCAAGAAAAAGATAAACAATCCTCTTTTCACTCATATCAAGTACCATAATAGCCACTTTTTGAAACTCTTCTATATACTCATTAACTAATTTGGTTTGCTTCAACTTTGACAATTCTTTAAAGTACTCTTCATCATCCTTGAGGTCAAATCTGTTTATCACTCTTAGACTGAAATCATCAAATGTAGTTACCTGATCATGACCTTGAGTAGTCATTCCATGATACCACCAATCATAGGCTACATCTTCCAAGTGTAGACTTGCAAATTGAACAACATCACTCTCCTTCATGGGGTTAAGTGTGAAGAAAGTTTGTAATTTTTGTAGCCATGCCCTAGCTGAAATTTTATTTGTTCCATCAAAGTAGGTGCTGTAAACTTGCTTATTTTATTTTTTGAGCTCTCTTCCACTTATGTCATGCTCCCTCCTATTCTCTTTCTTGGGCATCAAAGTGTTCATCATATCCACATATTCTCTAAAAGGAACCGAACCGCGAAAGTCATCATCTAAGCCATTGTAAGTAGCTCTTAATGCAATCAAGTTACCTGTAACCTCTTCCACGGGATTAAGGGCTAGATTCAGTACTGGTGGCTCATTTGCAGGCAAGAAAATAGTTTTGGTTGATTTAGATGGTGTGGATTTTAGATTTTTTGGCTCCTCTGAAGTGCTCCCTTTCTCATTAATAGATGCAACTCCTTGCAGTTTTTCTGTCAATATTCGCAAAGCCTCTCTAGTTTCTGCCAAACTATCCACTATTTGCTTCTGAGTATTTTGGATGTCTTGGAAGAATTTCTTTGCAATCTTATTTTGATCAGCCATACTTTTCCCTTCCTTAGATTTTGTACTTTTACTTTCAACTGGAGGTTTAATCAAAATTTCTTTATTCTTTTCTCGCTGCAAATATCTTTTTTCTCTTTCACTTAGTTTCATGCAACCATAAATTTTGACATGCAACTAATTAGAAGCAACATGAAACCACCAAATTCACCAAGAACTAACATGAAAATTATTATAAGTAGCATGCAATAATAAATTTTGACATGTAGCTGATTAGAAGCAACATGCAACCATAAATTATGACATGCAAGATTTGGGTAGTTGTCAAAACTGACATGCAAACTTCTACAAACCCTTAGACTGGCAAGATCATAGCTCTAATACCACTGAAATTTCCCTTTTCTAATTTTATATAATATTTCAAGCCTCTAATCAGATCTTTAAGATCAAACAACTAATATTTCAAAGATCCACCAATTTCTCAATAAATCCCAAATCGGGTATGCCAGAAATAGTGCCAAAAACTTCACAGCTTCACATATTATTAATAAATCTGAAAGTGGAAATTTTTATAGAAATTTTAGAAAAATAACAGCCTAAAAAATGACATTTCTAGATCTGTATAAAATTTACACAACAGCTCCCAAACAGAGGACAAAAACAATGCTCATCAAGCTCCTGAAAATAACATAAAATAGTCGAAAACACCACAAAAATACTAATAATCTATCACAGAAGTATAATCATATCCAAATACATATATTCAGCTCTATTTAACATCTTAATGTCTGATATACAACAGCAACCCAAAATGATATGAAATACTCAACCGGAAACACCAAACTCTTACAAAAAAAACACACCCGAAAACCCACAAATCTGCACTGTTCAACACAAAGGAAAACTCTGCATGAGCATGCACATGGAATGGCTTTAAACTCCCATCCTTAGACTTCCTAGAAAATTTCAAATTCCCATTCTTGAGTCTTCTTCTCCATAGGTTTGGCAGCCTCTGAAGAACAACAAAGAAATGAGCAAAAATCAAGTTCTGGAATGAGCCCAAAATGCCTCCAAACCCCTTAAAAGAGGGCATAACCTTAACTCACATCCAAAAGGGGTTAATAAAATATAATTTAATAATAATTTTTATTTATTATTCCATTGGTTTCCAAATATTATCCCCTTTTTCCGAAACTTTACCTTTTTGGAGCCTGCCTGCCTTAGCAAAGTTTATTATTTTTAATTATTTGAAAAGGGGACATGATAGAGTCTTATGAGACCCTTAGCTTTATGCTATTTGATATCCCAATCTACTTAAGCTATAGTTGCTAGTCTTTTAGCACTTTTAGTCACTTCCCATAGGTCACGATCTTCCAACATGTCTTCCATCTTGAGTTTCCACAACTCGAAATTAGTGCCATTAAATTTCTCCACCTCCATTCTTCCATATGATGAACTCAACATCTCAATCTTCAAATAAGATTCAAGATTCTCTGCACAAGACTCCCACTCAACTTGAGATTAGCTCAAAAAACCCTACCCAACAACTAGGATCAAAAGTTGATCAAGTTCTGATACCACTTGTAAGGAAACTCAGGTGCAGAAACAACTTCCTACACTAATCTCATAAGGAAAGTATGATGCAAATCCTATTAAAATCTTCTACACTTACAGATTCAATATCATGTAAACAACAATATTGCAGCCAACCATGCATATAGAAAATAGACAAAGAAAGAAACACATAACACAAAGATTTTCTGGTGGGGAAAAACCTTTCAGTAAAACAACCCCACCCCTTCAGAACTTGCACAATGTATTATCTTCAACACAAAGTTACCACATGTCTTCACCTATCATTGAATCTTCCTAACATAGCTCTTATGTGTCATAGGAATCTGTCATAACTATTTTAGCCATGATCTCTTTACAAAAAATTCAAGATGTTGACACATCAACATTATTTGCAAGAAATACATTTTACAAAAAAAAAAATAAGAATATGAATTATAGAAGGTTGAGACACCTTATTCCTAACAAAAAATGGAGTGGGGATAACACCCACAAATCTTCACTGCTATAGTAATAAAGTTTATCCAAAGAAGGTTAAAATGTTTGATCATGAAACACGATCTACCCTGTGAAAGGTCTTCCCTATTAAAATCTTATAAAAACTATTAGGTCTTACCTTGTTAAAGGATTTCAACACCCTGTTAGAACTATGCTTGGTAAAAGGACTTCGATTCACAATTAAGTAAGAACCTTGTCAGAGGATTTCAATATAGCTTGTTAGGACTACTCTATTAAGAGATTTAATTGATTCACCTATTAGAATATCTTAGCAATGATCTTGTGATTAACACTCTATTGCTTGATGGTAGATCACCTCTATACTATTGTGTACTTGATCCTTCTTGATTAGATGTCTCTTTTTTGTTCCATGTTTCCTTCCTCTGTTCTCCTTTAACTAATTTTGTAATGCAATTCAAATCATAATACCTTGATCACCATGCATTTAAAATTCTCCTTGATCATTCATTCATTCCCTTTCCATTCATAACAATTTTAGTGTTTTTTCCTCCTTAAGAAGACTTAGGTGACTTAGGGTTAGGTATAAATTAACAATTATGATTCATCCATATTTTAACTTAAACCTTCCCTTTAACTAATTGGATGCATGCAATATATATGAATTCCAACTTAAGGTTCATCCTTATCACCAAAATATCATAATTCAATCCTTAAGATAGCCCAAAGATGGTTTACGCAGTTCGTGCCAATACAAACAACTATGAAAAAACTATGTTACTTAGCATCTAAAGTCCCTAGTGCTCAAAACTAACTATGACTACAATGTTATCATTCAGCATCTTGTTGCCCCACTTTTCCATCATATACAAATTTTTGCAAAGTGGAGAGTAGACTAATGTCATGTTCTGTCAAGTCGGGTCACTAGGTTTTTCTTCTTTAGGTGTTGAGTTTCTCCATCGAGTTTTCATCTTTTCCTTTCTCCCATATCACATTTAGCCTAGGTGGGTATTTCTTGGTTGTCATGAGTTTTAGGGGTAGTTTAGAGCCATCCTCGATGGAGATTCTCAATTTGTGCTATATCTTTTGATTTCCATGCTGCTCATTCGATCTGGAGTTAAAGAAAATTGAATCGACGAAAAATCAAGTTTCGGCTTCTCCTCGGTGGATTCTCGTACCCAGAAGGCAGATTTTTGCAAAGGCCTAACAAATGCTATTTATAAGCTTCCTTGAAGAAAATTAAATCATATTAAGAAAAGATTGTTTAAGTGATATCATAATCTCACGGCCAGAACCATTTTAAAGTTTGGAAATTGATCGAGATAAGCATCGACAGAAAACCAGAAAAGAGCTTCTCCATAGCGGACTTCAAAGTCAATAATCAATTTTTTGAAAAGGTATATGTAAAGGAATTGAGAAAACCAATGGGCCCCACCCCTCACTTTTGAAGTCAGTTTTGTGTTTTCTGGAGGCTTAAAATAAAGTGAATAAGCCGAAGGAAGTGAAACAATGAGTATTGGTGAAAAAATAGGTTTCTTCTTCTCCATTGCAGGTTTTCACACCTAGAAGGCAAATTTTCACAAAGGCCCAAATGGAAAAATAGAGTTACTAAGTGGACCCCATTTTTCACCACGAAGCCTCTTTTATACTTCTCAAAAGTTTTATTAAAATTCTTAGGGTTGAAAGGTGAAAGCTAAAGTAAAAGGAGAAAATCGAACATCTACTTCTCCACTGCAGGTTTTCTACCCTCGAGGACCGTTTTCTACATTTGAGAAAAAATCATTCCTATGAACATGGTAAGCACATGAATTGATTGTAGATTGTTTTGGGCAAAGAAATAGAGGTAGATTAGTGAATTGATGGGGTGTTTGCAAGCAGAATTGAGGTAAGTGGATTTTTCCCTAGGAAGTACTCTATTCTTGTTTTTTTGAAAAATAGGTGAAATGAAAAGTAAACTAGTAATTAATGAAAGTTATTGTTGAAGCCAACAGAAATAGTGAAAAGAAAAAGATAAATTTGTTATAACCTTTATATTCACCAATCCAACGGATTTACCCTTAATTCCACTCTTGTGGCACAATTTATGAAATTTAACAGGAAAATCTGGGTTTATTCTATAAAGAGTGAAGTAACACACTTTCAAACTACTGTCTTACTGTTATATTGTTGCATTGGATAGTGTTTTCAAGTATTTTTCAAATACAAAATTTTCATATTGTGTCAGCTGTAACTATTTGAGTTTTTTCTATAATACATCAAATAAAATGGCAGCAAGATTCACAGGGTTTGATGGATTGGGTGGAATTAGGTCGGAGTGGTCAACTTTCACAGATACTTCACTTTGTTTCTATGATATGCATGATTTTCAAAGGAGATTGAGAGCAGAACCAATCCATCCCATAATAGAGAAACTTTTGGGAAGTGGATTAGTAGAAGCAGTTGGGTTCCCTGTAGTAGTATGTCATGTCCCCTTTTCAAATAATTAAAAAATAATAATTTTTTTTAAAGCAGGCAGGCCCACAAAGGTGAAGTTTTGGAAAAAGGGGATAATCTTTGGAAGCTAATGGACTAATAAATGAAAATTATTATTAAAATATGTTTTATTAACCCCTCTTGGACATGAGTTAGGGTTATGCCCTCTTTTAAGGGGTTTGGAGGCATTTTGGGCTGATTTTAGAACTTGATTTTTGCGCATTGCTTTGTTGTTCTTCAGAGGCTGCCAAACCTGTGGAGAAGGAGACCCAAGAATGGGAGTTTGTAGGTTTTCAAGAAGGCTAAGGATGGGAGTTTGAAGCCATTCCATGTGCATGCTCATGCAGAGTTTTCCTTTGTGCTGAATAGTGCAGACTTGTGGATTTTCGGGTGTTTTTTTTTGTAAGAGTTTGGTGTTTCCGGTTGAGTATTTCATATCAGTTTGGGTTGCTTCTGTATTTCAGACTTTTAGATGTTAAAATAGAGCTGAATATATGTACTTGGTTATGATTATACTTCTATGATAGATAATCAGTGCTTTTGTGGTGTTTCCGACTATTTTGTGTTGTTTTTGGGAGCTCGATGAGCATTGTTTTGGTCCTCCGTTTGGGAGCTATTGTGTAAATGTTATACAAATCTAGAAATTTCATTTTGTAGGCTGTTATGCTGCTGAAATTTCTATAAAAGATGTCCATTTTTAGATTTATTAATAATATGTGAAGCTGTGAAGTTTTTGGCACTATTTTCGGCATACCCAATTTGGGGTTTATTGAGAATCTGGTGGATCTTTGAAATATTGGTTTTTTGATCTTAAAGATCTGATTAGAGGCTTGAAATATCATATAAAATTAGAAAAGGTACATTACAGTAGTATCAGAGCTATGATCTTGCCAGCCTGAGGGTTTGTAGAAGTTTGCATGTCGATTTTGACAACTACTCAAATCTTGCATGTCAAAATTTATGGTTGCATGCTACTTCTAATCATTTGCATGTTAGTTCTTGGTGAATTTGGTGGTTGCATGTTGCTTCTAATCAGTTACATGTCAAAATTTATGGTTGCATGCTACTTCTAATCATTTGCATGTTAGTTCTTGGTGAATTTGGTGGTTGCATGTTGCTTCTAATCAGCTGCATGTCAAAATCTATCGTTGCATGCTACTTCTAATCATTTGCATGTTAGTTCTTGGTGTTTGAAGAAGTTATAACCTATTAGGGTTACATTCTACTTTATCCAGAATGGATAGGTATAGTATAGAGTCTCAGAGGACACGATCTTGGATAATTGATATCTAGAGTCAGAACAGGAGAAAGGATGGTTATTTAGACATTTGAGATAAACTTAGGAAAATAAGCCATGATATGTCTAAATAGTTGGTTGAGCACCACCGTATGATGAATGACATGTTGTTCGACCCAGCTAAGGTGGATAAGTTGACCAAATTTCTATTTGGTAGATTTTCTCATAGGGCAGGTGACACAATTACCAAGAACTTGCATGAGGAGTTTGAGAAACTAGCTTATAGCCAGGCAGAGGTCTTAGATTCTACTTCACCATAGGAGGTAGTGAGAAAGGATATTACATAGATTGATAGTAATGGTCAACTTGATACTCAAATTGAGACAATTGTATATAGGTCGTTAAAGGGTGATATCACAGGTATTCAGGATGGTATAGTTACAATAGGTAGTGACTACAACATAGTGGGTTCAGATAATGATTATGAGGATGTTGTTGTGCATGATGGTGAGATACCTGGTAGAGATGAGCATACATTGAGCATTCATGACTTTGCTAAGAAAAAGTACCAGGCACAGTTAGATGCTTCGTCACATGAGGTTGAGGCTGGTAGTACTTCACACGTTTTGTCCAGCCAGTTGAAAGTGAACAAAGATAGTATTGTGACTTCATTATCTCATCATGACAGGTATGTGGAGTTAGTTGGTATTGGTCATATTACTCAAGTGAGGATTTTGCTTGAGTTACCAGTTGATTCTAGTTTATAGATATGGACTCGAGATTGTTATATTGGCATTTGGGATTCAGTTGACTGGAGATCTTTAACACTTTTTGGTAGCAATATTTGTTTAGGTGCTATCATGGATTTGATTAGCAGATTGCACAGTGTTGTCTTTTCTTGTGCTAGTAGCTTGTCCGATGTTGGTATTAGTTTTTATACACCGGTGTTGGGCTTTGTTCATATATCCAGTCGACCATACTTGCTGGAATGTGTTGATGATCTTTCATATTTGGCAATGTGTACAGATGAGTCCCAGGATCATATTGGCATTGATGACATCCAGGAGGATGTAGTGGGTAGTTTTGAAGACTTAGTTTCATTTGTAGTTTCTTTTGGTACAAAGGAGTTAGACATCAGTGCTATAGTTTTTGATACTCCATATGTTGATATGAGCTTTGGAGTTGATTCACAAGATATGGATGGTAATACTCTAGAGACTAGTAACTTTGAGGATACTCCTTTAGATAGTGCATCAGAGGAGGTTTGTAGGAGACAGTCTAGCTAGTTCCATCATGTGTCTAATTAGTTGAGAGTTAGTGAGCGAGACATTGCTATTGCTTGCCAACATTTTGATGATGCTTGTCAGTTGTTAGCAATTTATGGATGGGGTTCTCCTACTAGTGATGAGTAGGGAGGCAGTTATCTTTCCTTGAAAGAGTTCCACTCTTTATGGGAGGCTATCTAGATTTTGAGACAGGATTATATGCAGTTGGTAGCCAATAGAGATTATCTTATGGAGTGGGGCAGTACAACATACGATGCATTGTTGGCCAAGGAAGATGAGGTGAGTGAGCTTACTCAGCAGCTTGAGGTGACTTTTAAGATTCTTGAGAGTACACAGCTGGCTTTCAAGGAGTCACAATTTCATTTGGCTAAGGTGACCATGGAGTTAGAACAACTACAGTCTTTACCAGATTCTATACAGTCACAAGCTATGGTGTCTGGTGATTCGAGGATGTCCATGGTCGAGATTGTCAAAGATAGTGGAGATGGAGATGCATCCATCCTTGATACTAACATTGGCATATTAGGTTCATCCCCACTAGAGTCAAGTTCAGTTGAGTTGGGTGCTGCAGTAGATTGTTGTGGTATGCCTGACATGGTGGTGACCTCTAGCACTAATGGCACAAAGACTAGAGATGCTATATCAAAGACCATGTGTGATGTTGGTGAGCCGATAGTTGGCATGGTTCCTGCTAGTAATACTACTCCCTTGGTGATGTGTTTAGAGGTAGTAGTTAATTCCAACTTGGTTAGTGATCGATTGCAGTTAGTTACATCTGGATTGTAGTTTGAGCCACTAACTGAGATTGGCGCATTCTATCAGCATTACATTGTGAGGTATGCTTATCAATTTACCTTTGATGACCATTTTGATGAGATGATGATACAGAGATGTACTTTGGTTCCTAGTGCTTATCATCAATTATGGGATAGTTTAACGCCTCGAGATGAGAGTTGTGATGGGCACGACATGGCGCTAGGTTCTGTAGTTGATAGCTTGATAATACATGACTTAGAGCAGGAGTTTCAGAGTGATGCTTCAACAGGTGTTGTTATTGATTCTACTCCTTTGGCTATGACATCTCCTAACTTAGCTGGTGATTAGTCATAGTGGGTTGTATCACTTGTTCATGGTGATTTTTTGATTGAGGTTGGTTTTTTTTATCAACATTATATTGCAAGGTATGTGCATCAATTAGCGTTTGATCCTTGTGTTGAGGAGTGATGGCAGACAAATTTGATTTGGGTTCCATTTCTTGATGTTTATCTTGTGATGGATTTTCATCATCAAGGGTGCATGGGAGTTATGGTTATGAGACAATGGCCAGTGATCTACAGAGTTGTATTGATTGTAGGAGTTGTACAGTGTGTGGATTCTCCATACTTGGTATAGTTTCATTCAAGAGCATTCACCATTGTTGCAGAGTTGGATTGTACATTTCGTATAGGCTAGTGGGATATGTTGATGGTATTTACTGTGTTGGCAGTTTGATTTGTCCACTTTACTTGGGTTTTGATGTTCTAAGATTTTGTGTCTCGTGGGTTTCTGACTATGGAAGTTGTAACTTTTGAGTTTGGTTGAGCAGTAATTGTCAGTTTGATTATGGATTCCTCTTGGTTATATTGTAGAGAATATTGCAGGAGCCTATGTTAATTGACAATAGTATAGTTCATGACTAAATTTGGGATCTAGGTGGATTGATTGGTTTATTGTTTAGCCATTTCTTGAGGACAAGCAATATTTGGAAGGGGAGGACTTGTCATGTCCCCTTTTCAAATAATTAAAAAATAATAATATTTTCTAAGGCAGGCAGGCCCAAAAAGGTGAAGTCTTGGAAAAAGGGGATAATCTTAGGAAGATAATGGACTAATAAATGAAAATTCTTATTAAAATATGTTTTATTAACCCCTCTTGGACGTGAGTTAGGGTTATGCCCTCTTTTAAGGGGTTTGGAGGCATTTTGGGCTGATTCCAGAACTTGATTTTTGCGCATTGCTTTGTTGTTCTTCAGAGGCTGCCAAACCTATGGAGAAGGAGACCCAAGAATGGGAGTTTGAATCCATTCCATGTGCATGCTCATGCAGAGTTTGCCTGTGTGTGGAACAGTGCAGATTTGTGGATTTTCGGGTGTTTTTTTTGTAAGAGTTTGGTGTTTCTAGTTGAGTATTTCATATCAGTTTAGGTTACTGATTTATTTTAGACTTTTAGATGTTAAAATAGAGCTAAATATATGTACTTGGTTATGATTATACTTCTATGATAGATTATCAGTGCTTTTGTGGTGTTTTCGACTATTTTGTGTTGTTTTCGAGAGCTTGATGAGCATTGTTTTGGTCCTCCATTTGGGAGCTATTGTGTAAATGTTATATAGATCTAGAAATGTAATTTTGTAGGATTTTATGCTGCTTAAATTTCTATAAAAGATGTCCATTTTCATATTTATTAATAATATGTGAAGCTATGAAGTTTTTGGCACTATTTTCGGCATACCCGATTTGGGGTTTATTGAGAAATTGGTGGATCTTTGAAATATTGGTTGTTTGATCTTAAAGATCTGATTAGAGGCTTGAAATATCATATAAAATCAGAAAAGGGACATTACATAGTACAATCCCTAGAGTTAATTTTAGAATGCATCAATCATTACAACCTAGATACAAGGCAGATTCTATTGCCTGATCAGACAGTGTTGATTTCAATCGATCAACAACCAGTGGTGAATTGCTTGTGGATTCTAGAATGGGAGGAGTTCTCTGATTTGATAATTAGTGGATCCATGTCTGAGTACTCATTGAAAAAGATGGTTTGGAGGAAGGAGATCATACAGTCTTGGTTTAAGAAGCCAAGGGGAGCTAAGAGTAAAGTCCCTAAAACTCTTTTCGGCATGGACCTCAAACCAGAAATTGTTGATATTTTGGTTCTATTGCATTGACTCAAAGGTGAGGTAGAAGCTTTTAATTTTGTAGAGCAGTACTTATTTTTGGTACAAGTTATTTTCTTAGACACACAATATATTAACTGGGCGCATGAGGTCAGTGAACAGCTTTCTAGGGCTCTCAGCGCAACTAAGTTTTATAATTCCTTTTATATGTCCTCATTCTTTATATATATGTTGGCTTCTCTTCAATTGTGGCCGAGACTCCCTAGAATTGAGGATTTCCCTGATAATGTAAAAATTTATGAGTTTTATCCATGCTTACAATTACAGAATACATCCAGGTAAATGATGCATTCACCATGAGGATTTGCAAGGAACTACAAGGGCACCTGGAGTGGAGATTTAGTCTAGAAGTGATGGCGATCATCAACCAATTTGGCGGTTACTTCATCCAGTTCTCATCATTTTCTTATTTGCATCTTGTAGCATTTGATGGATTCCCATTGAAGCTGCCCAGGTATCCAGATGATATGATTGTGCTCGTGGAGATTGTGAGGCAAGCAATACAAGTGAACGTGTTGAGTGCCAGCCTGAAGAAGAAAGGGTATGAATTCCCTATAAAAGTTGGAGCATACAGTTGCAAAACCAGATCAAATGCAAAGAATATACTCAAAGCATTTGAGAGTAATTACAAATTGGAAGAGTATGAAGCAGTAAGGCCCCTATTTGATCCTAATGGATATGCTAGGGATGTGCTCCAGATTGGAAGCGTGATCAAACATGTAACAACCATGGAGGATTATTGGGCAGATTGTAAGGATGAGCTGGAGAGCCAAGATTGTGCCTTTGCTAGATTTACAATTGATCAGATAAAGACATATGGAATAAATTTAGATGTGGAAGGGTTGGAGGATGATGGTCAAAATATGTACAGTAATACATATTTGACAAAATTGAGGAATACTCTCGTTAGCTCTGAACCATATGTTGACATAGAAGAAAATTTTGATGTCATGATGGCAAGAATTATCAAAAGAACTGGGAAGTGGGTTTAATGGATAGCTAAGAAAGGCTGAAGCAAGAGCAAACCTACTTAGGCTTCTCTAGCCACAACTACTCCTACTTCATCTCAAAGTGCCACTCCCAATGCTATTGCCACAACGGCTCAAAGACCAACCCAATCTATGGGAGGAGGTGACCAGCCCTCAAAGAAACATGTTCCAATAGCCCCAACCTATCAAGGCGGATTTCTACTAGTCATTGGAGCTCAACTTGGAGGTGAGAAGGGAATGAAAGAGTAGAAAGATAGATCCCCTACTCCAGTCTCACCTCCACATGCCACTTTAACCCCCATCTCCTCAAGCTTCTCCAACTCCATCTCCTCATGTCACCCCTTTCTTATCCCCTTATCATAGCCCTACACCATCTGTAAGTGCTCCTCTTCTAAAGCCCACTGGTTCTCCTATTCAAATAGTAGAGATCGGAGATGATAAAAGTAGTAGTAGCAAATATACTAATTCTAATGAAGTTGCAAAGAAAGCCCAAAAAGAAGAGAAAGCTCTAGGTTCATCTTAGCTTCTTTCTTGGAATCCAAAGACCCCCTTTTCTACAACTACAACAACAATGACTCCAGTGAAGAAGAAGATGTTCAGCATTGAGTCACTTGGAACAACCTCCAAAGTGATTAGTACAGAATCTTGGCTTGAGGATACTTTGGAAAAGAAGAGAAAAAGGAAAGATGAAGGTGTTCATTCAAAAGATGTTGTATCCTAAGCGGTTTGCTTAGGATCTGCCATGGTGAAAGCTAAAAAGAAGAAGACCTTGTCAATTGTGGGACAAGATCCAGAAATAGGACACTTAACTCTGGAGGTAGAAAAACCAAACAAGGTAGGGAGAATTGAAGATATGATGCCAGAAGACTTCACTCTACATTCAATTGATCTTGGGGAAGCTAGGCATGATACAAAAGTGGGCCTATGGAGATCAAGTAACGAGGTGATAGAGGAACAACTAGAGGACCTCAAACTATCAAAATTCAGAATAAAAGCAGAGATTGAGGAATTGAAAAAGATTCATCAGGCAACTAGTTGTTCCATTGGTGACCATTACTGGTGTGCCTGCTACTGAGAACCCTACTACAGAAGAAGTGCAAGCCTTCATCTCACAACTCCAAAAGGATAGACATTTTGGCTAGATTGGAAAAGAATGGATTGAGAAGCTTAGTACATATGGAGCTATTTTGATTGATCAAATTGGAAATGTTATCCTTTGGTTAGAAATTGAGAAGGATAATATTATTTTTAATCACAACACTTTGGCTACAAAAAAGGCAAGGTGTGAGGAATGTGTTTCTCTCCTAAATATGGTCATTCAAATGAAGGAAAAAGAGTCAATCAAAGCGAATATTTTGAAGAAGGGGACTGAGTCTCTGTTCGAATGGCTTCAAAACACACAATTCAAGTAGGAAATGATTCAAGAGGCAGAGGAAGGACTCAAAGAAACAAAGGAAAAGGTGAAAAAGATCCAAGATAGAGCATTTGAGCTCATGCAAGGGTTACACATAGATCCACAAAGCAATGGACAAGGAAAGGCTCTCATTGTGATAGAGGTAATGAAGAATAACTTCTCCACATACTTGAATAATCTATCTGGGATGACTTCAAGCAGTCAAAATAGAGTGGTAGAGTTGCAAACACTCAGTGGATGCATACATTCAACAGTTGGAGAGCTGACAAGTCAGCTAGGTGCAGTAAAGGAATTGGCTTAGGAGCATTCAAAGTGGCTCTTAAGATTCACCAATGTACATGTGCCTAGTCATGAGGAGATGATCCAAATTATAGTGGCTGCTAGAACATATAGGGCAAAAACCAAAAAAGGAAAGAAGTCTAAATGACTTATTGAATACTCCTTTTCCATTTTCTGATGTAAATGTTGCAAATTTTTGTAAATTTTGAAATCTGAAAAATTGGCATCTAGCCATTTGTCATTTTCAAAAGATGAACCGATTGAAATTCCCATTGTAACGGTCATCTCTCAAAACCTATATGTGTGAAATTTAATGATTAATCAAAGGTCGGCAAATTTTGGTGTGAAGTACTATCTATTGTAGAGACAATTGAATGACACTTCATTTCAATCATTTTTTGTTCCAGTAGGTACTGTAATTTGTTAGTGTTTCCTTTCTGCATTTTAGAGAACTAAGAAAGAACAGAGTTTCATTTCCCCTATTTTCTGGAATTCAAATTGATGTAATAAGTATTGTTATATTTCGTTTGATGAAAGGATTTTGTTAGTTTTCCTAACTCATCAGTTGTAGTTTAGATTTAGATTTCAACTTATTTTAGTCTTGTGCAGATGGACTTATGAATCCATAAGAAGTGTGGATACATAAATCTGTTTTGATTTTGAGAAATTTTTCTTCCCTGAATTAAGTTCTAGTTAGGCTTAATTTGGTTTTCCTATCTTGCTCTCAGATTAAGAGCATACCCCATTTTAGATAAGTAGAAACAAACATAATTCATTGAAAATTATTCTTATAGGGAGCTGTACCTACCAATTCAGAGAAAAGCCGGTAACCATAAAATGGCTTTTCAACTATTGTGAATAGATATTGTTCATAATCTGGGCATTAAGAGTCATAATTTCATGAAAGATAAAAAGAACAAATCTGTTTACCAGCACACCTAAATGAATCAACATGCACTACTTGCTGAAATCCTAAATCACTTAGCACATACTATCTGCTTAGCACTTGAGTGACTCAGCACTCACTACTTAATCGGCATGCTCTAACTTGTATGTTGTGCTTGACATATGCTACTTGTTTAGCATGAACTAAGTAAATAACTTAAGTGTATAGACACTCACTTGTCAAAAAAAAATATGAGATTAACAAAAAAAATATAACTTTGCATACAACTTTGTGTCAATCCTTACCCTTCTTCAATTTCCTTCATCAGATCCTTCTTGATTTTTTTCCATCATTGATCTTACAAAAAAAATTGGCACTCATAATACCCCTTCTAGAACTTTCCAAATTTGCATCAATAGTTAAACCCAGATTCTAAATTCTTAATCTAGTTCTTCTAGTTTTCACTTAGTAAACATTACATTTAATCAAGCAACATATAACTTAGTTAATATTAACTATCTTAGGCACCACTGTGTTCTTACTCTACTTTGCAATCACTCAGGCAATACTATAGTCACTCAATGAATATAGTCTCCCTTCATTAAACTCGTCACTTGGTTAAGCTTGTGATCTTAAGTACTTCTCAACAATGCATTATTATAAAATAATGAAACTAATATTACATTATCATTATCTAGCTCATTCAAGTACCCATTGAATACCTTACATATCAAGTCTATCTTCATCATACTTTCTTCAAATCCTCCAATTCATCTATCAAATCCTATTCATCAATACAATGATATGGTACTTTCATGAGTTAGCATGATTTCTATCAATTTAATACTTTGACATCAATGAAAAATAACAATTGATATGACTCTTTTACAAACATCCATAGCATCATCACCTAACAATCTATTATAATATTAGTTGGGGCTAACAAACTTCCAAAAGAAATTTAAGCAAGATTGAATGATGTTTGGTTGAAGACAAAGAAGGAAGAGGAAACCTTGAGAGAAGAGCTTGTAATGAGATGTTATGATGTAAAGAAAAATACACAAATGAGAAGGATCATGCATAGAGTTAACCCACTTGTGCAGGATAGGATGAGAGTTATAAGAGTCACTTCAAGTCTAAAAGAAGAGGTCATAAGGGATATAGAAGAGCTTGTTAATTAGGTATTAAGTGAGTCCCTAAGTAGAGAATATATGGAAGAGGTCAAAAATGAATTAATCACACCTTCATTAATAGAAGTACCTAGTTCATCAGAGATGGATAATTTAGTAGTAGCAGAGACAATAGAGAATATTGCAACCACCATGAATGTAGAAGAAGTGAGAAAGGAAGCACAAGGGAATGTTTAAGGGATAGTTTCTAAACCATCACATATTAGTATTGATGAAAATTCCATGAAAATTGATAGCACATATATTACTATTGATGAGATTAAGGATCCATTCGAGGATCAAGGAAACAAATTTGACATTTTGGCTACTAAGAACTTAGTTTATTATCCTACCTCTCATGAGGATAAGGATAAATGTAAAGAGATAGAAGTAGAGGAAGAGAAGGTTGAATTAAATAAAAAGTGGAAGATAATTGTATAGGAACTATGTCACTTCACACCACAACTAAGACATGTTCAGATAGAGAAAATAACCATGGCTGGCTAGCAACAAGATGAGCCAAATCAGGAAAATGACACTACATAAGCTATCTTGACACCTTGGCCTATATAGGAAACAAAAAAGGTTGTCATTTTGAGTTTGGAAGTTAAATTGGTTACACCAACCAAATAATTAGGAAAAGAGACTTCAATTTCATCCAAGTCTCCATTAGAATCATTCTTGGCAAGCATGATGAGTAGGATACCCTTGGAAACCATAAGAGATCCATAAATTGAGATGTTTAGTTAGCTATCAATGTTTCCAACAAATTAAATATTTGATAAATTAAAGGGCATCAAGAGGACTCAAAAAATTATTGAGAAAGTGAATAATAAGTTAGAAGACATCATCTCAGTCAAGGTTAGTGAATCAGATCCAAAGAAGAGAGTACAAGAGGTAATAGATGCATTTGATAATTAGTTTACCACTTTCATAGAAGTTGCATCAAAAAAATAACAAGTCAGCCATGGTGCGTAATGTTTTGGTACATTATTCAACAACATTAGAGGAGACTTGGTGAATCTTGACTCTTGCATCGAAGAGTAGAGAAGATATCTAAGAGAAGGAAAGACTTTGTATGGACAATGTGCCTTCTCACATAATTTTGGCAAAAACATTAGTAAGGCACTAGAGGGAAAACAATAAGAATTAAAAAACATTGTGAATGAACTATAAATACTCAATGTGTAGATTGAAGATTTAGAAAGAACAATTGTGAATGTGAATGATGACATTAGGTTGTTAGAGCTAAAGAGGGACAAGATAGTTGAGTAATTTTCATTGTTGAGGGAACAACTCACTCTAAGAATAACTCCTATTTAGAAGTAGTTAGATGAATTCCTTAAATCCAATGCATCAATGAAAAGTTCGTATATTTAGATTTGAATGTAGTAGACATAGCATCCTATGGACTATGTGCATTAACCAATGTATATGAGGTAGTCTAAGACATATGAGATAGAGATTTTGCAAATTTGAAGACAAATTTTGTTGATTGTATCTCACGCCTTCCCACCTAGTCATCTTGAATAAAAGAAGGTAGAATTAAAATTTTAATTTGTAAATAGTTTTTGACACTTACATTTTTCATTGATGTCAAAGGGGGAGTATAGTAGCATGAAAATTGTATAATGCATAATGTAAGGGTGAGTAGTATACATTGTAAAAGGAGATATATGGTATAATGAAAAGGGGATTATGTATAATGTAAAAGATGGTATATAAACAAAATGATCCAAATTTAAAAAAAATTGTATGGCCATGTGAAGAACTTCACATTTTGTAATTTTTAAAAATTTAGGACTTATCCAATTTTCCCATATGTTTCCATCAATGCCAAAGGGGGAGATTTTTGGAAATTTGGATAAGAGGTGAGTATAGAAATACTTTGAAGTTGTCATTTATGGAAATATATATGTTGAATTTAGTGATAAAATATTAGAGTTATGTTTTGGGGAAGATAACATAGAAAATTGTCTAAGTAACATAAAGATTAACTATCAATAATGACACCTTTTTTATTTGCGAGGTTCATAATGAGTGAGTTGGCACATGTGCATCGAAGGAACTTGGCATAGGATACAAGGACTATATCTTAGATTGAATGTCATGATGAGTTATACAAATAGAGATATAAGGGATCTACTAGTTACAACTCATGTCATGGGATAAAGTACTTAAAAAATTTAAGCCAAACTTCGTTAAGTATATCTCATTCCTATCAAAATAATCATCTTGAATTCAAGAAGGTAAAATTCCAAAATTTTGATTTTTAAATACTTTTTGGCACTCACCTTTTCCATTGATGTCAAAGGGGGAGTAATAGAATGAATAATTATATAATGTATAATATAAAGGGGAGTAGTATACATTGTAAAAGGGGATATAAAGTATAATGTAAGGGGTAAAATGTATAATGTAAAAGATGGTATATAAATAGAAATGATCCACATTTTTAAAACAAATTATGGCCATGTAAAGAACATCACATTTTGAAAATTTGAAATTTTGGGACTTAGCCAATTTTCCCATATGTTGTCATCGATACCAAAGGGGGAGATTATTCACAAATTGGATAAGAGGAGAGTATAAAGATACTATGGTTTTTTAATTTATAGAAAATGTATGCTATATTCAGTGAGTAGATTCTAAAGTTATGTTTAGGAGGAGATAACTTAAAAAATTATGTAAAAGTAACAAAGAATAACTATCAACAGAGACACCTTTTTCTATCAGTGAGCTTCATAGAGAGTGAATTATCATGCACACACTTAAGGGAGGATAGTATAGAGTATGAGGATTTAATATCTTAGAGCACATATCATAATGAGTTGTATGGACAAAGATATTAGTGATTTACTAGTTACAGTCATGTACTAGTAGAACATAATAGAAGCAAGGAAATTGTAAATTACGTTAAGGAAAAAAAAAGTACTTAAAACTATTATGGGATGACATCTTAGATATTAACCCAAACTGGGAAAAGATCAATTTTTTACTTTGAGACACATGTAAAGACCTGAAGGATGACATGGAATAGAAAATTAGTATAAAGGAAAGAGTTTTTGATGCAAAATTATGATGACAATGTCATTGTATTGTAAAAATTATGTGATGTGAATTTTATATTATAGTAGAGAAAAGGAAGTATATGCAAAGTTTTGTGAAGAGAGCTACAAAGGAAAAATCAGATATTGAAGATATCAACACTATCAAGATGTTTTTGTATCTATAGCTTTTGTGTACAAAGTATATCATTATACATACATGTTTGAACATTGGGCTCATATTTATACTTTTGTAATTGTAATACCAACTCCTAATAGGGTTGAGGCTTCTAACAAGGCCTAGTCCTCTAAGAAGGGCACATACACTATACAGATGTAATAGAATCATAATAGGTCAATATCTTTCACAAGATAAATTTGATTAGTGGACCATTTTGTGGGTACCATCCCCATTAGGGTTTTCCCTTGGCCAAGGTTTCCCTAGTCAACAACTAATTGTGTTATGAGTTGCATTGTGTTACTATTACTATTGTGTTTAATTTTTAGTTTCATTATATATGCATGTTTAATGATTGTTAAAGATATCCATAGTTGGGAAAAAATTTGTGAAATATTGATTCTAACCCCACCCCACTCCCCCTACTTTCAGTATTTCCTATTTCTAATAGGGAACATATGGGCATGGAGTTTGTTGGCTCCTTATTTAACAATGGTTTTAACTACCAGGTAGATGAGATGGGATTGCATCTAAGGGAAGATATCTCATATGACACACACAATTTATCAAGAACCTAGACCAACTATAAGGTTGAACACCTTCTTCTAATTTAGGCTCCACAAAACCTAGGTGAGTATATCTTTAGATTCATTCATATGGTACTAGTTCAAATCATATATCTAAATCTATACAAAGAAGATTAAACCCTTATTTTCTCCTATACTTATGCAATAAAAGAGGTATACACTAGAATATTATAAAACCTCTGAAAGGGTATGTGCAGGATCATGGTGTGCCAAAAAGTGGCGATGTGAAAAAAGAGAGTTTGAAGATGCCTAAAAGCGCTTCAAAATCTGCTCTGACTTTTTTTCACCTATCCAAGAACAAAACCTGGAAGGTAAGGCCGAGCCTTATCAGATATCTGATTTGACATCGGATATCCGATATGATATCAAATATTTGATTTTAAATCAGATATCCAACATGTGACTAGATATCTGATAATTAGAGCAATAATATTATACCGCTATTATTATTATTTAATATTAATATAATAATAATTATTATTATAATATAATAGTATGATATATTATTTAAGATTATTATTATTATTATTTAATATAATATTATTTAATATGATATATTATTTAATATTAATATTTAATATGATATTATTATTATTTAATAATAATATTATATTCAATAATAATACTATAATGTATTATATTATAATAATATAATATATTATTTAATATATTATAATATATAATAAAAAAGTATAATATATTATAAATTATAATAATATAATATAAAAATATATAAAATGTAATATATAGTAATATATATTATATGTTATATTATATATATTATACTCATTATATGTTATTGCAGCCATATCAGATATCCGATATAATATCGGATATCTAATATAATATCATATATTCGATACCTACGCATTGGATTAAATAAAATCACAGACCCACAAGCCCTCATTTTACGTGAATTTGGGGCTAGTATTACCATTATCAATCAGATATCAGATATGAGATCGGATATCAGATATTTAGGTTTTTTTTTTCTCCCAACTCATTTTTAACCTAAATTTAATAGATTTTAGGATGATTTTGTTTGTTTTAGTTGAATCTAGGGTTTTTTTGACAAAAATGGTTAAAATTTAGATTTTTTTTAAATATATATTACGTTTTGCAATTCAATAGGAATGGCTAATTAGAATGATGACACTGAGGCAGGGAATAATATTCCTCGTAACCCACCACCAAACGATCCAGTATCCCCACAAAACCATCTACCAAATGATCCTCTACCTCCTCAAAACCCTCCTCGAATTGAGGATTTGATAAATGAAAATCTCACTCAGTTGAGAGGTTTGCATAGAACATATAATAATGTACCTGCACTGGCTCCTATGTTATCCATGTTAAACACAATAGTGGATAACATTGAAACCCTTACGAACCAACAAAATGCTGCTCTTCATTGGCATGATGAAATGCACCAGATGTTGATGATGGTTTGGATTATGATGAGGTTGTAGCCCTCAACATAACCAAAGACAATTTGGCTAGCCTTTTTTCTAACCCAAAAACGGGTATACTAGTTGACCCAAAAAAAACCAAACTATCAATTAAATGGTGCACAAATGATGCCATACATGCAAATTTTTAGGATCATTGGTGGATGGTCTTTGATATCCCTCCACATGGAAATTTAGACATACCATTTTATTTCCTTAGAAAATTGTATGTAGAATTTGTGTTGAAACTTAAAGTGAACTATTAGAGCATGAAGCCCAACGTGGGCTTAGGACTAGGAGCTCCTCAAGATAGACCCTCTTCCCAGTGGAAGAAACTTGGTACTTTTGTCCCCCCCCCCCCCCCCAATATCTCCCCCCCTCCTTGAGTGCAACATCCAAATATTATGGCAAAGGGTAGCTCTCAGACCATCAGAGCCATTCATAGGCTAAGTAGCCTAATGATATCTCAGGCTAGGTTAGTCTTGCCTCCTTGTGTTGATGATGTTGGTGCCAGTTCATCATCGGCTAGCTCATCACACATTTGTGTGCCTCACACTTGCATTACATGCAAGAATATTTTCCTAGGTCCCATAGGTGATCTTCCTGAGTATCATTTTGTATTAGATGAGGATACACCAGACACACAGGTAGAGGCTATAGACCCTGATGTAAGAGAGGAGGGGAATGCAGAGACATGGACTCCTTCGGTGTCAGTACATTTATATATTTTTTTGTTATGACATATGCAATTTAAAGTTAATTTTTATAATAGAGTAATTTTAATTTTTAAGCCATACTGACTTTTACATGTATGTGATCTTCATTCATGTTTAGTTGATCACCGAGGAGGAGCTCAGACAGATAGACGATGCTACACTCTCGGCCATTTCATTTGGCCTTGAGACATCTACGGTACATTATGTTGTGTTTGCATTTTTTTTTCTATTTGATATTGTAGCATATATGGTTGCTAATATTTCTTTTATCTTGCAGATACCACCTGCCCCCGGGGGACAAAGTGTGGGAGGTGAGCCAGCATGCATTGACAAAGGAAAGGTAATTAAATGTTTTCTAATTGATTAAATATCGATGCATTCTTGTAAAATGTTTGTGGTAATCCCTTTTAATTACATTATTTATTGTATATAGGGTGTGGCTACTAGCGATGAGCCTATATAGATTCAGCGTCCTAGATCATCAGGGATTTCCATTCACACAGAGAGTCTCATTGTATGTATAAGTATCATTTATTTTTTATTTTTCTTATTGATGCAGAGGAAAGTATGATTGTTGTTCTGTACAATTTCTATGATTTTTTTCGTACCAATAATGATCATGTCTTTCATATGTTCATTACAACTTAAATAGGCTTATATGCACCTATCCAACTAACCAAGTTGGTTACAAAGGTTTATTTAATCAAACAAATACCAAATTACTACTTTCCCTCCAAAACTAATATGACCGTTTGAATTTGAAATTCAAATTTCAAACTATAGTTTTTATGAATTCCCTAACTTTCTAAACTATTCCATTGACTCAAAATTGGTCATATGGATTTATTAAATGCAACTAAGTATGAAACTATCCTAGGACTACCCCATATGGCTCTTTTGGCCATTTTACATCATGTTGCCCTTAGGTCCTTACTAGGACTTTTATGACTTTTTTCTTTCAAAGTACATTGTTTATTAGATAATTCCATTGTTGGTTTTAATATATCCCAATTAACAATCAATGATGTCTTTGATCCTCTATCTTTTAGATGATTTAATAGGTGCCCCTGCACCAAACACCCCACCTTCAAAGCAACTCTTGTCCCAAGAGTTAAGGGGTACTATCTTCTTTCCTCCCATCCTTCTAGAGGGATGTTTGCAACTTTGCACCTACAATGTATTACCTTGCACACCTGCATACAAATCATTAGGAACAAAAAGCATTGGATCCTTGTTACCAGTCATGGTAACCTTACTGCCTGCTGATTGTGAACAGTCATGTTTTATCCTTGACAAATGTTGCATAACTTGTTGTCTGAGGTCACGCTGACCTTATCTCTTATCCTCCATGGATATGTTCACTTCTTTGTTCACTCTTGTCACCAAAGGACACCATACTATTCCTATCATCACTCCTTTTATTGTCACTATCTACTTGTAACCAGAATTTTGAGTTTTGTCTTGAACAATCTCATCCTTCATAACCAAAAGAGATGGCTACAGTGGCAGATTTGTCATATCATGTTTACTCTCCCTCTGCTCCTGCAAGTCCACAAACTCTTTCTTGCCAAAAAAAAAAACTCTTTCCTCATCATGACCAGTCAAAGGATTTAACTTAAACTTCACACCATCTTTGTGTACTATATAAACATTTGATGAGCCAAAATGAATAGTGTTCCTTGAGGCTTGCCAAGGCCTTCCAAGGATTACATGCAAGAATGTCATTAGAATGACATCACATATAACTTGATCTTTATATTATCCTATAGTGAAATCCACTATTACTTGCTCCCTTAAAACAATATTTTGTGCATCACTGACCCAAGATGCCCTATGTGATCTATCAATAGGATACTTCTTCAATCCTAGTTTATTTACCATTTCATAAGACACTAAATTATCAAAGGAACCAAAGTCTATTATCATCTTACAAATCTTACCATGGCTCATGCAATTTGTCCTAAAAATGGATGGTCTAGTCTCCTTTTGCTGCTGCATTTGTGGTCCTCTTGTCACCATCAAAGATTCTCCTTCAAGTTTAGCGTTTGCATTAACGTACTTCTTTTCTTCCTCTTCTCCTTGGGTCAAGGTGACTCTCCTCTCCTCCTTCCTGAAATCCACACCTTTCTTAGGGCACTTATAGGATTGATTTCCTACTCCTCCACATGTGAAGCATTTACCTGTGAAAACACTATTAACTCTTTCACTTCCAAATCTTCCTCCCCTGAAACTTCCTCTTGTCTCAAATGTAATATCTTTTCCTTTATCTTTGTCTTGATTGTTTGAAGTGTCAAACTAACTTCTTACACCTCTTCCTCTCATTGTTCCACCTCCTCTCTGATTTTCTTGCCTCTCATTCTTTCTTTTCAACTTCTCCTCTGCTCAGATTGCCAACTAAAAACATTCTCCAAGTGTCCTTGGTACATTCTATTGGGTGATGCGACGCGCTCCCCTGCCCACTGGTGGTTAATTATGTGGTGTTCCATGTTCACTAACAGTCATGGCTTTTGGTGCAATGGCCAATGGGCCCTACAATTGGTATCAGAGCCTAGTTTTGGCCTGGTCATGGGTTCAAATCTCCCCAGTGCCTTCCTGACCCATGTAAGCACCTAGTATGCACGTCGAGGGGGAGATTGTTGGGTGATGTGATGCGCTCCCCTACCCACAGGTGGTTAATTATGTGGTGTTCCATGTTCACTAACAGTCATGGCTTTTGGTGTAATGGAAAATAAGTTGCAGAATGGGAATCATTGGCTACTAAATGAGGTAAGACATGTTCCAAAGCTGAGTAGGAATTTAATTTCAGCAGGGCAACTCGGTGATGAGGGTTGTGTAGTTACTTTTAATGATAAAAATTGGAAGGTTTCAAAAGGTTCCCTTGTAGTAGCAAAAGGTGTGAAAGTAGGCACCTTATATCTTTGTATAGGTCATATTGTTCCTTCTACTTTGATTGTTTCAGAGAAAAATGAATATTCAGGAACAATTACTACAGTTGAGCAGGGAGAACAAATAGCTGTTGTAGATTCTGATACAACGCTGTGGCACAATAGACTTGGGCACATGAGTGAGAAAGGTATGAAAGTACTTCATTCAAGGAAAGTTTTACCAGGTCTAAAATGTGTGAATATGGATTTCTGTGAAAGTTGTGTGTATGGAAAACAAAAGAGAGTGAGTTTTGTAAAGACAGGGAAGGAAAACAAAAAGGAGAAATTAGAGCTTGTGCATACAGATGTATGGGGACCGGCTTAGGTATCTTCCCTTGGTGGCTCTCATTATTATGTTACATTTATTGATGATGCAACTAGAAAAGTATGGGTTTATTTCCTTAGACAGAAATCTAATGTATTTCAAACTTTTAAGAAATGGAAATGCTTGGTTGAAAATGAGACTGGTAAGAAATTAAAATGTCTCAGATCTGATAATGGTGGTGAGTATTGCAGTCATGAATTTGAAGATTATTGCTCCACTAATGGTATTCATAGACAAAAAAATGTTCCAAGGACTCCACAGGAAAATGGAGTGGCTGAACGCATGAACAAGACTATAATGGAGCATGCAAGGAGCATGAGGTTGCATGCTGGGTTGCCCTTACACATGTGGGCAGAGGCTGTCAATACTACAGTGTATTTGATTAATAGAGGTCCCTCTACTCCTTTGGGTTGTGGTATTCTAGAGGAAGCATGGACTGGTAAGAAGGTGAGTTATTCTTTTCTCAAGACCTTCGGTTGTGAAGCTTTTGCTCATATAGACTCTGAAAATAGAACCAAGCTAGAAGCTAAATCAAAGAAATGTGTCTTTGTTGGATATGGCATTAATGAATTTGGTTATAGGCTTTGGGATTTTGAAAATCATAAAATTATAAGAAGTTGGGATGTCATATTCAATGAAAAAGTGTTGTACAAAGATTTGTTGCAGCAACATGAGAAGAAAGAAGATGATTATGTAGTGCTGGATGATACTCCAAAAGCTGATGTTCCAACCATTTCTCATGATGTGCAACAACTGCAACAACAAATACCACACACACTAGTGAATGTTAGACGGTCAACAAGGCAAATTAGACCTCCACAAAGGTTTTCTCCCTCTTTGTATTCTATTTTACTTACTGATGTTGGTGAACCTGAAAGTTATGATGAAGCTGTGCAGGTGGATACTAAGATTCAGTGGGAGTCTGCAATGAAAGATGAAATGGACTCTTTGCTGAAAAAATAAGACATGGGATTTGTGCAAGTTGCCTGCAGGTAAAAAGGCTTTATAGAATAAATGGGTTTATAAGTTGAAAGAAGAGGAAGGAGGTAAGAAAATATTTAAGGTCAGGTTAGTTGTAAAAGGATTTGCACAAAAAAAGGGAATTGATTTTGATGAGATATTTTCTCCTGTTGTTAAAATGACTTCTATTCGTACTGTTTTAAGTCTTGTGGCTACTAAAGATTTGCATTTAGAGTAGATGGATGTTAAAACAGCTTTTCTTCATGGTGATTTGGATGAGGAAATATATATGGCTCAACCACAGGGTTTTGAGGTCAAAGGTAAGGAGAACTTAGTGTGCAAATTGAAGAAAAGTTTATATGGCTTGAAGCAAGCACCTCGGCAATGGTATCTGAAATTTGATAGTTTTATGCATGAGCATGGATATAACAGGTGTCATTCAGATTATTGTGTTTATTTTAAGAGGTTGGATGATGATAGCTACATTATTTTATGTCTATATGTTGATGATATGCTTATAGCTAGGTCTAACATGCATCATATTAAGGGGCTAAAACGCCAGTTAGCACATGCATTTGCTATGAAGGATTTGGGGGCAGCAAAACAAATCCTTGGTATGAAGATTTGTAGAGATAGGAAGAATAGAACATTGACGCTATCTCAAGCTGATTATGTTGAGAAGGTGTTGTAACGTTTCTCTATGGAGAATGCTAAAGCTGTCAGCACACCTTTACCTGGTCATTTGAAATTGACTAAGGAGATGTGTCCCAAGACACAGGAAGAGGAAGATAAGATGTCCAAGGTACCCTATGCTTCAGCTGTAGGATGTTTGATGTATGCTATGGTATGCACTAGGCCAGATATTGCACATGCAGTGGGAGTCGTTAGCAGGTATATGAGTCATCCAGGATTTGAGCATTGGAATGTTGTCAAGTGGATTCTCAGATATTTGAGAGGAAAATCCAATAAGTGTTTACACTTTGGGGGCTCTACTAATGATTTACAGGGCTATGTTGACTCAGATTTGGCTGGGAATATTGATACCAGGTGGAGTACTACAGGTTATGTCTTTACTGTTGGTGGGGTAGCCGTGAGCTTGGTTTCTAGGTTACAGAAGATTAATGCTCTCTCCACTACAGAGGCAGAGTATGTTGCCGCTACAGAGGTAGCCAAAGAGATGATATGGCTTCAGTTCTTCTTGGAAGAATTGGGACATCCTCAGAAGGATAATTATTTGTTCATAGATAGTTAGAGTGCCATTCATCTTGCTAAGAATTCAGCTCTGCATTCTAAGACCAAACACATACAGTTGCGGTACCATTTCATTCGGTCAGTTTTGGAGGATGAATAGTTAAAGCTGGAGAAGATCCATACCAATGACAATCCAGTAGATATGTTGACAAAGGTTGTAACAAGGGAGAAGCTAAACTCCTCTTCAGCTTCGGTTGGTCTTTTAGACTGAACATGAATAAAAGAATAGTAGAGTCCAGGATGGTTTGATCCAGTGGGAGCCCCATGGTAGTGGTATTGCTACAGGATTAGTCTCCAAGTGGGAGATTGTTGTTTAGTGTGGAGCCTAATCAGTCCCCAAGGGGGAGATTGTTGGGTGATGCGACGCGCTCCCCTGCCCATAGGTGGTTAATTATGTGGTGTTCCATGTTCACTAACAGTCATGGCTTTTGGTGCAATGGCAAATGGGCCTTACAATTGGTATCAGAGCCTGGTTTTGGCCTGGTCATGGGTTCAAATCTCCCTGGTGCCTTCCTGACCTGCGTAAGCACCTGGTATGCGCGTCAAGGGGGAGATTTTTGGGTGATGCGATGCGCTCCCCTGCCCACAGGTGGTTAATTATGTGGTGTTCCATGTTCACTAACAGTCATGGCTTTTGGTGCAACGACAAATGGGCCCTACACATTCAATCCTATTTCATCTTGAATATTGTACTTGAGGCCATTAATGTATCTAGCCACCTTCTCATCCTCATCTTCCAGTCCTCCCCCAATACTCAGGGTATGGAATTTCTTAGTATAGGACATGACATCCATATCCCTCTGTTTCAAATTGTTCCTTCTTATCTTTATTTGGATTGCTAAATCAGATGGCAAGAATTGATTTCTCACCATGGTCTTCATTCTCTCTCAATTTGAAATCTTATTCAATCCCCTTTTGATGCAGAGTCTACAGCAACTATCTTCCACAAGCCAATAAATGGCTATCACAATCCAACTTAGGATTATAGGACTTCTCGCAAGTCCTCTTACCCACTCTAGGTATACTCAACCTCCAAGCCAAACAAGGCAATCCCACTTCAAAAGCCTCACCAAATATCACTAGAAATGGAGACAATCATGGACATACTGTTCCAACCCAAAATCATCAATTTGTTTGGTTCCACCAAACTCTCAACACACCTTTGCACTTCTAGGCCTACAAACCTTGTAGCCTTCCAATTAGCTTCTTTGCACTTTTCTCCCAGTATCCCTTAACAGCATAGGGACTTCTCCATAGGTCCAAACACCCTTCTTGGAACCTACTAAGAATCCAAAAGTTTTTGGGCTGATCTTGCTCCAGCACCCTCTAAACTGCTTCTTGGTACCTAGGCCTAGTTGATCAAGTTAGGCTAGGGCTTCAAGGAAGAATGGGCAAGGTGGGTTCCCAAGACCCAAAACACTTAAGTAAATCTCCAAAACACTCAATACATGAAACTCCAACACTCAAACTAATTAGAAGTGCTTGCAACCTTGACTGTCACCAATTACCTTGCAAAAACCGATCAAGCACATGGGCTTGCTTGACCTAGGGCCGACTTGGAAAAATAGTTGCCCTTCTCTCCAGGCCTCCAACCTCTAGCATTATGTTTCCTAGTCTCCTAACTTGCATATCCCTTAGTTTCAGAGGGTGCCACCAGTAGGAATGCAAGTTAGGGATACATTTGTGGAAGGGTATAGGAAACAAGGCTTTTTAGACTACCTTCTACTAAAATGCAGATAACTTTTAAACCCCAACTCCTTTTTGAGTCAAACCAAAACCAAAAGTTTACTAACTCACCCTTGCAACTATTTCATACACTTATCAATCATAAAAGTTCATTACAGATCTGTACCAGCGTAATAGCTGAGTGATTGCCAGTAAATTTCCAGAAAATTGAAGTTTTTATTGTTTTTTCTCCAAACCACTGTACACTCTAATCTCCCCCTTTCAAATAAGATCACATATGACATATATAAAGGTCTACATGACCATTGGAACAACCATATAGGCTTTCCCAAACATAAAACAAACAAAGAACCACTTTTTGCTAATACTATTTAGACTCTAAATACCCTATTCTAAGGCCTTTTGGTCCCATGGAGTCACTTGGTTTATAACCACACCAAAATACTCAAGGGCCTTAGATGTGCCTTTATTACAAAACATAGACCAACTTGTAAAATATGGACCAAACCTTTATTCCAACTTCCTAATCTACTTGAATCCTCGCTTTCATGGATTGCCAAGGTGTCCGGCAACATAGATACTTGTTCCCCCTGCCACATAGGTTAGGTGCCCTACACCACCTTTCCTCTCTCTCATTCTAAATAGTAGTCCACCAAGTGAGTTTTATTCCTCTTAGTCTTGCTTTTGCTACTTTTACCTTCTTATCTGCCTCTATGTCTTCAAGATCAAAGTAGTTCTCAAGGGCCTCTATCCACCCTGACACTTCTTCACTATCCATTTTAGCCTGGTATATTGGCAAATCAATATGGTTCTTCCCACCATTACCTTGTACGGCCTTAATGATTCTCATAAATCTCCTTTCTTCAGGATCATCTGTTGCCTCATGCTCTTGCCTTGCATTACCAACCTCTTCTTCTTCATGGTTCTCTCCATGATTTCTTCCTCTAACCTCTTCTCCTCTAGGTTCTTGCCTTTCCTTTTCTAAGGATTCTATCCTTGCAATAAGCTATAGCCTCTCTCTTCTCATCTATCTTCCATCACTCTAGATGCTTCAAGTTCTCTCCTCTCTCTTTTCTCGCTTGCCAACTCTTCTCTCAATTCTTCAAGTTTTCTAGCCATTTGATTTTTAGGAGGCATTTTCACAACAAGTTTTCTTCCTTCCCAAGGGCCAAATCACTGATTCTCTTTCTTTCCTCACCAAGAAATCTTTGGACACCACTTATGTACCTTTCAACTTTGGGACACACAAGGAGGAATTAGAGACTCCAAGGCTTGAACAAAGGGACCAGCACACTAAGGATGACAAAGACTCCTATGATGAAGAAACCTACAACTTATCTACTCCCAAAAGACCTTGTTGATGCTCTAATACCATTTAATGTAGAGGATGGAGGATCTAACCACAAACTTTCAAATTCAAGCACAATATGGACCCAACCCCTATGTTTCAATGGTGTTCCCAAATGCACACAATGCCACCAAAGACTCCAAACTTGGATTTACATTCACAAAGTTTTCCCTCCACCTCTACACACCTTAAAAAACTTCAACCAACATGTTTCTAAGGTTTCCAAACCCAAAAATCTTCAGTAGATATAAAAGAGGCCATTTTTGCCCTTTACTAGGCTATTCTCTTCTTTGGATCAGTAGACCCTATTTTCTTGACTTTTCTCCCAAACTTTCCAAAACAACAAGAAAATAAACTAGCTTTTCAGATACCCTTTTCTTAGTTTTATAACATATCCAAAAATTAGATATCACTCCTTTGGAAAGATTCTACGAAATAGGGCAGTTTGTCTTAGAATTAGGCCTAATTAGACCACTTTTACAGAGCAAGTACCCTTCAAACTTGAAATCTGAATTAATCCTTTTTCATAATCTCTATTAATGATCTAAATCAAATTATTTTCAAGATTATAGGTCTTGGTCACACTCCTAAACACCCAAACTTCAAAACCCTCCTTAAAATGGCTTAAAAACTAGGGCCTGCTTGTTCAAACCCCAAAACTCAATTCTAGAACTTCTCCTTCAGAATTCACCATGAATTTACATATCTAAGATGATATTACCACTCATTCCAATATCAGAAAGCACTTACAAAACAAAAGATTCTTCAAGTTGCTCTTAAAAACCAAGCACTTTCATTCAATTTTCTGAGACAGTCTGTACAAATCTGACCCTCCAGACCGTACAATAACAATTTATAAGTTTCAAGGGATGGTTAGTAACCCAATCAACCACCTCCAATCAGTTTCATTTGTTAACTCTTCATAAAATTTAAATTATGGAGTTTCCCTCCAAAAAATACATAATTGTTACTATTCAAATTTCTAACTATTAAACTATGCTTTTAATGGGCTTATTGAACGTTTTGACTTGTCTAATGACAAGATATGATCATGACAACCTACATGAACCTATAAAATGACTCATCTACCATATGAAATCATAAAATCCTATCTCATGCCCAATTACAACTTTTTTCCACATATGAGTCCAACATTATAACTTTTTATGCTTCCATGAGCCATAATTGGTGCAAGGATTGCCCAATTGACTTCAAGAGATGCTCCATGACCTCTATAATGCCTTGGATCTTCAATGTTCCCCTGATGAGCATGGGATGCTCCTGCATCACTTATCTTCATAAATAAATTCAAAACTAATTTCTGTGATATTAACAACTACTATTTTGTATCTCATAGGAGACTCCTAGTGCACATGAGGTCCGATGAGACAGTTATGTAGATTTGATGATGCAGCCACTCACTCCTGAGTAGGAGCCTACAATAGTAAGTTGTAGTTTGAATTCATGATTAAATATGTTATAAATTTATCATGCTATGAATTATAATGTTATAGTTTAAATTGTAGATTCATCTAACAAAGGTATTTGAACATATACAACCCACAATCAGAGAGGTACCAACATTGCCGAGGGCATACGAGAGGACTCCTCATCGGCGCAGGAGGTCAATGAGAGAGGTATTTATTATGAAATTTTGATAGTATTAATCTCCATTACAAAAAAGATCATTATGCATTTGAGTAATCGAATGTTAGATACGTAGAATCATATAAATTTAGTAGTCTAACTTTGGGTTTTCCTTTTTTGTTTATGTAGGAGGCATCTGATCCACTTAGTGCAGCAAAGAGGCTGCATTTTGATCATCCACCAGCACCCTAGGATAGTATAGTTTTCGTAGGATGCATCATGAGACATTTTGAGATGGCATATGCCACATTGTATACAGAAACATTGATATTATACACATTCTGATGGCATGATCAGCCACATTTTGTATATGGATCTATGTATTTTGATATATATTTGAGTACTTTGTCTATGGATACATGATCTTTGATATATATTTGTGTAAAATTTTGTCTATGGATACATGTATTTTGATATATATTTTTGTCATTTATGTGCACAATGATATACATATTAATTTAGTATCTAGTATTGTTCAATTTATCGTGGATCATGTGTCATGCCCTAAATTTTACTAGTAAAAATACAATTTTTTTTTAATTTTTTTTGTAGCTTATGAATTCGCATAAGAAATTACATATTGTAAAACAAGGTTATCATTGAATAGGATTTCAAGACTCATGTGGATAGTGTCATCCGGTTGTAACATTTTATCATGAAATTAATTTGATGATTTCGTTGCTTAGAATTGCATTAAGCTTGGTAATTAAAATCAATGTTATCCATGCATGTGATATGAACATAAAATTTTCCTTCCAAATTATTGAGTGCACAACAAGATTGTAAGAAATCTACTAAGTTTTAAATTTATACAATCAATGGTATCACATAACATCTATGGATTGTTATTATCAACTAGTCATTTACAATACCACAAGGAGAAAACTTTCTTTCACATTTTCAAATGATAACAATGATGTCAAAGAAAATTTGTGACTCATACCAATGCTTTCATAACAATATAAACTCCAAATGAAACATGCATATACAACTTTATCAATTATTTCCTCTACATGTACATTAGGTAACAATGATACAATCTCCTTCCATCACAATGGGGCAATATAAGGGATTTTTCAAAATCATAAGGAACATGAACATTGAAAGATATGGACAATGAGTAGCATTAACATTGTCCAACATAATCATTGAGAACATGAACAAGCTAGTGAATCCTCCTTCACAAATGAGGGCACAGTGTCAAGTTTTCTCATCCAACATCAATATGCAAGATGATCATTCCAAGCCATTTCCATTGCTCCCTTGGACACAAATCTGCATATGCAACAAAAAAAAATAACAAGGACCATGGGTGCTTTCCACCCAACCATAGGCCTCAAAGAGACCACCCCCACGCTAGGGAACAAGGCTCAAACTAGGATACACATACAATCTTTCAATGCATAAACATTACATTTCAAACTTGAACAATTTCCCCCCAAGGCTATTTCACAATGGCTTTACAGATAGAACCATAAACATAGGGTGAAGGTGTGTTCTAATATGGAAACTTTCCATACCAAACCATATCTGCAATAAACAATTTTCATGCCCTCTTTGGGCTATCATAATTCAGAAAATTTCATGCCCTCTCAAGGCTATCATAAATCAACAATTTAATGCCCTCTTGGGGCTTCCACATTTCTTCTTCCAAACCCACTACCATCAGCTGTAACTCTTCAAACTTCCTTTCTACACCATACTTTCGTTATCACCCCCAGCAAGATATGAAATGTTATGGCATACAATGGAGCCCATACTCCAAGGTTCTCAATACATTTTTCGAACCCAACTTAAGCCCTTCACCCTGGACTTCTCTTCCCTTCCCACAAGGGTGAGTGTAAGTCCCACGCCCATAACAATACTCAAGCACACAACAAGAAAACAAAACCAAGTAGAAATAAAACAAGAAATTTTCAAGAGCACATCACATTTTCACAAAACAATATCAACACCCATAATACAAAAAGGAAATATACAAAATGCAAACCTCATACTCACAATACTCCACACAATACAACAAGATGCACAATGGTGTCACACTAATCTACATGGAATGAACACTATTCAAGAACTCACATGAATGCTACTCCATAATGCAATGCAAAGAATACTCCATTAATAAAATCCACACTTGCATATTTTCTTAACCATGCTAAAAGAAAGAAATGGAAAAGAAGAAAGTTTGAGATACCAACCTTGGTCCAAGCTAGGGTAAGGATAGTTGTAGTAGAGCTCCCCTAATCTCCCTCCAAAACCTAACTGCCTCTAAAATTAGAGATTGGGCAAACACCCCACTAGTTTGGCCAAGACCCTCTAATAAAGCCTTCCCACTAACTTATTTTAGCAAAAACACTAAGCCACTACTTCTTACAAACTTGTCTCCTCTAACAGTTCATTGATAGCCCTCACGAGCTCTAAGTTATGACCCTCGAAGGATCGACCTCAAAATGCACTTAGAGCATCTTGGAGACTCCTCAGTATGGGTTGGCCACAAATGATGGATGGTCTTTGTGGCTAGAACAAGGGTGTGACTAGGGTTCACTTGCCCATCTGAAGCTAATGGCACTGACGATTTGATGCCAAGATCAGCGGTTTCAAAGTTACTCTGTGGTGCACCTATGAACTAAGGCACACTGCGATTTTGGCATCGAGCGAGATCACTGTGCTGAATCCAAATAGAATGTGATCTCTCAAAAATGAGATAGGTTATTTTAGGCCTTAGTATCACCATCCTGTATCATTTGAGAGTTCATTGATAGCCCTCACAAGCTTTAAGTTATGACCCTCGAAAGATCAACCTCAAAATGCACTTAGAGCACCTTGGAGACTCCTCAGTACGGGGTGGCCGCAAATGATGGATGGTCTCTATGGCCAAAACAAGTGTGTGACTAGAGTTCACTTGCCCATCCGAAGCTAATGGCACTGACGATTCAATGCCAAGATCAGAGGTTTCAAAGTTACTCTGTGGTGCACCTATGAACTGAGGCACACTGCGATTTTGGCATCGAGCGAGATCACTATGCTGAATCCAAACAGAATGTGATCTCTCAAAAATGAGATAGGTTATTTTAGGCCTCAGTATCACCATCCTGTAGCATTTGAGAGTTCATCGATAGCCCTCACAAGCTCTAAGTTATGACCCTCGAAAGATCAACCTCAAAATGCACTTAGAGCACCTTGGAGACTCCTCAGTACGGGGTGGCCACAAATGATGGATGGTCTCTATGGCCAAAACAAGGGTGTGACTAGGGTTCACCTGCCCATCTGGAGCTAATGACACCAACGATTTGATGCCAAGATTAGTGGTTTCAAAGTTATGTTGTGGTGCACCTATGAATTGAGGCACACTGCGAGTTTTGGCATTGAGCAAGATTGTTGTGCCAAATCCAAACATAATGTGATCTCTCAAAAATGAGATATGTTATTTTAGGCCTCAACATCAGCATCTTGTAGCATTCGATAGTTTATCGATATCCCTCACGAGCTTCGAGTTATGACCCTCAAAAGATCAACCTCAAAATGCACTTAGAGAACCTTTGGGACTCCTCGGTATGAGGTAGCCATAGACCATAGAGGGTCTCTATGGTTGGAACAAGGGTGTCACTACGGTTCACCCACTGACTCAGATTTAATGGCACTAACTTGCAGCCATTAGGAGTTAGATTATGAAAAGTTGTCAAGAAAGGTTGACCCCTTTGACTTGTATCATGAAAGGTTGCTTTGTGCCTTGCTTGATTGTTTGAAGACTACTCCATGTGTCACTATCTTTCTTGGAAAAAAATTGCTTTTGAACATCAAGTTTGCAATATTATCAATTATTGTCAAATTTTTTCAACCAAGTCAAAACGTCAAGTGCAAATATTTGTTTGCATTTTTTGCTAAGGGGAGTTTCATAAATTGACTTTGATTTTCTATGTCTCTAGTGCTTGAACATGCTTAAAATGGCTCTTTGGTCTTAGAGCTATTGGTATTTTCTAACTTCATGGTCTATGATATGCATACTAAGAATTTCTTTCACTAAATGGTTTCCTTGATCTATTGACTACACTTAAATTTGTTCACTTGTCATCTCTCTTTCTTTATCTACGTTGCTATTTGAGATTTTTTTGTAGCTCTTGACTTGAGTCACTAGTGTTGTAACCTGCTTGGATAATTTTTTTGACAAGTCACTCATTAATTTCTACCTGTCTTTGACATGTGAACACTCTACCTCTCTAGTTTGGAAATAAAGTTATCTTGTGTCACCTTATTAGCTTCCTCTAGTCTCCTTCATGCTTTATTATCTATCTACCACTATGGTATTCAAACCTTGTGCTACCAAACCTCAACCAAATCTAGATGATCATGATATCCTCCATGCCACTAAAGAGTTTCAAGATCTATATGTTCAATACAAAGAGCTAGAAGAGACAAATAATCTTTCTTACCTTCATCTCTCTAAGCACATGATAGAAATTAATTCTAAACTTGATAAAAGGTTAGAGGAGAATATTGCATCTTAAATTAATCTCCCTTAAGACCTTTACATACACATGGATCATCTTCTTCAAGGTCTACATATTCAACATCAAATATCTTCATTTTCTAGATCTAAAGACCTCTTTCGAGAACAAGCAAGTGATACCTCCTTTGATCCTATGCCAAACTTTCATTATGGACCTATCTTTGACCAAGATAGTGACGAAGACATGGATGCATTCTATTCACTTAAGAAACAACAAAATTATCATGCAAAATTTTTTGAGAGAACTTTTACTCCATTGGAAGATTCTCATGATAACATCTTGCAAACACTTCTTGATAATGAATCCATCACATTACTAGACAACTCTAGACCTTATGAAACCAAAATCAAACCTCCATGGTGGAGAAATTATCATTATTTCCACTTCCATGGAAGAAAATTTCATAAAACTAAAGATTCCATAGTATTGAAACATAAAATCCAAGATCTCATTTATGATGGGATTGTTGATACCTCTAATGACTCATGTGTCACAAGATCATGCTGATGAACCTATGTCAAGTGATGATTTCCTTGACACCTTCACTTCTTATAACACTAATGAACCTCCTAAAGTGTCAAAGCTTTCCAAAATGCCTCCACCAAACAAAGAACCTAATTCTTTCCATATAGACCATGCATACCCTCAAGGGCTACAACTAAAAGAAAATCAAGCTAACCTTCACTTGTCTGAAAACCTTATCCATGCTACTAAGACTAAAGATCCTCAACATTCATGCAATACTATGATTACTATGCCCACTTTAGCTAATCCTGCATTATTGCTTGAAGATTCTATCATGCACACCTCACATTTTCCCTTGTCCTTAGAAGGTGCTCCATATCAAGATGACTCTTAAAAAGAAAAATATATAAATAAAGATCAAGATCAAACACCTTTTCATCTCATCCAAAATTTCACCTTTCTATATCCTGTGTGTTACCCACCTCCTACATATGATGAGGATACCATTTCCACTACCTCCATTGAGCTTACTGAAACTTATGGGAAAAGTGATCTTTATATGCTATATAAAGAAAGATGTCAAGATCAAAGTGTCCCCTCATGTTATACTTCTCCATATCCACTTCAAAACTATGCTCAAGATTCAAACACTCCTATCAAAGGTCTTTCTCCTATAAAAGGTACTCATGAGTCTATTGATGACTTTGGTCATGCTACTCACTCTAAAGATGTTGAAATCCCTAGTCACTATCCCTTTGCATTTCCTAATTCTATCCTTGGTCCTTATCCATCTAATCTAAAGTCTGCAAACCTTCTCCTACACTTTCTACTTCTAGCTCTCCTAATGTACCTCAAACTCAACAAGACATTCATCCTAGAAAATGACTATCCACTCAACCATCTAAACCAGTCATATCAGCCTTATTCATCCATAAGTCCCAAATCTTTTGGAAGCAATTTGGATGTTCAACACAAGAAATACAATAATACATTAAAAAATAGAGATCATTATGTCTCATCTAAACAACATATGAATGGACATAACGAAAATATATTGAAGATACCACAAAGGTTCACTATTCAAAAAGTGAAATCAAAGTAAATATGGGTTCTTAAACCCATTATTGAAGAAATGCGTTATAAATTATCCAAAGGAAAATATAAAGCTATATGGATTCCAAAGTCTCTCTTGAAAGACTTTAATATTGAACATAAATCTAAGTTGACATTCAATATTCCAAAGGCTTCCACTCCATTTTCTTCCAAACATCTTTCTCAAAAGCTTACAAATATTCCACTCAATTTTCTTCTAACATTGTCCTACTAGCTCATACATCTAAACCTTGATCCATTTCCTCCATAATTCCTCCATCATTTGGAAACCCTCCAAGGTGTGTGTAAATTTTGATCTTCCCCACTTTGTCACCTACCCTTATGCAATATTTTCAAAGCTACACTTACCTACTATCCATACTCATACAATCCTTCCAAGGAATGAACTCTTATCCTACTATCATCTCACTTCCTTCACCCTATCAACATCATTGAGCATACTTATCTACAGTCTTGGCTTATCATAACTTATCTTTCCTTTAGGAACAATATCTAACTTGAAAATAGTTGACCTATTTCTAAATTTTTTTTTTAAAATAGAAAAGAATATAAAAAATGTGCCTTGGTGAAAACCATTATCTTATCCATGAGATTCCCTATTTTACTTTCTCATTCACTCATAGCCTTCATATCCAACTTCATATCATGTCATTATGCATATGCTATCTTGCTTATTGGCTTTAATTGCTTATCCTACATGCTATCTTCTTTCATGGAGTTCATGGCTTATCCCAATTGTGCTTCATACAACTTTTCAATATGAAAGTCTTTCAAAACATTATACAATATTATGACTCTTTATGCTTTAAAATGCTATGATTGGTTGCATAATGGAAAAAATCAAGTATTCTAATTGTTCATCCGTACTTTCTAGATTTTTCTTATTTGATTAGTTTGATAAAAATAGTTTTAATAATCATAATGTTAGCTTTATGTCAAATAAGGAAAAAACCAAATTTGTAATAAGATATCTGCAAGCAATTATCTTTCATATAGTTATAAATGCTCTTAAAATTGTCCTTATAGCCTTGTATCACATGCAAATATGATTTGCAAGAACTTGTTCAATATCTTCCTCTTATAATTCCTTACAAAGAACCTACCAAAATACAAAAACCATATACAAAAAAAGTACACATTTTACATCATAATACATCATAAATTTTAGAAATTCTCCCCAATACCACCCCCCTCCAACTCTTCATGATGTACCTACATTCCAATAACTTATTTTATTAAACAAGATAATCATCAATTCATTAAATCATTATGAAGAAAATAACATAAGAAGTATATATATCTAGTCGAGTATTCCAATAGGGTCCTCTCTCTATTTTAGTGTCTCCAACTGGGCTTCATGATTAGCATTAGCAATAGTAAAAAGTTCTTTTACTTTTGGTCTTCCTTGATGCTTCAATAACTTTACATTTGTTGCTATAATAAGATGTGAATATATGAGAATTACTTTGTGCTTCTGATAGTCTTCGAATGCAGGAATTCTGTTCCTTCTAAGCATGTATGTCCGTAGCCATGTTCCAGCAATAACCACTAAACCAGTAGGACATGTGAATCCATCATCATCTGTGATCGGTTGTGCAAGTTTTTGTTTGCCTCTTACATAATGTGCTAACCAATAATCAAATTTCTCATCATTCCCCTGTGGTGCAACCAATGCAAAGACATGTCCTGGCTGAAGTAGATCTGATAGATGGTTATGCTCAAGTGAACTTTCCATGTCATCATTTTTTATAGAGGGTATGATAGAAAATGGAGTAAGATAATTTGGAGCCCATGTGTCCACCCACTCACTTGACTCACAGTGATCCCAATCACACTAAAAACAAGTACGACAAAAACAAGCTAGTTGTCATGTCCAAATGGTCCATGTACTAGAATCAGAGCTCTGAAATGAATGCATTTTTTATGAGTCTCTCACTGTAGCACAATCTGATCTATCACCTATGGACCCTTCCTCAACCAATCAAAAGAACCTGCATACCACTGAATCAAGAGTCCCCCCCTATGATAATGCTAAATTACACCAATCAACAATGCTACGAGCATCAAGAAGCTCTGTTGTTGAAATCTTCGGTTGCTCCTTAACTAGAGCTCTCTTCACACATGCCCCTGCTCCATCATGTTCCCCTTTTCCATGGCCAGACTCAAAAAAACTCCAAATATGAGACACCCCTCTCTCTATGTGCATCCTACAAAACCAATAAAACATGCGATCATTCTTAAATTGACCTATATAGTTATCTAACCAAATGATATGTCTATTCATAGCAATTGCATGCTCATGTAAGAAATCAAAAAAATTCTCAAAACAATGTTGCACAAAATCGTGAGAGTGAGATCTATCATTACTCATAAAAAAATGATACTCTCTAATAATCTTTTGATTATCTTCCGCACTATCAAGGGCATGTCTATATGTTATGTGAACAAAAATTGCAATCTAAATGGAGTTGTAATACTGAGATTGTGTCTCAATTTGAGGTTGCAATGTGTAGTTCTCAACAAAATCAACAAATGATATAATAGTGCCAATGGGAAAAGTCTCCTTACATGTTCTAAATTGTTGGTCCAACCACTGAGACCTGTGACTATGTCTTGCATACTTGTAAAAAAGATTTGCCTTGAAATTTGAAATAAAATTAGCCACCCTGATATCTTTTCCAACCAATTCACATCTAGAGCTCTCACTCCCACTCTTCAATGTGTATTTCATTGTTTCATATACTCTTTTCTTCAGTATTGTCTTTCCAAGATCTTGTTTGCACCCCTCATGGAAACATGTGTCAAACTTGGATAAGCCACCCCATTCTGAGCACTTCTCATTTAAGCAAGCATTTCTATAAAAGGAACAACCATCAACTCTACGACATAAGAGTTGATCTAGCAAGTCTCTTGATGATTTTGGAAGCCCACTAGCCCCACAATCCTCCAACATTTCTTTACTATGCAAAGTAGAACGGATGGAGCATAATAGTTCATGGTGCATAGAAAACTCAACATGATATTTGCAACAACATGTATTTCAAATTTTGAGAGGCACACAATAAAATGGCTTCAAAGATTCAAAAGCCCTTTGTGATATATGAAGACTTGGATGACTCTCTCTAAATTGTTTGAACAACATAGTTTGACTTACCTCTAAATGGTGTTTAGGATGTGGCATGCAGTCTCTGATGCTAATTCTCAACTTTAAGATGTCTTTAGCATTGGCTAATACTCATGATTTAGAGTGCCAAAATTGTGTAATTTCTTCTTTCACATCGTCAGATAGCTTCTTATCAAAACGTGGAAGTCTCCCACCAAATGCCCATGTTTTATTTTGAAGAGGATCATCAATTTTCTCTCGTCTACTAAGTGCTCTTCTCAAAGTAGTATGATTTAGATTCAAATCAATAAAAATTTGTCTCATATATCTACCCTTTCTCAAATGATGACTTACCAAAGAGGTTGTAATAACCTTTCGAGCAGCTCTATTATCCTTCTCTCTGCTATTTTACCCAATGCTATTGAGAGCACTGAAAAGATTCTTCACGATAATGGCATTTCTTTCCAAATTTTTATTGACACGAATCTTCAATTTGGAAAGAATAGGTCTCATCTTTTGCATCTTTAATAAGTGCATGAAAAGTTGACATTGCTCTACCACTGTCTTGTTGCCAAAAAACATTTGATATAGTTTTGAAGCCCATAACTGAATGGTTCTTTCTAATTTTTTTTCTTCCAAACTAATAATAATAGTTTCATCAATTTCAATTATCCATTTTGGTGTTTTAGAACCTTCATGTCGATTATAATTAGGAGATATGCAAGGTTCTTATGCATTAGGTTCCTGTGCATTGTCATCTTCGACATGGTCAATTATGCAATTTGGATTATGACTTGGTGGCATTTCTTATTCAAAATTTTCATTCTCTAAATTTTCAATTTCGGCATTATCATTTTCAATAGGTACATTTTCATTCCCCAACTATACATATTTATTATCTGACTCTATGATTTCACCTTCGATTAATTCATCGTCAACTTGACTGATATTTAGCATATCTTGTCTTTTTCTTCGGTGTTCCATTTTGTCCCTTTCCCTATATGCCGCAATGTCTTCATTGGATATCTTCCTTTTGCATTTATCCTTTCGACGACTACTGCTCCCCATTCAGATGACAAATTCAAACACCTAAGGTTATATTTTTGAATTTTTTTGATTGGTTGGACCCCAAAATGTGACTTTTTGCAGAACCCATGAAAAAAGAAGTAAAAAAATGATGTCGGGTCTGTAGGGACAGGAAAATATTGGGAATTGGTGCTAGTTAAATCAGATATCTGATTTATAATCGAATATCCGATCCTAGATCAGATATCCAATATAAAATCGGATATCTGATTTTGCAAAGTGAATTTTTGAAAGGAAAACTTGCTATAATTTCCCTCCTTTGCCATAATTATATTAATATTATAAAAATCATTGGACGAAAACTGACTTTTTTTTATTACTAAGCTAATAGTATAGTAGTATTAATATATAATAGTATTAATAGTATAATAGTATTAATATAAAGCATCAATAGTATTAATATATAATAGTATTAATATATAGTAATATTGATATATAGTATTAATATAGCTATAGTATCAATATTATTATTATACCCATAAAAGTATTAATATTATTACTATAGATATAATAGTGTAAATATTTAGTGTTTAATTATATTATTATTATGCTACAATATATTATTAATAAATAGTATATATATATATCCTTTCATTTTTTAACCCATATACATACGAACGATTCGAATATGTCCCTAGGGGTCCTAGGACCCCTAGGGACATATGTCATTGTTTAATGGGTCAAAGGGGGTCATAGGTCACCCTATGACCCTCTTTGACCCATATGAATGATTCAAATATGTCCCTCGAAGTTATAAGACCCCCAGAGTCATATGTAGTCGTTTAATGGGTCAAAGACCTATGACCCCGTTGACCCATATGAACGATTCAAATATGTCCTTAGGGGTCTTAGGACCCCTAGGGACATATGTCATCGTTTAATGGGTCAAAAGGGGTCATAGGTCACCCTATGACCCCCTATGACCCATATGAACGATTCAAATATGTCCCTTTGGGTCCTAGGACCCTTAGGGACATATGTCATCGTTTAATGGGTCAAAGGGGCTCATAAGGCACCCTATGACCTCCTTTGACCCATAGGAATGATTCAAACATGTAGGACCTCTAGGGACATATGTCATGGTTTAATGGGTCAAAGGGGGTCATAGTTCATAGGTCAAACATGTAGGACCCCTAGTGACATATTTGAATCGTTCATATGGGTCAAAGGTGACCTATGACCCCCTTTGACCCATATGACCTATTCAAATATGTTCTTAGGGGTCCGAGGACCCCTAGCAATATATGTCATCATTTAATAGGTCAAAGAGGGTCATAAGTCGCCCTATGATCCCCTTTGACCCATATTACCCATTCGAATATGTCCTTAAGAGTTATAGGACCTCTAGAGACATATATCATCCTTTAATGAGTCAAAGAGAGTCATAGGTCACCCTATGACCCCCTTTGACCCATATTACCCATTCGAATATGTCCCTAAGGATCTTAGGACCCCTAGGGACATATGTCATCATTTAATGGGTCAAAGGGACCTATGACCCCCTTTGACTCATATTACCCATTCGAATATGTCCCTAGGGGTCCTGGGACCCCTAAAGACATATGTCATCATTTAATAGGTCAAAAGGGGTCATAGGTCACCCTATGACCCCCTTTGATGCATATGTACGATTCGAATATGTCTTTAGGGGTCCTAGGACCCCTAAGGATATATGTCATCGTTTAATGGGTCCAAGGGCGTCATAGGTCACTCTATGACCCCCTTTGACCCATATGAATGATTTGACTATGTCCCTATGGGTCTTAGGACCCCTAGAGACTTATGTTGTCGTTTAACAGGTCAAAGGGGGTCATAAGGCACCATATGACCCCCTTTGACCCATATGAACGATTCGAATATGTCCCTAGGGGTCTTAGGACCCCTAGGGACATGTCTTCATTTACTGGGTCAAAGGGGGTCATAGGTACCCCTATGACCCCCTTTGATCCATATGGTCCATTCGAATATGTCTTTAGGAACCTTAGGGACATATGCCATCGTTTAATGGGTCAAAAGGAGTCATAGGGCACCCTATGACCTCCTTTGACCCATATGAATGATTCGAATATGTCTTTAGGGGTCTCAGGACCCCTAGGAACATATGTCATTATTTAATGGGTCAAAGGGGGTCATAGGTCACCCTATGACCTCCTTTGACCCATATGAATGATTCGAATATGTCCTTAGCGGTCCTAAGACCCCTAGAGACATATGTCATCGTTTAATGGGTCAAAAGGTGTCATAGGTCACGCTATGACCTCCTTTGACCCATATGAATGATTTGAATATGTCCCTAGGGGTTATAGGACTCCTAGAGACCTATGTCATCGTTTAACAAGTCAAAAGGTGACCTATGACCCCCTTTGACCCATATGAACAATTTGAATATGTCTTTACAGGTTCTAAGACCCTTAGAGATATACGTCATCGTTTAATGGGGTGACCTTTGACCCATATGGGCCATTCGAATATGTCCCTAGGGGTCCTAAGACCCCTAGGGACATATGTCATGGTTTAATGGGTCAAAGGGGATCATAGGTCACCCTATGACCCCCTTTGACTCATATGAACGATTTGAATATGTCCTTAGGGGTCCCATGACCCCTAGGGACATATGGCATCATTTAATGGGTGAAAGGGGGTCATAAGGCACCCTATGACCCCCTTTGTTTCATATGAATGTGATGACGGGCCACACCACCCGTACCAACTAACAACAAAAAATGCAACAAGGTGGAGATAGAGAGATGACAAAAAAAATGCTTCATAAAGCATCCATTAATACTTGAAATCCATTAGAAGAGATTACATTTGAAGAGCTTACAATTCAAGAACTTCTATTTTTCGAACTTCCATTAGAAGAGCTTCCATTTCTCCAACTTCCTTTAGAAGAGCTTCCATTCCTTGAACTTCTTGAACTTGATTACAAATGATAATAGGCCTTTCTTAAATAGGCACTTCTAACCCAAGACATTACAAACACAACCAATGTGGGATAAAAGGTAAATACAACTACCTTTAAATAAATATTAAATTCCCATCCAAATACAACTAAGCACCCAACAAATATTAAATGCATGATTTAAGGAACTTGCCACCTACACACCTCGATTAATGGAATGACAACTATTTTTATTATTTTCTATTTATTCCACCCATGCACCTTGACAATAGAAATCTCCTTTTCCTTCTTTTCTCCTTTTTATTTTTTTATTATTTCTCCTCTAATTTTCGTCACTTTCTCTCTCCTCCACAATTTTTTTTTTTTTCCCTTTTTTTTTCTCTTTTTTTTTTTTTTTTTTCTAATAATTTAATTTTTCCATGCAAGATGCTCCTGCATCAGACTCCCTTGGTAGATAGAAAAGTGTGTCCCACACTTTGATGCCAAAAGAAAGATATAGAACCATCTTCATCTTCACCACAAGCTTCCACCTCAACAGGACAAGAAAACCAACATGCAAATCTTCCACATTTTTTTTTTTTTGCTGATGCATGATGCTCCTGCATCCGACTCCCATGGTAGGAAAAATTTTGTGAATATGGATTCACAAAATGAAGTAGCCGCTGTTGACAGATTTTTTCCTCTTCCTCCAACACATAGCTGGAACAAGTATTCGGTGCCGATATATTTCCTTCTTTTGCTGCTGAAAATACTCCTTTGCAATGAACTCTATCCAAGTATAACTCTCATCCTCATCCAATCTTGTTGAATTAATCACACCTGTAATAAACCCAACAACACCATACCAATCTTCCTTTGCATACCATACATCATGAACAAGATCCTCATGCAAACCATCATTAATATCTTTAAAACTCATATCAAAGAAAACATCCCATGATTCATAAGAATTTACCTATTTGACATCTTCATCTTCACTTGCCTCTTTTATGTCATCAAAAATGCACGTAACTACTCCACTTGCTTGATCTCCAACTAAGGCACTATACTCTTCCTCCATTGTTTTAGTCTTCCAATCACCTTCATCTACTTTTGGCATACAAATCTGGTTATCTTCATGCTCTTCCTCTTCTCTTTCATCTTCTTCAACTTCTGGTTCGCAAATAATTTTCTCTTCATCCGCTTGCTCTTCCACTGGATCATCTTCCTTTTCCACATCCAAGGAATTATCAACATCTCTTTTCTGGTGACATGCTCTTCGTTTCCGCAACTCAGCTTCTAATTCATTCACTTGCTTTTGCAAATCAACTAGCAATGATTGTTGATTTCTTGCTCTAAATTTCTCAAGTCGAGGAATCCTCAGAATCCATCCAATCACAAAAGTCATCTTCTTCTTTCTCTTCTCCATAATCAAGTCTTTAGAAGAAAAATATCATGCAACACAAGAACCTTGTGCAAACTGCCTCACAGTCAGCGATCTATCTACACAATCAAGAACTTCTTGACAAACTTCAACCAACTCAAGGTCCTGGTGCAAACTGCCTCACGTTCGGCGATCTGTCCACACTCTCAGGAACTCCTGCTCTGATACCACTGATGACGGGCCACACCACCCGTACCAACTAACAACAAAAAATGCAACAAGGTGGAGATAGAGAGATGACAAAAAAAATGCTTCATAAAGCATCCATTAATACTTGAAATCCATTAGAAGAGATTACATTTGAAGAGCTTACAATTCAAGAACTTCTATTTTTTGAACTTCCATTAGAAGAGCTTCCATTTCTCCAACTTCCTTTAGAAGAGCTTCCATTCCTTGAACTTCTTGAACTTGATTACAAATGATAATAGGCCTTTCTTAAATAGGCACTTCTAACCCAAGACATTACAAACACAACCAATGTGGGATAAAAGGTAAATACAACTACCTTTAAATAAATATTAAATTCCCATCCAAATACAACTAAGCACCCAACAAATATTAAATGCATGATTTAAGGAACTTGCCACCTACACACCTCGATTAATGGAATGACAACTATTTTTATTATTTTCTATTTATTCCACCCATGCACCTTGAAAATAGAAATCTCCTTTTCCTTCTTTTCTCCTTTTTATTTTTTTATTATTTCTCCTCTAATTTTCGTCACTTTCTCTCTCCTCCACAATTTTTATTTATTTATTTTTTTTTCCCTTTTTTTTTCTCTCTTTTTTTTTTTTTTTTTTTTTCTAATAATTTAATTTTTCCATGCAAGATGCTCCTGCATCAGAGCATCATGCATCAGAATGATTCGAATATGTCCCTAGGGGTCCTAGGACCCCTAGGGTCATGTGTCGTTGTGTAATGGGTCAAAGGGGGTGACCTATGACCCTCTTTAGAGACATATGTCATCGTTTAATGGGTCAAAAGAGGTCATAGGTCACCCTATGACCCCCTTTGAACCATATGAATGATTCGAATATGTCCTTAGGGGTTGTAGAACCCCTAGGGACATATGTCATCATTTTATGGGTCAAAGGGGGTCATAAGTCACTGTATGATCCCTTTTGACCTATATGGGTCATTCGAATATGTCCCTAGGGACCCTAGGATCCCTAGAGACATATGTCATTGTTTAATGGGTCAAAGGGACCTATGACCCCTTTTGACCCATATGAATGATTCAATTATGTCCTTATGGGTCCTAAAATCCCTAAGGACATATGTCATCATTTAATGGGTCAAAGGGTCTCATAAGGCACCTTATGACCCCCTTTGACCCATATGAACGATTCGAATATATCCCTAGGGGTCTTACGACCCCTTGGGACATATGTTGTCGTTTAATGGGCCAAAGGGGGTCATAGGTCACCCTATGACCCCCTTTGACCCATATGGCTCATTCGAATATGTCCCTAGGACCCCTAGGGACATATGTCGTCATTTAATGGGTCAAAGGGGGTCATAGGGCACCTTATGACCCCCTATGACCTCCTTTGACTCATATGAACAATTTGAATATGTTTTTAGGGGTTTGAGGACCCCTAAGGACATATGTCATCATTTAATAGGTCAAAGGGGGTCATAGGTCACCCTATGATCCCCTTTGACCCATATGAATGATTCAAATATATCTCTAGGGGTCCTAGGACCCCTAGGGACATATGTCATCATTTAATGGGTCAAAAGGTGTCATAGGTCACCCTATGACCCGCTTTGATCGATATGAACGATTCAAATATGTCCCTAGGGGTTATAGGACCCCTAGAGACACATGTCATCATTTAATGGGTCAAAAGGAGACATAGGTCACCCTATGAACCCCTTTGACCCATATGAACAATTCAAATATGTCCCTAGGGGTTTTAGGACACCTAGAGACATATGTCATCATTTAATGGGTCAAAAGGGGTCATAGGTCACCTATTACCCCTTTGACCCATATAAACGATTCGAATATGTCCTTAGGGGCCCTACAACCCCTAGATACATATTCGAATCGTTCATATGGGTCAAAGGGGGTCATAGGTCACCCTATAGTCCTCTTTGACCTATATGACCCATTTGAATATGTTCCTAAGGGTTCAAGGACCCCTAGCGACATATGTCATCGTTTAATGGGTCAAAAAGGGTCATAGGTCACTCTATGACCCCTTTTGACCCATATTACCCATTCAAATATGTCCTTAGGAGTTCTAGGACCCCTAGAGACATATGTCATCATTTAATGGGTCAAAGAGAGTCATAGGTCACCTTATGACCCCCTTTGACCCATATTACCCATTCGAATATGTTCGTAGGGGTCCTAGGACCCCTAAGGACATATTTCATCATTTAATGGGTTAAAGGGACCTATGACCCCCTTTGACCCATATTACCCATTCAAATATGTCCCTAGAGGTCCTAGGACCCCTAGAGACATATGTCATTGTTTAATGGGTCAAAGGGGGACCTATGACCCCCTTTGACCTATATGAATGATTTGAATACGTCCTTAGGGATCCTAGGACCCCTAGGGACATATGTCATCATTTAATGGGTCAAAGGACCTATGACCCCTTTTGACCCATATGAATAATTCGAATATGTCCCTATGGGTCCTGGGACTCGTAAGGACATATGTCATCGTTTAATGGGTCAAAGGGGGTCATAAGGCACCCTATGACCCCCTTTGACCCATATGAACGATTTGAATATGTCCCTAGGGACATATGTCATCGTTTAATAAGTCAAAGGGCGTCATAGGTCACCCTATGACCCCCTTTGACCCATATGACCCATTCGAATATGTCCCTAGGGGTCTTAAGACCCGTAGGGACATATGTCATGGTTTAATGGGTCAAAGGGGGTCATAGGTCACCCTATGACCCCCTTTGACCCATATGAATGATTCAAATATGTCCTTAGGGGTCCCATGACCCCTAGGGACATATGTCGTCATTTAATGTGTGAAAGGGGGTCATAGATCACCCTATGACTCCCTTTAATCCATATGAATGATTCAAATATGTCTCTAGGGGTCCTAGGACCCTTAGGGACATATGTCATTATTTAATGGGTCAAAGGGTGTCATAGGTCACCCTATGACCCCCTTTGACTTATATGAACGATTTGAATATGTCTCTAGGGGTTATAGGACCCCTAGAGACATATGTCATCGTTTAATGGGTCAAAGGGGGTCATAGGTCACCCTATTACCCCCTTTGACCCATATGAATAATTTGAAATGTCTCTAGGGGTTCTAGGACCCCTAGAGACATATGTCATCGTTTAATGGGTCAAAGGGGGTCATAGGTCACCCTATGACCCCCTTTGATCGATATGAATGATTCAAATATGTCCCTCAGGGTCCTCGGACATGTAGGGACATATATCATCATTTAATGAATCAAAAGAGGTCATAGGTCACCCTATGACCCCCTTTGACCCATATTAACCATTGTAATATGTCCCTAAGGGTCCTAAGACCCCTAAAGACATATGTCATCGTTTAATGCATCAAAGGGGGTCAATGGTTGACCTATGACCCCCTTTGACTCATATATATTAATAATATACATATCTATTAATAACATACATATTAATATAATAATATATAATTATATATATATATATTATGTAATTATATTTAATAAAAATATTACGTTATTATGTATATATATATATTAATAACATACATATTAATATAATAATATATATAATACATATTATATATTTATATTTAATATGTTACGTTATTATATTTAGTAAAAATAAAATAATATAAATTATATTTATAGATTGTAATAAGATTAACATAATATATTATTATATATTACTAGATTATATCTTATATCTTTACATTATGTTATTATATATATATATATGTATATGTATATGTATATGTATGTATATGTATATGTATATATATGTATATATATATGTATATAATATATTAAAATATGTCTTTACATAGTAATATAAGTGAAATAATTTATAAATCATAAGCTATGACATTTAAACTCAATTTTTTCTCCAAAATGGGTTGGAATTTGAAATTGTCCATCCGCAACATATTGAATATCGGATATTCGATTAAGTTTGGTATTTACCAAGCGTACCCGATCAACCCAAAAGACTGTTTGAAGAGGGTTGTAGTGATACTCAAATTTTGGGTAGCCATCTGACAATGTTATTTTGATTGAAATTGAATAAAATAAAAAGGGTTTTTTAATATCGCTCTCTAGATTCCATTAATATAATTTCTGTCAAATTCTGAGTTCGATAAGTATTTATTAGTTAATTATCAATGAAGATTATTGTAAAGTGCTGATTGACATACTGATTGAAAAGTAGCTATAACTTTCAAACGATATAACATTTTTTAAATCTAAAAGTTGCGTCACATTCTATACTTTGGCTAGTATAAGAAAAAATAATAATTTAAATTTGGTAAAATTTTCTATTAGTTAGGGTGGTTAGACACAGGACTTTTTTTTTCTGAAAAAGTTTTAATAGAAAATTCATATTTAATTATTTATTTGGAATAAAAATATCAAAAAATATGCATCACATCCAGGCATGAGTCTACTTTTCATATCTATAATTATATTAAAAAAATATTATGATTTGATTTTGATTAAGGTGGTCAGACATACACCTACTTTTTATTTTTGTCCTGAAATTTTTTTAGTACTACATTAAAATTCAAACTTTTGACTAATTAATTATTTTTTTCTCTGGATAAGGCCTAGTAGTTTAGAAACTACATTCAATTTCTTACAGATTATTTTCTTACAACTTTTTGATATAAATTTCATAACCACTTCAAAACTATGTGTCAAGTTGACATAAACCTGATTTGCTAATTTTTCACTGCCACTTAAGGCCATAGTTTGGTACACCATGATCCAGCACATACCAAAAATCTAAAAGATGAGTGAGGGTATCCCTTCAGCACCTAAAGAAAAAGGAAAAATTGATAATTGATTATTTGGTTTTGAATCAACAAAATGCCACATATGCAACAACAAGATAAATTGATCCTATAGCTAATCAATGCCATATCCATTGGGTATTCTATAAATCAAAAAAAACATCTAGCATATCCATGACATATCTCATACATCAAGATATCAGATCTATCCTATCACTTTGTGAAAATCCAAAAAATTAATTTATTATTATTATTTTTCAAATCTAGGTACATGCATTCTAGGTTATAAGATATAGTTTCAACTTTGATGAAAAATTAAAGATTTGCAAAGTTGAAAGGCCTTTCAATTTTGCAAATCTTTAATTTTTCATCAAAGTTGAAACTATATATTATAACCTAGAATGCATGTACCTAGATAAGGAAAATAATAATAAATTAATTTTTTGGACTTTGAATTCTTCCCTCTTTTTCTCAATCTAGGTCAGCCTAGTTTGACTAGCTTATTGAAATGTGGTAGCACCTGATTCATCCAATTTTGAATTCTTCCGCTAACACATCAACATACTTGTTTATCACTTTGACACATCATTGTCATGTTTTACCTTCTCATAGGTCCATACTTCCCTATCATCCAGTTAGTCACCATGTCATCATGACCTAGATCCCTCTACCACATAAGCATCATGTGGAGCCTCTTGATTGGTCTACTAACTATTTTCCCACCTCTGGAATGCTGCCATGTGTCACCATATGATTGATCCTCATATTTTTGCATTTCTTAATGGGTGAGCATCTTCATTTTGAAATTTTTTAAGTCATTGATTTATGCCATGTGGTGTGATCTAGTGCATAAATTTACGAGCCACCACGTCTCCACCTTTGTCACTTGTTTTATTTTTACATGTATAGTTTAGACTTCACCATGTCATCACAACAATGCAATAGTGTGACCATGTCCTTCTCTTCCAGCTTACCTACCTCATTATGCATGCCACATTATTAGTGCCACTTGAGTGGCCTTCCACATGTCACAATTTTGCATGTACAATCAAAATCTACCACATATTTTGTGACAATGTAATATTTTATGATGATGTGCCACATGTTGACCCTGTCATATCATTATGCCTCAAAATCTCCACCAAGTCTAAAAACATGTACCACATGTCACTTTGTCATTTGTCCACTTGGTGCCACATGTAACATCCTCATTTTTCAAACATATATGCCACATCATCTTCTCAATTTATGTGGTCTATAAAAAATTCTTACAAAGCCTACCTAGTTGGCCATCTATCTCCCAGATGTGCCTGAGCATTTGTGTCTAAAAGTGTTAAGATTTTGACAATACTCTTAGTCCCATTTGCACATAAAAAGTGCTAGGTGACTCCCCACATAAAAAATTGTTTCTTATTTTGGTTTTGATAAGTTAGTGACTAAACACTTATTCATTCTCTATCAGTATTATAGTGCAAGCTGAGTGATTAGAGTGAGATGAGAAATCAAAGGGAGCTGATTGATCAAAGCATGCTAAGCATAAGTTGCCAAACAATACATGTCAAGCAATATACCTAGTTAGTGTTGAACACTAGTATATGCCAAGTAGATAGTACATGTTGAGTCACTCATGCATCAAGTAGTCTATACATGTTGAGTGATTTAGGTGTCAAGTAAAAAAAGAGTTTCAAGCCATTCAGAAGTTGAGTTATAAGAGAACAAACAGACTAAATGTCAAGCATAAGGTTCTTTGGATATCGAGTGAGTAGTTTTGGACATGGTCTTTTGTAATAGCACAAACTTCTAGTAAACCCTTTTTGGACTAACATAATGATTGTTTTATGATTATAGAAGATAAGTATGGAGGTATATTATGAATCCATGTGCATTACATGAAACCAATCAAATTAAGGGATGAATTAAGCAGCAATATGGATCAATCATAACCACTGATTCTTACTTAACCCAGTCCACTATTGTTTATTTAACAAAGAAAACCCTAAAGAGTTTTTATGCATAGAAGGAGATGACTGCTAAATGTAGAGAGAACATTCATGGTGGCTATGGAGGTTATGACAATGTTTTGAATTTCAAAGTTAGTTAGAGAGAATAGAGTAAAGTAGAGACAGGGAAGAGGAGTTATATATGATCAAAAGGATCAAGTTTTATCAACAAAGATAAGATCTAACATCTAGCAATAGTGTGCTAACTGAAGGCTCATGGTGTTAAATCATTTTAATATGTGATACATAGAAAATATCATAATAGAGTAGTCTTAATAGAATTTTGTAAATCTCTTAACTGAGTGTTTTCTTTATTGTAAGTTTAAATTCTCTAACAAGGGACATTTTTAACAGGGTGTTGAAATCCTCTAACAAGGTGATACCTAACAATATTTGTAAGCCTAAAATAGGGAAAATCCCTCATAGGGTAGATGATTGTTTATGATAAAACTCATTATAACCATAAGTGGCTACACTTTATAGCTACAGTAGTGAATATATGTGGGTTTCATCCCCACCCCAGTTTTACCTTTTCATTAGAGGGTTTTTGGGTAACAAATTTATTGTGTCATGTGTTATTTGTTTCATGTTAGGTATGCAAATATATAGTTAGCTATTCAATTTATATGATAAATTATGAGATGGATGTGTGGTGCATGTTTTATGGTTAAATTTTTGAACTGTTGATTCAATGCTTCCCCCCCTCTCTCAGAGTAATTTCCCATTATTATTTCCAAAAATTGGTATGAAATATTTATTCTCTAGAAAATGATTTACAACTTTGGAGGTAATAACTTGAAGATGGAAGTCTACAAGTTTGGAAAGGCTATTGAGATAAAAAAGATTGAAGTACAACTTGCCCTGCACCAACTCAAGGAAGCAAGAGATGAATTTTAGGGTTCATTGTAGAGAAGAAAGGAACTTTATATTCAACAAAATGACACTCATTACCAAGAAGAATACAACATTGGATTGTTTGAGAATGGAAACTCAAGTGACTTTGATGCAATAGTTGGAGGTCTTATGGAAAAGAACAATGCCCTAACTGTTGAAGTCAGAAATCATAAGATAGAACAAGAAGTCCAATTAGTATTACTATGTAAGGTGACCAAACATAAAAAAAAAGTTGATGAAGACAAAGTCATGATTGAAGATGGTAAAATGATATTGACTATTAGACCTAAAGAAAAGACATTAGATGTGCAAAATCTTGATAACATGCAATTGGATACAATGAATCAATTGATAATTGCAAACCATGAACTAAATGGAAAGGGCATTAAGATCACAACCCTAAAGTTGCAAAATGATCAACTAAGGAATGGCCTAAGAGAAAAAAAAAATTCATTAAAAGTTTCAACAAATCTAGTGAAGCCATTAGATACTTTGAGAAACTGATGAAATCTTCAAGACCTAACAATGATACTACTGGATGGAGATACACTAGCACTAAGGAAGGAGAATCATCTAAAAGTGGTGAGCAAAGGAGTAACAAAAGTAAGAGCTACAATTCCACTTGTCATAATTGTGGATAGCTAGGTTATAGAATAAATGTTTGTAGGACCAATGATGGAAATCAAAACCCTCAGAAGAAATTCAAGGGTTACTATCATAAGTGCAACAAGCGAGGACATTAGGAACATGAATGCAAGACCAGGACCATAAGCACTTAGAGATTTGAAAGATACTAACACAATTGTTAGAAGTATGGACAAAAAGCATATGAATGTAGATCCAAGACCAAGTTGACATCAAACAAGTAGACAAAGGTACAACAAAATAGAAAATCGTATGATTGGGATTACAACAAGGTTGTAAAATCCACTACATCAAGTTGTAAAATATGACATTTGACTCAATTTATGTAGGGCACTAATGTTGTTTCTTAAGTATCTTTGGATAGGGGTATCACCCCTAGTTTACCTCTAAGATATTCATGTGCATCCTTAGCTAAAGATTTTGTGAATATATTAGCTATCTGTTCTTTTATATTCACATATTCCATTCTCACCTCTTTGTCTTGAACCAACTCTCTCAAGTAATGGTACTTAATTGCATTGTGTTTTTTCTTTGTATGCATCACAAGGTTCTTTGATATGTTTATAGAATTTGTATTGTCACAAAAAAGTACCACAAGTTCAGTAATTTCCTCCTTCATTCCTTTGAGTAACTATTTGATCCATACCACATTTGTGGAATTCATTGGAACAGACACAAATTTAACTTTAGTAGTAGATTGTGATATACAATTGTGTTTCTTACTGGTCTAGGTGTCCAATCTCTTTCCTAAGAAAAATACTCCTCCACTTGTACTCTTTTTGTCATCAATATTTCTAGCCTAATCAACATTTGTATAAGTTCTCAATTCAAAATTGTCATTTTTCTTGTAGTATAGACCATAGTCTTATGTTTCTTTCAAGTATATCATGATTCTTTTAATAGCCATTAAATGATTCTACTTAATATTTATAGAAAACCTTACAACAATCCCAACAACTAATGTAATTTTAGGTCCTCTATGAACTACATATTGCAATCTACACAATCATAGACCTATACAATGTTTGATTTACTTCAATAGAATCATCAGTTGTGGATAGTTTTTGTCCTATCACCATAGGAGTACTAATAGGATTTGAGTCCTCCATACCAAAAAAAATCAATATTTCCTTGACATACTTGGATTGAGTAATGTAAATACTACATTTCATCTAAAATACTTGCAATCTTAGAAAGAAATTTATCTCTCCAAACATAGACATCTCAAACTCTTTCTTCATTTCATTTTCAAATGTCTTACACAATTGTATTTTGTACTCCAAATATGATATCATCAAAAAAAAATTCAGCTAGTAAAATCCCTTATACCTCCTTCTATCTTCAAGTACATGTTGCTGTTATCATTAGTCTTCTCAAAACAATTCTTCACAAGATAGTTGGGAAGCCTCTCATACTATGCTCTTGGAGCTTGCTTCAAACCATATAAATCTTTGTGTAATATACACACCATGTTCTTTATGTTTGGATCAACAAATCCTTTTGGCTCTTCTATATAAACCTCATTTTCTAGTATACCATTCAAAAATTTTGACTTCACATCAATTTGATAAACTTTGAAACCTTTGTATAAAGAGTAAGCAAGCAAAGTTCTTACTCCTAATCTTGCAACTAGAGAAAATGTCTCTCCATAGTAAATTCCTTCTTCTTTTGCATACCCATTACAAACTAATCTTTCCTTATTCCTTGTGACTTCTCCATTCTCTTCCAATTTATTTCTATACACCCACTTGATTCCAATCACATTCTTGTTCTCTATTCTGGGTACTAGAGTCCATGTTTTGTTCTTCTCAGTCTGATTGATCTCTTGTTTCATTACTTTACACTAGTCTTCATTTTCTAATGCATCCTTTACTAACTTAACATCATGCATACTAGAAAAACATCTATCATTTCTCCACCTATTCTTGGTCATTGGCATGTCTTCTTTATCACCAATAATTTATTTAGCAAGTTGATGTCTTCTAACATACTTTAACAACCTTGGTTATTTTCTTCTTTCTACAATGGGTCTATCAATTTTAGATTCACTATGAACTTCTCTATTAGATAGCTTTACATTCCTTCCATGTACACTAATCTTAGTACTAGAATGTACCTCAACTTCATATTGTAACTCGACTCCTAAATGCAACTTGGCTCCTGGCTCCAACTCAACAACCATTGTATGTGACTCTATAGTCATTGATTCATGTTGATTAGAAACTTGGTTTCTAGAATTATCATCATTAATAGACATGTATTCATAGTAGTACATGAAGGTTTTGTAGTTTTCAAGTTCCTACCTTGGTTCATCTTCATGCAATTTTGTATATTAATCAAACTTAACATTTGTGCTTTCCACAACTTTTTTAGTGTTAGAATTTAAACACATATACGCTTTACTTCTTGTGGAATATCATAAGAATATACCCTCTTCACTTTTAGCATCAATTTTACCATTTATGTTGTCCTAAGAATGTAATGCTTGCTTCCAAAAATAGCTTAAAATATTTGACATTGGGTGAGTATCCATACCATAGTTCAAAAGGTGTGGAATTTGTACCTTTCTTGACTTGTACTCAATTCAAGGTATAGACAGATGTATTGATATGTTCTCTCTAGTATTTCAAAGCATAACTCTTCTCCATCATCAATATTCTAGCACAATCCATTACAGATATGTTCCTCTATTCAAAAATCCCATTTTGTGGAGGTGACCTAGGTGTAGAAGTTTGTCTATTGATTCCTCTATTATTATAGAATTTTTCAAACTCATTTGATGTAAACTCTCCATCTTTGTTAGATCTTAGACATTTCAAGATCTTGCCAATTTCCTTTTCAACTCTATATAGATACCACTTAAACATTTGAAAAGCATCAAGTTTTTCTTTTAAAAATATTATTGTTACCATTCTTGGTTAATCATCAACATATAGCATAATGTACTTGTCACCTTTGTAGATTTTCACATCAATTAAACTACATAAATCAGTATGAACTAAATCAAGAATTTATTTTGAAGTATGAGTCTTACTTTTAAAACTAGACTTTTTCATCTTGCCTAACTAACATTGTTTGCAAATCTCATTATCAAGATTCTTTAGTTTCGAAAAACCTCTAACTCTTTTCATTTTATTGATGCTAAACAAATTATCAAAATTTATGTGACATAACCTCTTGTGTTGGAATTAAAAATGGGAAAGTAAACTCTGAAAGGGGGGGTGGGAATTAGGACATCAAAACTTTAACCATAAAAGATTCACCGCACATCCATCTCACAATATAGCATGTAAATGAAATAGCTAGCTATAGATGTTCATCCATAGCATGAAAAAAATACCACATAACAAAATAAGTTTTTTACCCATAAACCCTCCAATGAGAAGGTAAAATTAGAATGGGGACAACACCCAAAAATCTTCACTTCTGCAATTGTAATGTATATCCAATTAAGGTTAAAATTGTTTGATCATAAACTATGATTTATCCTATGAAAGATATGCCCTGTTAAATTCTTTCAAAAACTATTAAATCTTATCCTGTTAAAGGATTTCAACACCCTTCTAAAAATGTGCCCTATTAGAGGACTTAAACTTGAAATAAAGTAAGCACTCTGTTAAGAGATTTAAAAATGTTTGTTAAGACTACTTAGTTAAGATATTTTCACTAATTTGCATGATATAAGTTTTTAGCATTGATTCCTTAGTTAGAATCTCTCTATTAGAAATCATATCTCCTCTTTCCTAATGTATACTTGATCCTTCTAATCAGATGTATCTCTTCTATCCTCTCAGCTCAATTCTATTCTCCATTAACTAATTTTGCAATTCATTCCTCTCTTACAACCTACTTAGTCAACATGAATGCTCTCTCTCTACACTTATCATTTGTCCTTATTTTCTCATCTACACATACAAACTCTTTATGGTTTCCCCTCGTTAAGAAGACTTAGGTGAGCTAGGGTTAGGTAACAATCAATGATTGTGATTCATCCATTTTGTCACTTAATACATCCCTTTTCTAATTGGTTGCATGTACTGCATAGGGATTCTCAATATACCTTTGTATATATCTTCTAGAATTGTAAACCAATCCTTAAGTCAACAAAAAGTTGTTTACATGGGAGTTTGTGCCATTACAAACAACTATGCCAAAAAACGTTTACTTGACACTTGAAAGCTTTGATGCTTGGCATTCACTATATCCTTAATGTTGTAACTCAGCTCTTGAATGACTCATCATCCACTATTTTACTTGGCATATGAATCATTTGGCATATATGACTTGCTCATTACTTGAGTGACTTAACACATACCATATTCTTAGCACATATTAGTTCTTGACACTATGTATATTTCTTGGCATACACTACTTACTTGGCACATTATGAGATTTGTTAGGTAATGGCTTAAGTGTTTCTTCACTACCTTGTCAAAACCTAAATTAGACCAACAATCTCTCCCTTTGACATGAGTGGAAAAAACACTTTCTCATCCATATACAACCTAACTTATGTGCATAACTTAGATAATATGTATACATTACTTGGCTCTCATACAAAATTACAAAATTTGTAAAACTAATGACATAATTGTCATACCTTATTTATACAAAATTTTATAACTCACCTTGAGTTGATATTTCTCATTTGTAACTGAATTTTGTACTCATGTTAAGTAAGTGTGTGATCTTTTTCTGTCCCCTATTTCTGCATGAGTATTCCCCATGACTCAAAACTATACTATGTATTTGTCAATATGCAAAAACCTTATAATCCCTTTTTTTCACACTTATATCAATTGGGTGCTACACTAATAGTATGTTTGTCCAACAATGTTGTGTGCACCTCCATAAGTATTTTTTATGCTACATCCAAATTATTGCATGCTACCTCTAGAGATTAGTATTGAACATCTAGATGGGTAGCAAGGTCAACTAGGTCATCATGTGTTAAAATTTGATTATCTTTCTTCATCATTGTTTTAGCAAAGGCTAGTTCCTTATCTAAGTGTGGGGTCAACATGGACTGGATACTAATCAAGTTATCCCTTATTTTATCATCTTGTGTATGTAATGTGGTTAGCTCACATTGAGTAGATAGTAGTCTATGAAAATGAGTCTGGCTTTGACTAGGATATAGTTTCAATGTTTTACCTATGGACTATAGATCTTATTGTACTTGGTCAATAGCCCTTTGTACTTCTTATGTAAATAAATTCAAATCACAAAGACTTTTGTATAGAGAAAAGATATTCACTGTCACCTTTTTCACATCCTCCATTTTGGTTGCTAAGTCAACCTATCATAGTGCAATAGCACTAGAAATATGTTCAAGAACTTTAGAGTAAAACTTTATTTCATAACATTCCAATAGTTTAGTGTTTACATCCAAGTCTTCATTACTGATCTCATCAACAATATTTATTAGTTGCTCAAGAATAGGTTTCTCTTCATTAGGAGCTGGAAGGCTAAAGCATCAAGAAATATGTCTTTTATTTCATGAAGAACTTGCTTCTACTTGTGCTCCCTTCTTAGCAACTCTTGTCATTTCTTCCTATGTAAAGCTTCCTGTAGAATGCTCATTTTATCAATGGTGATATTTGTAAGATCAAACTTTGGAAGTTCAATCACCTCATCAAGACTTACATCTCCATGAAATATATCTTCTAATCTACTAAATGTATCTGCACTTGGATTTGATATTTGTATTGGAATGGTATGAGTGTTTGTCCTCTGAATAACTTGACTATTGGTAGCAGTAATAGAAACTAGTAGATTAAATAGAGTCTATATGGAAACTTGTTCCTCTGTAGTAATAGTCATCTCCAATTCTTTAGACTTGTCAATCTGACTTGCATCTTTCTGCTTTTCACCTTTTTTTTTTGTGATGTATGTGTAGGACTTGCTTCCTGACCTAGTTTAACTTTAGTTCCATCCTTATCAATCCTAATTAAGGCTTGCTTAAGAAAAATTAATGGAACTAGAGGTAATGTAACTAGTTTCTTAATACCACCTTGTTTTTTAGTGCTTGTACTTTTATCTTTTGTAACTTTTACCTCTTGGAGCAAAGTAAATGTGTCAATTTTCTTCTTCCTTGCTGATGCCATTTCTCACTTTTCAATTTCTTATTTTCTCACCAATACAAGGTTTGAGCATAACTTGGCTACAATGGGGAAACCTTCAAAATATTCTTCAAATCATCATCTCTCAAGGGATTGATGTTTTGAGAAAAAATTTTAGAAACATGCTTGATTTTTACTAAGTCCCGGTGACTTACTTGGTCTACATGTGGAGGACTGGTACTTGACACTTTCCCCTTAGGTAAACTTTGATCATCTTGCTACTCACCCTTAGTTGTGGCCTCTTCTCCTACTATTTCCTAAGTGCCTTTCACATGATCGTCCTTGAGTAGTACATCTTTTGTAGTATCTATTGCCTTTTGTTCATCTTTCTTAGGATTTTACATTTCTTTCTCACCTTTCTCTATTATAGTAGGAATGGGTAGCCTGTAAATAGATCTCCATATAGCTTTACTCTTAGTTACCACATCCTCTATATTCTTCTTCAAGATATTGAATGCTTCGTATTTTGGAGTGAATTTACCTTTGTGCAATTCCATAGCTCATCTATAATTTTCTTTGGAAATTTAGGCATGACTTGGGTTAGAGTTGTTTTCCTTATCTATCTTTTAGTTTGTAAACTGAATTTCCATTTTTGCTCAACTTTTTTATATAAACTTTTGGGTAATGAGTTTGAAATATCAATAGGTGTGGTATTGAATGTTTCCATCATCTCATATGTAACTTTCTCCACCTTATTCATATCTAACTTTCCTAACTTATCAAATTCAACATGTCTGAAACCTGACAAATCAAAATTATGTCTAATATTATTACACAAATTTTCTAAGTTAGAGGATGGATTGTGGCTTACCAAATGAAATTGACTCATGTCATTTGAATTTTTATTCTCCTCATTTGACTTGGATAGAATGACATACTTTCTTCTCTTTTTCTTTACTAATTAACTATGTTGTATAGTAGCAATAGTCCTTTCACCCTTAGGTTTTCTAGCTTCCTTTTCTTGTTTTGTAGATGCCCTTGTGTTAGCCCTGGTAATAGGTATTGATGGCTTATATTGTCTAGGTTTCACAACTTTCTTTGGCTTTTCTACTATAGGATTATTTTCCTTCCTCTTCTTCTTCTCAAATTTTGGTGCTTCCTCAGCTTCTTCTTCCTCAACACCTTCTACATTTACTAGCTATTCTTTACCTTGTGTCAGTGTTAGTGGGGCTTGATCCTATTCTTCCTCTTCTTCATCTTCATCATCTTCTTCTTCTCCTTCTCCCCATTCACCAAACCTCCCCTTCATATTTTTTACTAATTTTTTCTTCTTCCTAAGAATAGTAGCTATTCACAATTCTACTATTATTCTTGACTTGGCTTCCTTATAATTTCCAAATGAGGTGATACTCTTGTCTATGTTCCCTACCAATAGTGTTGTGTTGGCTGTAGATGCCTCATCTACATTGATTTAAGGAGGCAATGGATTAAGACATTTGACCCTAAGTATGGCTACCTACACATATGTAAAATTAGAATCAACTAAGAAGTAAACATAATTATAATGTTTCTCCACTAGTGACCCCTAGAATCCTTAGTCTTTGCTTCATATACTTCTTGAAATCTTCAAAGTAGATTGTCATAACTATTTCAAGATTCTCTCCAAGTTTCTCTGTCAATTCTAAAATTTTATCTTTCACTGGCCTGTTTGTCTTCCACACTATTTGAACAAATGTTGTAAATTTGCATTTAGAAGAAAATACAAACAAGTAGTGAACCAAATTTTCATTGTTCACTCTTTGTCCATATTATGGCCTCCAAGTTTTTTGATAACTATTGAAGTTGTAACTCAACAAGCTTATGAGTGTGGTCTTTCTTCACTATCTTGTAACCTAAATCCATAGCCATGCATGATACATTGTTTAATTTTCTCAATTGAAAGACCTTGTGAGAAATTAATCTCATTGTAAAGTTAATTAGGGGATCTCAAATTGTTTCTATGGACATTCCTCTCTTATTCCATACTATCCATATATTTTTCTCAATTACCTCCTTTGCATAACTCCACATAGTTTTAGTTCTATCTAGGGTTGGATACTTTATCACTTAGTTGATGATCCTTTTTGTGAACTTAATGGGTCCATTGTCCAACCAAATGAAATTTTTATGAATGCGACTCAAAACAATGCATATCAAATCATTCTAAAAAACTTGAGGAAAACCTAGGGCATGATTTAACACTTTCCATTCAAAAATCTTGTACTCTTCCCTCAAAACTCTATTATCACATAACTTATTGTACACATCTCTTATTTTCATGTCTCCAACATCTCCTATCTTTCCAATGTAGAAGCATCTGACATCTTCTATCATTAAAAGCTTTGGTGGTATCATCAATAGTGCACCAGACAGCTATCCCTTATATGCTATCTTAGGAATAGATTAGAAGCATGATTTTCTAATGTCATTACTAATTAATTACAAATTAAAAAAAAATTCTTCTTTCATAACATTTTTAGAAGAGCTAGACACCATTTTGTTTACAAGAATTCAAACAATAAAACTTAGCACTAGTGAAATACCTTTTGAAAATGATGAAAGATAATGAGTAGCAACTAAATCTAGTTTTCAAACACTTGAATCTTTCTCCTTAGGTCACCTTATTCTCTTTGTGCACTCTTTGATCTTTGATGAATGCAAATGAGTCAAAAATTGACTATATAATCCTTGATATTTGGCAATAAATGCTTAATGCTTATATAGTTGTAAGCTTGACTATCATAGGATTTTTACTCACTCAATTTATACTTGAATTCTAGTATGCTTGGAAACCATAGTGATCTTAGCCACTACTAACATGATTCCATCACTTGGCAACCACAGTGAGCTTAGCCACTACTAACATGATTCCATCCCTTGAAAACAACATGAAAACTGACCAAACTATTTAAATTTCTTCCAAGTTCTAACCAATACATTGAATCTTAATTCATGCATATGTTACCTTTTAATAACTTGGATTATTGGAATTGATGTATGAAATAACTTTGAAATAATAGTCCCACAGATAACTTATGATTTCTTAGTTGGGGGTGATGTGATCACCTAATCCATTGAATAAAGAGACCTTACCTAAACTTGATGTGCCATAATCTTCCTTCTTCTTCCATGAATTGTTCATCCACACTTTGACCTTTTCAACATTGACCTTTTCTTTTCCTTTATTATTTCCATTACTCAACATTGGTGATCTAATTGGATAGTTTTTGCTAATATGACCAGTCTTCAAATAGCTAAAGCATATAGTCTCACTCAACCATCTATTGTAGTTGTCTCTAAAATGTTTTCTAATGTAATTCTCAAGAACATGTCCATACTCTTGAAAATAGTGACAATGATAACTTGTGTTGTAATCCCAATTGTAGGATTTTCCAATTTTTTGTACCTCTATCTACTTGTTTGATTTCTTATTAGCATAAAATCTACATTCATATGGTTTATGTTCATACTTTTGATAATTGTAGCAATATCCTTCAAATATTTGTGTGATCAAGGTCTTGGTCCTATATTCATGTGCCTGATATCCTTTCTTGTTACAATAATGACAAGTGGGTTTGTAGTTCTTACCTTTGGTGTTTAAGTGTTCACCACTTTTAGATGATTCTCATTCCTTGGTACTAGTTTATCTCAATCTAGTTGTATCATTTTTAGATCTAGAAGATTTCATTATTCTCACGTAGTATTTTATGGCTTCACTAGGTTTGTTGAAACTTTTAGAAAATTCCTTTTCTTTTCTTAGTTCATTCCTTAGTTGTTCATTTTGTAACTTCGGGGTTGTGATCTCTAAGTCCTTTCCATTCAATTCATAATTGAAAATCATCATTTGATTCATTATTTCCAATTGCATGTGACCAATCTTATTTACCTATGATGTCTTCTCTTCTAGTCTATTGGTCATTGTTCTTTTTTCATCTTCAATCATGACTTTTTCTTCCTTAGCTTTATTTTTCTACTCTGTAACCTCACATAAAAATACTTATTGGACTTCATGTTTTATCTTAAGATTTTTGACCTCTTCCATTAGGGCATTATTCTTTTCCATCAAATCTACAACTACTGCATTAAACTCACTTGAGTTTCCATTTTCAAATAATCTAGTAGTCTCTTCTTCTCAATAATGACTAACATTTTTCTCAAGAGCTATCTCTTTCCTTCTCTTAATGAACTATGCATTCCATCTCTTGCTTCCACGAGTTGCTACAGGGCAAGATGAATTTTAATTTTTTGGGTTTTAATAGTCTTTCTCAACTTGTAGACTCTCATCTTCAAGATCTTTCCTAAAAGTTGCAAATCTTTCCTTTCCAGAGAAAAAAGGTTTGATACAAATTTTTGGAATTAACAATAGGATAGTAAACTTTAAAGGAAGGGGGGTTAGGGGGTGGGGGGGTGAATCATTACTTTAAAAATTTAACCATAAAACATTCACCACACATCCATCTCACAATTTAGCATGTAAATTGAAACAAATAGCTACACATGTTCATCCATAGCATGAAAAAAATAACACATAACAAAATAAGTTTGTTACACAAAACCCTTCCAATGAGAAGGTAAAACTAGAGTGGAGATGAAACCCACAAATATTCACTATTATAGTTGTAAAGTGTATCCAATTAAGGTTATAATTGTTTGATCATAAACTATGATCAACCTTGTGAAAGGTTTACCCTATTAAATGCTTACAAAGACTATTAAATCTTACCATGTTAAATGAAGTGTGCCTTGTTAGAGGACTTAAACTTGCAATAAATTAAGCACTCAGTTAACAGATTTTCATTGAATCAGCTGCTAGAATGTTTTTTCATTGATCCTTTGGTTAACACCTCTCTACTATATGTCAGATCTCCTCTTTCATGATCCTCCTAATTAGATGTATCTATTTTATTCTCTCTACTCTATTATGTTCTCCTTTAACTAATTCTACAATTCATTCCTCTCTCATGACCTCCTTAGTCACCATAAATGCTCTCTCTCTACACTTAACATTTTTCCTTCTCTTCTCATCCACACATACAAATTGTTTAGGGTTTTCCCACCTTAAAAAGACTTAGGTGATATAGGGTTAGATAGGAATCAATGATTGTGATTTATCCATTTTGCTACTTAATACATCCCTTTTTCTGATTGGTTTCATGTACTACATAAGGATTCTCAATATATTTTCATATATATCTTCTAGAATCATAAAAAATCCTTGAGTCAGCCCAAAAATGGTTTACATAGGAGTTTGTTCCATTACAAAAGCCTATGCAATTTTTTTTACATGACACTTAAAACTTTTGATGCTCGACATTCACTATATCCTTAATGTTGTAACTTGACTCTTGAATGACTTGACATCCACTGTTTTACTTGGCATATGAATCACTTGGCATATATGACTTGCTCAACACTTGAGTGACTTGGCACATACCATTTCCATGGCACATATTAGTGCTCAACATGCACTACTTACTTGGAACATATTGAATTCTATTAAGTAATGACTTAAGTGTTTTGTCATTGTCTTGTCAAAACCCTAATGAGATCAGCTTCTTGTGTCATAGCCACACATCATCAAATTGTAAAAAAAGATAAGTATCATAATTCATATCAAGATAAAATAGATTATCTTAGTCTGATCTCCATTTCTAATTAGTCTTCCATCAGTTTCATATATTTTAACTTTTTTGTTATCAAATTCAACTTTGCAACCTGAACTATTCAATTATGACACACTTAATAGAATTAGTTAAGTCCTTTCACATAGTAAGCTTTGTCATACATGATCTTATTTATTAATCATATTGATCCCTTTCCTTTAATTAGACAAAGTTCATCATTACCAAATCTAACCCTATTTCCATTGTAATACTCAAGGGTAATGAACTTACTTTTGTCTCCAATCATGTGATGTGAACATCCATTGTCAATAATCCATATATTACTTTTGTTCACATAAGGTATCAATTTAACTACCTCATCTTCATTAGAATGATCCTTTATAGGAATGTAAATAACTTTATCATCATGATCTTTAGATTCATCACTATATTCTTCTTCGGCAATGAAACAAGTATTCCTTCCCTTGTCCTTGTAGCCTTTGTTACTGTCATCTTTTCTACCTCTAAACTTGTCTTCATTCTTGCTATTTGACTTGTCAGGACATCTTTCTAAAATATCACCAACTCATGACAATTAAAGCATATGATAGGTATCTTACCTATGTATTTTCCTTTGCATCTATGAAATTTCCTAGCCAGCAATGCTTAGAGTTCTTCTAGCTCTTAATCATCTATATTACTATCACTAGAAACAAAGTTTGGTCTTTTTCTTTTTCTTATCTTTAAAAGTAGATTCAACATTTTTAGATTTGAAATTATCAAAATTTGAAAGTTTAAAAGCAGTGAGTCTACTAACTAGTCTTTCAAGGGTTAGATTTCTACCAGAGACACACCTCATTTCTTGTATAGAAGAGACTTTAATAGCATAGATAAGCAATAGTGTTCTCAATAATTTTTTGATCATAGTCTCCTCTTCAATATTTCCATCAGATCCTTGAATAGAATTAACAATATCTTTGATCCTTGCACAATAATAAACTATAGTTTCACCCTCTTGCATTTTCATTTCATTAAATTTTGCTCTAAGGATTTCATCTTTGGCTCTCAACACATTTTTGTCTCCTCCCTACATTAATTGTAGGGCATCTCACATCTTCTTAGTAGTACAACATCCTTTGACATCATCAAAATTTTAGTAGCTTAGGGTAGATGTAATCTTTGACATTTCTTGATTGTGTTCTTTCTTTTGTTAATTCAATTGATCAGTTGTTGAGGATCCAACCAGATCAACGTGCTCAATGATGATAGTTGAATGTGCATAATCTCAAAAAGCTCCTAGATGTAGTTGTTGGAAATATAAGAGGATTAACTGAGAGGGGAAGGGTTAACCAGTTACAACAAAAATAAATCCTAGATCCCTTAGATTTCAACATAAAACAAAAGTTTGTGTAAACTAAAGTTTATTGTAGCTTGACAAACACATAGGAAAAATGTTGTAACTTAGCAAACACTGAAATAACTTGACAAATGCTTAACATAAAAATCTTAAGATATTATATGTGGTTAATCTTACTTTAACTTAGTTGCATATACATAAATGAAATAACATGAACACAATTGACACCAATATTTAATGTTGAAACCTAATTTGGGAAAAACCACCAATTGCAACTAGTTACTAATTTTGACTCTTCTAAACTGAGCCCTAGTAGGAGCCAACCTTGTTAAAGGTTTCAAAATTAGGTGTGACCTTGTTGGAGGATCTAATCACCATGTTAGGAGTGGCCTTTTTAGATGTCTTGAGACACTTTAATATAAATGCCACCTTGTTAGAGGATTTATAAATAGTTGTTAAACTAACTTTGTTAAGAGATTTGGAATACTACTACAATGGTTAGAGAGTAACAATGAGATGAATTAATCTGTGTTACAACTAAATTGCTAACTACAAATCTTAATTTTGGCTTGTATACTTGATCCTTTTTGATTCAATGTGTCTTTGTAGCTCAACAAGGATATTCTATTTATCCTTCTAATTCGCTTCCTCTAAGCATCATCAAATCTTCAATTATGTTCCACACATTCAATCCACAAATTGAATTTATATTTATATCTTACATGTCAATTCAACTTGAATACAACTTAGAAGAATTAATATTCATCTTCTCAATTAGATAGAACCAATGAACAAATCAATTGAACTCAATATGCCAAAACAAGAAAATCCTTTGTTAGCCAACCTTGCTTAATAGAAACTAACTCAAAGCAATTTTCCAATGTTAATCGAGTGAACTCAGTTAACAATGCATGTTCAAAAATTTCCTTTCGTAACCAAATGATCTTTGTTAACACTAGTTCCATTCAAAATTTCCTTCATTAATCAAGTGAGCTTGGTTAACACTCAACTTCTGTAAACTTTCCTTTGTGACATGAGTGAACTCAGTAGACACTATCTTCTAAACTAGGCAAACTCTAGAATGCTCATTAGACACAAGAAACTATCTTCAATACTTGAATGAGCTTGACATACATAGACTAGCAATGATATGACATTTTGTATAAAATCAAAGACAATACACAATTAATCAATTATTTCCAACAATCTCCCTCTTTGGCATTAATGGAAACACAACATGTCATAATGCAATGAAATTTTAGAGCAAGAATAAAATAAGGAACATATCCTTAGTTTGATTTTGATTCTCACCTATGAAAACTCCCTCTATAGTGTGAACTCCCTCTACCTCTAGTTTCTCCCTCTATCAACAAAACTCTATCTTCAACATCTTCTTTTGATAGAAAACTCTATCTTTGATATCAAACCAAGTTCATTCTCCCTCTTTGATATATCTTTCTCTTTATCTTTATAAAATTTCTATGAGATATGACATTAAACTTCTCCCTCTTTTACATCTCATGCCAAAGACAATATTTAGTGAATATCAATGTACCTTATGTATTGATTCATTTGCAATGTTCCTTTTTCAATACTTCATCAACTAACTAATCTTCAACATACTCTAGTTGATGCATCTAAATGAAGGGAAATAAACCCTAACTTACCTCTTAGATATAGAAATGCATTCTTAGGTAATGACTTAGTGAATATATCTACAATTTTTTCTTTAGTATTCACATATTCTAATCTCACCTCTTTATCTTGTACCAATTCTCTCAAAAATGATATTTTATAGCAATGTTCTTGGTTTTAGTATGCATCATAGTGTTCTTTGATATATTGATTGCTCTAGTGTTATCATAGTATATAACCACTAGATCCTTGATCTCTATCTTCATACCTACCAACAATTGCTTGAACCAAACAATATTAGAACAATTAACTATTGTTGCCACATATTTTGTCTATGTTGTGGACTAAGGAATATAAATATGCTTCTTGCTTGTCTAGGACATTAGTCTTTTACCAAGAAATAATGTTCCACCACTTGTGCTCTTTTTATCATTGACACTTCCTATCCAACAAACATCCATGAATTCTTTCATATCCAAATTGCCTCCTTATTGTACCATAAGCCATATTCTTTAGTACCTTTCACATATCTCATGATTCTCTTGATTTCCATCATGTTATTTTCTTTTGGATTTGCTAAGAATCTTGCTACCATACCAACTACTAATGTAATATTATGCCTTGTGTGCACTACATACTACAATTTTTTAATCATTGATTTATATGTGGTCTGACCTACTTCTTTGGATCATCATTTTTTGAAATTTTATGTCCAGTAGAGATAGGAGTTCCAATTGGTCTTGAATCTTTCATTCTAAATTTATTTAGTATCTCCTTGATATATCTAGATTGAGTAATGTAGATACTATCTTTCTTCTGTTGGATCTATAATCCAACAAAGAATTATATCTCTCTAGACATCGACATCTCAAATTATTTACTCCTTTCTTTTGAAATTTTTTTGCACAAGTCATCATTTCCTATGAATTATCCACACATATTTTTGCCAATAAATTCTTCTTCTCTGGACCTTCTTTGATATACAAACTATTGCCATCATTTTTTCTTTGAAGACCAATTTGTATCAAGTAGTTATGAAGTCTTTTGTACCAAGGTTTAGGAGCTTTCTTGAGACCATACAATTCTTTGTGTAATTTGTAGACCATATCTCTTTTACTAGGATCTACAAAACCTTTTGGTTGTCCAATGTAGACCTCCTCATCAAGAATTCCATTCAAGAATGAAGATTTTACATCCATTTGATAAACTTTAAATCCTTTGTGAGCTACATATGCTAGTAAAGTTCTAACACCTTCTAATATTGCAATAGGAGTAAAAGTTTCACCATAATCAATACCTTCTTCTTTAGATTAACCTTTATCATACTAACCTTGATTTATTTCTAGAAACTTCTCAATCTTCATTTAGCTTATTTTTGAATACCCACTTGGTACCAATTACATTTTTATCCTTGGGGCTTGGAACAAGAGTTGAAGTCTTATTCTTCTCTGTTTGTTCTATTTCTTAATTCATAGCTTCAATCCAAATTTCATTATCCAAAGCATCTTTGAAATTTCTAGGTTCAAATTCAGCAAGAAAACATGTACCTTTCAATTTTTTTATTTTCATTGTTCCACCTGACTTGTCTCTGATGACCTGATCAAGTGCATGATTCCTTCTAACATATCTTGCTAGCATAGATAGTTTGGATTTGGTTTTTTTTCAACTAACCTCTTCATGATCAACTATATTAAGCTTGGATCCTAATGTCTATGATTTGGGTCCATCAAATTCAGTTTTATCTAGCAATAGCTTGATAGCTTAGGATTGTGACTCTAGTCCTTTAGGCTATGACTTGTGTTGCACTAGATGCAACATAGTAACTTTTGAAGATTTTGGGGACTCATGAGGTGAGGCTTCTTGACTTCCAAATAGATTTGGCACTATATCAGGTTCAAAGTAAACAAATCTTCTATAATCCTAAAGTTTTGTGTTTCTCTATTCTTCACTCTTTTCTATAAACTCATCGATTCTCACATGTGCACTTTCTATGATTTCATGAGTAGACAAATTCAAACATTTAGATGCTTTACTTCTGTAGGAGTATACTAGGAATATGCCTTCATCAACTTTGACATCAAATTTACCTTTCCTAGATTCTTTTATGATATATCATTTTCTACCAAATACTTTCAAGTAACTTACATTAGGTTTGTAGCCATACCATAGTTCATAAGGAGTTTTATTTGATTCTTTCTTCAATTGTACTTTGTTCAAGGTATGGACTATAGTATTCATTTCTTCCTTCCAGTATTTGATTACAACATTCTTTTCTCTCATCAATGTTTTTTCACAATCCATGATGGATCTATTCCTTCTTTCAACTATACCATTCTTCTGTGGTGTACTAGGGGCTAATACCTAATGTAAAACTCATTGAACTCATTGGAAATGAATTCACCACCTTTGTCTAATCTCAAACATTTTAGCTTCTTTCCAGTTTCTTTCTCTACTCTTTTTAGATACCACTTAAATTTTTGAAATTTTTTTTTTTTTAGATACATTACATTCATCATTCTAGAATAATCATTAACAAAAAGAATGAAAAAATTATCTCCACTATAATTCTTTATTCCAATAGGATCACATAAGTCTATATGTACAAGACTCTAAGACTTCTTCAAAATGACAATTATTTCTTTTGAAACTAGTTTTTCCCATTTTGCCAATTTGACAATTTGTGCGTAGACCCACATCAGATTTCCTCAAGCTAGGAATACCTCTTACTCTTCTTTTTTTTCTTATCTTCATTGTATTATCAAAGTTCACATGACATAATCTTTTGTGTCATAACCATCTTTCTTCTACTTGAGCAATAAAACATGAACTCTTACTGAGATCTTGGTAGAATAGATTACCTTTTGTTTGTTTTCTAGACCCAACCAAATTTCCTTTTCCATCTAGAAATTTGGCCTTCCCATTCATAAATTCCACCTTGAATCCAATGTTGTTTAATTGTGCCATACTCAGTAGATTATGCTTTAGTCCTTCAACCCAATAAGCACTGTCACATCTAAGTTCATTGGTTACCCTTTATGCAATAAGGTTCATTGTTTCCAAATCTCACACTACCACCATCATAATGTTCCATATGTTCAAATTTTGTTTTATCACCAGTTATATGGTGCAAGAAACCACTATCAATAATCCATTTATCATTTTTGCTAACATGAGAGATAAGTGTCATTTTATCTCATTCATCATCAGATTTGTTGGTGTTTTGAAATGTCACAGGTTTCAAATTACCCTGATCAAAACAAGACACATCTAGGGGCAACTAACTCCTATTCTTAACATTTCTTTCCATACATTGAGCCAACTATAAGGCAAGACCCTTCTTCTACGTCAGGCTCTGCAAAACCTAGGCAAGTGGACCTTAGATTCAATTAATATGGTACCAGTAAAAGAACACATTCCTAAATCTAAAAAAGTAGATAAAATAAAAACCCTTATATCTCCTAATACTTATGCAATAACATAGATCTACAATAGCTAAATGGAAACCTATGAAATTCACAAGCTGAATGAGGGCATTCTACTTTGGCTCTTCAACATAAAATACAAAGATAATTTGAATTTAATTTGATTTTATGTGGGTGGGGAAAGTGGATGAAAACCAAGTATAGACAACAAGCTAATGACCCTACAGCTGATGAGTGCCTGATCCATTGGGAAAATTCATAAATCTCTCTTATACATTTTGGATATCCTAGACACATATCCTATGCCAAAACTCTAGATCTATCCATTTACCTTGTAAATTGGATATCAATATTCAATCTAAATCTCATTCTTACCTAATATCCACCTCAATAAAATTGCAACCCTATTGATTTCTCTAAATTATTTACATAATTCTTTGAATTACAAGAACCAATGAAACAATAGATAGCCTTAAGGGACTACAACTATGATCTAGGCTATTTGTTCAAAGATCATAAAACATTACACAACACTAAGAAAGGAGACAAGATTTAACATGAAAGTCAACATTTTTTGTTCTTTGTATTGATTAACTTGAAATAATACATGAAAATGCATAAAATTGACTCACAACATACCTAATAAACTAGACTGTACAATAACATATGTTGTCAATACAAAAAATAAAATGGTTGAAATTAGAAACTAATGGGATTGGAAGAGGGTATCACAACCAAAGAAAAACTTCATGGTCTGGAAGTAGAACATCCCAGATCTTTCCATTTAGACTTCATCAATTCCAAAGCCAATTTTGCTAAATGTTTTCATTCTAGAATTTCCAATATTTTCCAACTCTCTACAATGGATGAGAAAGAAGAAGATATAGACAAGGAGTGAATTCCTAGATTTGATTTGAAGATGACATGTGTCCACTTGAAATTCCATACCTTGCAGTGAAGAAAATCTCTCTAATCTCTCTCTATAATTGCATATCAAATCTCCAATCATTTTGGCCTCCAAAAGCAACAAATATCTAAGATATTTTATGGAAATCATAACTGATTGTAAAAGACAAAGAATTTTGAGAAATTCCATCAAAATTAAGGAAATTGTGAAATACTTGTAGTAAAACACATCATTATGTATCAAATTTTGAACAAACTCACCCAACAAATCATATCAAATGCATCCCAACTGAATTATGTAACTACATTGATGAAATCATTACCTAGAATTGAGCATCCCACCGAAAACAAAAAACCCCTTGTAGCATGCACCAGTGACCATATGTGTTAAAACTAGCTCCAAAAATGGATAGTTTATATGCTCCTAGTTCCAATAGTATGCTACACTATATATTTTGGATAAAAATCATGCCCCTGAGATGAGTTCAAAATTATGGCTCCCCAACCATGAAAGAGCATAAGATTGAAAAAAATAAAATAAATCTATATAGTTGAACTATATAAAACTTTAAAACTCATTTAATTTTTTCAACCTTGAAAATTATGGTACATTTAGATTAGAAAAATCTGATTAAAATTTTTTTTTCCCCTTTCCATTTGCCCCCAATCATCCAATTCCAAGTGTCCACCTTTGATTCGTCAGGCCCCACATCCACCATGCATTTGAAATATCTTAATCTTCCACTATTGTATGATCTTAAGACCCCACTTTTCTTTCTACGATATCATGAAAAAGTCAATTTTCATAACATCACAGGCCCTTAAATTTTACCTTGCGATCTCATGAGTGATTGTAATATCACACACCTTTTCTTTAATCTCTATGATCTTATGATAACTTTCTTCTTTCTCTAATCACATGACAAGAGGCTCATCATAACATCTTAAGGCTTTAAGCCTAACCTTATGATCAAATGATGACCACATTAGCATAGGATTGTAGGCCCTTAAATTTGATCTCCTGACCATACGACATGGTCATAATATCACACATCTCAGACTGAGCCTCCCTATCCTATGATTACATTGTGGGATCGTAGACCTCCATTTTTCACTTCATGATATGATGATGAGCCCTTAGCATAAGACCATAGGCCTTCAATATTTCCATTCCCAAACTCATACTCATTTCTTCTTTCTCAAATCACACAATAATAGGTTTTTCATAGCATTAGTGCCTTGAATTTATGCTTTGCAATCTCATGATTTCCCAATCTTATGATGAAATCGTAAAATCATGCATCTTTGGTTACAATCTCACGGTGAAGTCAACTTCTCTGATCTCCTGATTGATCATAACATCACACATCCCCTCTCTTTGCATCTTGATCCTTCGATGATCTTGTAACATCATGGATGCTTGATTCCACTATCCTGATCTTGTGACATCCTAAGCTTATCATGATATCGCACACCTCATTTTTGACCTTCCTAACCTTACATTTGGGGCCCCACCATAGCATATTAATGCCTTGTTTTTGACCTTATGATCCTATGAAATTCACAATTTCATAGCATTGTGCACTTCAGATTGAGCCTCCCCGATTTCATGATATGATCGTAATATCAAAGCCCTTCCAAATCTAGCTCCTGACCACACAATGGCTTGCCATGTATCAACATTTGATTTGCTCTCAATTCTACGTATTTTGCCACTTGATTTCCCAATCATCACCACATCATTGCATGATCACCTCCACATCACCTACCACTTGGGTTGGTCACTATTTCACCATGCATATTGATTGAGCAACTTCCCTTGGTGATGTAGTGATCATTGCAAGATCATCCACATGTCCCAATCTCCTTCCTTGGATTCCATGTCATCACACATCATCACTTGGTCAAAATTTTGCTCATAGTGTCCTCTAGCTAGTTGACCATTGTGGACCCCTCCTTTATGCCTATGGCTTACAAAAGCATCGTGTCTTAAAGAAACTTACAATTTGCATGCTTTTGTATTTAAAAGACAACATTACCCACCTCAACATGAATGTGGGATTAAACATTTTTCAAAGATATGCCTCTTCTCTACGCTCGGCCTATTTTATACACATTCTTCTCTACCTATGGCTTCATCTTTACTTGATTCCATCTTCCACTATGCTCCAAACTATGGTTCTGATGTCATCTTCTTGCTCTATGCCATTAATGCTCTCTCTCTCTCTTTGGCGTAGATGCCTAGATACCCGTGGATGCTACTTGGGTATTTTTTCTTGCATGGAGTGTTTGATTTTATCAATAGTACTCAAAATCAAGGCTTCAATTTTGAGTCTATATAGTGGCTCTATCTAGGGATGCATGTCCCTTGTGGGCATTGCAAGGATTCAGATCTTTGGAAGAAGCAAACCATTCATGAAACAACAAAAGCTTCTCTCAAACAACTTTATTGAAAACAAGAAACAACTACTCCTACTATGTACAAACAATGACCCCAATCCACCAAACTTCAAAAAAACTTCTTACCTCTATCATAAACCTAATTTTCACCTAAATGTGCATGTGGTAAGCTAGAAATATTATTCATTTTGGTCTCACCAATCATATTAACACTATGATTCAACTCACTTGTCAAAACAGAATCTACACTTTCACTTTCATAATGCAAATAAAAACTAGCTTCATTCTCAATCACTTGCTCATTATGAAAGCTTTGATCAACATGCTTAAAAATATTAGACTCAAACTAAAAATTCTCTTCATCAAATGAATCATGTACACTATTAGTCTCGAATATGAAGGCATCATACTCAACATGGAGAAAAGGATCACACATACCTTGAAAATATGCATCCTTATGTATAGCCAAATTGTATTCATATGAGCAATTAGATTTGTACTCACATATATCATCAATGTCATAATCTAAAAATTCAAATGATCCTTTGAAATCAGCAAATGAATTAGTCATCACATTAGAGTATTCATCATAAAATTCATTATAAGGTGCATGCTGATTTTCAATATCACCTTCATCAAACATCTTGTCATCCATATTATGAGATGCAACATCATCCTCATAATCACTGTCAAAATTGGAAAAGGAACAATCTAATCTCTTGCAGCAGTAGTATAAAGTATCATCATTAAGATCATCCTCAACTAAATCTAAACCATCGATGTGCTCTTCAAAAAGAAGGTTGATAATTCCATGCAAAGTACCTTTGTAGACATTATGACAAGTGATGTGATGATCAACATCAAACTCCTTACCATATAATGGATTAGTGAAAACTTTAAAACCATTTCTAACATCACTGTCATGGACATTTTCAGCATATGAAGAAGAAAAATTAGAATCATCACATGAAGACACACCATCCACTCCATCAACGAAGCATGTAGAATATAAATCAAAATTACTTTCATTGTCTTCACAAAGGTGATTCAAATGACTTGCAAACATATCATTATTTATCTTACCAATAGGTGTTGATGCATTAACCTTAAGATCATTTGTATGCTGATTATCACTACACTCATCTTCAAGACATTCTTCTACACAACTAATCAATTCATCTTTATAAATAATCATTTTATCCTCATATTGTGTAGACAACTTTTCTTCACACATTTCAACCTAAAGAAAATTCACATAACTTTGAACTAGAACTTCACTTTTAGATTTAGAAATAGAACGCATACCTTTACTCACATAAGAGTACTCACTTTTGTCATTTCTTTCTTCTTCCCAATTTGCATCAGATTCATGTGAAGATGAACATGTACTACCACTTTCTTCTTGACTTGAGCAACAAATCTCATCATTATCTTCACAATATGTCAGATCAGCAACTTCACCTTCATCACTTGACATATCACTTCTAGCCTCTTCATCCTCATATTGTGATGAATAACTTTTCTCTTCATGACTAGTTATGTTTTCAGCATAATGCAAATCATCAATAGAAGAATAAATAACTAGATTTATATATTGCATGTATACTTTGTCAAATGAATGAACTCTATCATTTTCTATTGTAATACTAGAAACATGTGCATTACATTCTACAAGAATAGACTCATCTCTTCCTTGAAACCAATAAACTTCATCTACACATATCTTTAATTCTAAATTTTCAACAAAATCATTTGCCACAACAGGGGCGCCTACTTGCTGATCTAAATTTTCCACTTGATTAAAACTTATAGAAGGGGTATTGATAGGCTGAATTGAAATTGAAGCATCAACACCACATTCCTTCTTTCTTTCAAACACATTATATCGACACATATTTCTAGCAAAATGTCTTCTAGTCAATCTATATTTCAAATTGTTTTCAATCTCTATAGTAGTCATAAAATCCTGATATAATGTTCTAGGTTATTTATCCCTAAATAAAAAGATCATTTTCTTGTCAAATGCATAAAAATAGACAACTAAACACATTTGATCATCTGGTCTATGATTGTCAGGGATATCATTCAATACTTTTGTAAATCTGATATTGAATTGAGGCACAAGTTCATCACACTTAACATGAATCTTCAAGAGCTTATCATAAGAATCAGATATGCTTACTCTTTCTCCAAATTGCTCCATGAAGGTGGAATAAAACTCACCTCAAGATGAAATAGAACATGCTGGTAGAAAAGAAAACTAGTCTCTAGCATCACCTTCCAAAGTTTAAACAAATAACTTCATGCGTGAGTCCTCATGAGCAATCTCATAGTCACTCATCAAATCACTGAATAACTCAACATGATGACTAGTTGAAAGAAGATGGTTCACACTAAACTTAGGCAGTTTATTTCTAACATCATTAGTAATTACATTTGGGAAACCATGAATTCCATTGAAATTTAATGGCATATATCGCTTGGTAGAAATAGATCTAGAAATTTCACTGATAGGTTGCATACTAGATGAAAGGAGAGTTGACATTCTTCAAAGATTTGAAACTCATTCACCCATAATAAATCTCAAATTCAAAATTTGTAGTGGATATATACAACCTTCTACCAAATAACTCTCTTCAAATACACTTCACAAACTTAAATACAACAAGTTGAAACTCAATCCAATGAAGTGTATGAAATTTGTCAAACTATTCTCCTCCTCTTAATGTTGAAACTCACTTAATGGAGAACACTACCTTTTAACAATCATTTTTTATGAAAAGATAATACATCAAAATAAAAATACCTCAAGATTTGGATGGATGAAGGTTCTCTATCCACTATTTACAATAGTAGACCTAAAATCTCATCAATTCTTTACTGAACTATTTGAACCAGCACATCACAAATCTTACCAACCATTTGAATGTTTCAGTCTCTAAAAATTTGTTCTTCTCCTATAGCAACTAATCACAATTCATGTATAGAACTGCACTGGTATAGAGATTAACTTCGAGTTGCCACTCACATTAAATAAGACATGAATTGCATTAGTCTTGGTGATACCACAAACTAACTTGAAACAATAATAGATAGAAGACACCTCTTCAGATCTATCTTGAATTTGAAACCTCTACACAAAGCTGAAACATGACTTTCTTAACTCTGAAATTACAGCAACAACTCACACCAAATTGAACTGATTGAAGGTATACTCATTTCTCAACACAATTTACATCCAATTTAAGAACTACTTCTGTAAGAGAATAAAGCTTACTGGGGAACATAAACCTTTCATACAAAACTAAATATACAAAATATATTAGAGGTTTCTAGCTCCATAATTTAGGAATTTACAACCTTTTTCCTCAGCAGACTCACATTTTGTTGGTGAATCAGATGGGCAAAACCATGCTGAAAATAGGATTGAAATATTCAATTAACACCAGAGATTCTTAACCTTTTAACAAAATGTATTGCCATCTACAATCCCTAGCAGAGTTGCCATTTTTTTGATGTTTTTAAATGTCACAAGTTTCAAATTACTCTAATGAAAACAAGACACATCTAGGGGTAGCTAACTCCCATACTTAACATGTCTTTTCAGACACCAAGCCAACTATAAGGCAAAACCCTTCTTCTACTTTAGGCTTTGCAAAACCTAGGTAGGTGGACCTTAGATTCAATTAATATGGTACTAGTGCAAAAACATATTCTTGAATCAAATAAAGAAAATAAATACCCTTATATCTCCTAATACTTATGCAATAACATAGATCTACAATAGCTAAATGCAAATCTATGAAATTCACAAATTGAGTGAGGGCATTCTATTTTGGCTCTTCAACATAAAATATTAAGATGATTTGAATTTGATTTGATTTTATGTGGGTGGGGAAAGTGGATGAAAACCAAGTATAGACAATAAGCTAGTGATCTTGTAGCTAATTAGTGCCTGATCTATTAGGAAAATTCATAAATTTCTCTTATATATTTTAGATATCCTAGACATATATCCTATGCCAAGACTCCAGATCTGTCCATTTACCTTGTAAATTGGATATCAATGTTCAATCTAAATTTCATTCTTACCTGATATCCTCCTCAATAAGCTTGCAACCCTATTGATTTCTTTGAAGCATTTACATAATTCCTTGAATTAAAAGCATAGTTGAAACAACATATAGCCTTAAGGGACTACAACTATGATCTAGGCTCTTTGTTCAAAGATCATAAAACATTATACATCACTGAGAAAGGAGACAAGATTTAACCTGAAACTCAACACTTGTTGTTCTTTGTATTGGTTTCCTTGAAATAATACATGAAAATACATAAACTTGACTCACGAGATACCTAATACACTAGACTGTATAATAACTTATGCTATCATACAAGATAGAAAATGGTTAAAATGAGAAAATGGAATGGGAAGGGGTTATCACAGCCAAACCAAAGCTTCATGGTCTAGAACCAACACATCCTAGATCTTTCCATTCAAAATTCATCAATTCCAAATCCAATTCTCCTAAATGTTTTCATTCCAAATTTTTCAATATTTTCCAACCCTCTACAATGGATGAGAAAGAAGAAGATATAGACAACAAGTGAATTCTCAAATTTGATCTAAAGATAACATGTTTCCACTTGAAATTTCATCCCTTATAGTGAAAATAATCTCTCTAATATCTCTACTACATATCAAATCTTCAATCATTTTGGCCTTCAAAAGCAAGAAATATCTAAGCCATTTGATGGAAATCATAACTAATTGCAAAAGATAGAATTCTGAGAAATTCCATCAAAATTAAGAAAATTGTGAAATACTTGTAGTAAAACACATCATTATGCATCAAATTTTGAACAAACTCACCCAAAAAAGCATATCAAATACATCCCAACTAAGTTTTGTAACTGCATTGTTGAAATCATTGCCTAGAACTAAGCATCTCACTAAAACCACAAAACCCCTTATAGGACACAAAAATGACCATTTGTGTTAAAACTAGCTCCAAAAATGGATATCTTATCTCCTCTTGGTTCCAATAGTATGATATACTACATACTTTGGACAAAAATCATGCCGTTGAGATGAGATCAAAATTCTGGCTCCCTGAACATGAAAGAGCATAAGATTGAAAAATTAAAAAAATCTATATAGTTGAACTATATAAGACTTTAAAACTCATTTAAACTTTTCAACCTTGAAAATTATGGTGCATTTAGATTTGAAAAATCTGATTTAAAACTTTATTTTGTCCCTTTCCATTTTCCCCCAATCATCTAGTGCCAAGTGTCCACCTCTAATTTGTCAGGCCCCACATACACCATGCATTTGAAATATCTTAATCTTCCCTTGTCATATGATCTTAAGACCCCAATTTTCATTCTATGATATCACAACAAAGTTAATTTTTGTAACATCACAAGCCCTTGAATTATACCTTGTGATCTCATGATTAATCATAATATTAAACACCTTTACTTTAATCGCTATGATCTTATGATAAATTTCTTCTTTCTCTGATCACACGAAAAGAGACCCATCATAAGATCTTAGGGCTTTAAGCCTTACCTTATGATTAGATGATGACCACCTTAGTGTATTATCATAGGCCCTTAAACTTGATCTCCTAACCATACGATGTGGTCATAATATTGCACATCTCAGACTGAGCCTCCTAATCCTATGATTATATTGTGGGATCATAGACCTCCATCTTTTGCTTCACGATCTGACAATGAGCCCTTAGTGTAAGATCATATTCCTTCAATCTTTCCATTCCTAAACTCAAGATCATTTCTTCTTTCTATGATCACATGATAATGGGTTTTTCATAACATTAGGGCCTTGAATTTATGCTTTGTGATCTCATGATTTCTCAATCTTACAATGAAATCATAACATCATGCATCTTTGGTTTCAATCTCATGGCGAAGTCCACTTCTTTGATCTCCCAATTGGTTGTAACATCAAACATCCCCTCTCTTCACATCCCAATCCTTTGATGATCTTGTAACATTATGGATGCTTGATTCCACCATCCTAATCTCATGACATCCTGGGGTTATTGTAATATTGCACACCTCATTTTTGACCTTCATGACCTTATGCCTAGGGCCCCATTGTAGCATCTTAATGCCTTTTTTTTGACCTTTCAATCCTATGACATTTGTAAGTTTGTAGCATTGTGCACCTTAGATTAAGCCTCCTTGATTTCATGATATGATGGTAATATCAGAGCCCTTCCAAATCTAGCTTTCGACCACATGATAGCTTGCCACATATCAACATTTGATTTTCTCTTGTGTCCACATCTTCTGCCACCTCATTTCTTGATCATCATCACATCATAGCACGATCACTGCCACATCACCTACCACTTGGGTTGGTCACTATGTCACCATGCATATCGATTGAGCAACTTCCCTTGGCAATGTAGAGAATATCGTAGGATCATCTAGATGTCACAATGTTCTCTCTCAAATTCCATGTCATCACATGTCATCACTTGGTTAAAAAATTTCTCATAGTGTCCTCTAGCTGGCCGACCATGGTGGGCCCCTCCTTCATGCCTATGGCTTACAAAAGCCTTACATCTTAAAGGCACTTACAATTTGCATGCTTTTCTAGTTAAAAGATAACATTACCCACCTTGGCATGAACGTGGGATTAAACATTTTTCAAAGATAGGCCTCTACTTTGCACTCAACCCCTTTTACCCACATTCTTCTCTACCTATGGCTTCATCTTTCCTTGATGCCATCCTCCACTATGCTCCAAACTATAGTTATAATTTCATCTTCTTTCTCTATGCCATTAGTGCTCTCTCTTTGGCATACATGCCTAGATACCTGTGGATGTTGCCTGGGCATTTTTTCTTGTGTGGGGTGTTTGATTTAATCAATAGTACTCAAAATCAGGGCTTCAATTTTGAGTCCCAACAAGATTCATCATTTACAGAAATATATACCATTTTATTGTCACTATTATTAGAATCTTTAGCCATAAAACAAGATTTCTTACCTTTGTCCTTGTAGTCTTAGAATTCCTTCTTACTTTTGAACTTATTGCATTTCTTTTCATCTTTGTCTTCTTTGTTTGGGCACCTAAGAGCAATGTGTCCAACTTCTTCACAAGAAAAATATATGAGAGGAATCTTACCTTTTTAATTTCCTCTACCTTTGGAATATTTACTTGCAAGTAAGGCTTCAACAACTTCAAGATGATTGTATCAACTTTCTTCCTCTTCTTCACTTTCTAAATGATTTTCTTTTGATTTCTTACCCACTTTCTTGAGTGAAAGCTTGGCTTCAAATGCAAACTCAATACTCACTAGTAAATTTTATCCTAATTTTTGACATAAATTTTTGACCAAAGGCCATATTGGCCTATGAATAATTTTTGAAAAAAACATTTGCTAGATTTGGTTGAAATTTTGACCAAATTTGGGTTTCCCAATTTGGTCAAAATTTCAACCAAATTGGGTCAATAGCAAAGAGGAATAAGCATAACAATCACAATTATTAGTAGAGGATTTGATTGGATTTGTGGACCCATTTGAGGTAAGAATTTTCCATTTTCAGTGGGAAATGTTCCTAGGATGAGAAATGAAAATCATAGTTTTTTTCTCTAATGAAAGATTGCATTTCTACCTACGTCGATTTACATATCACTTCTTTTGGGGCCCTTCTGAATGCTTTATGATACTCATGAAGAGGGTAAGATTTACATATCATAAATTAAAAATGTATTCTTTCATTGTTTGATAATTTATATGCATCCCTAACCTATTGGTTGGATCAACCAAAGTTTTGTTGAATTAATTGCTTTTATCTTCTAGAACCGTTACTTGAATTAAAGAACTGTTGTTATTATTCTTTTTCCTTATGATTATAAAATAATTTTTTTTTTGATTATAGATATATGATAAAATTAAAAAAATCAATACTAGAGGTAGTAGATTTCTGACCAAAACAATAAGTCATTCCGAGATGAAGAGGAACCATAAGGCACAAGTAGAAATTTCACAATAACCATTATGTTAATCCCATAAGTGTTTGTGCACACTGATGGGCTATGAAAGGATGCCTTAGTTTATTGTACTATCTTCAAGATGTATTATTTCTTTTCTTATTACCATTTTAAGTGTGTACTACTTTGTTGTGTTTTCTATCTCTGATATTAAATGTGTATGTAGATAGGAACAATGCTTATGTTTTAGTGTTTATGTGAGCTTGAGTTTTGCCAACAATACAATTTTTTTATCAATTTTTAGTATTAGATAACTATTTCTATGATTAAATTTCCTTTAGCAAGAATTCTTTCCAACTCTTGGTTAAAAGTGAAGTTGGTACACTAATGATTCAACTATTTCTTTTATTTATCTTTTCTGGTATTTATTATTGATCTTGTCTATTCCTTACAAGTCTTAGTAGCTAGAGAGAATCACAATTTTGATGAATTATTTTTGGTGTTTTCTATGTTATTGCACGCGTGCACGCACACACACACACACACACACACACACACACACACACACACACACACACACACACACACACACACACACACACACACACAATGCAGCTTGATTTTGGCCAACTTGATTTTTTTTTAGTCATTGACTATGCTTTACATATTAGTATCATTTTTTTTTAATATAATTGATTTTTGTGAGTTTATTTTAGTGTTTACCACTTTGTTCAGGTAGGAATTTTCAGCAGCTACTATTGTCTTGGAAAGGCTCTTACTTAGTGATTCCTTTTTGGTCTTGAAGCTAATAAATAGTTTATCATCATTAGGTGATACAAGTTTATAGGATTGATATAGTGTAATATGGGAGAGATCAACCCACAAATAGACCTTTAAAAGATTTGGGAGCCAAAAGAGACCATAGAACCCCACACTTGCACCTTTGCATAGAATGACTCAATACATGAAAATTACTCAAAAAAAAGTAATCATGAAACAATTCTTAGGGAATTTTGTTTTTTTTACATAAAGATAGTCATATTGACTGAGTTTGAGGAGCCCAAAACAAAGAAATTGCATAGTTCCTTCAATACACCCTTGGATTACTAGTAGCCCAAGAAAATAAAATTTTGGCATACAACTTGAAGACTTTGGATTGAAACAAGGAAAATAATAATCAAAATAGTTACTATTTTTGATTTACTATAGGAACCCCAAGTGATGAGATCCCATGAACAAATATACCATCAAGACCCTTGCAACAACAATTAGGCCTAAAGGGGCTAATTAGGGCACTTTTACAAAGGAAGTGCCAATTAAACATGTAACAAAAACATGAATAGTTAGGTTGGGTAGAAGATGTCCTAGATAGACTAAATCCAAAGATATGGGCCATGGAGTTAAGTTTTGGAGTCCCAAACATTTGCTATCACAAAAATGTGCATTGGTGCAAACATCAGATATACACCTAGGGCATCATTTTTCTCCCTTGTCCCTGCATCTTATCAATTGAAACAAAAGGAATCTTAAAGAGGACTAATGGTAAAAGGACTCCACCAAAGGCCATTAATTTCCCATGGTGGAATCTAGAGTTATGAGATGATTTCTCTAGAAGCCCTAGAAACCCTCAAAACTCAGGCTGCCTACACTAAAATAGTGATAACTTGAGTTTTATGGCATTTTAGGACCTCAAACCAAATGCATATGAAATATAACTCAACTATTCATCCAATAGAACTAGTATCACATCCCTATGCATCCATACAAGTTATTACCATATAGAAAACTCACCCAAAATGTAGGAAAAAGGGTTGTTCTTTATTGATTTCAAAGAAAAAGTATACATATCACCTTCCACCCACCTAAAAGGGCTATATGAAGGTCTTACCCAACTGATCCAACCAATTTTCAAATGTTGTGACCATTAGGGAACTAATTGCAATAATTTTTCTTAATTATGCAAAAGCAATCTTTGCAACATTTGTTGCAAAGTTGCATAGCAATCTTTGCAACATTTGTTGCTTTTTTACATTTTAAAGCCTCAAGGGTATTTTAACCACCCAAATGAGTCCTAATTGACTTGATGCAACTAATAGGACCTAGATTACAAGTAAAACCTTTCAATTTATATGAATTTTACCCTTGTGACCTCATTGAGCAATGGGTTTATAGAAACATTGAAATTGCTAATAGGCCATACAAAGGGTTAAGAGTAAACCTAGGAGTCTAGAATCATTGCCTTATTGAAAACATAAAAAAGTTAACTAATGACCCAAACAACTTTATTTCATTGTTTCATGAGAGGGTGCTCCAACACCATGCTACCCTGGGGAAAAGAAACTCAAGTTCCTACTTGACATGAGTTGATCAAGAGTGTATACATGTTGTTGAATTTTATCTTTAGTCATATAGATGGCATCAATGATAGGTAACCCCTTCCATTTGACCAAGTATTGATAGTATGTTTTATTCCTTTTCTACTTGACAATTTGTGTTTCCAAGATTGCTTCCATCTCTAAAGGTTAAGAAGGTGGTAGGTCCTTCAACCAATCTTCATGTGAATCATTTGTAGATATACCTAAAACATCAAAAGTATCCTTGAAAATAGTGAGGTTAGCCACCTTGAAAACTAGTGAGATGGCAATAGTAGGTGTTAATGAAATTTCATAAGCATTAGGACAAACTTATGCAAGATTTTACAAGGTCCTATCTTCTTCATTTGGAGTTTGGTATGATGACCTTTAGGTAGACTTTCCTTTCTCAAATATACCCATACTTTGTCCCCTACTTGGAATTAAAAATCTTTCCTCTTCTTATCTACCTGTGCTTTGTATTTTTGTGAAGTGTGTTCCAATGCATCTTTCACCTTTTCTTGCACTTGTTTGATAAGGTTAGCCAATTCTTTTTCTTGTGCACTAAACTTTATGTTATTAGGTAACTCTCTAAGTTCTAGAGGCCCCTTTGGATGATAGCCATAGACTATTTGGAATGGTGTCTTCCTTATAGATCTATTTAATGAATCATTGAAGGAAAACTCAGCTTGTGGAAGAAGTAGATCCCAATTTTGTGCATATTTCTTGGTGAGGCATGTAAGGATGTTTCCAAGAGATCTATTTACAAATTTAGTTTGGCCATCAATTTGGGGATGGTAGGTGGAATTAAATTGTAGATTAGTGCCCAATTTCTTGTGCATGGTTCTCCAAAATTGTCCTTGGAATTTGGTATCTTTATCTGAAACAATAGAGTTAGGTAAACCATGAATTCTTACAATCTCTATAAATAAGATATGGGCAATATGAGAGGCATCATGAGTGGTTTTACAAGGGATAAAGTGTGGCATCTTGCTGAAATGGTCTATAGCTACAAATACATTATCATATCCCAGTTTTGTCTTTCGTAATCCCATTACAAAGTCCATAGATATTGCTTTCCAAGGTCTAGAAGGGATTGGTACAAGTTGGTATAACCCTTGGTTGGTTGTAGTACCCTTTTCTTGTTGACATATAACACATGACTCTACATATTTCTTGACATCATACATTTTTGGCCAATGATAATGTCTCTTGATAGCCTCTAATGTTTTGTCAATACCAAAATGACCACTCATTCCCCCACAATGTTTTTCCTTTACTGTATTGTCTCTCATACAAAATTTTAAGATACAAAGTTGACGACCCTTGAAAAATAGTCCATCTTGAATAAGAAACTTAGAAAAAATTGTATGATATCTATCCATAAGAGTAGTGCAAACCTGATATATTTCACCAAAACTTGCATCATCTTTGTAGAGGTCCTTCAATGCTTTGATGCCTATGCTTTTAAATTGGATTTCTCAGAGCAAAATGATCCTCCTACTTAGTGCATCAGGAAATTTATTTGCTTGACCTTTCTTATTCTTTATGGTGAATGAATAGGCCTATAATTGTTCCATCCACTTGATATGTTTCACACTCAACTTGTCTTGAGAATTTAGGTAACTTAGAGCATGGTTATTTATAAAAACCATAAATTATTTAGGTAATAAATAATGCCTCAATTTCTTGAGGACTTGAACCATAGCATAAAGTTCTAAGTCATAAGTTGTGTACTTCTTTTTAGCATCATTTAGTTTTTTAGACAAGAAAGCCATAGGTTTTCTATCTTGGCTGATGACTACCCCAATTGTGAGGTTTTGCGCATTTGTCTCAATAGTAAAAACTTTATTAAAATCAAGAAGAGTGAGTATTGGATATCATACCACCCTTGATTTCAAATATTCAAATGCATCATTTTTTGCTTCGATCTAAACAAACTTTATATGTTTACCTCCTTTTATCATTTCCAACATAGGTGCACATACATGGTTGAAGTTCTTAATGAAATTTCTATAAAATGTTTCTAAACCATGAAAACTATTGGCATTATGTTGTATTTGACATTAGTGACAAAACTTATTCAATTCTGAATGGTTACCAAGCTCATCAATTACTCTATAGTTTATACCAAGCTTACAGTATTCACCGAGTAGGTAGTAGTCACTGAGCTTCTCAGTGTCTACCAAGTCATTAGTTTGTGTGATGAGAAGTCAATATCTATTGAGTAATGGATGTATAGTGTTTACTAAGTAAAAGAAAGGTAAACAAAGGATTCAGTATTTATTGAGTCTCCAATGGTTACTGAGTTTGAAGCTACATTGTGTGATTAGTATGGACTGAGCTTCTACTTCTACTGAGTGCATGATGATGCCAAGTAATGTAGTGGATGTTGCGATTAGAAGGTCACCAAGTCAGCTATTTAGAACCCAAGTTTTTACTATTTGGCTGAGTCGATAATATTTTGTTTACTTGTGTATTAGCTGACCTTGTAATTGTAAATATTACAATGGTATATATGTAATGTATTGTATCATTTGCAATACATTGGTAAGGGTATCAAGAAATGGATATGTAATGTTTTGAGAAGAGTGAATTCAAATTAGTAGTAGAGTAGAGTATTTAGTGAGGTCTACAAGGAGCAGTAAAGACACATCAATCATAAGAGGTGATATGTACTTCAAGGAACTAATCAACAATCAAGTTGTAAGTCAGATCTACTATTTCATCCTGATAGGTGAATTAGTTTTCTGAATCTTTTAATAGGGTAGACTTAACAATATTTGTTTAAATCTCCTAATAGAGTGCATAATTCATTGTATGTTTGTAAAACCTTTAACAAGGTGGATCTAACAGTCCAAATTTCTCTTAATAGGGAAAATCATCAGAAGTGGTCAATGTAAGCCCTAACAGGGCAACTTTATACTATAGTAGTGAAGTTTTGTGGGTATCATCCCCACCCCAATTTTACTTTCTATTTGGAAAGTTTATGGGTCACCAAAATATAGTGTTCATGTCTTATGAATGTTTTTCATTTCTCATGCATATAGTAGATTAGATGAATGAATAGTGAATGATTTATATTGTTAAGTGTTGAATTGATTTGAAGTTTTTAAGGTTACTGATTGACCCCTCACCTCTTAGTAACCTAGCTAGTCTTGATTATTTCCAAAAATTGGTATTAGAGCTTTGTGGTTCTTAGGATAAAGTTTGATAGGTTGAGCAAAGATCAAGGACAATGGAGATATTCAGACTTGACAAAGCTATTGATAATGAGAAGCTAGATCTAGAGATGGCCATAGCCCAACTCAAGGAAGCAAAAGAGCATCTTTCCCAAGCCCTAAAAAGAAGGAAGGAACTTGCAAAACAAATGAATGACCATCATTATGTTGAAGAAAATATTGAAGACCTTTTCCCTTCAAGTAGTTTAGATGAAGCAAATGAGGCAATCAAAGAAATCCTAGAAAAGAATGGCTCCCTACAAGAAGAAGTAACAAAATTGAAAAGAGAACAAGAAATTTAGTCAATCAAAATGCGTGAAATCTTGGAACAAAGGAATAAGGCAAGTGAAGACTTGGAGGCAAGAAAAAATACAAATCAAATTCAATCCCTTTAGCAAGAAATTCCTAGCAGTTAGCTCTCAAATGAAAATGAGGAAATCATGAATTTGAAATTTGAGAATGAAAGTTTAAGGAATGATTTAATCAATGAAATATTGAAAGCTGATCTAATCTCTAAAAAAAAACTCAATGAAAGGATGATGAAATATCAAGTAGACATGGATCAATTGAATCAAAAAAGTGAGTAGAATCTTTAAAAGAAAAAAGATAAAGCAAGACTTAGATACAAAGAAGAAGGTGAATCTTCCAAACAAGGTGCCCAAAGGAATCAAAGACCTACTTGCAATCACTATGGTAAGTTAGGTCATACATCAAACAAATGTTGGAGTAATGGAAAGAAAAAATTCAATGGAAAATGCTACAATTGCAGTCAACATGGTCATAAAGCTAATAAGTGTAAGGAGAAACCAAAATTTGGAGGCAAATGCCACAAATGCAAGAAACAAGGTCACAAGGCATCTAAATGCAGATCCAAATAATTCAATCCAACTGAACAAATTTTCAAAGAAATATTTGGTTGGGACTACAATACTTGGTGTAGATGTCGCTATTATGGATAATATGGACACATTGGCATAGACTATACAAGGCATCACTTGAGAAAGAGGGATACAATAGTAAGATTTTATACATGCACTAAACTTGGTCATATAGCTAAAAAATGCATGAATATAGGAAGAGTTAAAGATGAAAATAAAACTAAAGCTAATAACATTAGAAAGTAGATGAGACAATAGTGGATTCCCAAATCTACTGAGAAAAATAGTTCAAATGATGGCCATGTCACTCAAGAAGTGGGTGGTTCCACCATTTCCAATTAGATTCATGTAGAAGTAACTGGAACTATATCATCAAGTCATACCTCAAACAGTTCCAAATGAAAGAAAGTAGAAGATCTAAATCATTATTCTAGATACAAAGCAATCACATGAAACAAGGTCATACCAAGCAAGGTTAGTCATAGACTAAACCAAGCTTGGTCAAGAGTAATGAAAGTTTTGTTCAGTCACTGAGTCACAAGCTTCTACTGAGCTAGTAGGTGGATGATAGTCTATCATGCACTAAATCATTATGGTACCTAGCATTAATGGTGAATTTTCATCAAAACAGGTAGAATTTGACTTTACTTTTCACCATGACTTCAAAATTCATAAAGAAGAGGGATTCTAGGTGCATCCAGGCAATTTTGAGTGAATTTATAGTGAAGAATTTGTTCAAAAATTTTCTCTCATTTACTGAGCAGCCATGGCATCAAGGAGTAGTAGTAGTAGCAAGGAAAAAAGAGGTTTAGAAATGTTGGTAAAAGGTGTGAAATGGAAAGTTCCAAATTTCAAGCTTGTACTAGCAGTTACAGAGTCACTAGACCCTAATGGAGCTCAATCTCAAATTCCTCCCGAGGTACTTTTGATTAATGATATTTGCACTCATTTTAAGTTTTTTTTTCAAGAGATTGGTACCATAGAGATGGATAGTTCCTTAGAATAAATGTGTGTTGATGGTTCACTGAAACCTAACCATAAGCACCTAGAAACCAAAGGATTAACCCATATCTTGCATATACCAAGGAGCTTTCAGATTAAGTGGATTAGATACATTCTTAGTCATGTGTATAATGGACAAATATGGTAAGAAAATCTTTTATTGATCATAAATAAAATGATTCATAAGATTACAGGTCTCCCTATGCTAAGCAAAGCGAAAACTACCAAAACCCTAGGTTGGGATGAACTCCAAAAGAAAACCCTAGCTGAGTGGGATGGTAGAAGTATGAAGATTAGCATAGTTTTTGATGTTGAATTGAGGTTTGGTATTCATGTCATTGCTCATAATATTTATAGCTCTAGTCATTTAAATAGTGTACCATGTGAGGGAGTTGATTTGGCATATAAAGTTGTGAAGAAAAATATGGAATTTGACCTATCAGAGTTATTATTGAAGCAATTGAATAAAAACATGGACAGTATGAGGACATTAAAGAACAACCCTTGAAAATTTGGTTCTTTTTTGACATTCCTTTTCTTTTATGTGCATAAATATTTCCCATCAAAAGGTTTAGTAGTATGGAGAAAAGATGTTCCAATTTTGTACTAGATTAATGAATTCATTACGAAAATGGGTATAAATTTTGATAGCATTATGGATAACTACTTTGAAGATTTCAAGGAGAAGATGAGCAATAGGTTCAAGATTCCTCCTAAGATTGTTGAGGATTATAAAAATGATGTATGTTTTATGGTTGACTGTGATAAAGTGTATATTGAGGCAGTTAGGCCCCGAGTTGCATGGGTGAAACCTCTTCCTTATGATGTAAACATTGATGAAACCAAAGACATCACAGAAGCCCTAGTGAATGAACTTGTAGATCCAAAGCTGCCAATTTTTGGAACTTATGAAGAGGCCAAAGCTAGAATTGAGCTTGAAATCAAGCTGCCCCAAAAAATTAGCAAAGGGAAGTGGAAGATAGCCAAGATGAAAACTGCTAGTGGCCCTCTTATGCTTACAGAAGGAAAAGGAGAGGATGAAGAAGAAGAAGAAGAAGAAGAATAGGAATTTGAGAAGGAGATAGAACCAAAAAAGAAGAAGGGTAGGGTAATCATTACCAAGCCACCAAAGGCCTCCATAGATATATTCACAAGAGGATCAAAGAAGAAAGGTGAGACTAAAGTTGTGCTCAACAAGCCCCCACTTACCTTCAAAGCAAGGTTGAAACAGATAGAAGGAGCAGGCATCACAAAACTCAAAGCATTAATGTTTGAAACAAGGATAGATTATAAAAAGATGTAGATTGAGGAGTTAGTGCTCAATAAAATGGGCAAATGGAAATATTCCCCAGATCAGATTACTCCTTAGATTTCAAAAGAATTGTTGGCAAGATTGCAACTAGGGTGGGAATCAACTGTATAGATAGCTAAAGACATATATGAAAAATCTTTGAGGAAGTTACTTCCTAATCTCATAGATGCAAAAGTAAAGGTAGAAATGAAAACCAAAGAAGGTAAAATGATGATTAGATTCCATACATGTTTGATTTTGGTCAAAGACATTGAGCATGTTGTTATAGATGCAACAAACATGTGGAAGAACATCTATCATCTGCACAAGCCTGGTGAAGACTAATGGAAATCAAGGATGATGATGATGATAGTGATGATGAAGAAGACAAAAATCCATGTGTCACTTTTGATGTTGAGGAATATCAAGCATTAAAGGTTGATGATGAGGAGAAAGAGGAAGAAGTTGAAGAGGAAGACAAGGAAGAAGATGAAGAAAGTGATCCAGTAAGAATTGTAGCACAAGTCATTGCCTCTCTTCCTCATTTTCCACCTAAAACTACTACATCATCAGGTTTGGAGATATCTTTAGCAAGTATGATTGCAACCATCTCAGATATATCATCTACACAATCACTATTTGCTTCATCACAACTCCAGTTATCTACAATGGAAGTGTCTACCACTTCATCTACTAAGTTGCAACCGTCTTCATTAGCTCCTAAGTCAACATCATAAACAGTTTATTGTGCATCCAGTTCTACAATTTCAACAACTTCTTCAACAACATGTACAGTAAGTTTACCATCATATTTTATAGTTTTTTCTACTACAACTTTGATAGTACCTTTTGTTCCAGTTAGTTCTTCTATTGTAAGTACTCTAGTTTGTGCTCCACCTATTGTTACTTCATTCTTAGATAGCACATTAGTTTTAGACATAGTTAGCACTTCTTTTAGTTTTCCTTCAGTTGGACCCGTTCAAGTTTTTACTACAAGTCCAACTATTTCTACTATTGATTCCATTTCTAAATCCAAGGAAGTAAGCTCAGAAGTAAAACCAAGGACTCCTCTAAAACTTCTGATTACAAGTAAGGAAATTGATGAAGACATTGATTAGGACAAGGAAATTGTAATTCCTAAGTTGGATTTGGATACTACCATAGCTAATGAAATGATACTGGTTACTCAACTTTTGGAGCAAAAGGCAAGGCTGAAACAACTAAGAGTAGAAAGAGATAGAGAATTTACAATAATTGAAAATGCCAAGAAAATAATAACAGAGGTTATAGGTGTTGCTGTAGACTCATCTCAACACATTTTGTTAGAATTGGAAGAAGTAGTAAATAAGTTCAATGAAGATACTTCTAGTCAAGAGAAGTTAATAGAGAAGGCAGAGAAGAAGTTTGATAATAAGGTGCTTGGGCACATTGCAATAAACTAGGTTGAACTATCTTCAATTTTGAGAAATCTTGAACATTCTTGGTCTAATGTAACATCACTTTTTGCTAAGTTATGTGATGTTACAAAGTTTAATGAGGAAATAATAGAAAAATTCAATAAGATCGATGTGGATATGAAGGCTAGTGCTCAAAGGCAGAATTGCTAAGAGATGAAGCTAGGGTCAGGTCCACATTGATAGATATCCAAAATATGATCCTTTCAGTTATGGACAGAATGCAGAAACATATTTCATATTCAAAGACATTGGTCCAAGATAAAAAAATTTCCATAGCAGATCATATGACTGAACTTTCTACAGAAGTTCAAGTCGGACTCTCCACCTGAAAAATTTTGCAAGACAACTGGGATAAGACATTGGCTCTTATTCTCAAGGTAAATTTTTATTTTCTCTAACATTTTTGTGTCTCTATTTGAATATTTCACATATCTCTTTGGCATTATTGTCAAAAAGGGGGAGTAAGAGATGATAAGAGACTTGTGGAGACAATATTGATATATGTACAAAGAGACAATGCATATACTATGCCATATGTATGGGGGAGATATGTGAGATATGTATATACAATAGCTTGACAAAGATTAATTTTGAAAAATCAAAATCAATATGTTAGTGTACATAAGTATTGGCTCATAAGAATTTTTGTCACTAATGCCAAAGGGGGAGATTGTTGGCATTATGCTGTATTTGTTATTAGTGACAATACTTATTCAATTTTGAATGATTACTGAGCTCATCACTCAGTCTATAGTTTATACTAAGCTTATAGTGTTCACTAAGAAGGTAGTGCTCATTGAGCTTCTCAGTGTCTACTGACACATTAGTTTGTGTGATGAGAAGCTAGTATCTACTAAGTAATGGATGTATAGTGTTTATCGAGTGGAAGCAAGGTAAATGAAGGATTCAGTATCTACCAAGTCTTTAATGGTTATCAAGTTTGAAGCTACATTGTGTGATTAGTATGGACTAAGCTTCTACTTGTACTGAGTCCATGAAAATGCCGACTAATGCAGTGGATGCTGAGTATCAGAAGGTCACCAAGTCAGGTATTCAAAACCTGAGTTTCTATCGTTTGGCAGACTTAGTAATATTTTGTTTACTTGTGTATTAGCCAACCTTGTAATTGTAAATATTGGAATGGTATATATGTAATGTATTGTATCATTTGCAATATATTGATAAGTATATCAAGAAATGGATATGTAATGTTTTGAGAAGAGTGAATGGAAATTAGTAACATAACAGAGTATTCAGCAAAGTCTACAAGGAGTAGTAAAGACATATCAATCACAAGAGGTTATCTATACTTCAAGAATCTAATGAGCAATCAAGTTGTAGGTCAGATCTACTATTTCAACCTGATAGGTGAATTAGTTTTCTAAATTCTTTAATAGGGTAGACTTAATAGTCTTTTTTTAAATCTCCTAATAGAGTGCATACTTCATTGTATGTTTGTAAAACCTTTAACAAGGTGGATCTAGCAGTCCAAATTTCTCTTAATAGGGCAGATTATTAGAAGTGGTCAATGTAAGCCCTAATAGGCCAACTTTATATTGTAGTAGTGAATTTTTGTGGGTATCATCATCCCCACCCCAGTTTTACTTTCTATTTGGAAAGTTTTTGGGTCACCAAAATACTGTGTTCATGTGTTATGAATGTTTATCTTTTCTCATGCATGCAATATATTAGATGAATGAATGGTGAATGATTTATATTGTTAAGTGTTCAATTGATTTAAAGTTTTTAATGTTACTGATTCACCCCTCCCCTCTCAGTAACCTAGCTATTCTTGATTATTTCTAATAGAAAACTTCTTACATTATCTTCATTCTTTTGAGGAGGCCAATTAATGAATGCATCTAAATTTTCTAGACCTTTTTTTAGTGTCCCTTATTAGATCACAAATCCCAAGAAGATGAGTTCTTTTATCAAGAATGGGCACTTCTCAAGGTTGAAACTCATGCTCAAAGGAAGAACCTATTCAAGACAAGGATCAAATGTTGTTGTTTTCTCTTTTAGGACCAAATTGGGTCATTCTTTCTCCTTGATTGTTGTTGTTTGCTCTTTTAGGACACTTTTTTGGGTATTCTCCTATTTGATTGCATCTAAAACACATAGGAGTTCCATTAGATCTTCCTCTTCCTCTATAGAAGGATCTTCCTCCTCTAGAGCTTCCTCTCCAACTAGATTCACCATGGTCTTTGTTTGTTTGTTCCATGGATTTTCCTTCATTGGATGATTGATCCCTTTGCCAGGAGTTGTTTCTGCCCATATCATTTTTGCCTCTTCCTCTATTGGATTTTTCATTTCTTCTCTTGAACTTCTCTTCCACCTTTAGTGCAAGTTGTACACATTTCTATATGGTGGTTATTGTTGTTAAACTCAATTCATCTTGGATAGATAACTTGAGACCTTGCAACTATCTTGCCAACTTGATACTTTCAGATTCAACCTCTTGTTTCCTCATCACCAATGCTTGAAATTCATCAGTGTAGGCTAAAATTGTCATTTATTTTTGCCTTAGATTCATTCTTCTTCTATGAAATTGAACTTCATAGTCTTAAGGAATATAGGCTATCCTGAATAACTTCTCCATCTTTGCCCATTTGGTTACTAAACCTTTGCCATTCTTTACCATTCTTTACTCTATCACCTTGGGTGATATTCCACCATGTAAGAGTAGTGCCTTTCAATTTGGACTTGGCTATCTTTGTCCTTTGATTCTCAAGAATCTCATCACATTCAAAGAAACTATTAAGGGCATCCACCCAATCAACTGCAGCATTAGGGTTCATTATCCCATCATAAGTTGGTAAGTCTAATTTTTTATCCATGGTTATTCTTTCCATGAACTTAAGAGTGTTCACAAGTAGCCTCTGATCTAGAGGTATTTGTTCTTCTCCCTCCAAAAGGATTTCTTCATCAAATTCTTTAGAGTTCCTACTTTTGGCAAGCTCTTCTCTAAGCCTTTTCAACTCATCTCTCATATGTTACATATCAATGTTTATAAGTTCATCTCTGTTCCTTTGTGCATCTTCCTTTATTTTCAGCTTCTTAAAGTATTTCACTATGTTTGCATTAGACATCTTGGATGACAACCCATCATTCTCTCCGTATGACATTTTGAAAAAATAAATTAGAAGCCCAAAGACCTAGATGGGATTTGATACCACATAATGCAAGTTGATAGGATTGAGATAGTGTAAGTTGGGAGAGATCAACCCACAAATAGACCTTAAAAAGGTTTGAGAGCCAAATGAGACCCTAGAACCCCACACTTGCACCTTTGCATAGAATGACTCAATACATGAAACTTACTCAAAACATGTAATCATGAAACAAGGCTCAGGGGATGTTTCTTTTTTTTACATCAACATGGCCATATTGACTGATTTTGAGGACCCCAAAACAATTTTTTTTTGCATAGTTCCTTCAATACTCCCTTAGATTGCTAGTAGCCCAAGAAAGTAGATTTTTGGCCTCCAACTTGAAGACTTTGGATTGAAACAAGGAAACTAATCATCAAAATAGTTACTATTTATGATGTATTATAGGACCCCCAAGTGATGAGATCCCATGAACAAGGATACCATCAAGACCCTGGCAACAATAATTAGGCCTAAAGGGGCTAATTAGGGCACTTTTACAAAGGAAGTGCCAATTAAACATGTGACAAAAACATCTAAATAGTTTGGTTAGGTAGAAAATAGACCAAATAGACTAAATCTAAAGTTATAGGCCATGGAGTTAAGTTTTGGAGCCCCAAAAGTTAGTTGTCACAAAATAGTGCATTGGTGCATACATGAGATATACACCTAGGGCATCAATGTTCTCCCTTGTCCTTGTATCTTAGCAATTGAAAAAAAAATGAAACTTAAAGAGAACTAATGGTAAAAGGATTCCACTAGAGGCCATTAATTTCCCATGGTGGAATCTAGAGTTATGAGACAATTCTCCAAAAGCCCTAAAAACCCTCAAAACTCAAGCTGCCTACACTAAAATAGTGATAACTTGAGTTTTATGGCATTTTAGGACCTCAAATCAAATTCATATGAAAGATAACTCAACTAGGCATCCAACAGTACCATGTTCACATCCCTATGCATTTGTACAAATTATTACCATATAGAAAACTTACCCAGAATGTAGGAAAAAGGATTGTTCTTTATTGATTTCAAAGAAAAAGTATACATATCACCTTCCACCCACCTAGAAGGGCTATATGAAGTTATTACCCAAATGATCCAACCAATTTTTAAAGGTTGTAACCACTGGGGGACTAATTACAATCATTTTGCCTAATTATGCAAAAAGTTGAAAAGTTGCATTGCAACATTTGTTGCATTTTTATATTTTATAGCCTCAAGGGTATTTTAACCACCCAAATGAGTCCTAATTGACTTGATGCAACTAATAGTACCTAAATCACAAGTAAATGCATTCAATTTACATGAATTTTGTCCTTGTGACCTCATTGAGCAATGGGATTATAGAAACACCCAAATTGCTAATGTGTCACACAAAGAGTTAAGAGTAAACCTAGGAGTCTAGAATCATTGCCTTATTGAAAACACAAAAAAGTAAACTAGAACAAGGTCATAAATGATCCAAAAAAAATTATTTCATTGTTTCGTGAGAGGGTGCTCCTATAATAGGAGGGATGAATTAGTGAACTAACATGTGACAAGGAATAATTGCATCAAGCATTAGTGTCATCATAGGTAAGAAGCAACCATTTTCCATTATGTTTCCTTTCATTCCTTGGCTATTTATTGTATATCAAGTTACCTTAGGTGTGTTTGCTATTTACAATTGCATTTATTATATGGTTTTCAAGTTGATTGAGTTGCCATTGCAAGAAATTGAAAGGTTTCAAGTTGCCATTGCCAAGTGGTATAAATCTACTACTTTTCTTATCGCATAATGTATTTGGTAAGGATTTCATCAAATCAATAGGGTTTTTTTTTCAAAGCATGTATTTGGTAAGGGCTTCATCAAAATAATATTATGCCATTTATAATTGGTTGTCTTGTTAATAATTGCACAATAATATTTCTATTTTATTGTCCTCCCATTTCTAGAAATATGCCTACAAAATCCAACTAAGTGTAACATATGAAGCCTCTATCATATCACTATCCACTTACTTCAAAGATATTCAAGTTACACATTGTCGAATGTACACATTGTTGGATGTTCTTTCATTGATAGTAATATAATTAGATAAAATAATTTAGATGATAAGTGAAGCTCATCAAAATAACTTGAATTCCATGATATTTTACTAAAGCCACCCTTGTGATAATGTGGGTATCCTTGTTGAATATGGTGGTTGCCTCCCAACCTTCAATATCTCAGCCACTAGATTGTAAATGGGCTTGCTTTGGTCAAGCCCCTTGTGGATATTTCACCAAGAAAAAGTATGATGAATATATAATAAATGTCTTTCATTAATGAGTAGAGGAAAAAAGGAATAACATAAATGATGGTGATTACCTATGATGTCAAGCCCAGTTCTGGGCTCTATACAGAGTTTTTGTGAAGTTCAAAAAAATGTTAGTACAAAACATGATAAAAACACAAACAATATTACTACATTATAAACCATCAAGGCACTTGCTAAATCCTCACCCTTATAATCACAATGAAATATGATGCATTCCTAGATTGATTCATTTGAATATTAAATAAGTTGTCTAATCAAGATATTCAAATAAAGAATAAATGTATTCATATGCAAATTAGAGCTTTATTTAAGCAACAATTCAATAGAAAAACATGTACATAGTCATGTCAACATAGAGCACAAAATTTATTTTTCAAGATTAGAATTTGGAGTAAAATTGGTTGGATGTTGTTACTACATGTTATTGTCTACCATATTTGGCATCTTTAATGGTCAATATATGAATAAGATTGAAAATAAGAACCCCTAAGGCAATAAAATGCTCATATGTCAATCAAAGAGTAATCCAAGCTCAAACACTTAATCCAAAATGTCTAAATGTGTAGATGTATATATTATCAATGAGTGCACTGTTGGACAAAAGAAGAGAGTGAAAGAGACTAGACTAATGAGGTTCATATTTTATAGTTGAGGGTAAAATGAAGATGTACTCTTTTGCTCGAGGTTTCTTCACTATTTACTTTGATTCTAAAAATGAGTAATATATTTTTGTTGATGGTGGTACTTGGAGGTGGGATTCCCATTCCCTTTGAATGATCCTTTCATCTCAATTCATTCTTATGATCCTTTCAAAGATTTTGCTAACATTTTTATTATATGCTTAACATATCTTATCTTCCCCTATCATTTCTAGTGTGATAAAGCTTATGAGGTATAAGTTAGACTCTATGACTAGAAATATCTTAGAAATAATTTATTTTTCCACATTTTTTTTGAACTTGATATTTCAAAAGCTTCACTAGCGAGGTCATTCATTACATTATGATAGGCCACTTTACACTATCATGATTGCTAAAAGAATGGAAAACACCCATAGAAAATCAATTTCCTAATTGAAAAAACTATAAACAACCCTTCACAATAGATTAAAAATCTATCTAAAAAGTTGGTAGTGAGCTCTTGGTTTCAAGATGCCTATTCCATATTAACATTTGATTGCTCTCCCATATTAACATCTGATGGCGACTCTTTACCAACTAGTATTTGGATCATGGTATTGGAATTTGATTTTACTTTTCTATAGTAAATTTGTTTTAGTTTCTCAAATTGTTTGAGATTCTTTAGTGTGATGATAAATGAAAAAAAAATTCTTACATGTGATCTACAATCACAGGTCTATTTTAGAACAACAAACCTTCCTTTTGAGAAGGAAAAATTTCCAAAAACTTTCCTTTTGACAAGACAAATGTCCAGTACAAAATCTTGGGTGAATACACTCATGGAATGCATGATTTTCAAGGTCTACAAAAGACCTAGAATCTTATTAATTATAGAGTTAGGTATCACAGTTCTCATCTTCCATAGTTAATCTACGTTGATCTTGCTTGTCTCATGTGAATGATTATAAACATTCGAATTCTCATATAGAGATTCTATACAGTAAAATTTTTATCTTCATTTTTAGTATACCATTCTTCTTATATTATTGAGTTAAGATAGTTGCTAGATAAAATATTATTGAAACATTATTTCTATGAAGATCTATTTCTTTTAAAGATTTTGTGAAACTTTGATAAGGATCACTCTAGTGAGAGTCTTGATAGTTTTTAGAAACTTCTCTTGACTACAGCTTATCATTCTTTCCTTCATGATTAGCCACCTATTAATGAGAATTCTAAAGAAGAATGTCGTGCTACCCTTAGTTGGAGCTCTATAAAATAAAATTGTTAAAATCCACCATCTATTGGTAATAGATAAATTGTCTAACATTTTGTAGACTTTATCCTTTTTTTTAATTCTTCTTAGTATATGAAGATCTATCTTTTTACTATCTTTTGTATAAATAGTGAGCTACAAAAATTATTGTTATTATTAACATAATATTTCCTTATTGACATGAATTAAAGCTAGTGTCTATCCAACCATCACAAATCCTAAATCTTGCCAAGGAGAATTTGAAAAATAAAACAAACTCCCCTTTTGATAAGATAAAGGTTTCTAGACATAGATCTATTCAAGAAGATATCAGAGATTTAAGTTTCTAGACATCCTCTAAATCTACTCAAAGGGAGTATGAAGAAAAAAATTAATCCTCCTTAATATAGTAAGAATTAAGTTTCTAGACATCCTTTAAATCAGTTCAAGGAAAGTTTGGAGAAAAAAGAAACTCCCCTAGATAAGATTTAAGTTTCTAGAAGTCCTCTAATTCTATTCAAAAAGAGTTGAAGAAAAAGCTTAATCCATAATTAATATAATAGGATTTAAATTTGTAGATGTCCTCTAAATCTTAGAAAGAATTAGAAGAAAAAACATCCCCTCATTTATAAGATATAAGTTTTTGATTATACTTAAGAACTCTCTCAATTTTTGAAGATGAATGCATCGATAATGGATAAACTAGGTAGTCTACCAAGAGCTTAGACATTATCATAGAGTGGGATCAAAATAGTTCCCCTCCAGACCACACACAACAACTAGATTCTAGTAATTGATTGGCATAACTTGGGCTCTCCATATATTCCACAAGAGATCATTGCAGCAATCTCTAGAGCTGCACAAAATTGGGGTTTCTTTTAGATCATCAATCACGGAATCTCACACTCTCTAACTTCTCAAATGAAAGAAGTGGGCAAATATTTTTTCAATATTTCCATGGAAGGAAAGGAATTGAATAAAATGAACAAGGTGGGAGCACTATTGGCTATGGAAGCAAATTAGGATACAACCAAGATGCTAAATTGGATTGGGAAGATTTTTATTAGAAAGAATTGAAATTAGGTTGATGTTCAAAGTATCCCAGGTCCCCTGAGTATTAACAAAGCTCATATTAATTATTATCACTTGTTAAGTTTGAATAGATTCAAACATAAGACTTGCTAGATAAGAAGCTAAAAACTTTCAACACAATTTATCATTGTTGAAAGTGTGGTTAAGCAATTCATAAGATATTGGCTTATGTTGAAGATATTGAATCATACTAATATAAAATGGTTATTTTGGTTGAAAGAATAGGTAATAAGAAATGGGATATATATCAAAACTTGTATAGCTTTATAACCTTCAATGATCATTGTTTTCAATTCATAATAATCTCACCAAGACAAGTTTATCAATATTGATCTATTGTAATTTTAATGTTGTTGAGATATAATTAGTTTAATGGATGTATACTTGTTTTTCTCTGCACTTAAAATGATTTGTGTACTTCTCTAAGTATTGGAATGACTTCAATAAATAAGGTAACATGGAGCCACATCTCAAATAGAGACATGTCTCTACATGATACATGTCATTTATGAACTTATCATTTGTTACCATTAACAACTGTTTGTACCCTTACTTAGCAAGATCATTATCACAATCATGATTAATTATATATGCTGCAATACACCATAATATATCAATATTAATTATAGATGCACTTGAGCAATAATATGATTATTATTTATTTCAATATAATTGTTCATGTATATGTATTTAATAATATGAATATTATTCAATACATATACATAATTGGTGATTATTAATTCATTGATTGTTAATCATATATATGTTGATCTTAGATCGGTTTTGGCAATTACCTATCAACATACTTAAATAATTTACTCAATTCATGCTAAATCAGTATTACATGCCAAGTACAACATGTGAATATAGACCATTCCAAGTTGTAGTGAGTTTTGAGTCACTCATGTGTCAAGTCACTCAAGTGCTAAGTAGATAGACCATGCTGAGCAAGACAGTTGATGCTGACCAGTTTAGGTATTGAACCAAAAGTAGAATTATGGTATGTGCCAAGCATCAGTAACTTCAAGTGTTGAGTAACATAGATTGGACATACTTTTTTGTAATGGCACAAAAAACCATGTAAACCATTTTTATGCTGACTTTAAGATAGATCTCAATCTTTTTGAGATAAGGATGAATCTATTTGTATTCCCTATGTAATTACATGTATCCAATTAGAAAATAAGAAGAGTTAAGTGGAAAAATGGATGAATATCAGTTGTATATTCATACCTAACCCTAAGACACCAAAGTCTTTATAAGGAAGACAAAGCCCCAAACTTTAAAAAGAGAGAGAGCAGTGATAAAAGGAAGATATCAAGGGGTGAATGACCAAATCATTCAAAGAGCATTCAAGGTGACTTAGTAGTGTGAAAGACTTAAAAAATTAGTTAGAGGAGAACAAAGAATAGAGAAGGATACAAAATTTCTATATTAGATTAGAGAGGATTAAGAAGGACATTGTATGGATTTGATATCTAATTAGGCAACTAGAGCCATTCATAAGATCTATGCTGAGAAATTTTAATAGGTGATTTGAGTAAAATCTCCTAGGTGGAGTAGTCCTAGTAGGCTGAGCCAAATCCTTTAATAGGGTGACAGTCCAAGTGGATGTTCTGAAGTCCTTTAACTAGGCACACTTCTATAGGGTGTTAAAACCCTCTAATAAGGTGGGACTTAATAATCTTTGTAATCCTTTAATAGGGCAGGCCTTTCATAAGTAGATCACATTTCATGATCAACCTATTGTAACCTTAATTGGCTACACTTTTATTGCTACATGAGTAAAGATTTGTGGGTGTCATCCCCACCCTAGTTTTTCCTTCTCATTTGGAGGGTTTCTGGGTGATCATATTTGGTGTCAAGTGTGTGTGTTTAATTAAATGCTTTAGATGCATTTAATTTAAGTTTTATCTCAATTCATATATTGAATGCATTTAATGAATGGTGAAAGTTTTAATTTCTAAAGTTAGAATTTATGATTTAACCCCCACCCCCCTCTCAAAAGTACATGTTTCCAATTTTTAATTCCAATAATTGGTATTAGACTTGAGTTCTTAGAAGGAGAATCTTTGTAGCTTAGAGAAAAGATCTTGAAATGGAAGTCTACAAATTGGGAATGATTATTAAGAACTAAGGAATTAAGATACAACTCATTCTACATCAACTAGAAGAAGATAGAGAAGAGTTAAGGAAATCCTTGAAGAGAAAGAAAGATATAGCCATTGTAGAGAATGACACACAATACAAAGAGATCAACACCACCAATCTATTTTCCAATGGAGTCTCCAATGAATTTGATGCAAAAATTGTAGATCTGATGGAAAAGAATAGAGTACAAGTTGAAGAGATCAGAAATAGCAAGCTCAAGCCATGTACTATGTGAAGTAACTAAACCAAGGAAGAGAGCAATAGAAGACAAGGTCATGATTGAAGAAGACAAAATAACTCTAGTAAATAGACTAGTAGAGCTAACTAGAATCTCCAACATGTAATTGGATACCCTAAGCTAGATAATGAATGCTCATCATGAGTTAAATGTTAAATACATTGAGATAACTACATTGAACTTGCAGAATGAACAACTACAAAATGACCTAAGAAGAGAAAGAGAGATTGTTGAAAGTTTTAACAAGCCAGTGAAGCCATCAAGTACTTTGAGCAATTACTATCCTAGATCCAACAGTGATACATTAGGATTAGGTTAAACAAGCACTGAAGAAGGAAAATCATCTAAGGCTACTAAAGAAAAGAACATCAAATGTAAGAACTCAAAGCCTACTTGTTGTTATTGTGGTAAGAAAGGACATATTGCTAATGTGTGTAGGAGCAAGAATGCAAACCAACATTTCAAACCTAAGAACATGACTCATTGTCATAAGTGCAATAAGCAAGGTCATCAAGCACATGAATGCAGAACCAGAACCATGCATGCACCAAGATTTGAAGGATATTGCTACAACTATTAGAAGTATGGACATAGAGCTTTTGAATGTAGATCCAAATCTATGTGGTCAACAAAAAAGTTAGAAAAATAATGAAGTCATGGATACTTTTATAATTTGGATTACAACACAAGACAAATCTGTCATTATTGTAAAGACTATGGACATATCCCTAAAAATTGCATTAGGACACACTTTAGAGGAAATTACAATAGATGGTTATGTCAAGCTACATGCTTTAGCTACTTAAAGACTAGTCACATTAGAAAACATTGTCCAAATAGGTCAAAGGCACCCAATTGTGAGTTTGACAGAGGAAAAGGCAAAGCAAATGTTGAACACATCAGAGGAGAGATGAACAAGACATGGAAGAAGAAAGATGGATGTAGTACATCAAATGGAGGGTTCACTTCACCTAATAGGTCAGGTGGTCATACCCCATCAAACTAAGAAAATAAGAGGTATGTAGGACTGATATTCAAATGCTTTATCATACATCAATTCTAGAAGAAAATGGCACTGAAAAGGATAAATTATCATAAATAAAGATGAAAGATATTGCAAAAATTTCAAGGTTAAGTCTTCAATTTTTCACGTTGTTGTCAAGTATGGAAAGTCTTCTATAGACGCCAAGTAAAAATGCTAGTTAGTGCCAAGTTGCCAGGCTAAATCAATTATTGTTGAGTCTATAGTAACTTCCAAGTGAGGGTAATATCAATAGCTATCAAGTGGAATAGAAATTGTGTTGATGTCAAGTTTATAGTTGTACAAGCATTAAGCATTAAATGCAGAGTTCTAAAGGCTATAAGGTCAATTTTCACAAATTTTTCATCATAACAAATTCAAGAAAAGAGAAAGTGGAGCTAATGATGACTCAAATTTTTTTTTAAAGCATTCTCAAAAGATCATAGTGATGATTTGACACCAGTTCATCAAATTTCCAAGGTATTATTCATAAGCTGAGCTACATAGTTAGAAATTTGTGTAAACCCTAGCTTTATGGAATGGCTTCTAGTTCAAAAAATGCAAAAGAGAAAAAGGTTTTAGATGTCCAACTAGTCAATAATGAGGTAAAGGAACCAAATTTCAAAGCTATCCCAGACATAGCTTACAAACAAGACCTGTCAGGTGCAGTCTCCATGATTCCCCCAAAAGTCATAATGGTCCAAGTTGTCAGAAAATGCTACAACTACAAGATAGGAGGAATAGGTGATATTGAAATAGGGCAAGCCTATAATAAACTATGTGAAAATGGAATTCTAAAAGAATAATTTAAGATTGTTGAAAGGAAGGGTTTGATCTGTGCCCTTGATTTCCCCACAGTGTTCAAAATAGAATGGGTAAGGATAGTGTTGAGCAGAATACATGATGGATGCTTATGGTTGGAAGATGGTCCCATCAAAATTTCAAAGAGAATAGTTCATAGGGTAACTAGATACCCAACCCTAGATCAGCCAAAGACTCTATGAAATGATTCAAAAGAGGTTATAGAGAAAAACATAAGAGCCAAATGGAACAAATGTGGAATGACAATTGATACCATCATAGACCCACTAATTGACTTTGCTATTAGGGTAATTTCTCATAAATTTTATCAATCTAGTAGATTAAATAGTGTACCTTGCATTGCAATGGTTGCAAGCTATAAAATTGTACAGAAGGATCATACCTATGATCTAGTCAAGCTTTAGTTATAGCAATTGATTGAGAACCTTGGAGTAGTCAAAAAAACCAAGAGTGCACAATGTAAGTTTGGTTCAATACTTGTTTACATATTTTTCTATGTTTAGAACACATTCCCATCCTTTGGTATAGTTGGTTGGAAGATAAATAGATTAATGGTTGTATAGATCAATGAATACATTGAGCAAATGGGAGAGAACTTTGAAACTGACATGACCAACTATTTTGAAGACTTCAAGAAGTCTATGAAAGAGAGGATGAGGATACCGGTTTCTTTGGTTGAACAATATTACAATGACATATTCTTTCTTTTAGATATTGATCACACACACACACACACACACACACACACACACACACACACACACACCTAGGGTAACATGGTTAATACCCTTAGACTATGAAATCAATGTTGATGAAGCATCTACAACAATAACAACACTTCTAGAAAAAAAAATTGATAAGAATGAAAAGATCTTTGGCAATTATGATTTATGAAGTCCATAGTTGAGATGGAAATAAAGATTGCTTACACATTGAAAAAGAAGGACAAACTAATAAAGAAGCTTAAGGCCAAATTTGGTGAAGGTGTAGAACAATAAGAAGAAGAAGAAGTAGTAGTAGCAAATACAAGGTCAAGAACCTCTTCCATTAACCCAAGGATTGGGAGAAGATAAGGATGAAGAAGAGGTAGAAGATGCTGAGTAAGAAGAAGCCATGGAAGCATTAGTGCAAGCAAATCCAAAGAAGAGAAAGGCCAAGGCATAGCCTATGGCAAAGACAAGGGAAAAGAAGGTTGTCAAGCCAAGCCTAGCAAAACTAATAACACCAACCATCAAGGAAAGCACACAAGCCACTACACAAAAGGCCATAGATAAAGCCAAAGAGAAAGCTAAGGCTATATAACAAAAGGGCCTAGTGTAGAAGAAAAAAAGAAGGAAATACATTGCACAACTAGATATTAATGACGAGAGGACAAAATTAGAGATACAAGCCAATTTAGAGTGGTAAGTCACACACCACAATCTAATCTTGAGAACATTTGTGAAAATGTTAGGAGCAATACAGATTTGTGTGGTCTAAAAAATATTGATTTTGAAAAACTTTGTTGAGAAGAAAATAATTTAGTTGAAGAATTGATGTCTAAATTCAAGAACAACCCACTTGAATTAGATAATACTATGTCAAAGAGTTTATATGACATTATTGAATAGAAATAGCATTATTGTTTAAGCCTAGAGAAATAAATCAGAGAATCTACATTAGCCTAGGTAATGCTGAAGTTGAACAAAGGGAAGATTACCAAGGCCAACAAGAAATATGGTGGAAGATTTGCACCAAAATATAGAACATTCAACATTCTTTAGAATAATATTGAAGATGTTGTAAAGAAATCCACCCTAATGTGGAAATTGATTTATGGATTGTGAACTATCAAAGAAGGAAAGTAAGATCCCTTTGAAGGAAAAAATAATGGAGATGAAGATGATGATAAGGAGGATGATAAAGAAAAGGACAATACTATTGTGGAGGGGATACAAAAGAAAATGGATGACATGGCTATAGTTGAAGAGTAGTAGAAAGAATAAAATGTGCAAGACACACATATGCCAAGCATGAGCCCTCCACATGATACTAGTATACTTGTAGATACCATAACTATTAAGGATGTTCCTAATATTTCAGCTCAGAACAACAATTCTTTGACTATAGAAGATCTGAAAAAGATACTTGACCAATCTACACTACAAGCCAGATAAATCCAGTAGTGGTCATTGTATATGAACTTCAGATTGAAGTAAGTGACATCACAAGGATAAGGTGAATACAAAAGAACCACATTTTTACATCCCTTTAGCTACTAGTGATCAACTTTAAATTCAAACATTAGTAGACACATCTACTCAGGTTGGCACAACTATCAAAGTTGGCATAGTTGAATAGAGACAGACTACAATAGAAGAGAAAGGGACAAATCAAATCATTGTGATTGATAAGAGAAGATCTCAAGAAAGTAATTATATACCAAAGGAAAAGGATCAAGAATCCATTCAAGCATTGGTAATGTTGGTGTTTGAAACTACTGAGCAACATAAATGCTCAATACCAGAATCGTAGTACTCAAATAATATAAAGATTAGCCAATTCCTATAATCAATTATTCAAGCAGATCATCTAGACCCAACTTCAACAAAACCAAGGATGGTTCCCTACTCTTCAAGCTCTGCTAAATCAAGGTGGGTATACCTAGGGATGATTTATATGCAAACTGATGTGTTACAACTATCTTAGTTTCATTCTGATTCTCATCTTCTATCCTCATACACATGTATAGTTTACCACTTTCTTTAATGCTTTCAAATCTATATGCATCCCCTATAAGAAGATATGGTTATAATTCTCCTAGGATTTACAAGTGTTTCTGGGAATAGTAGCTACCTATGGCTCAGAGAACTAAATGAAAATGAGTGGTGACTCACATTACAACCTTGAACAAAATAATATATGAATGTTTTTGAAATTATAATAGTTTTAACATGTAGAGGAAGAATTTATTCTCGATAATCTCTAATTTATAAGACCAGTACCTTATCCATTGGACAACAGAGTTAATTATTGGTAGGAGACCTTGTTCAATTAGCTTGTAATTGAATCTATCAACTATAATCACCTATTTCCATTCTTACATGATATCCTCTTCATAAACTTATGAATTCTACTAACCTATTGAAGCATTTACATAATTCTTTGAATTAAAAGAACTAATATAACCAATATACATTCTATCTAGAATGCATTCAATCAAATGAACATTATTCAAATGATCTCAAAATTGATAAACTCATGAAAAGGAGACAGAAAATAGTGACACAGACTTGGTGAAAGTATCCCTTTGTAATATCCTTTTTCTAACCAATACAATAACCAATAAGAACTCAGTAAAGAACCCACAAGATCATGCTGGTTTTGCATTTCTATATTTTATCAGAAGAATACATCACTAAGAATAAACTCAAAACAACTACATATGACTGGACTGATTGTACTTTCTTGAGAAATTGAAAACATATAGGATTTTTGGACCATCACAATGCCTTGAAAACTCATTTGTATAGCATGAGTTGCAATAAGGTAAGGGCAATTTTGATTAACAGGTGTCTCTTTGCAACAAATTCAATACACCTATTAGAAAAGACAAAACTACAAATAATAGAAAGACATGTAGATCAAATATTCCTTTGTGGGTCCTTTTCTGCTATATTTCATTATTCTAATTTGGTTACTACTTTGATTCCTTTATGTATGCAACTACTCAACCCACCAATGATGAAATATATTCTAAAGATTGCAAACTAACCTCAACTCATGGGTTTCATCATCATTATACTATACTATGAGAGTCACTCTTACCTCTTACTATTCCTTGGTTATACCAATATCATAGGGTTATGGGATTGTCACTTAATAGGAAGCATCCAAGCTTGGAGGCAATGTGGCTGTTAAATATTTAAAAATGGGCATTTTTTGCTTCCTCGGTGGTATCTACATTCAAAACCATTCCTCTACCAAAATATGTCCCTCTTTTGAAAAGAAAGATGTGCATTAACAAAATGTAGGAGTAATTATACACATGAAACTCATGGGTATAAAATCTTCTTCACCCTCTCCAAAAACTCTGCACAAGACCTTATATATCTCTACTACCCTAGTATTGAAGTATACTTTCTTGAAAAATTCTTTAGCGAATGATATTATTGCTAACATGGTTCTAATTTCTCCAAATTCACCCTTTTCTCTTTTCATTACCTTAGTGGCTTGATCACAGCTCTTTACCATAGTCTCAAGGAGATCATAAACTAGTCTTCCTCAGTCAAAATTCCATATACTGGCATGTGGAGTAAACAACTTCCTCTCTACAAACCATCTTTTGAGAAAATTTAAAATAATTTGCAAAGTATTAGCATCTCAAACCCAATTATCTTCATTAAGAAATCACTCTACCATCCACAACATAGGATTTGATGAGTCCATTGGAGGCATTCTTTGACTATACTTGTATGACTAGAGCACAATAGAAATTATAGTATAGTTACTTACTTGAAGTTCTTTCTTATTCCTTTTTATAATTCTACAACTTCTCCATGAATAAACTACTTCACACACTTTCCAAAATCAATACAATCTTCTCATTAATTGCTTCTACTTAGAAAAGGCTTGAAATCTTTATTCACACAAGGTGGGACTAAGAAAATCTCCTATGTTATACTCTACTTTTTATACATGCAAAGCTTTCATATCAAATAAATACACAGAGTGGCACCACCTTTTGTGCTTAAAATTGTGTCATCGATCTTAAAAAATCTTGTGATCAAGGGATGTAGAAAAAGGTGACAAGTATTCCACTTGACAAGTTGATCAGTCAATCTAATGAGAACTGACCATGTATACAACTCCCTTCTTGATGGCATCTCCATTTGGACCCACTAGCAACTAAGGACATGTTTGATAGGTTGCTACCTCACTATACATAAAGAACAAGCACCTTGCCATAGCAAAGTAGTGATAGTTGTTGATTTGATCGTGATCTTGTGGATGGAACTCTATTGCATTGCTTAGAAGAATAGTGGTGGGCCCCATATTCACTATCTCATTGTACATATCCTCTGAGCAACTCTTCATAGTGAGATAGAAATGGTTGTTGATCTGAGATCAATCCAAGGGTAGAGAAACTGCACAAACTTCTTAAGATGAGGTGGGTCCCATATTCTCTATCTTGCATGGAGTAAACCATGCACATCTTTTTTATGGTGAGATAGTGAGAATCATTGATCTTAGCTTGATCTAATGATCAAAATCCCTCCTACATTTTATGAATGGGGTGTGGGTCTAGAAGATTGATGATGTGATAAATTCTGCACAGTTGGTGAAATAAAAACCATATTTTAATTCCTATCATCTTTCCACATTGCTTGGGTTCCATCGTATGCTCATTTCACAGCAACTTGCTATATTGCTAACAATGAGAGGTTTAGATTTTCTAATTAGCGAGGTAGTGAGCTCCAGTGACTTAACAAAACTTGGTGCCAGAAAATAAAAGCATGTCACATCACAATATCCCACTTAGTGGTTCTGATATGGCAATGATATTATCATTTATTATGCCTATTGGGACTGTTAATAACCATAAGGAAGTTTGAAAACTACCATGACATGGGTTTTTGGGTTGATCACTACCTCGCTATCGACAAGAGACTCGAATTTCTTGACAGTGAACACATGAGTACCAGAGCCTCCATTTATCTAGGCACCGTAGCTTAGTTTAATGATAGTCACTATGTCTGATGGTCATTTAACTCACATCTTATCATGGTGACAAAGTGATAGCCCTCGATCTTGTCACAATCGAGTGGTGCTCCTTAAAAGGAAAACAGATGCAGGGTACAGAAGCTAAAGAACATAAGGGAATATTCAAAAACTTTAAAATGTTCGTGCCCAAGTTTAAATAAACATAAGAGACCTAGGGTTCACTTAAGGTATTACAATGGCTATGGTGAGAGACAAACCTTGAGAATTTAATAGATTTCAACAACACCCTCGACTAAGGTAACCTAAAAATATGAAAATTATGAGGAACAAAACCCTAATCTACAAAATGCAAAAACCTAAACTGGTTTTTTCACCAAAATTTTAGACCCTTTTCTATACCGTGAAAAATAAGACCAATAGTGGCTCTGTCTGGGGATAATAGACTACTTGAGTCTATGTAAGAATTCAGAATCTATGGAAGAACAGACCACATACTTGACTTTTTAAATGACACTTCTTTAGAGAGCATAGAGAAATACAGAGGTACAACAAACTAGACTATACAGATAAATTTACAAGTGTCTACAAAATATACACAATGTACAAGAACACAAGGAACCTAAAGTATTGTTCATGGAAAAGAAAATACCTTAAGAAAAGTATCTCTTCAAGAATTGTCCATGAACTAGAAATTCAAGATTATCTCCAGTTGGATTTCTCAAGAAATATGAATCTTCTCCATTTGTATCACAAATGTTATATGGGCCAAACCAGATTGGGTCAAATTTACCATGCTTTCCTTTATCTTCCACCCTAGCATTCCATGTCAGTACCATGTCACCTATTTTAAATTTCCTTTCAATGGCTCTTTTGTAATTAAATGCTTCATTTGTGATTGTAACTTGGCATTTTGAATAGAAGATGCTTTCCTTGCTTCCTCTAGTTGCAATATATCATCCATTCTGAGTTGCATTTCATCAATGATATCATCTTCATATAACTAAACAAATTTATACATCTCTTTTACCTTATTCTATGGAAATCTATCCTATATACCATAAACTAGGTCAAATGGAGCACATCCAATGGCCTTTTTCACTATAACCCTATCAGCCCATAGGGCTAATGGCAATTTTGAATCCTAGGCTTTCTTATTACCCCCTAAAATCCTCTTGATGATCTTTAATATACTCTTATTACTTGATTCTACTTGACCATTTCCTTGGGGATGATAGGGTGATGATGTGTATGCTGTAATACCATACGTGTTACAAAAAAATTTATATTCCTCTAATTTGAAACACATAGCATTATCAATTGCAATCCTATGTGGCCATCCAAATTTGGTCACAATATTATTTAGAATGAAATTAATCACCACCTTACTTGTTGCATTCTTAGTAGGGACTACGTCAACCCACTTGGTGAAATAGTTAGTGGCTACTATGATCCATGAATGTCCACCACTAGATTTATTTGTGATCTCACCTATAAAATTAATTCCCCACTATTGAAATGGTGCCTTTACATCAATAGGTCTTAATGGAAAATTCCTAGAGAATTTTAACTTTCCATTAAACCTAAGACAAGCATCACAAACTTTTACAAACTCATGAGTATCTCTTAAAAGTGTTGGCCACCAAAAACCAGCTTTAAGAATTTTATGAGTAGTGGTTTTAGCCATATAATGACCACCACACATACATTCATGCATATCTTTCAAAGTTCTTTTAGAATCAATCTCATCCACACACTTCAAAAGTACCCCTTCCATATTTCTCCACCACAATTGACCTTGCACTATAACATACCTTATGGCTTGTAACTTAAGGGATCTTTTCTAATTGTCTGTTAACTTTGGTGGAGATTTCATATTTTGCAAATAATAAATTACATCTTTGTACCAATCAGAGGTATCCATATCACAAAGATTACCATTGAAACTATCATCAAGTTGGTTAATTTGATTTGCCTCTAAATTGACCTCTGTCATTAATTTGGCCAAACCTTGACCCCTAACCAATTTGGTAATTTGAATATCAATATTAAACTCCTGGATCCTATTAATCCATCTACACCTCTTGCCAGATACCTCTTGTTGTGAAAAGATGTCCATCATAACAATAGTAGGAACAAAAGTAATGATAGTAGCTCCCATTAAGTAACATCTAAAGGCCTTAACCCCTTTCACTAGCGCATATGCCTATTTTTCATTGATGTCATATTTAAGTTCTACAGCTTGTAAAGACTTGCTAAAGAATGCAATAGGCTACTCATAACCTTCTTCATTTTTTTGTAAAAATACTATAACAACAGTGTGAAATGAGGAAGAAGAAAATATATGCATTGGTTTATCATAATTTGGAGCTCTGAGAATAGGACCATCTTTAATAGCTTACTTAATTTTCTAAAATGCAATACTTTGTTCACCATCCCATTTTATCTTAGATCCATTCCTTAGCATCCTTGATATAGGCCTACTAATTTCTGTAATTTGTCACAAATCTCCCAAGAAAGTTGATCTATCCAAAGAATGACTAAATGCCTTTAACATTTTTGGATTTCAAAATCTTGCCTATTGCTTCTACCCTTTCAGGTTCAATCCTCACTCCATGCTTACCAACTAAATGTCCTAGGAACCTTCCTTCAATAACACCAAAATTACACTTTCTTGGATTCAAAGAAATACCATACATAAGGGCTCTAATAAATACCTTTTCCAATGTAGGTAATGATCATTCTCATCCTTGGAATAGGCAATGAGGTCATCTTGATATACAACCAAAAATTTATCAATAATATCAGAAAAAGTGACATCCATAGCCCTTTGAAAGGAAGCTCCAGCATTAGTAAGCCCAAAAGCCATCCTGACATAAACATAAGTATCCCATGGAGTAGTGAAAGTAGTCTTGAACTATTCTGATTCTTTAACAACCACTTGATTGTAACTAGAAAATCCATCCATCATTAACATAAGCTCTGAACTAGTAACCCTTTACAACATAGCTTCCATGTTTGGTAGACCATAATTATCTTTTAGTGAAGATATATTAAGATTCCTAAAGTTAACACATAACCTTATATCTCCATTTTTCTTCCTAACAGGAACTAAATTGGATACCCAAGAAGAATGTCTAATATGATTTATGATTCCTACATCTCTCAATTTGATTAGTTCCTCTTGCATTTTGGGAGCCAAATTCAGATTTATTGGTCTTTGTTTCTGCCTACAAGGTTTGGCATCTGGTTTCAAGGGGATTTCATGCTGAAAAAGATCCTCCCTATATTCCTTTAGGTCATCATATGACCATCCAAACACATGTCTATACTTCCTTAATAGGTCTATCGAATCTTTCCTGACTTTAGAAGGAAATTTCTTACAAATATACACCCTTTTAGGTATTTCTTGAGTTCCCAAGTTCACCTCCTCCAAATATTTGGCATTGTATTCATTAATATTCATTTGTGACCTATCCTAGTTGTCAAAAACTATTTCCAAAACAACTAGACCCTTAGGGGTTTTATTTGTCTTCAATTGCACAACTTCCTACCCAAAAATAGTATCTTTTCCATCTATATTCTTTATATAAGCTACACAGTCAATTTCTTGTCCTGACAACATATTATTGCAGTTCAAAAATCCCAAGATATCCTTATCATCTTCAAACACTTGTCAATTCTAAACATTATTAGGGACAAAAGGTCTAGTTTGAATCTCAATCTTAGACACATCGGCAAATGTAATATCATTAGGTTTTATTGTTATGTTTTCTAATAAGTCTACCATCTGATTATTTGTCCTCTCTTTCCAGATTATCCCAAATGCATCAAAACATTAAATCATATCCCATACTACATTTCTATACTATTTTAACCTTTTTTTCTTTGATACATAAGAATTTCTTACTTGGGATACCACCAATTCAGAATCTCCTACAATATGTAAACATTATATCCCATGCTTATGAGCTAATCTAAGACCTAACAATAAAGCTTCATATTCTACTATATTGTTAGTACAAGGGAAACTTAAACTAAAGGAGAATTTGTATGTTACCCCTACTGGAGATATCAGCAAAATCTCTACACTAGATCCATCTTTGCAGCACGCACCATCAATAAGCATAGTCCATAGATCACCCTTATCTATTTTTGTGTTAGCTTCCATTTCCATCTAAGACATATGCTTGGATTTCTTCAAAGTTAGAACCTTATCTCTAAATACATTAATATCTGTATCCACAAAAATTTTCATACTATCTTCTATATCTCCCTCTATCATGTATATACTTTTAGGCTCCCTATTGACTTTTATCAAATTTCCCTCAATATTAAAAGTAGCAAATGATAAATCACATTGTAGACTCCCACCCATGGCAGCACTCCACTTTCTTGATAACAACATGCCATACTGAGGTGGAATGTCAACAACCAATACACTCATAGTAAGTTCTTTTTCAGGACAGGCTATTAATCTATATGACAAAGAATTTATAGTGCCTATGACTGTAACTTCTCTTTTATCCATAGCACAACATCTTCCTTGAGTAGTATCCACCTTTAAGCCTAATTCCTTCATTATTTCAAAAGGCATCATAGTAGTGGAAGCACCAAAATCAATCATACAATTTTTTAATTTTTTACCATTTACTAAAATGCTTAAGAAAAATGGTTCAACACTTCCCAAACACTAATTTACAACATTGTCCAAAAACATTTGAGGAATTTGAGACACAACTACTTTAGTTTAATTTTCCTTTACCTTTCCTTTATTGCTCTTTTTGGGACTATGGTTTTCATTGCATTCATGTCTCACATTTGTACCAATATTCCCCAACCATGCTAAAGCTTTATTTCTATGTTTAGGGATCCTTAATAATTTAGACAAAGGAACTTTTACAGTGATTTGCAATAACATTGTAGTCATATCTAAAAAAGAATATGATGGGCTATCAATGACTATACTCCTCTTATCATGATTCTTATTAAAAATACTTACCTCACCTTGGTGATTCTTATCACTTGTAATGATTTCTTTTGGTATCTTCTCATCTAACTTCTTCGGAATGCTATTTAGGGACTCACAAACTTTAGGACTATTTTTCTTCTTTGGTTCCCACTTTTTATATGTAATCTTAACCTTCTCAGTAGGGATCTCTTTAGGCTTCATAGCTTCCCCTTTTTTAGAATCAACTCCCTTTATAAACATGCCAGCCACCCTATCATTGCCTTCCCTTTTAGCCATGTTTCTAATCTATACTCGACCTATCATATTTGCAATAATTTGGTCAATCTCTTCCCTAGAGGGCTTCCTTAAAGTGATTTCTTCTTTGGCACTTACCATGGTACACACAGTGTCTTCAACATCACTCTCATTAGAGAAAACTTGCTATTGTACTCTATTCTAAAATTGCCTTTGCTCATTTACATCTCTGTCATGATCCTCAGAGTCAGAATAATCATAATTTGAATCAAACATGTTACACCCTACATCTTCTTGGTTTTCTTCATGCTCTTGACATTTTTCTACTACATTCTAATTTCTAGGGAAAGACAAGGCTACTACACAAGATTTAGGAGCATGGGGCAATTGACACACAAAACACCATATAGGTTCAGGAGTAAATTCAAGTTCATCTACTACATTCACAGAATTTTTAGATAAGGGATCAAGGGTGACTCTATTGTTAGTATTCTTGGGGGGAGGGACATTTGGCCAACCATCTTTCTAGGTGGTAGTATAAGGGAAATTTTGTAACCTATTTTGTCTATTGAAATTTGACTAGTAAGAGACCCTATTCTCAGTAGGATTCCTATCATTTTTCACGAAAGGGATATTCAAACTCTTTATAGAATTTAGAACTTGAGCTATCTCACTATGTTCCTACTTTTTACCACCTACACCTTTGTTATCCTCCTTTCTGTTTCCCTTATTTCCAAACAATCTAGGATCATGTCTTTTACTTTCTAGCCTTCCTGAAATCCTTAAATTGTTTTCCACATTTATAGCAATTCTGAAAGCATCCCTTAAAGTCCTAGGTTCTTTATCTCTAAGCTGATATGCAATTTTGCAATCAAAAGCATTCAAATAAGTAATCAAATATATCTTGTCATCAACTTGCATGGTTTGCATGAGTTTATACATTCTCTTTTGGAGCCTATTATTAAATTTAGTGATAGATTCATTAGGTAACCTTTTAATATTACTGAATTCACTTAGGATATAACTCTAATTCTGCTTATCACCATATTGCTCTTTGAAATAGTATTCAATATCCTTCAAATCAACAATAGATAATTGAAGGAGTCTTTTGAACCATTCTCTAGCATCTTCAGTTAATGACTGAATAAACAATTTCATAATAACATCTTTAGCCTCAACCTCATAATCACTCATCATATCAAGAAAACTCCTCAAATGATCCTCAGAGGTGATAGCATTGTTCATAGAAAATTTAGGCAACCTTTTCCTCATTTCTTTTAGGATGGGGTTAGGGTAACCAAGGATTCCATTAATACATATTTTTCTATAGCATTATAATTGGATAGGTCTCCTTAGTAAATCAATTTTATGTTGATGATCAACATCTTGTCTAGTGTTACCCACAGTATTACTAGTGCTAGCATCACCAATAGACTTGTTAAGATCTACTTTATGTGAAAATGAGGATGAGAAAGGAGCATGTACCTTGGTAGTATTTCAATTTGCATCACTAGATCCACCATCATCTTTAGGCATAGCTGCAGATTGCCTTCTAGCATTCTCCAAGAATTTGATCTTATTGTTTGTCTCAACTATGGATGCTTTATTTTCTATAATCTCCAATTTCTTAACCAAAGCATCCTTCTCTTTTGTTTTCTTCTCCAGCTCAATATCTATAAGTGACATGGAATCATGGATCTAACCATCTTTTTCTTGGTCATTAATCTTAACACCAGTCTCCTTTTGTTTCCCCTTATCTTTAACCTTAATAGTATGCCCTATATTCTTTGCTTTGCTATTGTTACCTTCTAGAGTACTATAGTTTTTAATTTTTTGTATAACAGGTCCTTCTAGGTTTAGGTTCTAAGTTCCCAATAGCTTTTATTCTTTTATTTTAAGCTGTTCAACTTGACCTATAATCTCTAGTTACCATGCATTACATGCTATTTCATTTTTCTTCTTTAGGGTAGTAATTTTCCTAAGTAATGTCTATTTTTCTTCAAATGCTTTTGTAATATTTTCCTCCCTTTCCTTTTGTAATTTTTTATTTATGGCTTCTTGCTCAACAAGTTGCATTCTCAGGACTTCAATCTCATCAGGATCTGGGATAGTGAACTCAGAACTAACAATTTTCTCATCATTGAAATTTTTAGGATCTAGATGTTTCAGTGCTACTTTTCCTTGAGAATAGTTAGAAAAGAAAGGGTTTTTACTTCATTGAAAATATTATTGCTATTCCTTTTGTCTAAACTATGTGTATTATGCAGCTCTATAGTTTCTTGGCATATCACTTTGGGTGTGCTGAAAAAATCATCACTAGATAGTCTAGGATGGGATCTAGAACTTTGTCAAGATGATTCCCTTTTGATAGTAGAAAAATTAACATTCTCTCCCCTTATTACTTGCTCTTGGGGATATCCTTCTTTATGCATATGAGATCTTTTCATAGCCCAATTCTATCTTCCCTTAGGAGGGAGATTAGTTTGTAATTTGATTCCCGAGTTTTTTTCTCACATTTTCTCATATGTTTCTTTTGTTTTCCATGATTTTGAGATAACAAATCTTCTAAATAATGACACTAGTTAAAAACTTATGAGTCACCACTCACCCTATTAGAATGGGAAAAACTTTTGAATGGATCACAATTCTTTCACCAAATTCCACAAACAAAATACGAATAACCCTCAAGACCATAGAAAATATCTCAATAAAAACATATACCTTAGACTCTACACAAGGGAAACATAGATCTTAAATCATACTATTTTATGACACATAAAGCATTAGTCCCCAGAAGAGTCACCATTTTGTTGGTGTTTGAAACTAATAAGCAACATAAATGCTCAATACCAGAATGATAGTACTCAAATAATCTAAAGATTAGCCAATTCCTATAATCAATTAACACATAGATCATTTGGACCCAACTTCAACAAAATCAAGGATGGTTTCCTACTCTTTAGGCTCTGCTAAACCAAGGTGGGTATACCCGAGGATGATTCAGATGCAAACTGATGTGTTAGAACTATCTTAGTTTCATTTTGATTCTCATCTTCTATCCTCATACACATGCATAGTTTATCACTTTCTTTAATGCTTTCAAATCCATATGCATCCCCTATAAGTAGATTTGGTCCTAATTCTCCTATGATTTACAAGTTTTTTTGGGAATAGCTACCTATGACTCAAAGAACTAAATCTAAATGAGTGGTGACTTGCATTAAAACCTTGAACAAAATAGTATACGAATGATTTTGAAATTATAATAGTTTTAACATGTAGAGGCATAATTTATTCTTGATCATATCTAATTTATAAGACCAGTACCTTATCCATTGGGCAACAAAGTTGATTATTAGTAGGAGACCTTGTTCAATTAGCTTGTAATTGAATCTATCAACTATAATGACCTAATTCTATTATTACATGATATCCTCTTCATAAACTCATGAATTCTATTGACCTATTGAGGCATTTACATAATTCCTTGAATTAAAAGTAACAATATAACCAATATACATTCCATCCATAATTCATTCAATCAAATGAACATTATCCAAATGATCTCAAAATTGATAAACTCATGAAAAGGAGACAAAAAATAGTGACACAAATTTGGCAAAAGTATCCCTTTGTATTATCCTTTTGCTGACTAATACAATAACCAATAAGAACTCAGTAAAGAACCTAGAAGATCATGTTGGTTTTGCATTTCTATTTGTTATCAGAAGAATACATCACTAAGAATAAACTCAAAACAACTACATATGACTGGACTGAATGTACTTTCTTGAGAAATTGAAAACATACAGGATTTTTGGACCATCACAATGCCTTAAAAACTCATTTGTATAGCATGAGTTGCAACAAGAAAAGGGCAATTGTGATTAATAGGTATCTCTTTTGTCATGCCCAAACTACGAGGGCAAAAACACACAATTTTTTTTTTTTTTACTAAGTATAGTTATTAAATAAAGTGCTTAAAGATGAAATGATTGAGATAACATTTTACATACAGGTTCTCTACAAGATGTCTTAAGATTATAATATGAGGACAATTACATCGTTAAGATATTAAAGCTTTTGTGATAAGATTGATATCGATCATTTATTTAAATAGATTGTTAATTAGTCTATTAAAATATGATACATGGGACTAATCATCTTAATTAAACCCATTAATATAAAAAAAACTAAATTAATAAAATTAAAAAAAACTAAATCTAATATAATTGACTAGTCATAATTCTAAACTTAATTACATTTTTAATGTTAAACTAACTTAGTTCTAAAACTTAACAACAAGGAAAACTTTATTAACTATACAACTAGTATTATAAAAATATCACAACTCTATACTTAACTAAATTAAAACAATATACAAATTAAAAAAAAACTAAACTAACTTAATTTAAATTACCAACTATTTTAACCATTAAATAAAACACAATAAATAAATAAATAAATTTAAAAAAAACAAACTAACTATCAACAACTAACCTAACCCCTAACCCTCCTCCCTACACCTACCTACACTAACCTTAATAGCCCTGAGGCAAGCACTTCCCCGCTCTGCCTGAGGTGCACAATGTAGAGCCGCCCCCCCTTCCTAAAAACCTATGGCCTAAACATTAAAAAGGGAAAATAAAAATTGCAATAGCAACTCAATGAAATGGAGTGCCATTTTCGAAATGGAGGTGGGGAATAGGACGTGGGGTGATGTCATCCCATGTGATGACTTGCCCCAACTTCAAACATTAATGTGTTCTCCCTCCAAAACTGACACCTACCCAGCATTGATTACATAAAGTTTAATAGATAGCAAGGATGGATATTTACCAAAGTTATTGCATAAAGTTTAGTTGATAGGAATAGGATATTTAGTATTTTTTTTTATAATTAATTTATTCAAATGTAATATATTCTATTTTGTTTAATTCTAAATTTTAAATAAAAAGAATCATCTTGGAATATTCTCTATTGTTAAATCCATTTAATCTCTACTCCCATACAAAGGCCAGAGAGTTTTCTTTTACTCTTCTTGGAACATTTTTTTTTTGAAAATTTCTTAAGTATAGAATTACAAGTCAAGTATATATATATATTTGTCTAAATTTTTGAATAGAATTAAAACATGGGTACAATAGTTTGAAGCATATTAACACCATATTTAATGTGATCTCCTATACATCTTAAATTTGCAATATTTCAACCATAGGTGTTAATTTCTTTCCTTAACATAATTATCATTTTGAACATATAAGGAACATAAAAAAGAACTTGAATATTTACTCAATTCAACTAAATCTACATCCTTGATATAATTTTCTTTTCTAACATAGAAGTAAACTTGAAATTTACCTAATTAAATCAACACCATTTCCATCTTATTTTGATGTGCATCCATCCAAAATAAAGTTTACAAAAGTTAATCACATGACAAGCAATTATGCTCAAAACACCAATTTTATTGGCAAACCTGATTCAAGGCTCAGCCGGGAAAGAATCAGGAAGAAAACTCGGCTTCGTTGCCAATTACAACAAGGTTTAAAAAAATACAATTTTACAATAGGATCTCAATCCCAAATTTCAACAATTTAATCAAATTTTCTTCATGATCATAATCAAGGAATTTATAATGTTTTCTACAACTCATTTCTAGAACCATGGAGGAAGCAAAATCTGATCAGGTGACCCAAAAGCATGACTAAGAACACTTCAAACACATACATGCTCATACAAGGTTTTCACAAAAAGATCCACAATGAATCAATACTAGGGAAAGGTGGATTCTTCCAACTAGGAGAAGTAAAGCACAACACCAAATCAGATGCCCAATCAGGGCTATTAACCAAGAACTTCCGTTCTATCATTTAAACATGCCATACTCATACTAGGTTTGTGCTGACGAGTAAGGGCCCATAACACCCTACCCTTTCTCCCTCTTCTCATCTTGTGAAGAGACTCTACACTGGTTGGAGTCCAACTAAATAGACCTTTCCCAAAATTGGTCACTTCTGCCCTCTCCAAGGGTGAGTAATACCAAAACACCCATGCAAGGAAAAACTCAAAAATTGCAAACATAAACATGAAAGGAAAACAACCAAAATAACATAGTTTTCAAATCTTCCCAACATACCCACAACCATACAAATAGTGAAACAATAAAAAGGTAACATGAACATGAAACAAAACACAAAAACTGAATAAGGGAGATGAGAATTTCCTACCTTCACAAAGAGATAATGGCAATGAACAAGTTTGAGTAGAGTATCCCTTTCCTTCCTTCAACCTTCAAGAATTCCTCTCTAAATGTAGAGATTGGGTAACAACCTCCACAAGTCCAAGAAGGGCCTCTAAATAAGCCTCCAACTCAACCACCCAAAAGGATCCATAACTTCTCCCACCCACTTGCAATTCTAGAAACTCCTAACTCTACCCTCACTATGGTTAGACACTAAAAAGGAGGTGGGGTGAGGCATCTCATGGAACCATGGTCAATTTTCGCACAAAGGCAAAAAGAGAGTTTTTGAGTGACCTCACAAGTCAATAAAAGGGTCTTAGGGGTTGGAAAAGACCCCTAACCCATACCCATACCCTTTGGGTATAATAATATCATATTTTAAGCTTTAGGAAAGAGGTTTAGAGCCAAATAAAAAATCTAGGAATAAAATAGGACTTCTAACTACTCTAACATGCAAATTAAGCACTAATCCGAATTAGGGATGACTAACCTCAATTAAGAACCCATAAGCAAGATGACACCAACTAAACCAACTTGGGTCCAAAGGTTAAACAACTAACCCTAAACAACACACTGAAGCACATAAACAATTTACGAGTGTCAAGCGACACTAAAAGAACATAATTACGAATATTAACATTCGTTGAACAAAGAAGATACATACATACATCTCACAATACAAATACATGAATTATAAACAACAAGGTTTCCAAAATTAGCACATAGAGATCAGTTTTGTTCCTCTATAGGGTTTTCTCGACTAAATATCTGCACACTCATTACACACATCAGTAGTCCCGTAAAATCACATGTACATAAATGTATACGTATCAAAAATTTACATAAATTAAAACATACATCAATAAAGGTTTCTTCATCCTACATAATTCATAACCATTTAAAATATCTTAAATCAAAATCTCAATCCTACATTTACTGATTTCATCAACATACATATACATGAAACATTAAATGACAATCCTCAAATATATCTGAAAGTAACATCACACAAGATGAAATAATAAAGTATGTTCTAAGCATCAGATAATGTCTCGACATCTCAAGTCATGAATAAAAAAATAATAGTAATGTATCACTATGCTATGATGGGTTAGGGTGAGGCCTCACATCCTCCCCCACTAGGCATGAACTTCCTCCTGGAGTTCATCAAAAAGGTACGGGTACTGAGATCGTATCTGCACTACATCCTCCCATGAAGTCATGACCTCATCATAACAATCCCATTGGACCCTAACCTGGTCCAGCTCTCACCCTCGAAGTGCTAGGGTTCATCAGCCAATAATGTGGATAGGCTCCAGTACTAGCTATCCGTCCGACTCCACCTGTAAAACATCCCAATTTATATTATGAGACTCATCATAAATGTATCCTCTAAGTACTGAAATATGAAACACATCATGGATGCATGACAGGCTAGGTGGCAAAGCTAAATGGTATGCAATAGGTCCTATCCTCTTTAGGATCTCGAACGGCCCAACAAACTGGGGTGCCAACTTAGAGCCCTTTTCGAAATGAATCAGACTCTTGTGTGGTCGCACCCTCAAGAACACTCTATCACCAACCTGATACTCTCGATCTGTCCTCTTCACATTAGCATACTTCTTCTGCCTATCTTGTGCCTCTCTTAGGCACTGTCTAATCAGGGTCACTTGCTGCTCCATCTCCTTTGCTAACTGGGGACCAATAGATACTCGATCCTTGATCCTATCCCAACTCAAGGGTGTCCTGTATGGTCTCCCGTACAAAGCCTCATAAGGTGGCATACCTATGGAAGAATGATGCCCATTGTTATAGGCAAATTCAACAAGATGAAGGTATTCCTCCCATTTGACTTGATGATCCATCACATACATACGTAGCATGTCCTCCAAAACTTGATTTACTCGCTCAGTCTGGCCATCGGTCTGAGGATGGTATGTTGTACTAAAATTGATCCTAGTGCCCAAAGCTGACTACAACCCTCTCCAAAATGAAGAAGTGAACAAAGAGTCTCTATCAGATATGATCTTATGGGGAACACCATGAAGTCTAACAATGTCCTGCAAGAACACTTGAGCTATGTCTCGTGCTGTGAATGTAGTACACACGGGTTAGAAATGGGCAACCTTGGTCAATGTGTCAACTATCACCAAAATGGCATCATGGCGACGAGATGACATAGGAAGACCAACAATAAAATCCATAGATATAGTGTCCCATTTCCACACTGCAATCTCATGCGGCTAGAGAAGCCCGCCAGGATGACGATGCTCTGCCTTCACCCTCTGGCACTCAAGGCATCTCGCAACTAAGCTAGCAATCTGCACTCTCATGCTTGGCCAATGATACAACTACCTCAAATCTGCATGTAACTTCTTAACACCAGGGTGTGTTGCATAAGGTGCTCTGTGAGCCTCAAGTACAATGAGCTCCAACAAACCCTGAATGGAAGGTACATACATACATCCCCTATGACACAAAAGTCCATCGGACTTTAAAAATACTCTGTAAACATCCCTTCCAAGCATCTCTGAGAATGCACTAACTGACTAACTTCTACATAAAGCTCATTAGCTAGTAAGTGCTGCAAAATCCGCTCTCTCAAGTCAGTGCAAGTAGTCACAGATGAAAGCTCATGGTGCCTTCTGCTTAAGGCATCTGCAACCACATTCTCCTTTCCCTTGATGTAATGAACATCAAAATCATACTCACACAGGAACTCCATCCACCTTCTTTGCCTAGCATTAAGGTTCGGCTGAGAAAATATGTACTGCAAGCTTTGGTGATTGGAATGAAGCTTGAATCTATGACCCAGAAGAAAATGTCGCCATCTCACCAAGGCATGAACCACTACTGCTAGTTCTACGTCATGAGTAGGATAATTGAGTTCATGAGTCTTCAACTTCCTAGACTCAAAGGAAATAGGTCATCCTTCCTACATAAGGACTGACCCTAAACCATCTAAAGATGCATCGGTGAACACCACAAAATTTGCAACAGGATCTGGTATTGCAAGAATCGATGCACTCATGAGAGCTCTCTTGAGCTCTTCAAAAGCTCTACCACACTTCTCTGTTCACTTGTACTTCTTCCTCTTTTTTTGAAGAGAAGTGATGGGGTGTGCCAATCTAGAGAATCCTAAAATGAAGTGTTGGTAATATCCTGCTAGCCCCATAAAGCTCCTCACTTTAGTAACACTGGTGGGTGTTGGCCAATCCATGATAGCCCTAATCTTTGATGGGTCTACTGAGACACCATCACCCGATATGACATGACCCAAATAATGTATCTCAGGTCTGAAGAATGCACACTTTGACAAGCTACCAAATAACTGATTCTCTCTCAACTTCTGCAATACCTGTCTCAGGTGCTCTTCATGTTCTCTCTCATCATGAGAATAAATCAAAATGTCATCAAGAAACACAACCACAAACTTATCCAAAAATGTATGAAATACTCCATTCATGAGGCTCATGAATACAGCTGGAGCATTTGTAAGGCCAAAAGGTACCACGGTGAACTTGTAGTGGCCATACCTAGTACGAAAAGCTGTCTTGGGGATATCACTATCCACAATCCTCAATTGATGGTAACCTGAATTAAGGTCAATCTTTGAAAATACTCGGGCACCTTGCAACTGATCAAAGAGGTCATTGATTCTAGGAAGAGGATATCGATTCTTGATGGTCACCTTGTTCAATTGCCGATAATTGATACACAACCTAAGTGATCCATCCTTCTTCTTGACGAAGATCACCGGTGCACCCCAAGGTGAGACACTAGGTCGAATATGCCCCTTCTCCAAGAGTTCCTCCAACTGAGCCTTTAGCTCACTAAGCTCATGAGTAGTCATCCTATATGGTGCTCTTGAAACTGGCTCGGCTCCTGGCACTAGGTCTATGTAAAAATCCACTGCTCGAGGTGGAGGCATACCAAGAAGCTCTGAAGGAAACACATCTGCAAACTCTTGAAGGATTGGAAAATCATCAAGGGATGGCTCCCTTACTGAATCTTCCTCTCTATCACTAATAGTGATAGCAAACAACTGACAACCCTTTCACATGCACCATCTAAGCTGCATAGTGGAAATCATACGAAGGGACACTAGCCTCTTCACTCCGAAGATCTCCCTAGAGATACCATCGTCATCCACACATTCCACCCTCTTTTGTCAACAATCCACCCTAGCGTTGTGGGCATAAAGCCAATCCATGCCAAGAACAATATCATAAGAACCTAGAGGGGTAATGCATAGATTAGTCCTAGTGGACATGTTTCTAATCTGCATCTAACAACTCCGCACCATGGAACTAACTGACACTCTGGCTCCTGAGGCTAACTCTACCTCCCAACTAACATCCTATCTAACTGCCACTAGCCCGCAATGCTCCACCACAAATGGAGATATAAAAGAGTCAGTAGCCCCAGAATTAAATAAAACTGCAACCATATGGCCATGTATAATACCTGTAGCCTCGATAACTATGGCCTGATGCTCAGCTTGGCAGTTGTCAACCGTTGCAAAAAATCTATGGGATCTACCCGTGTCACCAACTGTCAGCTCTGAAAAAGCCCTACTCTAACCACTAGATCCCTATCCCTGTGGGCACTCCCTAGCTATATGACCCATGCCACCACAAGTGTAGCATGGTCCATGAGTATAAGATCATGCACCCTGTGACCCATACTGCTATGGGCCTCCTGACCTGCTAGATCCGTTGTATCCACCCCTAGAAGACTACTGAGTCTTCACTGACTGTGACTATGGGGCCTACACTTTCTGATCCTACCTAGGTCCCTGTGACTGCCACTGCTTGGGCTTAGAGCCTTGAAAACCCTGAGAAGGTTTCTACTGCTGCTACTGGGGTTTTGGCTACTGAGACTGCTGGCCCTTAGAGGACCTTGTTGTATAGTTTTGATTCCCTTTCCAAGGGGTTTTCTGCTAGGAGAAGTTTCAGTTCTGAGACCGATCCCATGACTCCTACCTACCTCTAGTATCCTCGGCAACTAGTACTATCTCCACTGCCTGTCTAAAGGTGGTAGGGAATGCCATCCTAACTGGGCCCTGAAGAGAGAAATTCAGACCCATGATAAAGCGATGCACCCAAAGTTTTTTGTCCTTCATGTATTCCACATAAGGAAGGAGCTTGAGAAACCTGCTCTCATACTGAGCCACTATAAGGCCTCTCTGATAAAGAGAATGGAACTCCTCTATCTATTTCTACCAAAAATGCTCTGACAAGTACCTCTCTCAGAATCTTTCTAGGAAAGATTCCCATGTGAGGGTGTCCATCCTCACTCCACCAATGATCTCCTCCTGATGCCACCAGTTGGAGGCATCCCCTCTCAACTGATGAACTGCTAGGTGTGCTTTTAGATTACTCCCATAAGGGCGTAACCCAAAGCACCGCTGTAAGCTTTGCAACCATGCCTCTACTACTAAACCCTCAGTGGTACCAGTAAACAATGGTGGTCCGAGTCGAATCAATTTCCTGATGTCATCTCCTACATGTCTAGGAGGTCTGTCAAAAGGGGGTCCTCTCTGGTGTATGGACTCTTCCTCGTGTTCACCCTGACCCTCTAACTGCCTCGGTGGGGGACTCCTAGTCCTCTCTCTGACTCTGGGCCCGCCTCCTCCGGGTCCCTTTGCTTCCACTACTGGAATCTACTGAACTGGCTGAACTATACGTACTACTCTCTACTGAACTACACTGATCAAAGTTTGAAATGCATCTATAATGTCCTGGTTCAAGTTAGGTGGTGGTGGAGGTGGAGGTGGTCCATCCTCCTATCCCTCTCTACCACCCCTAGTCCTATGACCTCTGCCTCGTCATCTACGAGTAACAGGCGGCATCTACACAATTAAAAGCTTGAGTTAAGTTTAGGAAGCACAATGGTTTAAGGTTCCTAGTGTAGAAACACGGGCTCTGATACCAAAATGTCATGCCCAAACTACGAGGGCAAAAACACACAATTTTTTTTTTTTTTTACTAAGTATAGTTATTAAATAAAGTGCTTAAAGATGAAATGATTGAGATAACATTTTATGTACAGGTTCTCTACAAGATGTCTTAAGATTATAACATGAGGACGATTACATTATTAAGATATTAAAGCTTTTGTGATAAGATTGATATTGATCATTTATTTAAACAAATTGTTAATTAGTCTATTAAAATATGATACATGGGGCTAATCATCTTAATTAAACCCATTAATATAAAAACAACTAAATTAATCAAAAAAAAAAAAACTAAATCTAGTATAATTGACTAGTCATAATTCTAAACTTAATTACATTTTTAATGTTAAACTAACTTAGTTCTAAAATTTAACAACAAGGAAAACTTTATTAACTATACAACTAGCATTATAAAAATATCACAACTCTATACTTAACTAAATTAAAACAATATACAAAAAAAAAAAAAACTAAACTAACTTAATTTAAATTACCAACTATTTTAACCATTAAATAAAACACAATAAATAAATAAATAAATTTTAAAAAAACTAACTAACTATCAACAATTTTGCTTCCAGCATTTGCATTACTCTCTTGGAGACTAACTCTATGATGCTATTTTGATTTTGTATCATTTGCATTCATAGTTTAGATATTTACTCTTTGCACAAGTTTTCTAGGTTATTAATCTTTTCAGATTCTAACATGGTATCAGAGCTTTTCTATGTGCAAGAGTAGATTTTAGTTTCCTTATTTGAGAGATTCGGAGGGGGGGGGGGGGGGGAAATAAACTTTATTGTAGTTTTTTGAAAAACAAAGTATGCTCTTCTCTTGCATCTTTGGATGATCTTGAGAATCATAAAAGTTTTGACAAAAATAGTTTTTCTCTGGGGTTTCAATCTCAAATTTGACAACCAACTTGCATATTTGGAGTTTTCAATCAGTTTTGCAGGTTTCAACATGCCATTGATGGACTTAAGAAGCTGATCCAGTATTTGCATGTCATATTTTGGTTGCTGGGGTCGTTTTCTGATTTTTGGAGCCGTTTTTTACTATTAAAGGCGTCTGATTTACACTACAACAACATCTTCTGTTCATCAGCAAGAAAAACGCTTTCTGGGTTTTGTTCACAGCCTCGAAAAACCATCTGGGTATCTTTTATATTTTGCATGCAAGCTGTATATTTTTCAGAATCAAGCATGCAAAGCTACATCCATACCCCTCTCCATTGGTAGCCACAGATTTGAATGCAGTTTTTAAATGTCTCGTTCTTGCTCATACGGACTTCGATTTTGATGATTCTTGTTATGAACTTGGCTATTTTTTGGTGCTCTATCCACTAGTGGAGTTATTTTTTGATTTTCATGCATGAATTCTTCAGAAATTGCAAATTCTCAGCCGTGACTGTGCACAGTTCTCATTTTGGAAACTTCAGAGGATCATAACTCTCTCATACGACCTCGTATCGAGGCGATTCTTTTTTTGAAAGTGCATGATTTTTCGAGTAGATCACAGTGGTGCTATTTTTTTCCTCGATTATTGTGCCCAAGTTTCACTTTTAGCATATGCTCTTCATGAGGGTTTGTAATGCATTGAAATCAAGACCACTAAGTATCTCTTTCTAGTGGTAGTTGTAAATGCACTAAAATAAAGTTCCAAATCATATTTCTTAGGGGGGGGTTCTTTGATTGAGTAAAAAGGGGGGGGGGCATTGTCGTGGCTGGGTTCTCTTCTTTTTAGCATTTCTTCTCCGCATTTCTTCATCATGGATCAAAAAAATATGCTCATCCTAACTCCATACAATTACTTTGAGTGGAAATCATGCATGACAATTCACTTAAAGAAAGCTAGATTAAATAGGATAACTATGGGACTTGAAACTGAACCTACTAAAGATGAAGACAAGCCTAAGTGATTTAACAAATGTGATGAGGCATATGGAACATTGTGTTTGTCTGTTTCTCTTGACTTGCTATTTCACATTGAGTCTTTGGATACACCAAATGAAGTATGGACAAAGCTAGAGACACTATTTGGCACACAAGATTCAATGAGGGGTCATATGTTGGAAAATGAATTAATTAGTTTGAGTCCAGGCAATTTCAACACAATCCAAGATTTCTTCACCAAATTGAAATCACTAAGGCTGCAGTTAAAACAATGTGGAATTGAAAAGAAAGATGAACAACTGATTCTTAGTATTCTCTCTAAGCTAAGTTCAGAATATTCTGTGTTTGTTTCTACATTCTATGCTACTAAGGGTGCACTTGGTACTCAATTCACCATGCCATCTTTAGATGATTTTGCTATCAATCTCACTCGAGAATAGGACAAGCTAATCCAGATGGGCATTCTTAAGTCCTTTAAGTCACATGCCTTGGCTGCTAACCAAGGCACAAAAGAACAACAAGGAAAAAGTAGTAACAACAATAGTAAGGACAAGAAACAAAAGAATAACGAGGAGAAGAAGGATCAGATGCCGATTTCTTCAAAAGCAACTATTGATACACCATCTTCCAAGGGTGATAAGCCTAAGAAAGAAAAGGTCAAATGTACCTATTGTAAAAGACCTGGTCATGATGAACATAAATGTTTGCAGAAACAACTTGATCACTTGACATACATTCTTGAGAAGAATAATATCAGTGTTCCTGAGTCTATCAAACAAAGTTCTAATGAAGGGTCTAACAAAGAAAAAGAAAACAGCAAGGGGAAAGGAAAGGGCAAGGCCCTTTTTGCAGTTGCTTCCTCACCATCCACTTGGGTTCTTGATTCGGGTTCTTCACAACACATGGCTTCATCTAAGGAAGAAATTGCATCCTTGGAGCAATGTACTATGCCTTCTATGTTGATGGGTGACAACACTCGTATTGAGGTGTGTGGGAGAGGGTCTGTTGATGTGGGGGATGGCACATTCCATGATTTTCCTTATGTACCCTCATTGTCAACCAATCTCCTATCGGTACACCAGATCACTCACACAGGTTTAGGCAAGCGGGTTGAGTTCACTCCTGATTCAGTGGAGATACGTGAGTTGCACAATGATTTTACAATTGCAGTTGGCAGAGAAGATCATCAGTCAAGACTCTATATGTTTTCTCACCTTGTTCCTGATCCTCCTTTGACTATTTTTCTCACTCACTCTAATGATGTGAGCAGATTATGGCATGAGCAGTTTTTCCATCTTAACTTCCACTACTTGTATCAGCTTAACCAGCAGAGGATGGTCACAGGGTTGCCTTCTACTTTGACATTGGAGTCACTTAGAATACATGATAGATCTTCTGATGGGTCAGATTCACTTGAGCAGTCTTCTACCTCCACTTTTGATGCAGAGAGTGATTCAAAGGACTCACCTCCTTCCTCTCCTAGTCATCATTCACAGGTTGATGATTCTCCTCTAGATTCTCCATCTTTTGGTCCACTTTGGGCTAGACAGACCTTGCAGTTTGCAGGTGATTGGGTTGGGGATCCATCAGACACCAAGCAGACTCGTTCACAATTCTAGGATGCTCTACATATCTTCATTGCTACTGCCTCAAATCCATAGTCCTTTCATGAGGCTTCTGGTATTTTTGAGTGGGATACAACTATGCAGGAAGAGTATAGTTCCTTGATGAGGAACCACACTTGGGATCTTGTCCTTTTTCCTAAGGGAAGAAAACTTGTTCGATGCAAGTGGATCTATCAGACAAAATTTGCAAGCTTTGTTGGAGGTGCGGGATGCTACATCTTTTGGGGGGGCCTCTTCCTCTCACTTGGAGTCCTAATTTTCTTTGGGGAGTCTCTTTTCTCTCTCTTTTGGGGGAATTTTATGTACATGGGTACCTCATCAGGCTTGACTTGCCGGGACCCATTTCTACATCCACCTAAGCTTCGCTTATGGGGGGGTGTTAGTGTAGTTTTTTATTTTTCCTATTTTGCTAGGTTTTTTCTACACTTTTAATAATCTCGCTTAGGTTAATAAAGCATGTCTTATTAGGTGAATGGTTGTGAGGTGTCACCTTCCTACATGTGAGCATCCATTAGCTATCTTGGGAAGATACTTTTCTATCTTTAGTCTGATAGATGGTTGCTCCTCATTGGTTGGTGTTGCCACCTCCTCCCTCTTCCTAGCCTATATAAGCATGCTACCTGGCTTGTATTTGCATATCTTGTTTTTGCATCCTCTTAATGCTATTTTGCTTTCAGCATTTTCATTACTCTCTTGGAGACTAACTCTATGATGCTATTTTGATTTTGTATCATTTGCATTCATAGTTTAGATATTTACTCTTTGCACTAGTTTTTTGGGTTATTAATCTTTTCAGATTCTAACACAACTAACCTAACCCCTAACCCCCCTACACTAACCCTCCTCCCTACACCTACCTACACTAACCTTACTAGCCCTTGGGCAAGTGCTTCCCAAGGAGCACTTCCCAAGTGCTATCCTTGGGACAGCACTCTGCCCGAGGTGCACAATGTAGAGCCACCCCCCCTTCCTAAAAACCTGCGGCCTAAACATTAAAAAGGGAAAATAAAAATTGCAATAGAAACTCAGTGAAATGGAGTGCCATTTTCCAAATGGAGGTGGGGAATAGGACATGGGGTGATGTCATCCCATGTGATGACTTGCCCCAACTTCAAACATTAATGTGTTCTCCCTCCAAAACTGACACCTACCTAGCATTGATTACATAAAGTTTAATAGATAGCAAGGATGGATATTTACCAAAGTTATTGCATAAAGTTTAGTTGATAGGAATAGGATATTTAGTATTTTTTTATTTTTATTAATTTATTCAAATGTAATATATTCTATTTTGTTTAATTCTAAATTTTAAATAAAAAGAATCATCTTAGAATATTCTCTATTGTTAAATCCATTTAATCTCTACTCCCATACAAAGGGCAGAGAGTTTTCTTTTACTCTTCTTGGAACATTTTTTTTTTGAAAATTTCTTATGTATAGAATTACAAGGCAAGTATATATATATATATATATATATATATATATATATATATATATATATATATATATATATATATATATATATATATATATATATATATATATATATATATATTTGTCTAAATTTTTGAATAGAATTAAAACATGGGTACAATAGTTTGGAGCATACTAACACCATATTTAATGTGATCTCCTATACAACTTAAATTTTCAATATATCAACCATAGGTGTTAATTTTTTTCCTTAACATAATTATCATTTTGAACATATAAGGAACATAAAAAAGAACTTGAATATTTACTCAATTCAACTAAATCTATAGCCTTGATATAATTTTCTTTTCTAACATAGAAGTAAACTTGAAATTTACCTAATTAAATCAACACCATTTCCATCTTATTTTGATGTGCATCCATCCAAAATAAATTTTACAAAATTTAATCACATGACAAGCAATTATGCTCAAAACACCAATTTTATTGGTAAACCTGATTCAAGGCTCAGTCGGGAAAGAATCAGGAAGAAAAACTGGCTTTATTGCCAATTACAACAAAGTTTAAAAAAATACAATTTTACAATAGGATCTCAATCCCAAATTTCAACAATTTAATCAAATTTTCTTCATGATCATAATCAAGGAATTTATAATGTTTTCTGCAACTCATTTCTAGAACCATGGAGGAAGCAAAATCTGATTAGGTGACCCAAAAGCATGACTAAGAAAACTTCAAACACATACATGCTCATACAAGGTTTTCACAAAAAGATCCACAATGAATCAATACTAGGGAAAGGTGGATTCTTCCAACTAGGAGAAGTCAAGCACAACACCAAATTAGATGCACAATCGGGGCTATTAACCAAGAACTTTCATTCTGTCATTTAAGCATGCCATACTCATACCAGGTTTGTGCTGATGGGTAAGGGCCGATAACACCCTACCCTTTCTCCCTCTTCTCATCCTGAGAAGAGACTCTACACATGTTGGAGTCCAACTAAACAAACCTTTCCCAAAATTGGTCACTTCTACCCTCTCCAAGGGTGAGTAATACCAAAACACCCATGCAAGGAAAAACTCAAAAATTGCAAACATAAACATGAAAGGAAAACAACCAAAATAACATAGTTTTCAAATCTTCCCAACATACCCACAACCATACAAACAGTGAAACAACAACAAGGTAACATGAACATGAAACAAAACATAAAAATTGAATAAGGGAGATGAGAATTTCCTACCTTCAAAAAGAGGTAATGGCAATGAAAAAGTTTGAGTAGAGTATCCCTTTCCTTCCTTCAACCTTTAAGAATTCCTCTCTAAATGTAGAGATTGGGTAACAACCTCCACAAGTCCAAGAAGGGCCTCTAAATAAGCCTCCAACTCAACCACCCAAAAGGATCCATAACTTCTCCCACCCACTTGCAATTCTAGAAACTCCTAACTCTACCCTTACTATGGTTAGACACTAAAAAGGAGGTGGGGTGAGGCATCTCATGGAACCATGGTCAATTTTCGCACAAAGGCAAAAAGAGACTTTTTGAGTGACCTCAAAAGTCAATAAAAGGGGCTTCGGGGTTGGAAAAGACCCCTAACCTATACCCATACCCTTTGGGTATAATAATATCATGTTTTAAGCTTTAGGAAAGAGGTTTAGAGCCAAATAAAAAATCTAGGAATAAAATAGGACTTCTCACTACTCTAACATGCAAATTAAGCACTAATCTGAATTAGGGATGACTAACCTCAATTAATAATCCATAAGCAAGTTGACACCAACTAAACTAACTTGGGTCCAAAGGTTAAACAACTAACCCTAAATAGCACACTGAAGCACATAAACAATTTACGAGTGTCAAGCAACACTAAAAGAACATAATTACGAATATTAACATTCACTAAACAAAGAAGATACATACATACATCTCACAATACAAATACGTGAATTACAAACAACAAGGTTTCCAAAATTAGCACATAGAGATCAGTTTTGCTCCTCTATAGGGTTTTCTCGACTAAATATCTGCACACTCTTTGCACACATCAGTAGTCCCGTAAAATCACATGTACATAAATGTATACATATCAAAAATTTACATAAATTAAAACATACATCAATAAAGGTTTCTTCATCCTACATAATTCTTAACCATTTAAAATATCTTAATTCAAAATCTCAATCCTACATTTACTGATTTCATCAACATACATATACATGAAACATTAAATGACAATCCTCAAATATATCTGAAAGTAACATCACACAACATGAAATAATAAAGTATGTTCTAAGCATCAGATAATGTCTCGACATCTCGAGTCATGAAGAACAAAATAATAGTAATGTATCACTATGCTACGATGGGTCGAGACGAGGCCTCACATCTTTACAAAAATTCAATACACCTATTAGAAAAGAAAAAATAGAAAATAACAGTAAGACATGCAGATCAAATATTCCTTTGCATGTCCCTTTCTATTACATTTCATTATTTTGATTTGGCTACTACTTTGATTCCTTTGTGTATGCAAGCGCTTAGCCCACCAATGATGAAATCTATTTTGAAGATTGCAAACTAACCTCAACCTGTGGGTTTCATCATCATTATACTATACTATGAGAGTCACTCTTACCTATCACTATTCCTTTGTTATACTAGTATCCTAGGTTTATGGGATTGTCACTTAATAGGAAGCATCTAAGCTTGGAGGCAATGTGGCTATAATATATTTTAAAATGGGCATTTTGTACTTCCTCAATCGTATCTACATTCAAAACCATTCATCTACCAAAATATGTCCCTCTTTTGAAAAGAAAGACATGTATTAACAAAATGTAGGAGTAATTATACACATGAAACTCATGGGTATAAATCTTCTTCACCCTCTCCAAAAACTCTACATAGGACCCTATATATCTCTACTACCCTAGTATTGAAGTATACTTTCTTGAAAACTTCTTTAGAGAATGATGTTATTGCTGACAAGGTTCTAATTTTTCCAAATTCACTCTTTGCTCTTTTCATTACCTTAGTGGCTCGATCCCAACTCTTTACCATAGTCCCAAGGAGATCATAATCCACAAAAACACTTGGGATTACTAGTCTTCCTTGGTCAAAATTCCATATACTGGCATGTGGAGTAAATAACTTCCTCTCTACAAACCATCTTTTGAGCAAATTTAAAACAATTCACAAAGTATTAGCATCTCGGACCCAATTATCTTCATTAAGCAATCCCTCTGCTATCCACAACCTAGGATTTGATGAGTCCATTGGAGGCATTCTTTAACTATACTTGTAGGACTAGAGCACAATAGAAATTATAGTATAGTTACTTGAAGTTATTTCTTATTCCTTTCTATAATTTTGCAACTTCTCCACGAACAAACTACTTCACACACTTGCCAAAATCAATACAATCTTCTCATTAATTGCATCTACTCAGAAAAGGCTTGAAATATTTATTCACACAAGGTGGGACTGAGAAAATCTCCTATGTTATATTCTATTTTGTACACACACGAATCTTTTTTATCAAATAAATACATATATTAGCACCACCTTTTGTGCTTAAAACTGTGTCGTCAATCTTTAAAAAACTTGTGATTAAAAGATGGGGAAAAGGGTGACAAGTATTCCTCTTGACAAGTTGGCCAGTTGATCCAATGAGAACTGATCATGTATACAACTCCTTTCCTAATGGCATCTCCATTTGGATCCACTAGCAACTAAGGAGACGTGTCAATAGGTCGCTACCTCACTATACATAAAGAACAAGCACCTTGCCATAGCAAAGTAATGATAGTCATTGATTTGATCTTGTTCTTGTTGATGACATGCTACTACATTACTTAGAAGAATAGTGGTGGGCCCCATATTTTCTATCTCATTGTACATATCCTTCAAGCAACTTTTCATAGCAAGATAGTGATGGTCGTTGATTTGAGATCAATCCAAGGGTAGAGAAACTGCATGAACTTCTTAAGATATGGTGGGTCCCATATTTTCTATCTCGCATGGAGTAAACTACACACATATTTTTTATGTAAAGATAGTGAGAATTGTTGATCTTAGCTTGATCTAACAATTAGAATCCCTTTTGCATTTTATGAATGGGGCGTGGGTCCAGAAGACTAATGACATGATAAATTCTGCACATCTAGAAAAATAAAAACCATATTTTAATTCCAATCATCTCTCCACATTTCTTGGGTTCCACTATATGCTCATTTCATAGCAACTTGCTATATTGCTAATGGTGAGAGGTCTAGATTTTCTTATTAGTGAGGTAGTGATCTTAGGTGACTTAAAAAAACTCAGCACCGGTAAACAAAATCATGTCACATCATACTTACCCACTTAGTGGTTCTGACATGACAATGATATTATCATTTTTCATGCCACTTGGGACTCTTAATGACCACTGAGAAGATTGAAAACTATCATGTCATGGGTTTTTTGGGTTGATTTCTACCTTGCTATCAGCAAGAGACTTGAATTTCTTGACAACAAAGACATGAGTATCAGAGCCTCCATTTATCCAAGCATCACAACTTAGTTTATTTGTAGTTGCTATGTCATGATGGTCACTTAACTCACATTTTATCATGACAACAAAGCAACAGCCCTCGATCTTGTCATGATTAGGCAGTGCTCCTTAAAAGGAAAAGAGATGCAGGGCATGGAAGCTAAAGAACATAAGGGAATATTTGAAAAATTTAAAATGTTTGTGCCCGAGTTTAAATAAACACAGGAGACCTAGGGTTCGATTAAGGTATTACAATGGCTATGTTGAGAGACAAACCTTGAGAATTTAATAGATTTCAACAACACACAAATTAGGGCACAACTAAGGTAACCTAAAAATATGAAAATTATGAGGAACAAAACCCTAATCTGCAAAATGCAAAGACCTGAATTAATTTTTTCTCTAAAATTTTAGACACTTTTCTATACTGTGGAAAATTAGATCAATAGGTAAGATTCCCAACACCAAGCACTCTACAAAGATCCTTTAGAAGCCAAGCACTGAAGCTATACCCCTACAAATTTGAACTCCAGACTCAAGCTCTTCCAAGGTTGCTAAGGTAATTTACTATGGAGATGTCACTTTAGATGAATAAATAGTGATACCTAAGTATTATTATGCAACCATAAAATTAGAATAGATAGGCATTATGGAAAAAGCCTTAGAGAAAAATAAAAGTCAAGAAATACTTAGGAAGGAGTCTAGAAAAAGGAAGACATTGCAAGAAATTAAAGAAATCTTCTTAGATACTTTCAGCTCACCAACACTAGAAGAGACAAAGCCACTATTTGAATAGTTCATCAATATTGTGGAAAAGGTAAATAGTGAAGACTTGGATACAAATGCTAAACTATTAGAATGGTCTGAAAGAAAGTTTCAAGGAAATGTTAATGAGAAGATATCTAGTGAGATAACACTTACACAAGTTGTACTGACAACTAAGGTTGAGGAAGTAGAGAAGGTACTTGTTGTGGTTCCACAATGCACACATTTTAGTCAGAAATGGGGACCCTCTACTTCATTTTTTGGTTTGTGGACTCCCAAATTTATGATGCAAATCATGTTTGGGTCCCCCATGAACCCCCAGTTCATGTTCCAGGTCCTAGGGGAGAAACCCTATTGACAAAAATTAGAGTATCAAAGGAGATAAGTTTGAAACTACAAAATTTAAAGAGTGCACCAACACACCTCAACTGGTGTGCCAGTGTGCCAAAGGTAACACTCACCTCTTTTGGTGATGCACAGATGCACAACTAAAACACCTTTGCACCTATGTAGCACCTAGAGGTGAGGGTGCCTATATATTCCCTCACCCCTCCTCTAGTCCCCCCCTTACTTTCCTTTGGAGGTGTGCACTAGTGCACCTTCCATTTAAATTTTGTTTTAAGAGAAAAAAGGGAGAATAAGGGGGATGTTCTTGTACTTTCCTTACATCTAATTTTTAGATTTTTCTTAGGATGGAACTAATATTTTTCATTCTAAACTAATGGATGCCTTTTCATGTAGATAATGATATAATGGCATCTTCTTCAACTCCTTTAGGAAAGAAAATGACACTAATTCTAGTTCCAAGGAGTTCCATCAAAATCAAGATTCCAAGATGACTACTCAAAAATCAAAGACACAGACTTGGGGCACACTGATTTGAGCGAGTTCCTAAAGATATGTAACCAACCCACTGAGAGGTCTGCTATGGTTTTTGCATTAATCTGATTAGGGCTAGTAAATGCAGCTTTGCACCTAACATCAGTACAATCTTTAAAGTTATTCATGACACTTACAAAGGATTTTGTACTCAAGGAAAGGGTGGTGAAGAGTGTGATTGGAGAAATTGTCCCTTGATCTCTAACCTAACAACATTGAGAGGCTATTCGATCTTCCATGTATAGATCAATTTATCAAGTTAACTTATGAGGTGGAAGAAAGGTGGTATAAAGAGCACTTAAAAGAAGCTTATGAGATTATCCAATCCTCTTATCTCATAGAGAAGACTCCTCTAGGGAAATATAACTAGTAAAGTGGATATGACAAGGGGATATATGAAGGAAGATATTGGGTACTCAATCATAATTTTGAGTAGAGTAATGGGTCTACCAGCAAATAGACACCAAGATGTCTTCATGGTACATTTTATTAAGACTATCAAGATGAAAAATATGCCACTTAACTCGTCCACTATGTTGAGAAAAAATCTATGTGAATAGTTGGAAGTAGTGAAGGATAAGAGGAAGTTCTACATGACATCATATTTGGTGTACCTATTAGCCACAAAGGAGATAGACTATCCTAGATTTTTATAAGAGATGCAACATGTAGGACCTAATGCTTAGCTATATATTGTCTGCACTCAGTTGGTAAGGAAGAAGCTCTTGGGGCAAA